>CM057450.1:819430526-820055526 GCA_016271365.2 Neoceratodus forsteri | reverse complement strand
ATGCTATGCATATACTTTCTCTTGTTGAATTTTGTAGATATTCTCCCTAAGTCACAGTGTGTGCATCACTCACAATGGTTTAAACTGTTAATTGTAAGCACACATGTTATGAAACAGCTTGCTTTTAGGCTTGAAAGGCCTGAAACACAAGTAACTTGCTTAAGTTTGAGGCTGGGGTCCCATTTCATAGTTCAGAGAGCCTTCCCTTGTTGGACAGTGATAAATACCATAGAATTAAATTTTGCATTTTTCACCTGGGTCTCGTTTTTGAGGGTAGCAAGTACAAAAAAAATCAAATCTTTAATGCATCCTGGATTTTACCAAGTATGTTGTTAATGTCTATTCCAGAGCAAAATAAACATAAGCATCAACTAAGATCATATGAAATAAAATTATGACCATGGGCTAGATATTAAAAGGAGTTGCGCCTGGCACAACTGAGTTGCACCAGTGCAATTCCAGAAATATGCCCTGGGGCAATATTCAAAAGGGGGAATTGTGCAGCACAATTCCTGATGCACCAGGGCACAAAGATAATGTAAGTGGCACATCTACAGGAGGCATGCCTGCGCATATGTGGCACATCTCGATATTCAGCCGGGGATGTGCGGTGCATATGTCAGCACATCCTGGAGATGTACCGCGTACCTGAGCATAAAGTTGAGCATGGAACAATCATGCTTAAGTGGAAGCCACCCACAGGCGAGCTGCCATAATGCAAGGTGCAACACAGCAGCCACCTGCCATGGGTGGCTCCCCCCAGAACACCATACACAAGCACCCACAATAATCCCTGGTGGTCCAGTGGAATCCCTCTCCCCACCCATAACTCTGATCACCCAAAATAACTGTTTTTAAATGCCATGGTAGTTTAGTAGTACCCCGCTCCCCACCTGTAACCCTGATTGCCTGAAAAGAACTATTTTTATATTCCCTGGTAGTCTAGTGGTACCCCCTCCCTGTGGCTGCCCATCGAATGACAGCTTACAGTATCTGCTACAAGCTCATTGGTCTACACTGTGGACCAAAGGGCTTGCAGTGCATGCTGTAATAGTCATTCGCAACTTTGTGAATGATACTGTGAGCTGTCACTTCGTGGGCAGTGGCAGAGGTATGCGGGTGGGGTTGCTGCCCACTGATGATTGGAGGGGGCTGGGTGGGCTGGGGTTCCTGTGTGGGTGGGGGATGGGGAGACAACTAGGCTACCAGGGATTGAATTTACACAATTTCTTGGTGATCAGGGTTATGGGCAGGAAGGGGCGTACCACTAGTCTACCAGGGAATTTTAAAACATTTATTTCAGGTGATCAGGGTTACGGGTGGGGAGAGGGGAATCACTGGACCACCACTGACAGCACTGCATGCTGTGCAGGGTGCCAGGTGCATTTTGCTGGCCAGCCCTGCACAGCTCTTGCAAATGGGGCCATAATGACATGCAAATGGCCCCGTTTGCACCTTGCATTATGGATCCATTTGCATTTTTGTGTCTGAATATGAAGAATGTGTGCACGGTATATCTCTGATGTGCTGCTGCAGTTCCCGTTTCTGGTATTCAGACCTGTCTGGTGGATGTGCCAGCACAGTGCACAGTGGGCATTGTTTGATATATTCAGACGAGATGCACCATGGCACATCTCTTTTGAATATATCCCTTTGTTGCTCCAGCACATCCAAATTGCACAGAGCAACCACTTGCGCCAGTGCCAGGCACACTTTTGAATATTGAGCCCCATATCTGCAAAAAAAAAAAAAAGACCAGAGAGATACTATAATTAAACAGATGTTGTACAGAGACTTTATCAGTACAGTGTGTGAGACCCATATAAATACTTCATCTGACATGATAGAGGCTACATCTTGTATTAAAGCATCATATGCAATGTAATTATTAGGAAGTAAACTGGCAGCACAGTTCAATAAACATGTTTAAATCAGGCTTCTACCTGGTTCAAATGAACTAAGTCACACGTATGTCTATAGACATTCTTCATGACACAGGCAGTGTCTGACAGTATCCCTTTAAAGCTGTGTCTGCTTGGTATTTTATATGAAAAATTACCATTTTATACCATTTAAGTGCATTTGTTGTGCACTCTGCTAAACTCAGATTGCTGGATGCTGAGACTTGCTGATCCCTTTTGTAATCAACAAGTCTGTACCCTGGTGATGTTGTTTGTGCTACCATTTTCTTTCAGTTATGAAGGAGTCATGGATGTTGCCACATTCTGAGACTTGTATGTAAAGATTCTGTTTTTTTCTGGCCCTGTGCCTAGTCCAAGAAGCTGAAAGCCAATCAGCTGATTTGATTGAGGTTCCATAAAATCCAATGCCAGTAATGCACAAAAAAGTTGTGTATTATTCTTTTTAGCCTGTTCAGAAGTAAAGAGAGATCTACAGGCTTTTAAATCGGTCTGTTGTGGTGAAAGGCATGAGTCCTATTTTCATATTAAAGACTGCTGTACTCGTTCACACCTGACATTCTGCAGGTGTGGTTGCCCAGGATGGTGCTAAAGTAAGTATCCCATTACACTGTCTGCTTCTGAATGGTGGTGGAAATACTGTTTTGAAACCTAATTAAGATAGTTTCTATACAGTAGTCAGAACACTGTAATATTCACAAACAAGTTTTCACTTGACCTAGATTCAGGGTTGGGTGTTCTTTACTCCACATTGAAATGGTTACCTCGCCTAGGCCAATACATCAATCCCTACTAGAAATCAACACAAAAATAAGCCCCTAATAAAACTTATTCTATAACACTTGCAACAGTATGGAAGCAATAAGACATGACAGGCAGTTGTTTGTCAGGGATTAATGCACGTGCAGTTTCCTTTAACCCATGGAACTGCATTAACCCCAGGAAACCAATGAGCTGCAGTTTCTGAAGCAGCAAAAGTAGTAGTTAACAAAAAAAATCAATAATTTAGTTGGCAGTTGGTACAAACCAAGACATCAATATACCTGATTTCCTTTTTGCTTTGTTTCATTCCTGAGGCAAGAGAGAGGATTTTGAAGTTTTTGTTCTTTGCCAGGTCCATCATCATGGATGTATACAGGTCAGAGTGATGCTGTGCTGCTGGCCATCTGAAACATTTGTTAGGAACATCCTCACATATTTGCATTATGAATAGAGTGTGTGCAGTTAAAGTGTGACATCCAGGGACAAGAGTTTTAAAAGATTCTGGGGGCTGCAATCTTTGTTGTAGATATACATAAATTGCTAATGTTATAATTACACACTGTCTTACAAATAGCTGAAAGAGTTTCAAATATTCCAGTGAAGAATCTGAGTATCCAGAAAACTTTACTGCTGAAGTAGGATGACATTTTTTGCCAATAACTGGTACTGCTTCTCTAATGTGGTAATAAAATAATATATGGATGAGAAGGAACTCATCTAAACTCACAGGAGGAGAATCAAAAGGAATGTCTGCAACCACTTTTTCACAGAAAGAATTGTGTACAAGTGGAACAAACAGCTGGAGGAACTGGTACTGGCCAAATCAGTGAACAGCTTCAAGCAAGGCTGGGACAGCAATATGAGGTTAATTAGAAAAGTGGGGCAGAAAAAAAGGGGTGGAATAGCCACTAGGGGCAATGCATAGTAGTTACACAGGGTAGACAGATTGGATAAGCATAAAGCATTTTTATGCCAGCACTGTCTATGCATCTATGTATGTATCAAAAAAATTAGTAAGTTGATTAACAAATTAAAAATAAAAAACAGTTATTATCTTAAATTAAAAACAGGTATTTTCTTTTGTTAAAAGTAACTAGTAAAACATAGTTCTTCTCAATCATTTGGTGATATTTCCACACATTCAGTAGAAAAATTGTTTGTTTATTATGGCACACAGGAATTCAAACTGCTACAGAATTCCTGTGGCAGAACGTTCACCACTCACATACAACAGAAGGCCTTATATGAAATGTTGGGCTCAGTTGTGTCTGGAGCAGTGTAGGCAACAGAGACTGCCCTAACAAGCAATTAGGCTAGAAGGAGGATTCCTAACGGTGATCAAAGAAACACCAGGAATTAAAACTGAATTGTACTTTTTTATTTATTTTTTTCAAGTTTATGTGTGCAGTGAGGTATCATGAGAGGAAAGAATGCAATTATTTATTTATTTTTTATTTTTATTTCATGGAGTTTTACTTTTTTGGGCCTTGTTGAAGGTTTTCGGAGAGTAAAGTTTAGTATCCATGCTTGTAATGGCAATCAGTGATGAGTGAAGTGGATCATGAATTCTGTGTGTGACTGGTCCCAATACCAAATTCATTCTCTGAACTTTTTCCATTTCCAGAAAATTAACTCAAGGGTATTGGATGGGGTGGGTCCTGGATGTTTACCTGACCTAAATAATGTTGTCCAAAACATAACTGATAAACTGGAGAAATCTTTCCTCTGTGATTGCAACAAGTCAAAGGAAATTGCAATGTTACAGAGGATGATTCAGAAACTCCTTAATTTTAGCAACTATTTATTATTATTATTACAATTTGATATTTCACGTGTTGCCAGCTATCTCCTGAATAACATTCTGGAGTCAAGGGAGTCACTTCCTCAAGGCCCACGTTGATCCTGTTTCGTAAACATAACCATTATTAATACAAATTTCAGAAAACAAAATAATTATTCAATTCAACAAAGCAGCCACTTGTCTTCACATTAATAAGTATACACATTTTTCCTAAATTATGTTGAAACTTCTATTACAGATTCAGTATTTCATTTCATCCTGATTCTTAGTCAATTCCCATAGAGTTTTTCTTACTTTATCCAAGATAGCTACAGTAAATAATAAATGATGCCAGTATTCTGGGAAGACCACACCACAACTTCTGGTCAGGATCAAGCTAAACATTTTAATGGAGCAGGACATATTACATAATACCTTAGATTTTGGGCCCTGGAACTAGTGAAAAAAACCTCACAAGTATCAGACTGGGACTTACTACTCAGACACAGAGAAATGTGGTGGATCCACACCCTGGGCAACATCAAAGAAGATAGCAGATTGATTGAGGAGGAGGACTGGAATCTCTTCACCTGAATATTCCCTCACCAGCATGGAGTACTTCTGATCCATAGAATCCTATTTTTATATGTGTTAAAAAATTGTCTTCAAAAATCTTTTTTGTTAAAAAGATAAGTATATCTATCTATCTATCTATCTATCTATCTATCTATCTATCTGTCTGTCTGTCTGTCTGTCTGTCTGTCTGTCTGTGTGTGTGTGTGTGTGTATATATATATATATATGTGTGTAGGGTATATATTGTATATAGTAAAAGAAGAACCCTACCAGAAGAGGGACAGTGCATAAGGCACATGTGTGATGCTATTTAATGAGTGTTTCAACATATGTATGGAAATCATAAGTGTATTCTCATTTTAATAAAAAATACAGTACTATGGGGACTATGCAAGAAATGGACTGTATGTCTGCATGCTGTGTATCTGAGGTGTGTAGGCATTCCTAAGCCTGAGTGCTATGCCATGGTGATCTGCGCATCTCCCCAGAGGTGTTTATCATGACACGCTAGTGCCCTGCACAATGGATCCCCCAGCTGCCCTAGCAGCTATGTGTCAAGCGTGGGCTGGGGGTATGCCCCACACTGAGTCCATGCACAATGGCACTGCAAATCATTCTGGTGCTGCAAAATGATGCAAGGGGGGACCCTAGTGTAACTCATTATTCACTCCTCACAAGTGAACGGTAGGGCATGATGGCCATGGGATGCCCCCACACACAGCTACCACAGTCCATTTGGCCACATGGGAGGGCTGGGTATGTCCATTTTGCAAATTCCTGTTGGTTATTGACTGAACGGAGCATAACATCCCAGGACCACCTGTCCATGCATGGACGAGGATCCACTATGGGATCCAGGATGGGTATCCTATTAGATGCCCACTGGTGTCCCACACTCTGCCTCCATCCTCCATCATGTAGCTGTGTGCCAAGGGGGAGGGGTTGTGAACCAGAGGCCAGCAGTCATGAATGCCAGCCAGCACATGCATGTATAGGCTGCGGAGCAGTGCAACAGGTTATGTGCATTTTGCATATAATTTCTACCTGTTAGTGAAATGACCACAATATGAATCTTAAGAAAGAGGCAGCATATACTCTGAGAGTAGAATATCCCCTTGTCAATGAATCAGACTGGTTGTCTATTTCTTTGGCACTATGCTACATTTTGTAGCCTTTACTTACAGACTTTATTACTTTACAGCTCACTGAGCAATTGGCCGAAACAAACTTTCTCCTCGGGGGGGGGGCACCCCCTTGGGCACCTTTTGTACCTGCCTTGATTTTTACTGGTGCTTCTCTTGGTAGTGGGGTTCATGCTGGGCAAGAGATGTGTTACTTGGCTGAGACACCATGATGTTGCCTTGTCATCACACACACAGTGTCACACCTCCCTCCCAGGAGTTCACACTATATAAGGCACAGAAAACACAGGCCACTCTGCTAGTACCATGGCATACTAATAGGCAGGTCATCAAATACCTGAAAGCCTTTAATTAGAAGGTATGAAACTTTAAAAGTCTGTCTGGAATTGTACTGGCACTGCTTCAGCCTTACTAGCCCGCAGTACATTTAGGTGAAAACAAAGTCTAAAATGAGAATTGTGTCTTAAAAAGTTCTAAGCAATCTACAATGCAGCAGTCAGGCTTGTTTTAAAATATTGTACTGAACTGTTGAAACGGGGATACCAACAAGGTTTGTGGTAAAAATGTCCAAGAATATTATGCTGTTCTTTTAACACTAGATTATGGGCTTTGTTTTTAATGGAGTTTGTACCTTAGAAGGAGAGCTTATATGGATTGTTAACATTTCCCAGTGAGATGAAGGACAAAGTGCAGCTCTTAAACATAAGAGAATTTATATATGTCAATTTAAATGATGAAAGAAGCTGTAAAGCTCAAAACACTTAGTCAGCTAGTTGTGTGTGTGATCTAGGGTAGCCAGTGATGATAGTGATAATAAATCAGCAACTGTAGAAACAGAGACTCATTTATAGTGCTATCATGAAGAGCTACCCTGTTAGGGTAGGGATCCTGTAGTGAGCAAAGAGACCGGAAGGGGAGGGATAGGGAGGTGGAGGGGAGGGATAGGAGGGAGGGTGTTTATCAATAGTGGATCCTGCTGCAGCTAAGCCAGTCCTGTGGTGTGGTGGTGAAGGTGGCTGGCTACAATGCAGTGTGAACTGGGTTCGGGGCCTGCTGGGGGGAATTGTTTTGCTACTGCTTGCAGCTCTGTTTTTTTTTTCAGTCCGTGTTTCGCCCCCTCCTCAACATGCACCCCCCTGGAGTTAACAATCCTTATTCAGGGATGTGCGGGGGCAAAGCCCCCTGTGAGGAAATGCATGAGGGGAGCACAGCTGCCCTGCAAAAATACTTGAGAATAGCCAGAAGTCAGGTTGCTTGTGTTTGTATATCACCAAAATGCTTTTTGGTGATATACATTTGCTATGATAGTGATCTCTGTTTTGCGATTGCTATCATAACATGGAACATTCATCTAGCAAGTGTGGTAATCAAATGGATTTGAACTAATTTCAAAGTAAACTTTGCATAAATTAGGTAAAATCTCCTAGTGATCACTTTAGTAACATAACCACAGTATAGCACAGGAAACTGCTGTGGTTTGCAATAATATTTTGTGAGTGACTGCCATCATTCAGGTTCATACAAAAGAGGATAACAAAGTGTAAGCTTCTTGACAATGTATATTTGACTGCTAGTCCTTTCCTTTGCCTTAAATCTTACAGTTTGCACAGTCTAGAATTTTATCCAAGAAAGGGGATGATAACATATGAAGCAAAGTGATCTAAAGTTGGTAATTACTAGGTTGCAGAATTTAAAGTGTGATTTACCAATGAGTACATATTCTCCATATTACCAAACATGCAGGAGAAGCAGTACCACTATAATGAATATGTACTAAGGTTTTGAAGTAAGATAAAATTATCAGATTGGTTCAGCATAATGAAACAACTTGGTCGTATCAGTTGCCATAAACCAGAGGTCAAAAGCAGTGACCATTAGCATATTTTTATTTTATTTGTAGATGTTCACATGAAAAATTTAATTACAGAATCTGACATGACTGAGCAAGTCCAACATATATATTCAGGTAACCTGTTAATCTGCCTTTGGTAAGATTGCATATCTTGTCCCTTTTGGAGATGAATCTGTCAAACAAAGAGGGTTGCCATCTTTAAAGGGCAGACCCCATTGTCCACAGGTCCAAGCCAAGATGTGTGGGGAGCCAGAGGCTGAAGTTTTGAAAGAAAGGGGGGGAGTGGGGTGGGGGAGGATCTTTGTGAGGTCATGAAAGGGGAGGAGCTATGATGTCAAGGCTGGAGTGAGGTGGGAAGCAATGATTGGCAAAGAGAAAGAGAGAGAGAGGGGTGAGCAACAGGGGTACTTAAGGGCAAACACAGGCTGAGGGAGCTCGCAATTTTGCTCTGAGAGAATTTTCTCTGAGAACCACATCCATTTGGCAATTATTCTGAGTTACTTGCTTTTATTTTGAGACAGTGGGCTGCTTATAGCTAGGGATTTGGAGTTAACTAAATGGCAGTTTTTGAAGTTTGAGGAGTAGTGGGATAACAAGTAAGTTTACAGGTATTTCTGAAACAGGAGTTGTAGCATGAGCAGTGTGACTGGCTACAAGTGAGTATTTAAGGAGTTGACGTCAGCAGGAATGTTAACAAGAAAAACAAAAAAAAACAAAGAAGAAATGAAAAGCAGAATGTATGCAGCAGCAGAGACTTGTGGTGCTTGGGTGGGAGGCAGTTTTGTGTGCAACATAGTATCGTTAGAGCATTGGGATGTTGATGGTGCCAAGCTTGCTGAAGAGAGTAATTGTTGCTCACCAGTAGGCTGCAAGATGACACAGGTGTGCAGGAGAGAGGATTGTGCTAGCCAGCATGCAGCAAAAAATGTTGTAACCATTCACTGGAGAAGTCAGTGCTTTTTCCATGCCAGGGGTAGCTGCATGTGGGGTCTTTTGTCGAAGTAAGTGAGGTATGGATACTGGTTATTTGTGGATGCAATGCCATCAATGGGGCCTCATGGTAGAGATGCTGTAATGAAAGTCAGGAGTTGGTGTGTCCGGTCGATCCCTTCCGAGGTGCCATGCAATTCCTGATGCATGGAGACAGAGGGAAGACCTGGGCAAGCCACCACAGGGCCATGGAACAGAAAAAAGAAACAAATAAGGGAAATTTGGGGAGCAAATGGACCCAAGGGAAAAAAGGTGTGAATGGGAGGTTGGGACCTGCGGCTGTGGCTTCTGTAGTCATTGCCACATGGGCAAAAGAGGTGGCCCAGTTTATGAGCCACTGGATTAAGAAAGGGGAGGACCAGATTAGCACAAAATAGGCAAGGAGCAAACAAAAGACAAATTTTCAGTGGGAGGCTGAACCACTGGTGGCTGAGAACAGGCCTAATGGGAGACGGATAGGAAGGCCGTGTGGTGGTGGCATTTGACATCATTGCCACTTGGTTTTCCTTTAGAAGCTCAGACCACAGAGTGTGGCGACAGGAATACAGGCCACGCTGGGAGTGGGAAGCCTTGCAAGGGTTTGTGTATTTACAACTACTGCATGAAATTAAAAAAGGGCTTTTTAAGAAAATAACAAAAGGGCTCTTACAAGAAAAACTAACTAAATAAATAAATAAATAAATAAAGGTAGACTAAGGTGGTCAAATATAATAAAATGACACAGGAATCAGCCCCTGCAGTGTGAGGCTACAGGGGGCCCTAGACAATGTGCAGTGTGGATTAGTGGTGGGCTACTGACCATTTTTTTTTAAAGGGAAAACGGTAAATAAATAAAAAAAATAAAAAAGTGGATTTGTTTAGGAACTGAGACTTTTGACCCTGTGTCAGCACATAAGCAGGACAGCACCTGCAAAAGGCATAAAGGGCACCATGCCAGACAGTGGTGCATGGTGCAAATTGCTCCTGGGGCTACCACCCGGGGACCCATGGGAAGGTATACCAGGCCATTATACTCTCAAAAAAGAAACTCTTGCTGCTGCTCTTGACCCTTTTAAGAGACATAGAAACATAGAATTTGATGGCAGATAAGGACCGCTTGGCCCACCCAGTCTGCCCATTTCCCTACCTGATGGATAAGCTGCAGATCCTAGTTAACCAGCAGCCTACTTCTTCCTACCCCCACCCCCTAGAATTGCCTTATGACTGTCCCATGCATGCTTGAATTCCACCACTGTTTGTGACTCCACAACCACCTCTGTAAGGCCGTTCCATGCATCTACAACCCTCTCTGTGAAAAAATACTTCCTTAAATTACCTCTGAGCCCCCCCCTTCTATCTTCAAATTGTGCCCCCTTGTTCTTGCACACCTCTTTTTGAAAGATGCTACCTCTTGACTTTGTTGATTCCCTTGAGGTACTTGAAAGTTTCTATCATGTCCCCTCTCCTCCTTTCCTCGAGGCTATACATATTAAGCTCCTTAAGTCTGTCTTCATATGTCTTCCGTGCAGGCCCTGCACCATTTTAGTTGCCCTCCTCTGGACAGCTTCCATCCTGTCTATGTCTTTGTGGAGATTGGGTCTCCAGAACTGCACGCAGTACTCCAGATGGGGTCTCACCAGCTGTCTGTACAGAGGGATAATAACTTCCTGTTTTCTACTGGTGATGCCTCTCCCTATGCATCCCAGTATCCCCTAGCCCTCCTTGCTGCCCTCTCACATTGCTTGCCCACCTTTAGGTCATCTGATATGACTACCCCCAGGTCCCTTTCCATTTTTGTTGTTGTTAGTATCTCACCCCCCATTGTGTACTCTTCCCCTGGGTTTTTGTTTCCCAGGTGCATTACCTTATACTTCTTAGCATTGAATCTAAGCTGCCATACATTTGACCATTCCTCTAACCTTGCCAAGTGCCTTCTCGTCCTTTCCACTCCACCTTGTGCATCAAGTCTGTTGCAGATCTTTGTGTCATCTGCAAAGAGACATACTTTTCCTTCCAGTCCCTCTGCAATGTCACTTATAAAGACATTGAAGAGGACTGGTCCTAATACTGAACCCTGCGGTACCCCACTACTAACCCCCTTTTTTCAGAGTGGACTCCATTTACTATTACTCTCTGTGTCCTATTCTCCAGCCAATTCTTTACCCAGGCCGTCATCTTGGGACCCACTCCCAGGCTGGCTAACTTGTATATTAATCTTCTGTGTGAGACTGTGTCAAATGCCTTGCTAAAGTCTAGGTAGGCCATGTCCACAGTCCCTCCCTGATCAACTACTTTGGTCACCCAGTCAAAGAAATCTATCAGATTTGTCTGGCATGACCTTCCCGCTGTGAATCCATGCTGCATTGGGTCCTGTGCCCCTCTGGCCTCTAGATATTTAACAATTGTTTCCTTCAGAAGTGATTCCATCATTTTCCCTACCACTCAGGTTAAACTAACAGGTCTGTAGTTTCCTGCTTCTGCCTTACTCCCACTTTTGTGAAGGGGAATCACATCTGCCCTCCTCCTGTCCTCTGGTACCACCCCATCCTCCCATGATTTGTTAAAGAGTTTAGTCAGTGGTGTCACTAGTTCTACCCTTAGTTCTTTTAGAATTCTGGGATGAATCCCATCAAGCCCCATTGCTTTGTCCACCTTCAGTTTTAAGAGTTCTTTCAGAACCCTTTCTTCTGTAAATGGGCTAGTATCAACTTCTGTATCCAGAGTGTTTCTACTGTTTGTTTTAGGTACCTCCCTCTTCCTTTGTAAATACTGAGCAAGAATATTTGTTTAGTATCCCTGCCTTTCTCAGTCACCCTCTGCCACCCTCCTCCTTTATTAAACCTCACTATCCCTCCTTGCTCTTCCTTCGCTCCCTGATGTACCTATAAAAGGTTTTATCCCCCTTCTTAACTGAGTTGGCTATCTTTTCCTCGGTTTGGGCCTTTGCTGTTCTGACTGCCTTCCCAGCTTCCTTTTGCTTTAACTGATACAGTTCTCTGTCCTGTTCCTTATGTGATTCCTTGTACTTCTTGAATGCTTTCTTTTTCTCTTGAACCTTCACTGCCACTTCCTTTGAGAACCATAGTGGTTTCTTACCTTGTTTTGTTTATTTGCTTTACACAAAGGCTTGATACCTCTGTGATGGCAGTTTTTATTATTCCCCATTGTTCTTCCACCCCTCCTTCCTGCCCATTTGCTAGTGCATTCCTTAGGCACTCACCCATTTTGACAAAGTCAGCCCTCCTAAAATCCAGTACCTTTGTCTTTGTATGGCTTGACTCTATTGCTGTGTTTATTGTGAACCATACTGTTCGATGGTCGTTAGTTCCCAGATGGCTACCCACTTCTACATCTGTGATCCTCTCTTCATCTCCATTTGAGAGAACCAGGTCTAAGATTGCTCCCTCTCGAGTGGGCTTCAATACTAATTGTCTAAGGCATGCCCCTGTAGGGCATCTAGAATAACCCCACTCTTAGAAGTGGCTGCTGCAACTGCACTCCAGTTAACATCTGGCATATTCAGATCACCCATCAGCAATATCTCCCCTTTTTCTGCCATTCTAAGTATACTTTCTATCATTTCCTTGTCCATTTCCTCCCCCTGAGAAGGGGGTCTGTATACAACCCCTGTGCGTATTGTGGTGCAATTGCCGGTCTCCAAATTTACCCACAGTGCTTCTTCTCCTCCCTGTTTACCCTTTTGTTCTGTTGCTTTGATTCCTTCCCTTATGGAAAGAGCTACTCCTCCTCCTCTTTAACCCCCCCGTCCCTCCTGTAGATAGTGTATCCTGGTATGTTTACATCCCAGTCATGGTTTTGTGTGTACCATGTTTCTGTGACTGCCACGATATCCAGATGTTCCTCCTCCATCAAGGCCACTAATTCAGGAAGCTTGTTACTCAGACTATGGGCACTGGTACTCATTGCTCTCCATTTTTTGATGGCTTTACCTTCTGTTTCAGCATCCTCCACTGACCTTTCTACCTTGGTCTTTTTCTCATTTAGTACCCTGTTTTGTAGGGAGAGGCTGGGATTTTCCTGCTGCTTATCAGTGCCTCCCCCCTTGACTAGTTTAAAAGCTTGCCAATGAAGCATTTAAACCTGATTGCTCAAAGACTTGTTCCTTCCTGGACAGATGCAGACCATCCTGCCAGTATAGGCTGGTGTCCCTCCAGGTGGAACCCCAGTCCCCAATGAAGCCAAACCCCTGTGCTCACACCATTTTTTCAACCATTCATTAAACTGCATGGTGCAAAGTACCCTCGCCTCACTCATGCCATTGACAGGCAGCACCTCTGAGAAGGATACTTTGTGTGCTACTTGTCTTAGCCCCCTCCCCAATTCTACAAAGTCCTTCTGCACTGCTCTAATCTCATGATGAGCCAAGTCATTTGTCCCTAGGTGGACAATGACATCCAGCTCAGACTCCCGTGCAGCTGTTCCCATGATCCTGAGGATGCGCTTCCTGTCCCTCCAAGCCATGGCACCAGGCAGGCACCTTACTTCAGTTTTCCCTGCCCCCAGTTCTATCCCCCTAATAATTGAGTCCCCACCAGGAGTTGTTTCCTTTCCTTGTGGTGTCCTCTGTCTCCTTCCTGTGGGCCTCCCTTGTGACAGCTGTCCTCAGCCTCCTTAGTCTCCTCTGTGGATGCATCCATAGGGGAGCTATGCTCCCCCAGAATGGTGTATGGATTGTGGAGTGGAACAACTGAATGGGTGTGCCTCTGTTCCACCATCCTCACCCTTCCTGAGCCCACTGTGGTCCAACTGCTGTGTTTTCTTCACAACCTCTGAGGTAGTGGTGGTGGCTCTGGTGCTCCCTGGATGGGGGAGGTTCCCTTCCTACCATCCAGTGTGGCCTGGGGGAAGGTTCCCTTACTACTGTCCAGCATGTCCTGAAGATGGGCAACTTCCTCCCTCAGGGCAGAGAGTTGTCTGCAAATAGGGCAGCATCTCAGCCTCCAGAAAGACTCCTGGAAGACTGCTGCCCCACAGCCATTACATTATACTACTCCCCGCATGTTTATCTACTTTTTTCTTTGTGTGTGTGTGTGTGTGTGATTGGTTTATTATATAGAAATATATATATTATACAATGTGTATGCTTATATTGTCAGTGCAGTGTGCTAGAGAGGTTATGACAGTGATATGCACCTTGCACTCTTGAGGAAATGATGTCAGAACCCCAGGTATAAAGGAACTATTTCCAGGGTGGGTGGGGTGAGGGTGGGAGGGTTGGGCCTAAACTGTGCCTCACAAAACAATCAGCTAAAAGCTCTGACCCAGCACTGCGATGAGTGCCTTCCTGTCAGCAAGATGCCCTACACAACAATTTGACAGAGAAAATACCTCCTAATCAAACAGAGAAAATCCAGACATCCAACTCAGACACAGGTAACCCTCCCCAGCCCCAAAACAGCTTGGTGGTTTGTGCTCTGAAAGCCCCAAAATATGTCAGCTGTGCTTTACACTCTTCCTGCACTGAAAATCTTAAGAATTAAGCCAACTGATTGACTAGTGACACCTGTGATGTAAGCAGGCCTTTCAATGTAGGCAGGCTGCTGTCTGATTCCAATACACAAAATCTTTCAGTGAAACCAGGGATCAAAACTTAACTACTCAGCTAGCAGGACACTTTTAAAATGTTGCAAAAATATCCCTCTAAATCCTAGGTCTCAACCCCAACAATCAAGCAAATTCAGTTGTATCTCACTCCCTCTGGTTATAAAATTACTAGACTTTTAATGGAATCCTGCAATTCTCTGCTTAATGCCAATAAGGAAAAAAAAATGAAACTCTTTCTAGAAAGTGTAGTTCCCCTGTTTTACAATATTATGCCTTACCAAGTTTCCATCTCCTAAATGAAATTATAGTTTGTTCTTTGCAGTGTTGCAAGGTTCTCAGCTTCAGACAAATCAAAAGTCAGACTGACTGGCTTCTAACTGTGAATGATGCCTAAAACAGCAGTGATGAACCCCACCCAGAGCCAACTGATTGACTAGTGACACCTGTGATGTAAGCAGGCCTTTCAATGTAGGCAGGCTGCTGTCTGATTCCAATACACAAAATCTTTCAGTGAAACCAGGGATCAAAACTTAGCTACTCAGCCAGCAGGACACTTTTAAAATGTTGCAAAAATATCCTTCTAAATCCTAGGTCTCAACCCCAACAATCAAGCAAATTAAGTTGTATCTCACTCCCTCTGGTTATAAAATTACTAGACTTTTAATGGAATCCTGCAATTCTCTGCTTAATGCCAATAAGGAAAAAAAAATGAAACTCTTTGTAGAAAGCGTAGTTCCCCTGTTTTACAATATTATGCCTTACCAAGTTTCCAGCTCCTAAATGAAGTTATAGTTTGTTCTTTGTAGTGTTGCAAGGTTCTCAGCTTCAGACAAATCAAAAGTCATACTGACAACTCTGACTTCATCTCATTTCAACTAGTCATTGTGACTGCCTTGCCTAATCAGGGGCCCACCGCTCACTGACCTCCACTTCAGTCTTGACAGCTACCTCTCCCCGCCTTGCCCCCTTCTACCTGCCTACCCCCTTGCCCCCTCCCTTTCCTCCTCCCAGGCATTTCCTGACTTTTATCCCTCCCTCCCTCCCCTTTAGAGCTCTTACACTCACCCTCTACCCTCAATGGCCTTCCTGCCTACATACCCTCTTCCATCTCACCTGCAGTGCTTATTTCTAAGATTGCCATTGGCTGGTATGTCATGCTACCTAACATTTGGCACATTTTGAATTATTGGAACTTCCTAAGCCTCAGTCTCTTACTTCTTTTTATTGTGTAACTATATATTATTATGTTGACCTTTGTATGTATGTATGCATATATACCCCCATTCCTTCGATGTGGAATCTTTGTAAATGAGCAGTTCCTGCTCAAAGGTATTTGTAATCCTAGATTTCAATAAAATAAAATAAATTATCCAGGGAGAGCAGAGTGGGGCAGGTACATGGTCCCTTCCCCAGACACACATGGTTGCCATGGGTGGATGCCCCTTTAGAAGGTGGGGAAACATCATAGCGGCAGGGCCAAGGAAGCCCACCTGATGTGAGAAGGTGATCCTGGTGCAGACATGCTGAGGTTAATGTTTATTGTTGTGTATTTACAGGTTTACAAACCAACTATGGACCCCAGGTAGAGCAAGCCCATCAATGGAGAGTGTTACATTGCAGTTAAGGAACTGGTGTACAAGGCAAACATACTGCTGGAGACTACTGACCTTCTCAGCCTAGGCATGGGTAACAAGCCAAAAGGGGACAAGCAGCAGGAAGGGAAGAATGAAAAAAGGGCACCAAGGGGACCAGCTGGACCAAGGCACTCAGACCCCACACCGGAGCTGGTCTGCCCAGTACCTCCCCCTGCTCTGGTGCCCACCCCAGTGTCAGCCCTTGCTCCTGCTCCAATGTCCAAGCCTGATAGGCCAGTGGACCCAGTTTCTTCTGCCCCAGTGACAGAGCTGAATACTCTGCCAGTGCTGGTTGGCACTCAGCCTGCTCTGCCTGTGGGCCCCAGTCCCCAGCCATGCTCACAAACAGGTAATAATGAGGTTACATTGGAAAGCAGTGTGAAAGAATATGTGGAACAAATGCTAAGAGCGATGGGGGTTAATGGCTTAAGCCAATTGGAAAAGGCATTGGGAGCTAGGAACAAAGAAAAAGAGGGCACAGGCTCAGAGTGGGGGCAACAGAGGAGGAGGGCTTCGGGGCTGTGATTGGAGCACCAGGTGATAGGATCAGGGACTATGTACCCATAGCGACCAATGAGAACATTTGGAAGGGTGAGTTTGTGGACATCTTCACCTTGGCCAACGTGGACAACATGGATAAGTATGTAGAAAAAGAGACCTTTGAGAAAAAGGACATGTTCACAGCCATTGTGTTTTTAGGAAAGGAGGAAGCTGAGAAGTCTACAACCGACAACAGGATAATTAAGGATGGTATGACAGGGGCTTTCCACCTGGTACCCCCCCATTAAGATAGAGTTGATGCAGCAATGGCTGAGAATGTACCCGGACAAGGAAACAGCCACAGGTTTATGGGACGGATTCAGCTTGCAGTTTAAAGAGGCCCCAAAAGAGACAAAAGCAAAGAAGTTGAAGTCTATTAAGGGGAGGGAAAAGTTGCTGAAGCAGAAAATTTAGAAAGAAATAGCAGCTGGCAGGGTGGAGGGCATATCTGGACACCCATTTCCTGCACATCTCAGGATATCACATCTGTGATTGGTACCAAAAAAGCGTATGGGGAAATTTTGGGTGATACACTACCTGTCCTATCCAGACAGGGATTCAGTTAATGATCACATCAATGAGGAGGACAGCAGGATGATGTACGTTATGTTAGAAGAGGCAGTCAGGTTGATTAGGGCCTCACAAGGGGCATGGCTGGCAAAGATGGACATTGAAGTGGCTTTTCACCTGCTGCCAGTCCAGCCAGAAGATCGGAACTTGTTGGGTTTCTGGATAGGGGAGGATTACTATTTTGACAAAGCCATGACCTTGGGGTGCTTCATTGCTTGTGCAACATTCAAATTGTTCAGTACCTGGCTACAATGGGCATTTCAAGAAAAATACGGGTACCAGGCTGTGGTCCATTATTTGGATGACTTTCCATTAACAGGGTGGTCTGCAGCAGACAGAGAAGATGTTACAGGATTTTGAGGCCATGTGCCATGACCTGGGGATATCTTTGTCCCCAGAGAAAATGGAGGGGCCTAGCCAAAACATTGAGTTTTTAGGCATTGAAATTAACACAGTGAATGAGTTATTTTGCCTTCATGAGGTAAAAGTGGAAAAGCTAAGGACATTACTGGGTGCGGTTAAGACCCGGCGGAGGGCACAGCTACAGCAAGTGCAACAGCTTATGAGACACTTGAACTTTACTTTTAGGGTAGAAGCACCAGGCCACATGTTAACAAGGTGCCTGGTGAGGACAACACAGGGGGTGTCAAAGCCACACCACTGGGTAGACATTAGCAAAGGGACCAGGGAGGACCTGGAGGTATGGGATAATTTTCTCAGCCACTACAACTGCAGGACATTTTGGCAGGATGAGTGGGTCTTTAGCACAGATCTGCAACTATACACTGATGCAGCAGGGGACATAGGCATGGGGGTATACTTTGTTGGACAATGGTTTGCAATGGCCTGGTCCAGCAGCTGGGCCTGGGCTGGCCTGATGAGGCATATATATCACTTTCTTTGAGATATTTCCTATCTGGGTCGCTATGGAAGTCTAGGGAGAGAGACTGAGGAACCAGAAGTTCACTTTTTGGAGTGACAATATGGCAGTGTTGGATGTTTTAAGTAGCCACAGGGTGATGTCAGTGAGGGTCATGTGGATCATAAGACAATTGGTGCTGTGAGGCTAAATGATGAATATGTCATTTCAGGCTAGGTATATAGATGGTGTGGACAACGTGATAACTGACTTCCTCTCCCACCTGTAGAAGTGCAAGTTCCAGGCCATCACCACGGAGTGGAACCCAGGCAAATGGTAATTCTGGATTTCATGTGGAGGACTGGATCGGGGGAGCTGAATAGTTGTTTCACAACTCCTGGTCCCCCAGGACCCTGAAAGCATACAAAACCTCATGGAGGACCTTTCAGGCATTCCAGGCACAATCTGGCTGCCAGGTAAGTGGAGCAGTGACAGGGGGCCACATTGCACAATTCATAGTGACAGGGTGGAGAAGTAAGTTGGTTCACACAACAATGTTGGTACACTTGGTGGCAATAAGCTAGCTGTGCATACTGAAGAGACGGGAGGACACCACAAAGAGTAACCTCATTTGGTGCATGATGCAGGGATGGCTGCAGGAGGCTGGGAGGGCCCAGGACAATAGAAGGCCACTGACAGCAGGACTGCTGAAATGGTTAGTGGGGGTACTGCACCAGCTATGCAGGTGTAGTGCTGAAGCAGTCTTGTTCAAGGCAGTCTTTGCAGCCATGAATAGCCGGGCCTTCAGAGTCAGTGAGGAGGTAGGGCATGGCAAGGCAGACAAGTCCACAGGGTTGCATTGGGAGGACATGGTGTGGACTGGGGATGGAATTTCAGTTCTGGTAAGGTGGTCAAAGACTGATCAGGCTGGCAGGGGGAACAGGGTCATGCTGTGATGCCTCAAGAATGCTTCCATCTGTCTGGTGGGAGCCCTGCATGGATATGTGGCTGGGCAGCCATGGGATGGGAACCCATTAATATTCTTGCATGGGGACACATCCCCAGTGACAGGATCCCAGGTTGTAGTGGTGCCAAAGAAGGGGCTGACCTTCTTGGGGGAAAACCCGGCAGGGTACTCTTCCCATTCTTTCTGGATTGGGGCAGCCTTAGAGATGGCAGCCATGGGAAACACACCAGGAGACATCAAAGTTAAAGGGAGATGGTCTTCTAATTGCTATAAAAGATATGTTTGCAACACCTTGCCCATGTACTAATGATGTCTTTATTTTTTCCCAGTAGCAGGATAGGTAAATTATCCAAGAAGAAGCAAACAAGATGGAATGGAGGGGCAGGGGGTGCATATCACTGGTGTATTTTAAGGACAGCAGGAGGGGAAGGGGGAACAGGTCAAAAAAGGAAAGATGGATAGTAACTTTGTCTCTATTGACATTTATCACCAGAAAGGACATGGAGGTTGGAAGCTTGGATATGTGGCCACTTCTTCATCCATTGGGCAGAAAAGTGGGCATCCAAGAGGCCTGGGGGGAGGCAGCAGTATCTGGACCTCAGCAATATCAAATTGACCTGGAGAGGCATGAGAGGCATGAAATGGCCACAGCTACTTCCACCACTCAGGGAGTTAAGGAGGGAATGCAACTGCCCAGATTTAATCATCATCCACTTGGGAGGCAATGACCTGGGGACCAGGCCATAGTCAGATATCTTTTATCAGATAAAATGGAATGTTAAAAAAATTAGGGAATGGTGGCCAGAGGTCACCCTAGTTTGGTCAGACATTATTCCATGAAGGATGTGGAGGCATGTGGACAACCACAAGGCTTTGGACAGGGCTAGGAAGAGAATGAATGCCAGATTAGGAAGGCTGTTTGAGAGCATGGGTGGTATGGTGGTGCACAGGGGAGTAGTGGAAGAAAAGGAGGAGTACTTCACTGGCAATGGGGTGCACCTCTCTAGTCTAGGTCTGGTACAGTTTAATGAGGAGATTGCCAATGTACTATGGCCCTGGGTGCAAAGGATGTTAGCCTAAGCAGGACCCTATTCTTTTGTTGGATTTGGGGTAAAGGTCCCCCATCCATCACAAGTGAGAGGTGGACTAAAGGGGATGGAGAGGAGAGGATAGGGAAAGGGGGGTGGAGGGACAAAGAAAATACTATATAAGAAAATATGGTATAAGAAAATCAGCAGGGAGTAGGGGGTCAGAACGTACACTGGTAACCCTTTTGAATGGAGGAGGATGAGAGAAGATGACCCCCATTATGTACACATGAGGGGGAGAACAGGACAAGAAATAGATGGAACAATATTGAGAAAATGGACAATAAATGGACAAAAATGATTATGTGATGAAATGGAAATGGAATGAAGGATGTTGTAAAATATTAATCAGAGATATGTATGTATAACAAGGAATATAAGCATAATGTGAACAAAAGAGAAGAGAATAAGTAAATTGATTGCAAAATTGAGCACCCACATATACGTGTCTGTGTATTTATTGGTGGGAATCTGGAGGACAAAGAGGTTTGCCCTCTTCAAAGGGCAGACTCATTGTCCACAGGCCCAAGCCAAAGTGTATGGGGAGCCAGAGGCTGAAGTTTGGAAAGAAAGATAGAGGGGTGGAGGGAGGGTCTTGTTGAGGTCATGAAAGGGGAGGAGCTATGATGTCAGGACTGGAGTGAGGTGTGAGGTGGGAAGCAAGGATTGGTGGTGAGAAAGAGAGAGAGGAGTGAGCAGCAGGGGTACTTAGGGCAAACAGAGGCCCAGAGAGCTCACAATTGTGCTCTGAGAGAATTTTACCACCCTCCCACCATAGAATAATATGGAAATTGGAGCTAGTGGACGTTGGAAGGCTGCTGAAAGGTGGACAGCAGGCAAAAAAAATGGAAGGAAGGGAAAAATAGGTGAGGGGGAGGAGAGGAGAGGGGAAGGGTGGTGCTGGGACAAAGAAAATAGTGTATAAGAAAATAGGATATAAGAAAATCAGCAGGAAGTAGGGGGTCAGAGCGTACGCAAGTACTTGATTGCCAGATCTAGCACCCACACATACTTGTCTGTTTATTTATTGGTGGGGATCTGGGGGCCAAACGTAAATAGCAGCTAATGTTATCTTCTCTTTGTTTTCGTATCTGTTCAGGATCTAAAAGATCTGTACCTCAAACAGGTGCATATGCACCCTCTAACATATAGCTTCTAGTAAGTTCCTTTGATTTAGCAATTGCTTGTATTTGCTACAATTTTCAATATTTTTATAAAAGTTGAATACTTTCAAGACAATAACCACATAACTGCGGGGATAGGATCAACAATTTAGAATACCATGTTAAATTTTCACAGACACATTTTTAGGGCTGTAGGTGGGACCCTTCAGTCCTTTTGGGATTGATCAGATTGTGACTCTAAAACGGCTGATCGTGGAACTTCCTTTCTGGACATTTGGAAGTATTCCTCCACAGCTGCAAAATAGTTCACTCCCCTCTGATTTTTGCTATTTGCAGTTCTGTGTTAAAGGCATCTGAAAGGGCTGTGGGTGAAGCCTACAGCCCTTTTGGGATAGATCAGATTGTAGCTCTAAAATGTCTGAGCATGGACCTCCCATTTTGGACATTTGGAAGTATTCCTCTATAGCTGCAAAACAGTGTACTCCCCCTCTGATTTTTGCTATTTGCTGTTCTATTTTAAAGGCATCTGAAGGGAGGGACGATGCTGTTGTATTGTACCTCAGAACTTCTCAGGATATTAACAAAAAAAAAAACTTTTTAAACTGCTGTTTCTATCATCTGTCCAGCTCAGTCTAATATATTTATTCTATTTCTTTCAGCAAACTGGGTGTTAACTCATTACATGCTGTCTAGAATTTTCTGAAACTGAAAGTCAGACTACAGTGTCAGATTACAAACAGTGCAACTGCAACTGTTAGCTATCTCATTCCTATGGGCAGGACAGGTTGCATGCAAGCACACACACACACACACAGAGCAGCAGCATGTACTCTGACTAAATAAATTTAAGTTAAGTGATTTAGCAGCATGCCAGTTTTTGATGACAGTGACTAAACAGCACTATATGGCACCAACAAGAAAATAACTTTGGTCATTTAGTAGCTCTTCACAGCCTTATCGGCTTTGGCTACAACTTCTTACTAGAAGGCACGGTCTCTATCTTTTGGAATGCAGGTGCTGAATTTTTTATTTAATATACGTTGGCACTATTTATTATTTACCTGTCTCAGATAAAATAAAATAATCTCTATGAGAACTGATTAAGAATGGGATGACATTATTTTAATGCTGAATTTAAAGCAGAAGTTTCAGAATATTTAGGAACATTGTGTATGTTTATTAATCTGAGGACAAGTTGCTGCTTTGTTGAACTGCATAACTATTTGTTTTCTGAAATGTGTATTAATAACAGTTATGTTTGCTAAACAGAGGCACTGTGGGCTCTGAGGAACATTAGCCTGGAGATATTTGGTGGCACATGAAATATCACAATATAATAACAATAAATATTTACTAAAATTCAAGGAGTTTTTGAGTCTTCCTCTACACCATTGCAATTTCATGTAACACATGAGTCTCAGAACTTATTTAGCCAGTCAATATGCTGGTGATATCTTACCCATTTTATATAACTTCTTATCATAGACAGTTGAGTGGCACCACGAATGGCATCACAATTTGTTGGCAATCTGATTTAGTATCCCACAGCCTTGAAAAAATGGACTAAACCTGAAAGGCTTTAAAAAAAATATTAACTGATAGATTTTGGTTAACAAACCTGGAACATACATAATTTTTAGAGTAATGTTTATTAAGTGGTTCTACCTGCTTTAGTTTTGAAAATCATTGCTCAGGATCCTTAAATGGTGGCTTCTATTCAAATGCATAAGGTAGTTAGTTAGCCTGAAACATCTAAAATGAATTATTCAAGTACTTTCATTTAACTTTTATAAGTATTTAATAATGTTATTTGCCAATACAAAATAACGTACAATATAAATGACATTTTACACTGTAAGTATCCATGTCGAAATAAATACTCTTTTTCAGTTATATTCAGAGCTAAATCATGTAAAACATGGGGTATTTCCTCCTTCCCCCACTGAGTTTAGCTTAATTATCTGACACTTATTACATGCAAATAATTAAAATTTAGCATATATGAAGTTAGCTGTCATTGTGACACTTTGGTCAGTACAGAAATGTATTCTTAATTAAATTTTACATTCTAAGAAGCCAGGCTGAAATAATTCCTTTCTGGGCCTCATTTTCAAAGAGCCCTTAGAGTGAGCAAAGTTGTATAACTCTAAGGGCTACAGAAAACTCTGGATGTGCCAAGGACCCTGCGCAAGATTTTATAATACCTAGGGTCCTAGTTCCAAACTCCTTTGGTATGCCTCAAGCTGCAATCAGTGCCAAACAGTTAGTGCACCTGCGGGAATTGGCACAGGGATCCACTCCCCCATCTGGCACAACACAAGAGGTGCCAGAATGGTAGGGCGTGTGAAGAAACTGTTTGCCAACAGGGGGATGGGGCATAAGGGGCATGGGAGGTGGAAGCAGGGGTGTCAGGGGGACAGCTGGGCATTAGTGGACTGATGCAGCACCAAGTGGGGTGTGTTCACAATGTACTGTATTAGTCCTTGTACAGTATATATATCATCCCTAGGAGGCTAGTGGTAGCTCTCTCACCGATCCTCTAAGTCCCCCAGAAATATTAATATATCTTCACTGGTGGTATAGTGGACCCCACTTCCCTGATCTCTGCCATTATGTATTATAACTCCATCCCTGTTTGTGTAGCGGACACCCCTCCCTATCCATAGTCACCCCTATATAAATGTATATAACTGTCCCTGGTGGTCTAGTGTACCCCCCACCCCAGCACACAGTGCCCCACTACTCCACTACCCCATCCCATTCCCGAGCCGGCAACCAGCACAGCCCTCCTCTTTCCCACCATGGCTGGCTGCCGACTGAGCTGTCAATGAGCATGTACTGTATGCAGTGCACACTCAGTGACAGCTCAGACAGCAGCCAACTGTGGTGGAGAAAGGAGAGCTGTGCTGGTCTCCAGCTTGGGGATGTTGTGAGAGGAAGCAGAGTGGTGCAGCACTGTCTGCTGGGGTGGGTGAGTGGGAACCACTAGACTACCAAGGATGGTTATAAACATATATATGGGGGTGATCGGGGATAGGGATGGGATCCGCTAAACCACTAGGATTGGAGTTCTAACACTTAATTAGGAAGGGGAGAGGGGTCCACTATGCTACCAGGGAAGATACATTAGTATTTCTGGGGGACTTAGGGGATTGGAGTGGGGGTCCACTAGATCACCAAGGATTATATGTATATTGTTCAGTGACTAATACAATACACTGTTAACACACCCTGTCGTGTGCCACATCACTCCACTGATCCCCAGCACTGACACCCCCACTGTCACCTCTCTTGCCCTGTATGCATCCAATAGCTTTGTGTCAGACCACATTCCACTGGTGCAAGCCACTTGGGCCACCTCCTGGCTGGTCTAAGTGGTACCCCTTGCTGCCTCCATGGAGGGACCTCTACAATCCCAAAAAGGGGATGTTGCAGCCCCACCATGGTGCAAGCACACTTGCAAAATTGCACACCTGGTTGTTAGATGCAACCTTGGTGCAAGGGGCCTTTTGCACAGTCATGTTGAGATTTAAATTAGGCTGTATTGCAAAATCACACTTGACACATGTCATGACACAAGTCACCCCCTGCGTCAAACTCTTTTGACAGAAGTCCCTTGCGTTGATCTAGGGCTTTTGGAAACTGGACTCTCTGTGTTTAGTATCTGTTCATAGCTTTCTCACCATAATACAGAGTGCAAGCTTGTCATTTGATACAAAGAGAGGTACCAAATAAACAATGATTTGTTTCTAAACAAAACAAACATCAGTTTAAACTAACATACAGTGTATTTTTTTCTGCTGTTTGTTTTGAACCTAGAAGATTTTTCTGCTGTTTATTTCTTGATTAGCCCTCCAAAGAGATCAACTATAGCTACACACTTGTTTACGGAATATCAGGTTTTTGGAATTTATAACCAATCTAGACCTATGATGGATGTGCAACAGAGGGAGGAATTATAATGTAGGTTTCCAATTGGTCTGATGGGCTGTCAATCATAAGGCTTGACAGCCAGACAGACTAATCTATACTGTATGCACTAGCAGTAGAAGCAAGGCCTCCAGTGGCTTGAAACAGCAGAATTGCAGATTGTCATTTTATTGCTTTATGGCAGGCTTGAATACTGTATGTACACAGTCAGGTAATTATGCATATTACCAGCAGTCTGAAATAATCATGTCTCCACCTGCAGCATACATGCAAGAATGGAAGATTAAGAAATATTATAACATGAGTTCAGAAGAGTAGCAAATCTAATTGACTAAAGAGCATTACCTCACCATAGATTGAATTCACTATTTAATCCACAGCTGGTGGGAAGCACCCCACAGCAAGATCACTGTGCAGAGTTGGGACTCATTAGCTGCCAAAGATCAGAGATCTGATAGGCAGCAATTAAAAGTTAGATGGCAGCAATGTACTATGGGGTACTGTAATAAAGACAGTAGATTTCTCCTCACTGTTGGTGTTTCTTTGTCTCTGTGAATGACAGTGTCAGCTGGCAGGCAGAGAGAGAGAGAGATTGAGCGCATCCCCTTCCCCCCATTCCAGCATAGTCCTGCTGTTTTCATACTAAGGGGTTGGAGTTAACATCATACACATGCCAATAACCTTGCTAGTGCCAGTCGGATGTCTTGGATACTGTCCTACACTGTGCAAGAGAGAGAGAGAGAGAGACAGCAAGGTTCAACCACACTGTGACAGAGAGAGCGAGAGACTGTGAAAGGCAGCTAGCCTCGAGCAACTGTATCCTGAATTGAACACCCCGTACAGCACCGCATGAGTCGAGAGCGAGACATCAGCAAGTCTAACTCTTTGTAGTGTACAGAAAGTCAGTTGGACCGTGACATGAGGAGAGAGAGAGTGAGAGACAGCCAGAAGGTCACTGCAATTTGCTGTGCCCCCCCCCGACCAAATGTTTCTTCACTGTAAGTCCCTGCGAAGCAGAGAGAGAGAGAGAGAGAGAGACAGTGAGAAGTTCAGCTTCAGCGCTATTTGCTGGGCTGGCCACAATTCAGACTGTCATGGATCACAGTGACTCACCCTGCAGTTGCCCTATTACAGACATGGGAAAAGTGTTTTAGTGGTGTATGTGGGGACTGGAACCTACATTTCCCCAGGCAGGTATACGACAGGGAGAGAGAGAGAGAGAGAGAGAAAGAGACAGAGAGCAGAGAGAGAGAGCGAGAGGAGATAGATAGAGCAGCTCACCGTGCTGCACAGACACAGAGTGAGAGAGAGACATAATAAGGAACACAGCATGTTGCAGAGACACAGGCCAAGAGGAACCAGCTGCAAAGGTCCAGAGAAGGCATATGTTATGTCTATGTTATGTGCACAAATGTCAGAAATAGTTTTCGGAGTCAATTTCTGACATGTATGTACATACAATAAGTGACAGCAACATTAGTTCTGTGGACTACTTTTCAAGTCAGCAGGACACAGCATACTTTTTTGTACTGAAAAATGAAAAAAAACACCTTTCTGTTTTTTTTGTTTGTAAATATAACCCATGTTATAAGCACAATAACCCACTCCAGGGTATGAGGTTATACGCATTTAATCCACACCTTGGTTGCTGTGAGGACACTCGGTCTACTGCCTCATGCCTCACAACACACTTGAGGCATGGATTAAATGCCTATAACCCCATAACTTGTAGGGGGTTATTTATTTATTAGCTTTTGTTGACTGAGTAAGCACACTAGACAAAGAATTCCTATTTTCAGGTACGATCCAAGAGATTGCAAGAGAATGGTTTATAGAACAGTACAAGGGAATTACAATAATGTGAAATACAAGCAATGAGCAGGGTGATATGAATAAACAGGTACAAGGATGAAAAGATAAGCATAAACATCAAAGGTAAGAACAAGCAAACAATAGTTACATTGTGCAGAAATAATACAAGTGCAATATGTCCCATTTTGAGGATGGCAAGTGCTGAGGTGAAGGACACATAGGGTAGATAATTCCCCTTACTAGCATTCAGAGAGGGTAGAGGAACCAGGGAAGTGGAGTGCTAGGCTACCACACATAACTTTTTGCAAAGCCATTTATTAACATGCCAATACATATATACATTGTTTCCACCTGATATGAAACAAGCAAGAAACTACTACTTTAGGTATTACAGTAGAACCCTGATTATCTGAATGCTTTTGAGAAATCCAGTTGGTTAGGATAATCAGAAGTTCATATGCTTTTGAGAAATCCATTTGGTTCGGATAATCAGGAGTTCATATAACTGAGGTTGCCTAGTAAGACTGTTATTGAGCAACATTAGCACAGCCAAATGCCTTCCTTGCATGCTTTTCTTCACAACATTTAGCAGCCTGCTCACATCACAGCTTACAACATATTCCACTTGAACAGAGGACAATAATACTCAGTATGTACCTTTGGATGTTTGTTGTACCAGTCTGCAGAGTTGCAGTGGTTTGTTTCCACCATTGAGATCGAGAACCAGAAACACGTTGAAACATGCTGAAATGCACTTCCTGCAATGTACAAAGTTATGTTTTTTATTTTAAATTATATACATTTTACGTGAAAGCAAATGCCACTCCTCTCCACAAATCATGTTACACCTACAACCTGCTTACCTCCTATCCATATACCAAATGCCCCACTACCATGTACCAAACCACCTGCCACACCTGTGAAACATTCACATTTCTTTAAATTTTGGTCTTATGTCCATAGTTCAATGTCTCCATCTCTATGTTATGTTTCAACTGTGCTACAGCTGTGTAGTTTAGGAAGATCCACAAACCACACCATGAACTGTGCTACAATGACCTCCTGCTCATCTCCTGCTTGCAGACGCCCCCCCCCCCCACCAATATGACATACAGATTCAGTTTTTGCCATATTGGGCCTTGTAAGAACAGATCCAAAAGCAAATGGTATGATACCTTTATTGACCAATATAATGTTATAAAAAATAACAGTACTTAAGCTTAGGCTTCTATGACGGACTTTGTTAGTCCGAAAGCTTAAGCACTTTTGTTATTTTTGTAATATTCTACTGTATGTTGATCCAATAAATGGTATCAAACCATTTGCTTCTGATCCCTCCCCAATATGGCAATTTTCACTTTCTTCACAGAGGCACAATTGTATACTGGCACAATTACAGAATTGATAATAAAGGACAATAAGGAATATGGCAGTAAAAAATCATTAAAGTAGAACCCCAATCTTGTATGAAAAAAAAACACAGGCAACACAGGTCGGGATGGCTAGATTTTGGAAGCTCTGGATGATGAAAATATTTTTTAAGACTGGGGTTGTACTGTACTTTCACCACTTTACATTGCAGGCTGACTAGTACTGATAAACTACTGTTGCATACTTACAGTAAATTTCCCAAACTAATCATCTGAGGATGATTAAGCTCACTAGTCCTGATTGACTACGGATGATTAACCCCCAAACTTCAGCTCCCTGAATGTTGGGTTCAGGCAAATCTCAATTTGTCTTAAAACTGTTTTATAGGCTTCATAGGAAGTACAGGCTATAGGCCCTTTATTATGCTTATCATTTTTCAGTGGTGATATACAGTGACTTCATCATACCTGAAGTACTCATTTATTTTATTTTTATAGGTACCTAGCATTTCACAACCCAATACTAAATCTTACAAGCTGTTCCACATAGTCTCAACTCTTTGAGTGATTCACATCCCTCTCCTGTTTGTCCTATACATTTCACCCTTCTGTTGTTTACTCTGTCTCTTGTTTTCATACCTACACTCCTCAACTATATGGCCTAAACAGGTTGATGGATCATTGTCTTCAAAGCCTTTGAATGCAAGACACATATCACACCTCAGCGTTCCCTGTTTCAGAGCATACATATCCAAATCCATCTTTTTTCATATGTTTTCCCCCTCATACCCGAATCATTTTAGTTGCATGCCTTGGGACACCCTCTAATGTTCTAAGATCCTTTTTATGATGACGGGAACATAAACTGACCACAGTACTCCAAAGGTGGTTACAGCACTCCCCTATATAGTGGAATGATCACTGCTCTATCTCTACTTTTTATGTTCCTTTCTGTGCCTTCCAGTAGTTGGTAGCTTTTCTTTGTTACCTCAGTACATTGTTTATTAAATTTTTGTTCATCTGTTATATAGATCCAAAAGTGTTTTTCAACGGAGGATTCTCTTAGCTGCTTCTAATAGAGCTGGTACTTGATCCTAATATTTATACTGTTCAAATGCATCGCTGTGCACTTACCAGTATTAAACTGTAACTTAGCAGTTCTTGCCCTTTTTTTTCCTCTCATATACTTCACTTTTAAAATTTTCATTAGCCTGTTCTGTATCCACCACAACCCCAGTTTTGTGGTCATTGGAAAACATACACATCCAGCCTATCTTGTTGCATTGTACAAAAGCTACATAACTGGAAAAACATGTCAGTCCCAGTATTGACCCTTCTGTGACCCCGCTTGTGACTGCTTGTCGGTCAGACATATTCTCCTTGATGCATACTCTCTCTCTTTTCTCACCTCTAACTAGGATTGTTACCAGTCCTCAATTCTACTGTTTTTTTTTAATTCTCCATCTGCCCTATCAGCTTCTTATGGGACACCATGTTGAAGGCTCTGCTGTAGTCTTAAAACAGTAAATCAACCAGTTGACCACTATCCTCTAGCCTATGTTCTAACTCAATGAATTTCAATAAGTTTGTCAGACAGTCTCTTTCCTTATGGAAGCCTTGTTATGTATTGTATCATTAACTATATTGTCATTACTATGGTGTTTTTCTATTTTCTCTAACAATGGCCTCCAAAAGTTTCCTGACAACATATGTAAAATTAACCAGCATTCAAGAGTGCAGGATTTACAAAGAGAACCTCAAGGCACTGAGCATGTATTCACTGGAGACCAGAAGGGAGACAGGAGGCCTCCAAGTTTCTGCAGGGAATAAACAGGGTGAACTGCAAATAATTATTTAGTATGAGCACCAGTTCTAGGTTACAAGGGTATGAATGGAAACTGACAGGAAGGAAGTTCATGAGGGACATGACGAGGTATTAATTTACAGAAAGGGTGGTGAAACACTGGAACAGTCTATCAGCCAATGTAGTGGGCACCAAAATCAATAATGGTTTCAAGAACACTTGGGACAGAGTGAAGAGTATAGCAGTTACTAGGGGTTACAAACTGAAAGGGGAATGTGGAGGCACATGAGGAGGGCTAGGACACTCAATTAACATAAGGTCCCAGGGTTAGATAGGGAGCCAGAGACAGACCAGATACAAATTTGGTCTTTTTCTACTATCATTGTCTGTGCATCTGTAATTCTTATAGTCTGAACTTTCTCCCTTTTAATAGATCAGGACCACTGTGGCCTTCCTCCAGTTTTCTACCACCTGACCTGTATTCAGCAACAGCTCAGTGATGATTATCAGTGGACCAGCATGTTCATCCACTAATTCCTTCATTTCTCTTGGGTTCATATTATCTGGTCCCTGGTCCTTATTTGGTTTTAGGTTTTATAGTAGCATCTGTACTTTTTTCCTGTTTAGTCTTATTTTAGGGCAGCCTTCAATCTCCTCATGTCCTGGCTACCTTGATGAAAAACTGAACAGAAGTATTCATTAAAAATCTTTACTATTTCACCTTCCTTGGGCATACACTCCTTTCTACCTCTAAGAGACCCACTCTATCATTAACTCCCTTGAGTCTTTTTCTATATCTTTTAAAACCTTTGTAGTTGTCTAATCTCGTTTTTACATTGTTTGGTCGTATGTTTGTATTTTATTCACAGTATCTCATGATCCTTCCCTGTTGCCTTTACATACATGTTTCTCCTATTTGGGAGTAATCTTCGTGTTTGCCTATTCCACCAGACAGGGAGTTTCCACGGCTTGTTGTATTTTACCCTTTTGGGTACATTTCTGTCCACCTGCTTCCTTCTTTTATTACTGAAACATTCCCCCTTATCATGTAGGTTTTTGTCAGCCATGTTTATTCACAGTTCTAGGATCTTATTTCCTCTCTCATTCTGTTAAAATTAACTTTGTCAAATCTCTTGGTTGTTATCATTCCTCTTTTCACTGATCTTCAGTTGCTGATTGTGAAGCTCATGCTGTCATGGTCACTTCCTCCAAGTAGTTCATAAACTTTACATTCCAATATCTTCTTATTCTTATTGCTCAACAAAACATCCAGTATATGTTTCCTCCTTGTACTCTCTTTAATGTGCTGCATTACACTCATTATTGCCACCATCTCTACAAAGTTTTTCAAGACTAGAGCTTCCCATCAGCTCTCCCAATCTATGCTTGCCATGCTGAAGTCCCCTGTCAGAATTATTCTGTCATTGGAAATAAGGGTCTTTAGGCTGATAAGTATTTTATCATTCATCCCTTTGCTCTGTAAGGCTGGCCTGTACAATATACCTACATAGATTTTTTTTGTTTCCAAAAGGTGTAATCATGACCCAGAGGTATTCTGAATCCTAACCCTGATCTCTAATTTTTTAATCTATTATTTCTAACACATTTATTGCTTTCTTTATATAAACCACAGTACCTCCACCTTTTCTGTTCACTCTTTCTTCACTGAATAGGTTATAATCCACTATACCCTTCCCCGAAGTAACCTTCTCACTGTACCACATTTTGGTTATAGCACAGATCTGAATATCTTCTTTTTTCAAAAATTGTGTCCAACTCTTCCATATTTTTCCCTGACTTTTAACATTAACTAGCATATTTTTCAATTCCTTTAACTTGGTTGCACTTTTATTATTAACCACACTTTTTTCTTTACTTGAAATCTAGTGCTGATTCATTTCATCTTTATTTTCATGGTTGCTCCTTCCTCCTCCCCTGAATTAGTTAACTTAAACAGGACCTCACGTTGCAATTAAAGGAAAACTACACCCTCATATCTTGTAAATTTTATTTGTTTTTATTTCAACAGACAATTTTTTTCATGTAGTTGTTGGGGACAAAAATGCTTGCTTTAGTTTGTTTTCACTGTCCATGATAGTCCCTTGTAAATATCCTGGGGTCTTCATTTTATGGTTGTTGAAATCTCCTTGTCCATGAGAGCTGCATGAGAACTGGATGTCACAGCACCCATTTATACCATGTATCTCTATGTTGAAAGTACAAATATTGTGAACACACCTCTCTGAAAACATACAAACTGAATGCAGTTCAAAGGGAAAAGAAGCTGCATTACAACTCAAACAGTTTGCAAAGCTAATTGAAGATAAATGTGGTGGTATTTCACACCTTGCTGCAACTTGTTTTATTGAACTGTAATTAAGCAAAAAAGAGGGGTTACTAGTGGGGTACTGCAGGGTTCAATACTGGGTCCAGTCCTTTTTAATGTCTTTATAAGTGACATTGCAGAGGGACTGAAGGAAAAGTATGCCTCTTTGCAGATGACACAAAGATCTGCAACAGGGTTGATACACAAGGAGGCATGGAAAAGATGAGAAGGGACTTGGCAAGGTTGGAGGAATGGTCGGAAGTATGGCAACTAGGATTCAATGCAAAGAAGTGCAAAATAATGCACCTGGGAAACAAGAACACAGGGGAAAATTACACAATGGGGGGGTAGTGACAACAACAAAAAAGAAAGGGACCTGGGGTAATCATATCAGATGACCTTAAGGTTAGCAAGCAATGTGAGAAGGTAGTAGGGAGGGCTGGGGGTATACTGGGATGCATAGGGAGAGGCATCACCAGCAGAAAACAAGAAATTGTTATTAATCTGTACAGACAGTTGGTGAGACCCAATATGGAGTACTGCGTCAAGTTCTGGAGATCCAATCTCTGCAAGGATGTAGACAGGATAGAGGCAGTCTAGAAGAGGGCAACTAAAATGGTGCAGGGTCTGCAAGAGAAGCCATATGAGGAGAGACTAAAGGAGCTTAATATGTTTACCCTTGAGAAAAGCAGGGAGAGGGGGGACATAATAAAAACTTTTAAGTACCTCAGTGGAATCAACAAAGTCCAAGTGGGTAGCATCTTTCAGAAAAAGAGACGTGCAAGAACAAGGGGACACAATCTGAAGATAGAAGGGCCAGTTCAGGAGCAGTGTGAGGAAGTATTTTTTCACAGAGAGGGTAGTGGATGCATGGAACAGCCTTCCTGAGGAGGTTGTGGGGTCTAAAACTGTGAGAGAATTCAAGAATGCATGGGACATACATAAGGCAATTCTTGTGGAGGGTAGGAAGAAATAGGCTGTTGGTTAACTAGGATATGCGGCCTATCCTTTAGGCAGGGAAATGGGCAGAATAGGTGGGCCAAGTGGTCCTTATCTGCCATCAAAATCTATATTTCTATGTTTCTATGTTTCTAAGCAGATAGGCATACTGTGGACACATAATGTTCTCATATGCTAATGCAGCTCTTAGTGACAATGAGATTTTAACAACCAGAAAATTTAGTTTTCTGAGATAGTTAGAGTGGATTAGTAGCAACGGTGAAAATGCACTAAAGCAAATACATATATCCCCAGCAGCTACACAAAATGACTTGTCTGTTGAAAAGGAAACAAATACAATTTACAAGATATGAGAGTGGAGTTTTCCTTTAATTCTCTCTCCAAGAACACTTTCACATTTCAAACTTAAATTTATACCATCCCAAATAAAGCTGTAGACCTCTCAAATTGGTCCCAGTTCTGTTGAAACAATGATTCATACTAAGGTTCATACTAAGGTGGATAATGAGTGAGGAGGCTGATGTAGCCCATGAGTGCATCCATTCTATTATAAAGAGTAATTATTTAAAGTCTGCCCAGATAGTGAAAAGGTATTGAGGCATTTCTTGAATTCAGCTTTTGTTTTACTGATACTATCTCCAAGGGTAACCTATTCCAGGGATTTACAACTCTCAAGGTAAAAAATAATTTTCTGCTGATATAGTTGAAATGTTTTCCTGCAAGTTGGAGAGGGTGACCTCTTACATTATGAATATTATTTTTAATCTCAAGCCCAAGTTCAGTCATTAGGTAGGGGTCTTGAACAATGTCAAACAGAAAAAGCAGATCACCCCTTAAACTACATGTCTCCAATGTCATTAAATTCTAGGTGGCTAGACTGTTTTCATATATTTCATTTTGCAAGCCATGTACTGTATGTGTTGTGTGTACTTCCACTGGACTTTCTCTAATAGACTACAGTCAGATTTTTTGAAAGGGCACCACAGCTAGGAAGCATAATCAAAATGGGGTCTAGCATATTCTTGGAATAAAGGCAACATCACCTTAAAGTTGGGGAATTTAATGTTACTTCTTATATACCAAATCACCCTATTAGTTTTATTAATGACTTCATTGATTTGTTTAGATTGCCCCAAGTCATTAGAGATAATAATCCCTAAGTCTTTTTTATCACATGTTGTATTCAAGGTGGAACCCCTCAGGACATATGAGACATTGGGATTTTGTGTACCAAATGCATAACTTCACATTTGCTTGTGTTTCACTTCATGCCCCATTTGGTAACCCATGAAGAGATTCTATCCAAATCTTTTTGCATAGTAACTGCTTGATCTGTGTTGGCACATGGGCCACCAATTTTAACATCATCAGCATATTTAACAGAAGCAGAGATACAATTACTAGTCATATCAGATATGAAGGCTTGAAAAAGGCAGGGACCCAAAAACAGAGCCCTGTGGAACCCCACTAGTGGCATGACCCAATTCAGAAAGCTGACCATTAATCAATAATCTCTGCATTCTGCCAGAGAGCCAGTTACAATGTTTTTATTAATTTTAAAGTTGTATAATTTATTTGTCAAGCCCCAATGGGGCATAGTGTCAAAAGCCTTATTGAAATCAATGAATATTATGTCACAGGGAATTCTCTTGTCAAACTGAGAGCTAATAAGTTCACAAAAACACATCAAGTTGGTGAAACAACCTCTACCTTGTTTAAACCCATGCTGCATTGGGTCATGTATGTCAAGGACTGGTGTGATCATGTCTTTAATCGTACTTTCCAATATCTTACAAATGGAAGGTGTTAGAGTAATCAGCCTGTAATTTTCCAATATAGTTTTGGGGCCTTTCTTGTAAATAGGAATAATATGAGTGTTTTTCCATTCGTCTGGGACAAAATTCTTTGTGAGACAACCCTCAAATAGTAACTTCAAAGGATAGACAAGGCAATATGCCAGTAAATATAATAAGTGGACGGTGATGTTATCAGGGCCAGGGCAGGTTTTACCCTTTTGTGATATAACTTTTTTATGTAAAAGATCAACAGACAGGGTAATATGGTTACCGCCATCCTGGCCAATACATTGGTAAATTTTTTGATGAGTACTAAAGACTTCACAATGCCTTTTATTAAATATATTTGCTATGTCCTTAGGATCATACATTAGTTCATAATCCATTTGTAAGGGTCCCACCTGACAGATTGTTTTCTTTAGGAAACTGATATAGGAAAAGAAGTGTTTGCCATTAGTTTCGTTTACTGACTTTACTAGTTGATACTCCCACTTAGTTTTGACCTTTTTAATTTTTGCTTTACATTGCTTTTGTATTTTGAGAAAGACAGCCCAGTTGTTATTTGTTCTTGCTTTAAGATAGGTGCAGTGTTGTTTTTTCCTTTTTCTTTGTAAGTAGTCTCCTAATTTGGTTATCCAGCCATTTTGGAGAATGTTTTATGTTTTTATATGTTTGCCTATATGGCATATATTTTTCCCATAAATCAGTTAAAGTATTTCTGAAGTAACCCCAGCATTCTTGGATAGAATGATTATTAAAAGCTGAGTCCCAGTTAGTATTATTTAATACTTTTTTCATGTCAATTATATTGGCTTTATCATAAAGATAGATCTTTGTTGTACCAGTATTATATATAAATATTTTTAATAGTGATAAATGAATAGTAGTATGATCATTATTACCTACTGGAGAAATAGCAGTGATATTTATTAAGAATCAGCTGATCATTGGAAAGTCCTGAAATATTTTGTTTAAGCTGAAGCTGGCCACAAGTTGACAGCAGCTTATTTCCTTTGATGAAGTTGGCAGTATTATTATTATTCCAATTAATTTTTCTTACATTTAAGTCTCCCATTACCAGGATATCTCCCATTTCTCTAGCCTGTTCAGGTTCCATCCAGATTGCATCAAATGTTTCCAAGTGGGAAATTGGAGGGTCGATAACATAGGTTCATAGGTAATTTCAAGCTAGTTAGACTTGCATCCATAGAGTTTGCCTTTATTTTATGTATTGAACATTAACATAGGTTCATAGGTTCATAGGTAATTTCAATCTAGTTAGACTTGCATCCATAGAGTTTGCCTTTATTTTATGTATTGAACATTAATCTAGCATGTCTTTTATTTACCAAGAAGATACTTGTCTAATCTAGATTTTAAAATATCCATATTAGTACTGGCTGCCACTTCTGCCAGTAAAGAGTTCCAGCCTGGAACCACTCTCTGGCTAAACCAATGCTTTCTTGGAAGAGTATGCCATTTCTGAATTGTTAATTGAAACTGATGTCCCCTGGGTTCATATTTTGATTTTTTTGGGGTCTGCCCTAGGTCGACTAATAGAGCATCATCTTGTAAGCACTTAAATAACACAAAATAATCTCCCCTAGTTCTTCTATGCTGCAGAGTAAACAAGTTTAGCTCCTTTAACCTTTCAGAGTATGACATGTCTCTTAACCCTTTGATGGATCTAGTAGCCCTTCTCTGAACGTTCCAAGCTATGAACATACCCTTTTTTATATGGAGCCCATACCTGAGCACAATAATCCAGGTTGGGTCTCACCAGGGGCACTATAGAGGGGCATAATCACTTGCCTATCTCTACTGGTAATATGCCTCAATATGCAATTCAGTATCTGATTATTTTTCTTCACTATTTTATCACAGTGGAAACTAAATTTTAGATCTGAAGTAATTATAATCCCTAAGTCTCTTTCCTCTGTTGTTTTTCTTAGTTCAGTGGTGTCTATCTTATAAGATGAGTTGTTATTTCTCTTTCCTAAATGCATAACAGTACACTTGTTTCTATTTAATTCTAGTTTATTTACTTTTGTCCACTTTTGTGTAGTATTTAGAGCATCCTGCAGATCATTTGAATTCTTTTGATCATTTACTATGGTTCCAATTCTGCAGTCATCTGCAAATTTCGTTACCCATATATTTTCATTTTGTACAGTTAATAAAGTTATATAGATGTTAAAGAACATGTTCCCAAAATGAGAGGTTCAGAGGATTTGGAGGTTAATTTGACCCATAAAGTCTCAGGGCTGGATTCAGAAAGGTCTGCCAGAAACTGCGGCAATATCAGCTTGCAGCAACCTGCCCTGCAACCTGGCCCATGCACCTGAAGCAGAAATGGAGTGGCTGCAGCGGTCTGCATCCTGTGACTTGTGGTAGCTGTGCAAGGTAGGGCGCAGCACTCAGAATGCTGCAGGTCATAGGACAGCAGTTGAACCAGTTGAGGGCCACAATGGCATCCCCATACCCACCTCTGAGGCCCCATACAGTGTGGTCACCATCCCCAAGCCCCCTTGTCATGGACCCCCCAGATCATGGACTCTTACCTGCCCTGGTGGCCCAGTGGTCCCCCACCCCCAACACACACACACACACACACACACACACACCTGGCAGGTGTGTTGGCAACAGGCCCTGGAGGTGAGGAAGGGCTGTGCCAGTCACCAACAGGGTATTGGGGTAGGGGGGCTTGCACTGTGGGGTGGGGGCCACTAGACTACCAGGGGGTTACAGGGATGGTGGGGGATGGTGCCCCAGGGCATGGGGGCTCACAATGTGTGTGTGTTTTGGGGGGTCTGGGCATTAGGGGTGTGACATACACCCAGCCTGACACAGTGCATGCCATGTCTGGGACCCAGAGCCCATGGGGGATCTGTAACCCACAGGGTCTGTCAGGCTGGGGCACAGTGGCAACCTCCAGTGAAAAACAAAGACCAGTTAGACCACCTTTTTTGTTGGCGTAACTGGTGTTTGACAGATGTTCACTGGTGGTTGTCTCTGAATCTCATTTGTGGACATAGTAGCCACCCTACCTGAATAGGGTGCAAATGCTGCCAGAAACCCCCTTACGCCATGTCTCAAGGGGGTTTCAGGTGCATAGATGCTGTTGGGCTCAGACAGCCTACCGCATGTCACAGACTGCCTCTGTGAATCCTGAGGGGAAGCAACGCAGGATGCAAGTGTGACTTGCACCATATTTTTCAATGTAAGTTGCCTTGTGTCCTGCTTTGGCTTCTCTGAATCTGGCCCTCAGTGTCTATGCCATGGATTTTAACTTTATCAGTTAGGTCAATAGTATTTATGCTGCTGTTGGTAAGCAATGCCACTCCTTAACCTTTCCTGGAAAGCTGATTTAATTTGTACACATTGTAGCCTGATAAGGTAAAGTCCCAAGAAGATTTACTGCCCCACTACATTTCATAGATAGATACAAGGTCAATATTTTCTTGACAGAGCCTCAGTTTTAATTCATCTATTTTATTATTAAGGCTTCTTCAATTAAAGTACATCAAGTTTAAATGATTGCTCACAAGTAGGTTGTTAAAGCCATTTCTAGTATTTAGAGAAGTGGGAAATCCCTGCTTCTCCCCATTTACTTAGTTTAAATGATGCATAATAGCTTTCACAATGTGTTTGCCTAGTAGAGCGCTGCCTATTCTGCTTAAATGCAGCCCCATCCCAATGGTAAAGTTTGTACCTGTCTTCAAAATCTTCCCAGTGGGTAATGCAGGTTAAACCATGCTTCAGGCACCATTTTCTTAGCAAATCATTAATGGCATTGATCTTGTGAGTTTAATATTCAGAAGCTCTTGGGATTGGAAGTATTTCAGAGAAGCAAATGTTGCAAACTAAATCCATTAGCTTATGAGTGAGTGTGACAAAATCTTGCTTAATTTCATGAATGGCATCATTATTGATATTATTAGCAATGACATGTGTAACTATCATTGGTTTATCCCCACTGACATGCAAGATATCACTAACCATAGTGGTAATGTAAGCAATTTTGGCACCTCTAAAGGTTGAGCAGGTTCTGCTAGATTTATCTAGGTTGCAGATTGCCCTGTCAAGATGTTTTAAAATGGAGTCCTCCAAGATGAAAAGTAGTCTGGGACTGGGAATGGTGGAAATTACAGAATCCACAACAACCTCCATGTCAATATGTGTATTGGGGGCAGGGGGTGACAGGTCCCATGTCTGGCTGGATGTTCACAAGTGGGATCATGTTGTTAGATGGATGCATGACTAAGGTGAACTCAATTACCGCTGGGCCACTGTTATAAGTATTGCAACCATATATGGAACCACTACAAGAGGGAAAAGGCTTGGGGTCAGTGCCATTTAATCCTGCTAGGCTGTGATTATTGTTTACATTAACCAGAGCTTTATCTGTGGATAGTGATACTTGTGGACTGGGTGGGGGGGGTAGAAGGATAAGAGACTTCGCTTCTACCTCTGTGCTGATAGGGTGAAATTTATTCTAAGTTGGTAAGCTAAAGCACTGGGCCTTTTGACCTTTCTTAGTAACTCTTGAATTTTGCACTAAATACCAGTTTTCATACATCCCTTCATTAACATTGTCTATATAGTCCATTACTATACTAGATGCAGGATCAAACCCAATAATGTCAGAAATTATGCATTTTATTTTTCAATGCATTTTATAAGAAAATAGAGCAATCCTGTGACTATCTACAAACGTCCTTATTGAGCAAGGAGGGAAAGAGGAGAAATAGGAGAGACACAACTATTACCTAATATAGTGATGGATTGTACATTTTTTCATGCGGATTGTGGTGATTTTGTGTTTTTGTATATTTATACACTTTGTGCATTTCCTTAAATGATGACATCACTATCTGGGACTATTCAAGTAAAGCTGTTGTAGTACTTGACATGCCCCCTAACAAAAGCTGTAGTGCTGGGGTTTTGGCTGCAGCTCTAGTTTGTTGAACATTTCCCATTAAAATTGCATTTGCACTTTACAATATCTTGTCTGTGCATTGGCTTTGTGCTCTTGTGCCTATGAGTGTTGGTAATTTTGGACTCTGTTCTCTGTTTGGGACTGGCTGCCCTCTTTAACAGCACTGACCCTTCACTGCTGATTAGCAGCAACCAACTTTGGGAGCTGACTTAGCAAACTGTTGCATTTCCCTAGTCTGATTTTTGTAGTCACTTTTCCCTTTAACAATATTAATTTCTTCCATTAGCAATTTAATATGCATGCACTTATTTCACATTTCTACCTTTACCTCCTTAGTAGTGCCATACATACTGCAGTAAGCATACATTAGCATTTCATCCACTTCCATAGTGACTTCACTCATACTATGTGTATTGCCTTTCAGATTGTTAGGTGCCTGGCCCATAATGTCATCTCCTCTAATTGACACAGCACTTTTTGTGGTATTTAGCCCATCACCTCTTTCCTGCCTAGTGTTGTTCTGCAATTACTCAAACACCTGCAGGAACTGCAGATACTATACTACCTAGCTGCACTTGATTCAGTGTCAGCCTCCATAGTACTGTGACAGATAATGAGCTAGAGACAGGTATTTTTGTTATGTTTCATTTTGTTTTTCTCAGGGAGAGGAGATAGAAAGATTATGGCTTCTGCCATGTTGTCCTTTGCTGATGCTCCATATTATCTATTTATTTGCATCACCCTTGGCAACAAACACAGAAAGAAATTTGGCAAACTGTGATATAGATCCACGAAAGAGGAAAACAAATGACTGATGTTCTGGGGTTCAAAACTGAATTATAATGAGAGGTTGAAAAAGCTGTAGATATTCTCAATGGAAAGTTGAAAACTAATGGATGACTCAGTAATGTTACACAAAATACTTAGGATAAAACTAAAACAGTGATTCCAAGATGGTATCATACAGTATGCTGCATTTGTTTGCTTCCTTAATGTTTGGATGCATTGTCCAGTAACAACAGCACAAGAAAATCTTATTCACTCAGAAAACAGCAGAAACAAAAGAAGGCTAGAATGTCTTCAACTGATGGTGAACTCACTTTCAGATGTGGATCAATGGACATATTTGCAACTTTGATAGTCTCAGCCATGGGAATGCTGACAAGATAACAGGCATGGTGTCATGATTACAGTAACAGCATTGCTCAGGGATGCTAAGACAATGGATATTGTCAATCAACTGGTAAAAATAGCTCCTCTCCCAGTAAACCAAAAAATGCATCAAGTCTATACTGTTTCTCTGATTTTTATGCAAGGATTTAACACCTTAATTGAACTCTGTGCTTCACTGTCAAAGACATGTAGTAATCATCAGCTCTACGTGCTGAGTTGTGGGAAATCACTTGGAATGGTTTACTTCCCAAACACAGGAAATCAGGTGCAAAGGTAGTTAAGGAGCATTTCATAACACTCCTTGCATTCACTTCTCCTGGCTCCTGGTTTGGCTTGGCCAATATGTCTTTAGTGATATGGGTGTCTACATGCGATAGAACATCCCCTGTATGCTGCTGTGTGTGAATTGTAGCTGGGAGGTGGGTTAGTATCTAGAAAAGAGGAAAATAGCCATCAGATTATCTAAATAATGGTTACCAGGGGTTCCTTGTATGCAACCTAGCATCATAGTGAGCCCAGTCTTCCACCATCAGCCACTGCTCCCAGGACAGAAGACACCACTCCTCCCTGGTGACAGCAGAAAATCCCCATTCCTGTAAACAGGATATTCTTAACATCCTGTGATGTTGGAGGATCCAAAGGAGCATGGTGGCTTCCAGAAGAAGATGGTGAGTGCAGCAGGGAGCAGGGTCCTCCCTAGGAAGGCCTAAAGGAGTTGACTGGCAGAAGAAATAGTAGGGAAATAAAGTAAATTACACAAACAAAAGATGGATAATATGGAGATGAAAGTTACATATACACAACGAATAAGAAAGAAAGAACAAACTACCATAATAGAGAAAGAAAGAAAGAAAGAAAGGAAGGAAGAAGAAAGAAAGAAAGAAAGAAAGAAAGAAAGAAAGAAAGAAAGAAAGAAAGAAAGAAAGAAAGAAAGAAAGAAAGAAAGGAAGGAAGAACTACCATAATAGAAAACCCTAAGGCATTTGCATCTACAAGTGTGAGCAATGTGGTGGTTTTCTGTGGAAAGATCAGGAGTCTTGAACATGCACTGAAAAATAAAAATCTAAAGGTAGTTGGTCATCCTTACTCACTAGATGATGAGTTTCCATACAATAGGGGCCACATTTAAAAAAAAACTCTTTGTGGACTCCCAGAATGTGCCCTCTTAAAATGTCTTATTCTTTTCTAGGGACATTAGATTCCCCTTAGTCTGAGTTACCACTCTGAGTGTCAGATGTACATTTTCTCCTGAACAATCAGTTGGTTAGGAGGTTACTGGTATGTCTATAGGCCCAATGGTTCCAACTCAAAAATGTCTCTTAACATGTATTATATTTATGTCTGACTTTTGAGATGATTAAGGCCTAATAATCAGAACTGTAAGGGGGGTGGTTGAAGCTTGAATATAAAATTGTTGGGTATGAAAAATTCATTGACATCTCATTCACTATGCAGCAACTCAGAATGAGAACTCTGGCACACCAAAAAGAAAATCAAGAATTGCAGACACCTTTAGTACTCGTTACCCTGCAGTAAGCAAGATGAGATTTGATGTAGCTAAATTCTTATTCTTTGATGCGTAACTAAACTGTTTTTTGTAACTATGTGCTTGGAGAAAAATCATTAATAAAGTCAGATGGTAGAAGATGGGTGTGGGGTCAGAGGAGATCAATGCCTGAGCTTCAGTCATTTCAGACAAAGTGAAACCTTTGTTCACTCTGTCAATATCTAGTAATGTCCCAGTTTCTTACCTCTTAAATGTTGATTTTTGAGACATTTGTAAACAGGGACACAAGATATTGCTATCCGTCAATTACTTTGTACAGGTCAACACACAAGTTTCACTGTTACCTTTCATTTTCTTGCAAAGGTTAAGATTAAGTTTAGTTAGCTGTTCTTAAGCTTAATCATTGTTCTGCTTGCATGTTGATCTAAATAAGATTCTTTTCATTTGGAATGAAAAGAAGTAACTAGTTTTGACTCTGTGCATAGGGTTAGGTTTATTTTTCTGTCAACACATGGTTTTCTTGAAATGTGATGTAAGATTATAAATTGATTTAAACTGATGGCAATCTCTTTGCTTTAAAATCCAGTCCCTGTACTTTCTGACTAATGAGTGTATTGTTGTCTACTGGCTACAGCACTGGCATTGAAACCAGGAGATTTCAGGTTCAATCCTTATTAAAGTAAAATGAATACTTTGTAACAATGGACATGTCACTTAACATCTCCATGCTCCAGTCCATCTAGCTGCAGGAATGTGTAGAAGCAGAACCATATAGGAGACGAGATATTATATCTCAGTTATACACTTGGTGCAGTAAATAAATTGCTTCAATTTTGTGCTTTAGATAGGGTACTGTAAATGAAGGATCAGTCCTTTTGTTGAATGAAACATAGACATGAAAAGTGAAATAAAATCCACTTTATTATTGTATTCCAATTACATAACACAAGTGGCTACATAGAAGGATACCAAATCAGAACGCAATTAGAAATGTTTGCTGAAAGCTGAAGCTTTATTCTGCCAGTTACGCAGCATGGTTCACCAATACTTTTTTTTTTTTAATTTAATAAGCTTTATTAAGTTTTCACATTTACATATTGTGCACAAATCAATTTATACAAAAAATTAAAGACCAGCAGTACATATAACAACCCCCTTTAAATTCTCTTACTTCTATGAAATTCAAAAATGAAATATTATGAGACAACATACATATGTTTTCCCTTAAACAATAATTATGCCTGTAGTTTATCTTAAATATCAGATGATATTTAAACATTATCAATTACAACATCCAAATTTAATAAAATAACAAAAACAAACAAAAGAAAACCCAATGCACCCCCTCCTACCCACTTCGCCACTATGAGTTAGTAATAAATGGAAAGTGTGAAAAACCATTTCTTACATTATACTTAACATTGATAATGCTATAGGTATTTATCTTAATCTCTGCAGAGCTCAAATTAATGCAGTAATGCAATCAATACAACTGTCTTGAGGGACCATTAAATGGACAGTAGGGTATGCAAGGGGGCCCAAATCTGCTGATATTTCTTACTACATTTGGAAATGTTCACCAAGAGGTATTCTGCTTGTAAAGCAAAAAGCATTTCCTGAAGCCATTCTATATACGTAGGAATTTGTTGATCTAACCGCTGGCATAATATTATTTTTTTAGCACAAAGGGATATCAAAGTCATATGTTTCCTTTGGTTCCCAAGTAGAACATCTCCAGAGTCTCCAATAATGCAAATTTCTGGTTGAAAAGCATTTTGGAGTCCCAAAAGGGGATCAAGTCGAGAACAAATACTTTCCCAGATGGGGGATACTTTATTACATTCCCAAAGAATGTGGAGCAATGTACTCCATTGACACCCACATCTGGTACACATATCCAACTGGAGTTTCCCAATTTTTTTAAGTTTTACTGGCATATAATATAAATCTTGTAATACATAGAACTGAAGTAACCTGTATCGGTCCCACCTAACAACCTTGTACAATCTGTTCCAGATTTGCATCCAATGACGGGGGACTGTAGTTGATGGGAGAATAATCTTATCCCATACATAATGAGGAGTATCATCTATTTCTCCATACCAGGCATGAAGCTCTTTATAATAAAAAGAAATATAATGAGATGTAGACCTTGCCGAAATTGTACTAAGAAAAGGTCCAATCATATATTGGTCCCAAAGACCATTACCAAGATGCTGTATTTAAGCTTGGGACATTTGGATATATTTAAAACAAAAAGAGGTCGGTAGATTATACTTTACTGTTATATCTGAGAAAGAAAGCAATTTATAATTCTCTGTTAGATCTATCACTTTTTTTCCCACACCATCCGGCCAGAAAGACTGCTTAATAACTTTACCTCCAATTCTAAAGTTGGGATTACCCAAAATGGGTTGGGAGGAATCTTTCTCTAGTGGATGACCTAGGGTCTTGTTAAGTTGCACGTGAGTTCGGAAAGATGCCGTGATAGGTGTGGATTTCAGCTGACTGGGGACCTTGTTAAAGGGAAGATAAAGTAGTCCCTTTAGATCTACACCCATTGATACACAGAGTGACTTTTCTATTTGGAGCCACAATGGAGAGTAAGAGTAAAACCTAGGATCTGCTATAGGCCTCAGCCAATGAGAAACAACCGAGCAGTTAATCAAGAAATAGTAAAGGTATATATTGGGAACCTGTAACCCTTTTTGTTCTTTGGATCTCTGTAATTTAGAGATTGCCCTATGGGGGGGGGGGTATTTTTCCAAGTAAATTTGGAGATGATACCATGGACCTGGTTAAATCACGACTTAGGAAGAAATTGGTTAAGCATATGAAGCGGATATAACAGCTGGGGCAGGGTATTCATTTTAACTATATTAATATGTCTCCAAAGTGAAATGGGGAGTAAAGCCAAGTGATTCAGATCTATTCTCATCTGTGTAATTTACTGATCCAAATTATATTGTTTAATTTTGGAATGAGATTGAGATAAATATATGCCCAGATATTTTATTCTATCTCTTACCCAAGAAAGCCCGCGAGATGTTGAATATTCATTTTTAGGGTCTGATTATTTAAGGGTATTACCTCTTTTTAGTCAAATTCAATTTATAATTGGATATTCTGCCAAAATCCTGAATGATGCCCAAGTCAGCGGGTATAGATTTAGATGGGTGGGTAAAATGGAGCATAATATCATCGGTACTGATAATTTGTATTGGGAATGATTGATTGGAATACCAGAAACTAAAGTAGAATTATTAATCTTCCTAATAAGAGGTTCTAAATATAAATTAAGCAAATATGGAGAGAAGGGATATCCCTGACGTGTACCCTGCTGCAGTAAAAAAAGATGGGGAAAGGACTCCATTACATAATATAAGAGTCTATGGTTGTGAGTAGCAAATTTTTATCCACTGAATAAATTGTGCTGGAATACAATATCATGGAAGTAAATTAAACAAGTAGCCCCAGGACACCCGATCAGAGGCTTTTTCTGCATCCAGGGACACCAAAACCATTGGAATATGGGAGTCCCTGGATGCAGAAATAAGATGAGAAAGTTTGCGCAGTTGATCCATTGATAGGCATCCAGCTACAAATCCTACCTGTTCCAGACTTAATAGGGTCTGCCAAACCTGAGCCACCCTATTAGCAAGTATTTTAGCTAAAATCTTCAAATATACATTTATTAGTGATATAGGGTGATAATTTGATAACACTGTTGAGTCCTCACCTGGTTTAGGGAGCACCACAATAGTAGCAGCAGTGAGACTGTGATCTGAGAGGCCTTGCATATAAATGTAGTTATAAGTGTCAAGCAATATTGTACCTAACTGATTTTTGAAAAATGTATAAAAGTTTGATGTGTAACTATCAGGGCACGGTGCTTTGTCTAGTGGAAGTGCATCAATGGCCTCATAGACCTCTGTTAAAGTCAACGAGGCTTTAAGAATATCTATTTTGGGGTCAAGGCAGGTATGGAAGGTCTATTTCTTGAAGAAAATGATCTAGCTCAAAACTATTAAATGGTAAAGGATAACATGAATAAAGGGATTGATAATATAATTTAAAACAAGAAACAATGTCTCTAGGGGAAGTATGGATAGTGTCAGCAGCATCTAGAATGGTTGGTACAATTCTATCAACTGTTTGTGCTCTTAACCATAGTGGTAATAGCTTCTCAGCTTTGTCCCCTTGATCAAAGTAAGTAACTTTTGATCTAAGAAGGAGATGTTCAGTTTTGTCACTAAGAAGGATATTATATTGAAAGCGCAAGCTTTCTAATTTTTCGAAATCCATTGTGTTAGAATATGAGGACATGGATTTTTCTAAAGTTCTAATTTGCTGTAACAATACAGAGGTGTCCTGGGAGATTTTCTTTTTCCTGATAGAAGCTAGATAGATAATGTGTCCTCTTAATGAACATTTTAAAGCACCCAATAACACATCAAGTTTTGGCATGGAGAAGGCATTTGACTCATAGAATTTCTCTTTGAAATTTTTCAAGTTTTCTACCAATTGTTGGGTTTCAACAACTGAGGGTTGAATCTCCAAATTTTTTCATAACCTATTGAAGCTGGTAGGGACCACTGTGAAAGAGCTGGATGGTGATCAGAGATCATATTAGCTAAATAAGTACAGGTTTGAACCCTAGCTAGGTGCTCAGTCCCTAGCAAAAAGTAGTCAATTTGTGAGAATGTATAGTGTGGTAGGGAATGAAACAAGTAATCTCTTATTGAGGGAAAGAGGGCCCTCCAGGGGTCTATCAGACCCATGGTGTCCATAAAATCCTTCAGGGCCATTTGTGCAGGAATAGGGGGAGAGCATCAGGGATTAGACCTCTCTAATGTATTACAAAGAACTAATTTCCAATCCTCACCAATTAGCATAGGGAGAGAGGACCAAGAAGCTAAGCTAGTCATAAGAGTGATGAAGAATTGTGGGTCTTCCCCAACAGGACCATAAACTGATCCTTGTATTAATTCCGTATGCCCCAAAATCACTCTTAAAAAGATATATCTGCCTTGGGGGTCACTAACCGATTGTAGCAGCCTAAAAGGTATCCAGCGTGCTACCAATACAGCAACTCCACTCTTCCGGGTATTGAGGTCTACCCCCAATACTTCCCCTGCCCATGATCTTCATAAGCAATGTGTTTGTGAAGTGGGCAAATGGGTCTCCTGAAGGAAGGCCACATCAATACTGAGTTTATGGAGATGTAGTAGTATCTTGGCTCTTTTAGTGGGGCACTGGGAACCTTTAACATTCCAAGAACAACATTTTAAAATTACTGCCATGACCATTCAAAATGTTGAATTTTGCTCTGTAAGAATAAAATAATCTCCAAATGATAAATACCATGTTCTAAAACAACAGTTTTATATAATTCCAGTGGTGACCCATATGTTTCTCTTTCCCTCCCCACCCTCTTTACAACTAGTTCTGGTTCCCAAACAACCGTATTTTCCCTCTACCCATATCCCCTCCAATACCATGTTACAAATAATGAAACTTGGAATATAACAAAAAACTGATAAAAGAGAAAAAATAACCCCAACATATCCTCCCCTCCATTTTTACCCCAATTCCTTCTTCCACAACAATATAGTCTATACCTTTAATAAACTGAATTATGTCTGAGACTATTACCCTTAGCCCCTAAAACATAGACATTGTAACCAATAACATCCAAATTATTACACATACTGTAGTTTTAGAAGCACCCCCCTTCCTGTGCCAGTACATGTTGCCCTGAGACACCTGCAGGAAAACCAAGAACCATTGCTTCCCACCCCAACTCCCATCCCTTTAAAATCCTAAAAAAGAAAAAGGCTAAAATGACGGGTTCCTCTTGATAATAACCAAAACATAATAGCCAATACTCATGAATGCAATGGATAAAACAGTGAGGTTTATAACTAAAGAAACAAACAAGGAACTGTTAGTCATCAATACTGGCAACTGTTTACTTATCGTGGCTCCCATGCATTTTTAAACATGAACCCATCTATTGAGCCTGTAGAGCGGGAGTAGCTTGTTGCACGTTTTCAAAGGAGTTCCAGGTGCCAGAGTGCCGAACAGCCAAGTGAGACGGGTACTGTACCCTATACTTGATCCCTACTGCTATTAGCTTAGATACCAGGGGGTGGTACTCCGATCTTCTTTGCCTCACCGAGGCTGGTAGGTCTTGAGTCAGCCTTAAGTGTTGACCATCCCATAGAACTTGCTGCACTTTTCTAACCTGTTCAAGAATATGGGACTTAGCGAGGTAGTTAAGGAATTTTATGATAAGTGGTCTTGGGGGTTTTCCAGCTGCAGGTTTTGGACGTAGCGAGCGGTGATCCCTCTCTATCACATAAGTGGTATTATTGGGAGAGGGTCCAGCAATATGCGTTAGCATTTTTTGTAGGAATGTAATGGGTGAAGATCCCTCCACTTCTTCTGGAAGGCCGAAGATTATAATGTTATTTCTGTGACTTTGGCCTTCCAAGTCTTCCAATTTAGCTTCCATTTTGTGCACTCGTTGCCTAAGGCTCATCATTTCAGGCTCTAATTTGCCCTTCCAGTTCTCCAAAGATGTAGCATGGGCTGTAACATCTGTTATGGCCCTATTAGTATCTGAGAGCTCTTCTTGGAGAGATTTGATTTCTGCCGTGATATCCTGTAATGCAGCATTAAATGGTTGAAGCTCTTCCATGAATTTTTGCTCCGATAATGGAGTTAGATTTCGCTGAGTTACATTAGGCACCACAGGTTTTGTAGAGCCCCCAGTTTGGCTTTTTGGACATTTCGGACCCTTCTCCGGGGTCTGCGGGGGCGTGTGGCGCTGTAATGCCTGCCACATTTCAACCTCCATAGCAGGCTTAGGCCCTGAACTGAGCATCGGAGAATAAGAAGTTTTCCCATTCTTATCAGCCACTCAACTTGTTGTCAACACACCAAGGATCTGTCAGGAACCTGATCCTTCATAGGTAGGCTGAAATTCAACTGTAGCTTATTTTATTTTAGTCGAATTATGAGAGTTGGAGCAGGAGCTAGTCCTTAGAACTGCTAGTTCCAGTGAAACACCACGTGATCCCTCACGGTTCACCAATACTCAGCGACATACACAACAGCGATGTAAATTACAGGGCAAGCAATTCACCAACAGCACCTATGGCACCCTGACATTCTGCCATCTGCCAGAGCACCAGCACTGAAAAATGAAACTGAAGTATCTACAGGGAAACATCAACAATGTAGTGGTACACCAAGCACAACTGAAGTATGCAACATACCAATATGCAGTTTCATTATTGAGTGGAGCTCTGTCCACCCCCACACCACCCACAACTTAATATAACCAACTCCATGTCCTAGTAACATAGACAGAAGACACACAAGGAGGCAGGCAAAGAAGTACAGGAGCCCCAGAGACGCCTTTAAAACCCAGCACTGCAAACTTGCTCATGCTAGTCATACCTAGTGACAATAAGTCAAGGTAGCCCCGGAAGACTGTAGCAACATCCCGATGACATAATCACTGTGCCGCATATCAGTTGGTACATTAATGGGATACAATGCAATACTGAGTTTTTATCAGCAGAGGTTCTGATATGGCATCATTGATGACATTCTTTCCATTAAAGTTTTATGGGTGGGATTTTAAGACGAGAGAATGCTGATGTAATGGCTGCTTTTATGTAATGTAGGTGTCCTCATGAGTGTGCCCAATCTCCTACAGCTGCTTTTCAAAGCTGCATATGTTTTACAACAGCTTTCACAATTTCCAGCAGCATGGGTAAAAATAGTACATAGCCATGGCCTGACTGGATTCACCTAAGAATGCTGAGCTAGGCAAGTACTAGTGGAGTAAACAGTAGTTCTCTTTGCAGAATCTGTGGTATAAGGTATAGTACCTGAGGGTGGGAAGGCTGCAAATGTGATGCTTTTACACAAAGGGGGTAACAGAGAAAATTCCAGAAACTACAGATTAGTGAGCAGGACATCAAAAGTGGAGAGATGTCTGGAGGAGTTATTAAAGAGTTGTTTGCCACATTCCTATTGGAATGAACTTAATGGATAGGAACTGGCAAAGAGATATTAAGAGCTGGTTGTGTCAGACTAACTTAAATTACTTTTTTTTCTGTGTTTGTTTCTCCTCCTTCATTCTTGGTCCTGGCTGCATCCCTTCAACACTATCACTGATCTGTCTCATGGACTTATGGGTTAACAACCCCTTATACAGAGCCATATCAGTGGGTGGCCAGCCATATAAGATTTTGCAGCACCTGTGGTGCATACCAAGCAAGTTGATACCTTTTTCTCTGCTTTCTCCCATGGGACATTTGCGAGTGATGCCCACATGTGCATGTGTATCAATGCACATGCATGCTGCCTCAGCTTATGTCCCCCCCATGTCTGCTGGTCCTGCAGGTGCTGCCACCCAGCATCTGCTGAGTAGCAGGCAAGCCACAGTATTCAGAACTGCCCTCCCCAGGGAGGAGAGCCATCTTGGGACACTCAATCCTGCCTCAACCAGCTGGTCTCTGAGCATTCCTGCTCTATTCACAAACCCTGGTCACTGGCATGGATGGAGACATGGTGTCAGTGTCTCAGCCCTTCATACCACTGAGCCAGCTCAAACTATCTTTTTTAATGTAATGACACAAATGGCAGACAGGGACCAAACAGTGGATGTCCTTAACCTGAATTTTAGCAAACCAGTGGCTTAGTGCTATATAGCACACTGGTTACGAAGTTCAGTGATTTGGAGAAAGGGAAGAAATAACATTACTAGATGGGTCAAAACTGACTAAGAGATACAACCCAGAGGGTGGTCCTAAAATATGAGTTCTCTGAGAACAGGGCAGTGACTAGTGTGGTACTACAGGGGATGCTTTTTACACCACTCCTGTTTAATATGTATATCTGTGACATTGGGTAGAGTATCCAGGGCAAGATAAGCCTGCTTGCTGATGATACTAAGCTCTGCAAGAGGGTCAACAGTGAAAAAGAGAATAACATTATGAAATCAGATATCAGGAGACTAGAGAAGTGTTCTACTTTTGGCAATTGAAATTTAAAGCCAAAAAATTGCAAGGAGATGCACATACTGTATAGTAGGAGGTAAAAATCCAGAAATGGTGTTTTATATTGATGAAACAGTAAAAGAGAGAAGAGAGATGGACAGGGACCTAGAAGTTGTGATCTACAATAACCAACAACAGGCTACTCAGTGCAACAGAGCATATGGAAGGGTTATATTGCCTCTGTATAGATCACTTGTAAGACTGATCTGGAATACTGTTTCTAGTTCTGAGACCCATGCCTAAGCAAGGACATGGATAGATTAGAGACAGTGCAACTGAGGGCTACAAATATGATCCATGTCAGCAAGGCAAGGAACAAGATTTAGAGGCTGGAAGACATAGGAGAGAAGCAGATAATGCCATGTTCATGAAAGTCTCATCAAAAAGGATATTGGGAAGTATCACTTCATGGAGTGGGTGATGAATTGATGGAACAAAGTTAGTATTCAAGAAGAAGTGGGATGCATACAGTGTCAAGAAGTTATTAAATAGAAAATAGAGGAAAGTAACATGGCTGGTAGGAAAAACAGAGACTACAGAACCTGAACATAGGGAATCTTAATGGACTGTTCAGGTGTTTTTCTGCCCAGCACTTTTCTATGTTTCTAAGTGTCTGTCTTCTTTTTTTTATGAAACATATTGAAATGTGATTAAAAAGAGGTAGTAATCTGCACATTTTCAATTTTTCACCATAAAGAAGCAGAACAGGTTTAGATTGTAGGCCTTGAAATGCAGATTCTGGACAGATGTTGCAAAGTCTTATTTTTCTCAGAGGTAGTATAATTATACAGCAAGCTGTCATTCAGTGTTTCTGAGAGTGAAATAATTTCTGGTTTTAAAGCAAGATTGAATGGCCCTTTAAATGGCAAGAACATATATAGATACAGTAGTTGCATCTACCAAGACAGCAGGAGGATGGACCTAATGAGCCATGTGGGCCGCCTTTCGTCCTTCAGTTTCTTGGACTGTGTTGCTTTAAATTCAGGGAATATGCTCCATTGGAGCAATAACAGAGGGGAAGAAGGGAGCTGCTTACTTCACCTTTCTAGATAGAAAACCATTATGGCACAACTATGTGGACATGCCAGCCAGCTAATTTAAAAGTCTGAAAGTTACCATTTATATGCCTTCAAATATGATGCTTACGCACCTTGTCCTCTGCTTCAGTGCCGGTAATGATAAAAGTGCCACACATTTATTTTCAGAGATGACAGAGTGGCATTTTAAGATTATTAGTTCAGACTTGGATAGAGCAGAGAAGGACAGCATAAAACTAGTCTGAAACAGAAGCCCATTCATCATACTTGCTAAGTATATGACCCCCGTGAAAAAATTACTCTTCTACAGTACATGACTCACTGTCTTACTTTTCTAGTGCTATTGAGATTGATTAAATTGGCTCCGTTATAATAAAATGAATCAATTACTTTTTATTTTAAATCAGCCTGTTGGCTTCCACTTATAGATGTACCTGCTCCAACATTTTACTTTACCACAGCAATACAGCAGCAATAAAGCACTGGTAACTATCTAGGCACTTACATTAAAACTTACTAACAATGTGATAACTCTGGGATAATGCTACTGTATGATAGCACGGTAGAAACAAGAAATGCAGGAATGGGCACATCTATAGCAGATTTTATGCAAATAACAATACATCATCAGAATCTAGTTTAAGAAGCTATATATGGGTTTCATTTTCAAGCATAATCAAATAGTAAGCTGGGAGTTATTTTTAACAATGTGAAAATGCTTTATTTTAGGTTTGAGGCAATGGTTCCTGCATAGAGATTTCATATGAAATGCTGCCTGTGAAAATATTTTCTTTCAGCCTTGAGGCAGTGGTTGCTGCATTGAGATTTCATATTAAATGCTGCCTAACCTGATTTTTTTTTCAAATATATTTCCTTGGATAACATGTACATCCATCCACTAGACTAGCAGAATCCTGGTACTACTCTAGGCAGTTTACTATGGAACCTAAATTGTCAAGATGAATGGACACAACATAGAAGGGGTATGCTTTCCAGTGGGATGTGAACACATTAGGGACATGGTCTAAAAAATAGGAGCTTAAATTTATTGTGGGAAAGTGCAAGGTGCTACATTTCTGTTCAAATCAATCAATCAATCAATCAATCAATCAATCAAATCTTTATTTATCCAGGCGATCACCATTGAGCAAGCTCATTTACAAGGTGGACCTGCTGTTGGCAGGGACAATTAAACATAGAAAAATAGACTTTGACAGCAGATAAGGACCACTTGGCCCACCCAGTCTGCCCATTTCCCTACCTACTGGATAAGCTGCAGATTCTAGTTAACCAACAGCCTACTTCCTGCCACCCCCCACTACAATTGCCTTATGTTGGTCCCATACATGTTTGAATTCCCCCACTGTTTTAGACATAACAACCTCCCCAGGACGGCAGTTCCATGCATCCACCACTCTCTCCATGAAAAAAATGTCCTCACATTACCCCTGAGCCGTCCCCCTCTATCTTTAAAGTGTGCCCCTTGTTCTTACACATCTCTTTTTCTGAAAGATGCTACCCTCCTGGACTTTGTTTATTCCCTTGAGGTACTTGAACATTTCTATCATGTCCCCCCGTCCCTCCTTTCATGAAGGGTATACATATTAAGCTTTCTCAGTCTCTCTTCATATGATTTCTGATGCAGACCCAGCACCATTTTAGTTGCCCTCCTCTGGACTGCTTCCATCCTGTCTATGTCCTTGCATAGATGAGGACTCCAAAACTGCACACAGTACTCCAGATGGGGTCTCACCAACTGTCTGTACAGAGGGATAACCACTTCCCTTTTTCTACTTGTGATGCCCCTTCCTATGCATCCCAGTATCCCCTGGCTCTCCTTACTGACTTTTCACATTGCTTACCAACCTTTAGATCATCTGATATGACTACCCCCAAGTCCTGTTCCATTTTTGTTGTTGTTAGTACCTCCCTTGCTATTGTGTACTCTTCTCCTGGGTTTTTGTTTCCCAGGTGCATTACTTTGCACTTCTTTGCATTGAATCTAAGTTGCCATAAGTCTGACCATTCCTCCAACCTTGCCAAGTCCCTTCTCATCCCTTCTACCCCTCCCTTGTGTATCAACTCGGTTACAGATCTTTGTGTCATCTGCAAAGAGGCATACTTTTCCTTCCAGACCCTCTGCAATGTCACCTATAAAGATGTTAAAGAGGACTGGACCCAGTACTGAGCCCTGAGGTACTCCACTAGTGACCCCCCTTTCTTCGGAATGTGTTCCACTCACTATTACCTTCTGTGTTCTGTTGTGCAGCCAATTTGCTACCCAGGCTACCACACTGGGACCCACTCCTAGGCTGGCTAACTGGATTATTAATATTTTGTGTGGGACTGTGTCAAATGCCTTGCTAAAGTCTAGGTAGGCCATATCCACAGCCCCTCCCTGGTCTATTACTTTGGTCACCCAGTCAAAGAAATCTATTAGATTCATCTGACATGACCTTCCTGCTGTACATCCATGCTGCTTTGGGTCCTGTGCCCTGCTGGCCTCTAGGTACTCAACAATTCTTTCTTTCAGAAGTGATTCCATCATTTTTCCCACCACTGAGGTCAAACTTACAGGTCTGTAGTTTCCTGCTTCTGCCTTGCTCCCACTTTTGTGAAGGGGAATCACATCTGCCCTCCTCCAGTCCTCAGGTACCACCCCATCCTCCCATGATTTGTTAAAAAGTGTGGTCAGTGGTGTCACTAGGTCCTCCCTTAGTTCTTTTAGGATTCTGGGGTGAATCCCATCAGGCCCCATTGCTTTGTCCACCTTGAGTTTTAGGAGTTCTTTCAGGACTCTTTCTTCTGTAAATGGACTGGTGTCAACCCCCCTACCCAGAGTGCTTCTATTGTCTGGTTTAGGTAACTCCTCCTCATCTTCTTTTGTGAATACTGAGCAAAAGTATTCATTCAGTATCTCTGCCTTTTCACTGTCTCCCTCTGCCCACCTCCCCTCTCCCTTATTAATCTTCACTATTCCTCCCTTAACCTTTCTATGCTCCCTAATGTACCTATAAAAGGTTTTATCCCCCTTCTTAACTGAATTGGCTATTTTTTCCTCAGTTTGGGCTTTTGCTATTCTGACTGCCTTCCCCACTTCTTTCTTCTTTAATTGATACAGTTCCCTGTTGTGCTCCTTCTGTGATGCCTTATACTTTTTGAATGCAGCCTTTTTCTCCTTAACCTTCCCTGCCACCTCTTTTGAGAACCATAGTGGCTTTTTACTCAGCTTTGTTTTCTTTATCTGTTTCACACAAAGGCTTGTTGCCTCTATAATGGCAGTTTTGATTTTTCTCCATTGTTCTTCCATCCCTGCTTTTTGGCCATTTGCTAGTGCATTCCTCAGGTATTCACCCATTTTGCCAAAGCCAGCCCTCCTAAAGTCCAGTATGCTTGTTTTTGTGTGGCTTGTCTCCATGGTTGTGCTTATTGTGAAGCACACTGTGCAGTGGTCGCTTGTTCCCAGATGTCTACTGACTTCTAAATTTATGATCCTCTCTCCATTTGAGAGTACCAGGTCTAGTATTGCTCCCTCCCAAGTGGGTTCCAACACTAGCTGTCTAAGGCCTGCCCCCTGCAGGGCATCGAGAATGACCCTGCTCTTGGATGTGGCTGTAGTATATGTCATCCAGTTAACATCTGGCATATTCATGTCCCCCATCAACAGTATCTCCCCTTTTTCAGCCATTTTGAGAACGTCCTCTATCATTTTCTTGTCCATTTCCTCCCCTTGAGATGGGGGTCTGTATACAACCCCTGTGTGGCTTGTGATGCCATTCCCTGTCTCCAAGGTGACCCAGAGTGTCTCTTGTCCTCCCCCTTTGCTTTTTAGTTCTGTAGCTTTGATCTCTTCCCTTATGTATAGAGATACTCCACCTCCCCTTTTCCCCTCCATGTCCCTTTTGTAGACTGTGTACCCCAGTATGTTGACATCTCAGTCATGGTTCTCCATGTACCATGTTTCTGTGACTGCCACAATATCCAGTTGTTCATTTTCCATCAAGGCTACTAGCTCAGGAAGCTTGTTTCCCAGACTACGGGCATTGGTACTCATTGCCCTCCATTTAATGTTGGCTTTTTCCTTTTTTCCCCCATGCCTGCTTTTTTTGCCTTTGTCTATTTTCCATTTACCCCTGTTCTGCCCTCTGTTGAGCACTGTACCTCAGTGTTTACCTTACTACCTGTCATGTTTTGTGGGGGGAGGTTTGAAATTTCCTGCCTCTTATTAGCACCTCCCCCCATGGCTAGTTTAAAAGCTTGCCAAGGAAGCATTTAAACCTGTCACTTAGGATCTTGGTTCCCTTCATGGACAGATGCAGACCATTGTGCCAGCATAGACCTTCATCTCTCTCCAGGTGTACCCCCAGTCCCCAATGAAGCCAAAGCCCTGTGCTCTGCACCAGTTTTGCAACCATTCATTAAACTGCATGGTATGTAGTACCCTAGCCTCACCCCTGCCATGGACTGGCAGCACCTCTGAACGGTAACCATGCTTGCTACCTGTCTGAGGCCCCTCCCCAACTCCACAATTTCATCCTGCACTGCACTGATCCCATGCCTAGCTAGGTCATTTGTCCCAAGGTGGACAATGATATCTAGTTCCCTCTCCTATGATGCTGCTTCCTCAATCCTGAGGATTCGCTTCTTGTCCCTCCAAGCCATGGCACCAGGCAGGCACCTTACTTCCCTCTCCTCTCCCTTCCCCAGGTCTATCCCTCTAACAACTGAGCCCCCTATCAGAAGCTGTTTCCTTCCCCTGTGGTGTCCCTTTCCACCCTTCTGTAGGTCTCCCTTGTGGGTGTCCTCAGCATTCTTCTTGGTCTCCACTGAGGGTGCCATCATAGAGGAACCTTGTTCTGCCAGACTGGCGTATGGTTTGTGTAGAGGTACAACTAGGGGGCTTTGCCTCTGTTCCACCACCCGCACCCTCCCAGAACCCACTGTGGTCCAACTGCTCTTCATACTTGGCAGCATCTGTGGCAGTGGTTGTGGCAATGGTGCTCTTTGGGTGGGGGAGGCCTCCTTAGTCCTTGCCAGTTCAGCCTGGAGGTGGGCAACCTCCTCCCTCAGAGCTGACAGTTGCCTGCAAATAGGACAGCAACGCAGTTTCCAGAATGTCTCCGAATTGTTCAGTCACAGTTAAGGTATGCATGATACAAAATGAACAAGACAATTACAATAGTGATAGGAGCAGAATATAGACAATCCAAAGGCTCATATATAAGTAATATATACATAAAACAACAGTAACATGCTATAACCAGCACCCACAGAAGCTTGATGTGTATTGTTGTTATATACAAGCCATAGGAGAGAATGAGGATTGTTTATATTCTTGGCCATCAGCAGCAAGTTGTAGGCCTGAGAAGGAGACTCTACGCTATGGAGGTGCACATGATGTTGTCTGGGTCTCTGTCTTATGTGGTGGGGGGTTGGTGGGAAAGGAGAGGGTGAAGAGGATGTTAAGGGCAATTGGGGCAAGTGAAGGGCGGGTGGGCAATAGTGGCAGAGGGGGACTGGGGTCACCAACTAGGACTAGTGTAGGTCAAAAGAGAGCAGCAAACAGGCTGCTAGGAATGGCAGTAGCAATTACAGATTTCGGCAAATCTTTTGTCATAGAGGGTCTTGAACAAGGCAATACTGATAGGAGAGCTGAGTCTCAATGATCTTTGTATCCTATTCCAGATTGTAGGCAAAGCATAGCTTATGGTGGCCCTTCCAAAGTGAGTGTTGGTCCTTGGGACTTTCAGAGAAACCAGTGAGTGACTTCTTAAGGCATAGATACTGATTGGACTAAGGGGGAGACAGTCGACAACATATTGTGGGAGTTTGTTGGTAAGGGCTTGGAGCATCCAAAGGGCTGCATTTTTACACCACCTATATTGAAGGGAAGGCCACCCTATGGCTGCGTATAGAGAGCAGTGGTGTGTGGAGGATGGAAGACCAGTTATAAATCTCAGTGCTCTGTGGTACAATACGTCCAGTTTTGCGAGGTGTGAGACAGGGCAATGGCCATAAATAAAGTCTGCGTAGTCAATTAATGAGAGGAATGTAGATTGTATGAGCTGTCTTTTTGCTTCTGTGGTCAGGAGGCATTTAATTCTGAAAAAAAGGCGCCAAGCCTCTGCCTCAGTTTTTTCAGCAGCTCCTCTGTGTGTTCCACAAAATAGAGTTTATTGTCTAACCAAACACCCAAGTATTTGAATTTAGGCACAAATTCAAGTTTTTCACCTAGTAAGGTAGAGATGGAAGGTAATGGACCAGCAACAGCAGAGTAAGCCCCTGGGCATGAAGGAGAGAAGAGCATGGCCTTGTTTTTTTTTGCATTTAGTAGTAGCTTTTTTGCATAGGAGCTGATGCTGCAGAATATTAAAATCAGTTTGTAGGTTGGCACAGGTAGCTTCAGGAGACTCACAGCTTAAATAGAGCACCGTATCATCGGCAAACAAGTGGATACTGGATTCCATGATGCCTGTGTCCAGGCTGTTAATGTAGATGGTGAACAATAAAGGGCCCAGTATGGAGCCCTGAGGGACTTCTCTATTTATCAGTTTAAGTGGAGAGAGCTCTCCTTCCACCTTGATTTGCTGTTGCCTGCAAGTGAGGTAGTCTTGGAACCACCCCAGTGGGGTTGAGTCTATACCTATAGTTTTTAAGGTGGAGAGAAGCAGGCAGTGGTCAAAGGTGTTGAAAGCCTTACTGAGGTCCAAAAATATGGCACAAACAAATTTTTTATTGTCTAGATCCCGTTGCCAGTCGTTAGTGATTTTGGCCAGTGCCGTGATTGTACTATGTTTCACTCTAAAGCCAGACTGCATTGGGTTAAGTAATGTAGAGTTGTCTAGGAATGATCTCAACTCTAAATCCACAATTTTTTCCAGAAGCTTCGAGAGTATGGGTAGTAAGGAGATTGGACTATGGTTGTTTACGTCACAGGGATCCCCTGCTTTAAACAGAGGGATGATGTGAGTGGTTTTCCATTCCTTGGGGATACAGCCTTGGCTAGGTACAGGTTGAATAGATGTGATATAGGTGTAGCAAGAATGTGGTATGCTATTTTCAAGAAATATGGGTCGAAAGAGTTGGCTCCGGCACTTTTTTTAGTATCTAGTCATAGCAGAAGATCTTCAACTTCTTTTATGGTGGTAGGAGAAAAGTAGAAAATCTCATTATTATTTGGTTCTGGAGGCTGAGCGTTGATCTGTGGAAGGAGACTACTTACTGGTGCATTATTGAATTCCATGCCTGTAGTGGCAAAGTGATTATTGAAAGCTTGCAGTATCTCAGTTTTATCATTGATGATAACATATTCAATGGTAATTTTAGTAGGGAGCACACTTCCTGGAGAGTGACCAGACAGTTCTTTTATGGTAGTCCAAAATTTGGTAGGGCAGTTTGATGCAGAGAGCAGCTCATTTTGATAAAAATTGGCCTTTGCTTTTCTGACCAACTTAGTACAGGCGTTTCTAGCTGCCCTAAAGAGACATCAATCTGCGTCAGCATGTGATTTCTGGGCCTTTTTCCATAAGTAATCTCTTCTGAGTAAGGCAGTCTTCAGGTCTACTGTAAACCAAATCCCTTAGCTGACATGAATGCAAACTTTGAGAGGGGTCATGGGAGGAATTACCCCCTCACTCAGAAAACTGGAGCAGAACCTAGCCCATTCCTTGATCTCCTGCCTTAATTACATTTTTCCTCAATCTCTAGGGACAAATCAGTGTGAGCACCCATCTCTACTGTCTCCTTCCAGTGCTCAAAATTAACCCTACCTGTTGAGATGTCCTGGAGGGAGATGGGATGGAATTTGGGACTCAGGAGCCATACATGTCATAGATGCAAGAAGGACGAGGAGAGCAGTCTCAAGCTAAGAAGAGGCAAAGTCAGAATAAGGCTAGGATATGCTTTTTACTTTTTTCTGCATGTGACCTTCAGCAAATGGCCCTTGGTGTACTGTAACAATCAATGAGAAGATATACAATACAATATACACATAACAACAATCATTTGTGACTGGACACACTTACAGTAGGTGAACCCCTCCACACTCTTCAACTTCCATCTTGCTCTGCTTTCTGCTGTTTTGAGACCAAATAACCAGCCTGCCACTACCCTGCATCACTAGAGTATCCACCCAACTCCTGTCTACTAGGGTTGTCAGAACTAGTTCAGCAAAGATTCTAAGTCTCCTCAAACCCTGGTGTTCGAGTTCTAATTTAGAACCCAAACACTAGAGTGTTCGCAAAAGGGTTTGAATTGTCCCCCCCAGTTACATGTACATGACTAATACAGCGCCACTGTGCCACTGCCTGTTGCTTCCTCATGTTCACGAGTGGATGGGGAGTCTGGTCTTGGGGGCAGTGCAGTCCGACTCCAGCCCACATGCTAGGAAGACAGAGACACTATGAAGGAGAGACTGACAGCTCGGAGAGAGGGACTAGTTAAATCTGTGGTACTGTTATTGTACATTTGTATGAGCAGCGTGATGTGTACAGTTGAATCATGTGACTCAAACTTTGTTTTTCTTGCACAGCAAGAAATTAGCAGGGCAGATGGAACTGGACTGCTAGCAGAGCAGATGTGTGTTCTGCTCTGCTCTATGTTTGGCAATGTTTGGTTGCTTTTGTCATTGCTGGAAGTAAACATTATAGAGCAGCAGCAGCAGACAGGCACTGACATGGCATTTTTTCTGTGTGGCAGAAATTACAGAAAGGAAAAGGGGGATCAAAAGGAGCAGCAAGGCAGTTGTAAGTTGGTTTGTTGGGAAGGGATTAGGGAAGAGTATGGCAGGCAGGGACTGCTAGTGGAACTGACTGGGAGCCTTGGGATCTCTGTGTACAGGTAATCATCCTGCTGTGTGCACTTTTCTGCACTGTACCCAGAATGTGACTCCTAAGTGGTATACTGGGCAGATCATCATCCTGCTGTGTGTTCTTTGACTGCACTGTACCCACTGTGTGACTGTGTACACTGCAGCACAGCACCCGGTTGTGGTATCTTTAAGTACATGCCAGAAATATTTCCCTGTTGGGAGGAGAAACAGAAAAAACCTTACTAATTACAAAACAAATTGTGTCACTGTGCTGTGTGACTCCATCCCCTATGTGGCATACCAGTGGTTAGCCCATCATCTTGTTGTGTGCTTTTTGACTTCACTGTACCCTATCCGGTGTGTGACCGTGTGCAATCCAGCAGCCAGTTGTGTGGTATCTCTAAAGACATGCCAGAAATATTTCCCTATTTGGAGGAGAGACAGAAAAACCCCTTACCCATTATAAAACAAAAAAACAAAAAACAAACAAAAAACAATGTCACTGTGTTGTGTGACTCCTTCTTCTATGTGGTGTACTGGCCAACCTGTCATCCTGCTGTGTGCCCTTTGACTGCACTGTTCCCCGCCCTCTGTGTGACCAAGTCCACTGCACAACTTAGCAGCCAGGTGTGTGGTGTCCTTAAATACATGCCAGAAATATTTCCCTGTTGGGAGGAGAAACAAAATAATCCCTTACTCACAGTACAAAAACAAATATCTGTGTGTCACTGTGTTGTGTGGCTTCATTTTCTATGTTCAGTACTGGCCAGCCCATCATCCTGCTGTGTGCCCTTTGACTGAGCTATACCCTACCCAGTGTGTGACCGTGTGCAGACCAACACCCTGTGTTGTGGTATCTTTAAAATACATGTCAGAAATATTCCCGTTTGGAGGAGAGACAGGAAAATCCCTTACTCATTACAAAGAAGAAATCAATGTATCTGTGTGACACTGTGTTGTGTAACTCTATCTTCAATGTGGCATTCTGGCCAGCCCATCATCCTGTTGTGTGCCCTTTGACTGCACTGAACCCTCTCCAGTGTGTGACCATGTGCAGTCCAGAACCCATTTCTGTGCTATCTTTTAATACTTGCCAGAAATATTTTCCCACGGGACTTTGTGGGGGAGAGAGAAATCCCTTACTCAGAAAAAGAAAAACAAATGTGTGTGTTGTGTCTTGTGTGTCTCCGTCTCCTACATGCCATACTGCCCATCATTCTGCCTTGTGCCATTTGACTGCTGCACTATACACAGTGCGTGTGACTCCTACGTGGCATGCTGGTCATCAACCTGCTGTGTGCCCTTTGACTGCTGTTCTGTACCCAGTGAGTGTGACTCCTTCATGGTATACTGGCCATCATTCTGCTGTGTGCCCTTTGACTGCTGTTCTGTACCCAGTGTGTGTGACTCCTCCATGGTGTACTGGCCATCATTCTGCTGTGTGCCCTTTGACTGTTGCACTGAACACAGTGTGTGTGTGACTCCTAAGTGGTGTACTGGCCATCATCCTGTTGTGTGCCCTTTGACTGCTGCACTGTACCCAGTGTGTGTGTGAGACTCTTATATGGCATACTGGCAATCATCCTGCTGTGTGCCCTTTGACTGCTGCACTGTACCCAGAGTGTGACTCTTATATGGCATACTGGCTATTGTCCTGTTGTGTGCCATTTGACTGCTGCTCAGTACCCAGTGTGTGTGACTCCTATGTGTGTACTGGCCATCATCCTGCTGTGTGCCCTTTGACTACTGCACTGTACCCAGTCTGTGTATGTATGTGTGACTCCCACATTGTGTACTGGCCATCATCCTGCTGTGTGCCACTTGACTGTTGCATTGTACCCAGTGTGTGTGACTCGTGTGTGTGTGTGTGTGTGTGTGTGTGTATATGTGTGTGTGTGTGTGTGTGACTCCTACGTGGTATACTGGCCATCAACCTGCTGTGTGCCCTTTGGCTGCTGCACTGTACCCAGTGTGTGTGTGAGACTCTTATATGGCATACTGGCCATGATCCTTTTGTGCGCCATTTGACTGCTGCTCATTACCCAGTGTGTGTGACTCCCACGTTGTGTACTGGCCATCACCCTGCTGTGTGCCATTTAACTGCTGCACTGTACCCAGTCTGTGTATGTATGTGTGACTCCCACATTGTGTACTGGCCATCATCCCGCTGTGTGCCCTTTGACTGCTGCACTGTACCCAGTCTGTGTGTGTATGTGTGACTCCTATGTGGCATACTGGCCATCATCCTGCTGTGTGCCATTTGACTGCTGCATTGTACCCAATGTGTGTGTTACTCCTATGTGGCATACTGGCCATCATACTGCTGTGTGCCATTTGACTGCTACACTGTACCCTGTGTGTGGGACTCCCACGTTGCATTCTGGTTGTCATCCTGCAGTGTGCCTTTTGACTGCTGCACTGAACCCAGTGTGTGCGTGACTCTTATGTGGTGTACTGGCAATCATCATGCTATGTGCCCTTTGTCTGCTGTTCTGTACCCAGTGTGTGTGTGACTCCTATGAGGGGTACTGGCCATCATTCAGCTGTGTGCCATTTGACTGCTGCTCTGTACCCAATGCATTAGACTCCAAAGTGGTGTACTGGCCATCATCCTACTGTGTGCACTTTGACTTCTGCTCTCTACCCAGTGCGTGTGACTCCTACGTGGTGTACTGGCCATCATCCTGCTGTGTGCCCTTTGACTGCTGCACTGTTCCCAGTGTGTGACTCTTATATGGCATACTGGCTATTGTCCTGTTATGTGCCATTTGACTGCTGCTCAGTACCCAGTGTGTGTGACTCCTATGTGTGTACTGGCCATCATCCTGCTATGTGCCCTTTGACTGCTGCATTGTACCCAGTCTGTGTATGTATGTGTGACTCCCACATTGTGTACTGGCCATCATCCTGCTGTGTGCCACTTGACTGTTGCATTGTACCCAGTGTGTGTGACTCTTATATGACATACTGGCCATCATACTGCTGTGTGCCATTTGACTGCTACACTGTACCCAGTGTGTGTGACTCCCACATTGCATTCTGGCCATCATCCTGCTGTGTGCCTTTTGACTTCTGCACTGAACCTAGTGTGTGTGCGACTCTTATGTGGTGTACTGGCAATCATCATGCTATGTGCCCTTTGACTTCTGCTCTGTACCCAGTGCATGTGACTTCTATGAGGGGTACTGGCCATCATCCTGCTGTGTGCCATATGACTGTTGCCCAGTACCCAGTGTGCATGACTCCTATGTTGTGTACTGGCCATCATCTTGCTATGTGTCCTTTGACTGCTGCACTGTACCCAGTCAGTGGGTGTATGTGTGACTCCTATGTGGCATACTGGCCATCATCGTGCTGTGTGCCATTTGACTGCTGCACTGTATCCAGTGTGTGTGTGACTTCTACTTGGTGTACAGCCTATTATCCTGCTACGTGCCATTTGACTGCTACACTGTACCTAGTGTGTGTGACTCCCATGTGGTGTACGTGGTGTACTGGCCATCATCCTACTCTGTGCCCTTTGACTGTACCATTATGTACTGATCATGTGCCACCCATCACTTAGTGCATGGTATCAACTTGTATAGAGATAAGTACAATTCATTATAGAGCAAGAAATACTGAAATATAATATAAAAATAAATGGACAATTTTTTGCAATACTGAAACAATATTTATTTTTTCAGAATTACAATTTCTGACATTTTGTCTTGACCTGTTTTACATATGCCTATACCCATCCATTCTGTAAGCCCTGAACCTGGGATCCAACATTAGTTGCAAACTTGTATATTCTTCAATATATTCCAGTCCATAGCATCACAGTGTCATACAGCCAAATACAAATTTTTGAGTTGCAGTGAACACAGACCACATTGTTTTGTAACACAGGAGTTGTGTGTACAGTATACTACTGGTGCTATTATAGCTGACAATACAGATGAAGCATCTGGTACTGGTGGAGGATCAGGAGTGGGTGGCAGTGGTATTCCTGGTGTAAGCAAAAATAACCAAAATGTTTCAAGTGGTAAAAAATACAACAAACTGCAAAAGATCAACAATGAACAGTGGTAAAGTGGGACCTTTTAAGAAAAATTGTGCAGCTGCTGGTGTCACATGGAGAGGCACCATAAGGTACACCATTCATGCTATTAAAATCCCTTTGACTAGGGCTAACCCAGTGGTGCTGGTAGCCATATCTCATGTTACGCCGGAGACCCAGGTTTGGTAATGACCTCGAGTCACCCAGGGAGCCGGCATGGGGGAAAGGGTCAGAATGGGATTGAACTGCAGTAGACAGCTCTCCCCTCCCAAGGGTGGTTGTCCGTTCCCCCACATAGTTTTGCTACCAGTGGGTGGGGGTCCAGTGGGAAGCGTAGGTGAGAGGGAGCAGTGGTGAATGCCAGGGGTGGGGCTGAAGGGGCCGATCCGGTACCCGGTGTCTGAATGTGCCTCCAGGCACATGCACTTATGTGTCTGCCAGGGTCCCGGGTCTGGGGCACAAAATCGGAAAAAAACTCATAAATTACATATGTAAAAGAAATACCTGTGACTAGCAGTAATAGTGTAAGTTACAATGACTTAGTCGCTGAGTCAAACATAGAAACATAGAAGTTGTCGGCAGATAAGGACCACTTGGCCCACCAAGTCTGCCCTAAATTCCCTACCTGTAGTGCCAACGGAGACCCTACTTGGATTTTGGCTTACACCCACCTCGTGCTTCTAAGATTCCCTTGTGTCTATCACATGGATTCTTAAATCCTGTGATCATTCTACCCCGGACAACTTCTTCTGGAGTCTGTTCCAAGCGTCCACCACCCTCTCTATGAAGAAGTACTTCCTCATGTTTCCTGTTTGCCTCCCCACCTCCAGCTTCATATTGTGACCCCTTGTCCTTGATCACCTTTTTCTTTGGAAAATGCTCCCTTCTTGAATCTTGTTTATTCCTGTGAGGTACTTGAATGTCTCTATCATATCCCCTATTCCCTTTTGTCTTCAAGGGAGTACATATTTAAATCCTTAAGCCTTTCTATGTAGGGCTTCTGATGCATGCCCTGCATCATTTTGGTTGCCTCCTTTGCACTGCCTCCACCCTATCAGACAGTAGCTCCCTGTCTCAGTCTGACACTGTTGTGACTGGTGACATATCATTAGTCCCACAACCAAATCAAATGAGCAAATCTGCTGACAAAGAATCAGATAGTGCACTTGCAAAGAAATCCACAGATAGTGGCAATGAGAAGGATATATCCAGTGAATCCACCACTTCTGCATTGGATAACAATGAAAAACCCTCATTTGCCCCTGCCCACTCTTCTAGCACCAAGGAGTACTGCCTGAGTTCTGGTCAGACTGGTGAAAACACACAAACAGTTTTTAGTTATCTACTTCTAGCACTCAAACAAAGTCTGTCACTTCTGAAGTGTGGAATTCTTTTATCTCAGTGAAAGTGGTTTACGTAGAGCAATTTGTTCCCTATGTAAACACAGTGTAAGCCATGGTAAAGTTTCATCATGTCTCAAGAATACAGGGAAGGGAAAGGGGAAATTGTTTAACCAGGAAAGGCACACTAAGCTGAAGCTTGTTCTCAGGTGTGACCTTGGAGCACAAGGAAATTAAATGACTTGCTCAGGTTCACACAGTATGTAAGTGGGAGCTGATAGGATTCAAACACATGTCTCCAGGTTTGCAGCTCAGTTTCCTTAATCACTGTGTTATACTGCCTCCTTTACAGCACTTAAATGCCATCTGAAAAAAACATTCAATATTGTTTGATCAGCCACAAACCATGTCCTCCACCTTCCAGTCCATAGATGAGAGGGGAAGGGAATCTGTAGAAATGCATAGTGAATCTTCTGAACTTGATGCAGACAGAACCAGTGCCAGCCCTAGGACAACCATTACCACCAGCGCCAACACCATTAGCACCAGTTGCACATCCATGTATAAATCAAAGTCCACCACCCCAATATCCATTTGGTAAATGAAGTACACTGTCTAATAAACCAGCAGGGATATGCTGTAAACAGCTAACATTGGCTCAGACATTTGATAGGAAGAATACTTTTACCAAAAGTCACCCAAAGAGTCTTCAGCTTAATCACAAAACTGGGGAACTGTTTGCTGGAACCCTTCTCCCATATTCTTTAGCAGATCATGAGGATGTTATGAAGGTCATGAAATTTGGAGAACTTTATTATAATGTTTCTCATTGAAGGTACTTTGCCTATGTTCAGGTCCCAAACATTTATGAAGCACTAAAAGTGACAGCGATGCTTGCACTTAAAAATGCAGAGGGCAGGGTTTTTCATGTCACAACAGATATGTGGACCAGCAGTCAGAACATAAATTATATGTCCCTTACCACTCATCATGTCAATTTTTCTTGTACTTCTTCAAAAACAAACCCGACACAAAAGATGGCACTGCTGCATATAAAGAGGGTTGCCCCTTTAGAAGGGTAAATCCCATTGTCCTAGGCCCCTGCTAATAAGTATGGAAGCTCAGGAAGGCAGAAAGTGGGGGGGGTGTGGATGGGTGAGGGTAGAAGGGATCAGCTGGTCACAGAAGGGGAGGAGGTTGGGAGAGGTGGGGAATGCTGAGGTGGATGACAAGGGCAGCTAAAAGTAAAGCAATAGGACAACAGACGTGGATATTGAGTTGGGGGCAAGTGAGTATGCAGAGAGTCCATGAGAAGGTAAGCTCCTAGTTATGTTTTACCCAGGATCGTGAATGATAGCAGACTCGAGGCACCCGTGGTAAAAACCTGCAGGTTTAAATGGTAAAGGTGCGGGGGGGTGAGAACTTCGGCTGGTATGACAGCACAGGGCTTTGAATCAAAGTATAAGAAAGCACTAGGAGGTGAGTGGCAGGCATTTGCGGTCATTTCAAAAAAAAAAAGAGAAAAGCAGTCAGAGCAGTTTCAAACAGGATGGGGAGCGATAGAGAATCCAGGGATCTCTGACCGTAAGAAGCCTGGAAATTGGGGGAGACAGGGAACAGTCGGGGGAATGATCGAGTTTGGAATTCAGGTGAGCGGAGATGGGAGAGGAGTAAGCGGCTGATCTGGGGTGAGAGGGAGGGAGTTGGTGCCCCCCTTTTTTTGTCCAGTGGGTGGATTAGTGTTGAAACCAGCCTGAGTTGAAGGGGAGTGTTGAGAGCAGAAGCGGGCGTACCGTTAGTGATGAGGGAGCTAGATACAGGAGTTTGTGGTGGGGCAGAAGAGCAAACTGGAGGCTTTTTTCTGCATGCTAGCCAGGTGAAAAGGCATGTAACAGTGGCATGGAACTGGTCTGGGCAACACAGGGCATTTCGGCAATGATTCCAAAGCGAGGCCTACTGCATGGGATGGCATGTGACGTCATTGCCACGTGGTTGGCTAGGGGAAGAGGAGAAGGCTGCAGTGGGATTGGTGGAATGTTTCAGCACATGGGGAACAGTGAGCGCAAGTGGAAAGGGAATTATGAGGGCAGGTGTTTCTTTTTTAAAAAAAAGAAAAAAGAGAAGGGGTTATAAGGAAAGAGTTTTTTGTTTGTGTTACGAAGCACATGGGAAGGGCTGACCATTGCTCCCAAGAGGCCAGCAACTAGGGGAGCATTGTGGAAAGGGGGCATATGGGATTAGGATTAGTCCTGATGGTGGTGGCTGGCAGATAGCGAATGGTGGCAGAACATTTGGGAGGCATTTGCTGCCTTTATGGAGGATTTACAATTGCGGGTATGCTGAAGGAGTTGGGGGATGCAGGACCATCAAGAGATGGCCTAACAAAACAGTACTGCTCAGCCATTGGGAGAATCTTAGTCAGGGCTGTGGGTTTGAATCTGGAGTGGTGTGAAATGTTAATGTGGAGGATGGCCTAAGGGTTTAAAGGGTACTGAATTGCAAGCCAATAGATTTCAGAATTGAGAAGACCAAAGTTTTGAATCCCATCAGCCCTCAGTATGAGCAGGAGAAGAGCCAGATTGGGGGGGCAAGGGAGAGGGACCGCTGTACGACATTTCAAGGTGCTATAGGCTGCATAAGGAAGGCAGTTGTGGGCCAGCATGGGGGAAGCTTCAGGGGGCAATTGGGGATCAAAAGGGCTCGGTGGCTAGCATAGCCCTGTAGGGCCATGGGGTTCTGGACTCAGGGGGGAGGGCTGAAGCTCGGTTAGGGGTTCAGCCAAAGATCGCCATGGTAACCAAAAGACCTTCCTTTCCCCCCTTACCTCTGGGATCTTGATGAGGGTGACTGCGGTCTTGGAGGAGTTTGGGCATGCATGTGGGATGAAGGGGTAGGATCAAGACCATTATGGGGCCCTTGTAGTGGCTCAGGCAGACAAGAACAGTGATAGCAGCAATGAGTACCAGGGGAGAACAGGCACAGGAGGCATGATACAGTGGGGGGATTTCCCAGTACCGGGTATACTGAGGGGGGAAGCACGGTGGGCCAGCGGTGAGCCAGCAGGGGCTGGGAAGGCAGGGGGATATCATTCAATAACATTTCTGATCTTCTCTTATGCATCAGGTACCGGGAAGGAATTAGGATGGTGCCCAAGAAAGTCAAGCCCAACAAGGAGGAGTGCTACAGGGTGGTAATGGACCTGGTGGAAAAAGTGAATCAGCTGCTGGAGGTGGCAGAACTGGATGAGGGGGGAAGAGGCATGAAGTGGAAGGGAAAGCAGGGCAGGGAGCAAGAAAACAGCAAATGGGGACTCAGGGGGTAGAAGGGTTCAGAACCCCAGAAGGAGATGCCGGAGCTGGCCCCGCAGACTCCACTTCCTCCCGAACCATTCCCCGAACTGCTCCCAGGGTTGGTACCAGTGCCCGAGACCCCTGAGCCCATGTGGCCACTGCCCCTGGCAGAGCTAGTATGGCCAATGCAGCTGTCAGTGAGTTTACTGGTCCCCTCAGTAATGTCCCAGTCAGGAAGCCACCCATTGGAAAAAACAGGTAATCAGGAAGTGAAGCTGGAAAGTAGTGGCAAGGAGTATGTGGAGCAAATGATTAAGAATATGGGAGAGAATGGTTTAGGCCAGCTGGAAAATGCGTTAGGGGAAATAAGGGACGCAGGAACCACAGCAGGGGCTGTGGTGCCAGCTGGGTTCCTAAGTGAAGGCCAAGGGTTTGGGGCCCCGGGGGTACAGTTGGCAGATCATATTCCCACAGTAGTGAAATAAAAAAATTTGGAAGAGTGAATATGTGGACATATTTGCCCTGGCAAATGTTGACGCCTTGGATAAATATGAAGAGAAGGATAGCTTTGAAAAGAAGAACATGGCAGCAGAAGCAGTAGTGCTCTTATGGAAGGATGAAGAAGATAAGGCCTGAAAGGGGAAAACCTGGGACAATTGGTCTACAGGATTTACTTATTTTATGGCAATAGCCATAGAAAGGCGCCCAGAGCTAGCAATTCGACTCCTCACCTATTCCCTCATTATCAAGAATGCATACAAAAAAGAGGGGAACAGCTGGTTGAAGTATGATGAGAAATTTAGGAAGTGGATGGTGAATTTTTGGGATATAAAATGGGATGCTAGGCAGATAGATTTATGGTTAGAAATCTACACGGGGCCAACGGAAAAGGAGACTGAGGTAGATAGAAGGGGATTTACTGGAGTAAAGACCTGTTGGGGATACAATAGGGCTTTTTTCTCATGGCCCGACTGCTGGTTTTGGCATGTCTTCTCTAAGTGTGGAGAGCAGCATCCAGCGTCCAAGTGCAGGTTCAGTTGGGACAAAGGGAAGCAGAGCCAGGAGCACTCCTATCAGCAGCCTTTTGGGCCAATGCAGGCTCATTTAGGGGTCAAAATTGGGGAAGGGCATCAGAGGGTGGGCTGTGGGGGGGGAGGGAGGGGACACGGTTATCAAACCCGGCATCAGGCCAGGTGAGGGAGCAGGATGGGGAAGGTTTAGAATGGCTTGTACACCTATCAGATTAGAAGCAATGGAAAGATAGTTACAGGAATACTCAGATAGAGAGGTGGCTAGGAAGTTAAGCTTGGGTTTCAGTTCAGGTTTTAATTTACAGTTCAAGGGGAAGAGGGAGGCAATGGGGCCAAAGAACCTCCAATACACACGGGGATGGAGTCAATATTGGAGCAAAAAATCCAGAAGGAGCTTGCGGTAGGGAGGGCAGAAGGGCCATTCCCAGCCCCTCCTTTGCTGAAACTGATTATTTCACCATTGGGATTAGTGCTTAAGAAACAGGACGGGATTACCAGGTGATACATCACCTGTCCTACCCAAAGGGGAAGTCAGTTAACAATTCGATAGGGGAAGCGGACAGCTAGGTCACAGATGCTACATTGGAGGATGCAGTGAGACTCATCATGGCCAAAGGGATGGAATGGTTAGCGAAGACGGACATAGAATCCACTTTTCATTTGCTACTTGTACATGCAGCAGATTGGTACCTGCTGGGCTTTCAGGTAGGAGGACAATACTATTCTGACAAGACCATGCCGATGGGGTGTTCTGTAGCATATGCTACGTTTCAAACTTTCAGTACATGGCTACAATGGGTATTTCAGAAGCAGTATGGATGCCAGGCAGTGGTACACTATTTGGATGATTTTTTGTTTATGGGGCCGGGGAAGAAGAGACGAGAAATATGTTGCGGGATTTTAAAGAACTATGCAAAGAATTTGGGGTACCCTTTGAAGGGAACAAAATGGAGGGTCCCAGTCAAACCATGGAGTTCCTGGGGCTGGAGCTGGATAAGGCAAAGGAGCTATACCGGTTACCAGAGAAAAAGGTGAACAGGTTATGGGAATTGTTGGGAAAGCTGTGGGGCTGTAGAAGAGCGCAGTTACAACAAGCACAGAAGGTGTGGGGGCACCAAAATTTTGCATGCAGGGCCATCGTCACAGGGCACACGTTTACATGACAACTGGCATGGGCAACGTGTGGGGGTGACTCAGCCCCACCATTGGGTGGATTTGAGTAAAAGCACTAGAGAGGATATGGCAGTATTGGAACACTTCCTGCAAGAATACAATGGGCAGACCTTTTGGCAGGATGAGTGGTTGCAAAATACTGATCTGCAGCTCTATAAGGATGCAGCAGGTGGTAAAGGGATGGGGGGATATTTTCAAGGGAAATTGTTTGCTGCCCAGTGGGCAGAGTCATGGGTGCGGGAGGGGGTGATGAAAGACATCACTTTCTTGGAACTTTTTCCGATATGGGTGGCCATGGTGGTGCAGGGACAGCAATTGAGGAATAGGAAAGTAACTTTTTGGAGAGATAACAAGGCAGTGGTGGAGGATTGAACAAGCAGAGAACCAGGTCCGAGAGGGTACAGAGGATGCTTAGCAAGATGGTGTGTCTGGGTCTGACCTTAAACATGTGTTCGGAGCCAGGCATATTGATGGTGTGGACAACACGATTGCTGACTGCCTCTCCCAATTGCAGATGGACAAATTTTGGACCATTGCACCCAGAGCAGACGTCAAGGGGACCACCATTCCAATGGACCTATGGACGACTGGATTGGGGTAGCAGAAACATTGTTCCACAACTCCTGGGCCCCCAGGATCCACAGAGCTTACAAAACATCATGGAGGGCGTTTCAAAAATTTCCAGAGCAATGCAGAGAGCAGGTAAGTGGAATAGTGAAGGGAGAACAGGTAGCTCACTTCATAGTAACCGGGTAGCAACAGAACATGGCACATGTGATCATGGGGGTGCACCTGGTGCAATAGGGCAGATTTGTAATTTGAAAGGTTGGGAGGACCCAATGAAAAGTAACCTGGTACACAGGATGATGCAGGGATGGAACAGGAGCCAGGATAGGAAGCAGGATAGCAGAAAACCAATTTCGGAAAGGTTGATGAGCCAATTCATGAACATACTTCCCCAGGTGTGCACCACCAGTGGGGAAGCAGTGCTATTTAGAGCCTTGTACACCACCATGTATGGCGGGGCTTTCAGGGTGAGCGAAGTGGTGGGGTAAAGGAAAAAGTCAGAGGGAGAAGGTTTACATTGGGAGGACATATAATGGCATTAGATTGAGGAGGTCAAAGACAGATCAGCAGGGATAGACAGGAAGGTGTGGTTGAGGAAGCACCGGAATCTAAGCATTTGCCCAATAAGGGCCCTATACGCATAAACGGCAGAGCACCCTAAGTTGGGGAGTGCAGCGATATTCAAACATGGGGATGGCAAGCCTGTCTCATCTTACCAGGTATCAGCAGTGTTGCACAAGGGTCTTAGATTTTTGGGTGAGTCAAGGGATGGATACTCCTCACATTCATTCAGGATTGGTGCAGCATCTACCATGACTGAACATGGTAGCAGACTGGAGGAGATCAAGGAGATGGGTAGGTTGGTATCGGATTGTTATAAGAAATATGTATGGAAAATACCACAATAACGATGTCTCATTTCTTTCCACTAGCAGGTACACAAAGATAAAGAAGAGGGGTGAGGGAAGGGGGGTAAGGGACATAAGTAGGGTGATGGACTAATGAAAGTTAATTTACTTAAACAGGGAAGTTCCAGAGGCTCGAAGCCTGGATCTGTGGACATTCTTTCATACACTGGGTGGAGAAGTGGGCAGCCAGGAGGCAAGGGGGAAGACAGTTGTGCCTAGACAGCGACACCGTTCGGTTGGTATGGAAAGGGTAGAGGGGAATGAAATGGGCACAATTGTTGCCAGTGCTCAGGGAACTCAAGAATGAGCATAAGCAAAAGGACCTAATAGTGGTACATCTTGGAAGCAACAACTTGGGTACAAGGCCCTGGCTGGACATTTTTTACCAAATAAAGCATGATGTAACAAAAATAAGGGGCTGGTGGCCAGGAGTCACAGTGGCATGGTCAGAGATTACACTCAGAAGGGTATGAAAGCACATGAATGCACGGCTGGACAGGTTAATTGAGGGAATGGGGGGATAATCATATGCCATGAAATCTTAGAGGGCGTGGATGAATTCTATCGGGGGATAGAGTACACTTTTCCAGAGTAGGTTTAGCATTGTTTAACACAGAGATAGGGAACGCCATTTAAGGAAGGTTACAGCAGAAAGGTAAAAGGATCATAGGTAAGTAGGTAACCTGAGAAAAGGGGGGAGGGGGAGCAGAAAGTGGGGGGGGAGTCCACCGTCCATCGCAAGCTGGAGGTGGACTAGTGGAAAAAGGATGAGAAGGATAGGAAAGAAAGGGAGAAAAAGGGAGGACATGTAAAGGGCACAGCATTGGAAAAACAGGAGGCAGGAGTATGACGTGTATGCTCGTACCCCTTGACAGTGGGAGAGGAACAGGAGAAGAAGTAAAGCCCCCCACAGGTGTACATCTGGGGGGGCAGAAGAAGAAAAGGAGAAATTGAGAAAGGGAAAAATTAAGAAAGTATCAGAAAAAAAGTAATGAAATGTTTATTACTGCATATGTATTACTTCATATATATGTATAATCGAATGTAAGAAGTGTGTAAGTTGATGTCAATGTATATGGAACAAGATTGCACAAATAAGTAAAGTACAGCCAAATTGAGCATCCATACCTAAGTTGTCTGTGTCCTTATTTGGAGGGGCTCTGGGGACAAAGAGGCTTGGGCAGAGTCATATAGCCACAAATATCTTGAAAGAAATACATGAGCTCATAACTGATTGGGATTATTCTCATGGTCTAAAATGTGGTTTTATAGTATGTGACAATGGAGCCAATATATTGAAAGCAGTACAGGATGGAGGGTTCATGTACAATTCTTGCTTTGCACATTGTTTACATTCAATTATCAATGAGTTCCTGAACAAAGAAACACAAGTTGATGGTATGATTACTGTCTGCAAAACAATTGTGACTCACTTTTCACATTCAGCCAAGGCTATATGGGTAGTATCCTAACTGCAAAAGAAACACAAGCTGCCCCAACAAAAGCTGATTCAAAATGTTTCCACTTTGTGGAAATTATCTCTTTACATGCTGCAACGCCTCTTGGAACAAAAGCAAACTGTGCATGAATATTGCTCAAATTTCATTCTTGGTGATGACATTATGTTTTCTGTGCTGCAGTGAAAATTAATGTAGACAGTGTGCTATGTCTTAGCTCGTCTTGAGACAGCTACAAGGGACATATCTTTAGAAGGTGTGTCTCTGTATCAGGTTATCTCACTCATAATGCTGATTTCACAACATCTGAGTCTTCTGGTTCTAAAGATAGAAAGAGACAGATCTGAAAATGAGACATGTTGGTAGTATCACAGACATCTTGAAAAGAGAATGTACAAGCAAATGGTGACAGATCAGTTGCAATGACAAAATCAAAGCATTATATACTTACAACTCTCTTAGATCCCACGCTCAAGGCTATGCATCTTACAAAAACAGATAATGTAGAGCAGTACTCATTTCGGTTGCTAGATGAATTGCAGCAGTCACAGAAGTCAAACACAGGCACACACAGTAGCCTCATCTTGTCATCTCCACAGCATAGAGGTCCATTTTCAGGAAGAGATACAGAACTGGAAAATCACCAAGAGTGAGCAATAGTTCTTCCACAACTCCCACATCCACCCCTACAAGCAAGCTAAATCTTTGACAAAACATTTAATACTGATTCTTCATCTGAACATTCTCTATACATCGTGGTAGACTGCTAACTGCAAGAACCACTTTTTTCTGTTGATGTAAGCTCTTCATAATACTGGAGATTGAAAAAGTTACTATGGCCCGAGCTGTGTGATGAAGCCTTGAAATATCTTGGTTGTCCTGCAACAAGTGTCTTTTCAGAGTGCATGTTTAGTTCAGCTGACCATATTGCAACTGACATCAGAAATAGGTTGTTTCCCAGACAACATACGCACATTAACATTTATTGAAGTTAATAAGCAAGCTCCCTACAAAAGTATACCAACTGATCCTGAAATGATGGATGTTATGGATGCTGATGGTAACAACTCAGATGGCGGTGGTTAGTAAATCCTGTCTGGGATGGGGTGTCTCTGAAAAAAGGAAACGTTACATACTGTGATGAAATGAGTTGATCGTATCTGTGTCAGTCTTCACTATTCATCAATAGTGGGTACTGAGACGGAGCCAGGACCCTGTGGGAGACTTTTTTTTTTTAAAACATGTGCAGAGTCAATGCAGAGTCAGCCCCGCCCTCAAGGCCTACATTCCATGTGGTGCTTGAGGGTTGGCCATTAGCTGCTGTCGACTCCGCTTCAGCCCAGTTCTTTCTCTCCCGCCGTCGAGTGTGAACCTTGTATATGAGACTCGTATATTTTGTGGCCTAGTCCATCGATTCTGCATTGTGAAAAACTTCTGTTGCCTTGGTTCTGCTCGACATTGCTTCAAGTACTGATAAGATGTTTCCTTTTGTTAAGCGGCATTGTGTACTGTTTTCAGTTTATTTTCCATTCGGTCATGTCTCATCCGGGGGGGCAAGAAGACTTCTAAAGTGGGCTGGCCCCTATGCGTTGGTGCCCCTGTGGCCACCTTTGCTCCATGACAGACCAACATGACCCGCTGCCTTTCCTGCCTCAGCCACGACCATGATATGGATAGCTGCGACATTTGCTTCTCTATGGACCACCGTGTCATTAAGAACCGTGTACTGAAGGTAGGACGTATGCCGACGACTTTCAGAGGTCGAATGTGCAGTCACCGGGCCAAGGCGAGGATTCTTGGCCCTTCCTCTAGGTCCTGTCCCTGTCCTATATGGCCTGTGGAGGAGGGAACCTCCACCTCTTCTAGCCTTGCCATTGCAGGGGTTTCTTCCATGGTGCAGGACACCCAGGCTGGCCCCCTTGGGGGTCAGTTGGGTGGCACCACATTGGCAGTCACCTCTTCAGGGGTGAAGGCTCTCTCGGTGTCACGTTCCAGGCCCTTTGGGGCCAAGCCAGCACCATCCTTGGCATCATCTTGCGACGCCACTCTTGGCCCTGGTACCACCTGCGACACCATGGGCTTTGAGTGCATTGTTGTGGGCAGTGTCAGGCCTCCTCTCGGCACCGCTCTCAATTCTAATGCTGCTCTCTGTGTCGGAGTTCTCAGCAGCACCGAGTGTGGTGTTTTGGACATTTCTGGGCCTGGTTCTGGGCCTGGCACTGTGCGCAGTGCCGGGGCTCGAGACGGCACTGTCTCTGTCCTCAGTGCTATTAGCAGGGCCGGGGATGGAGTCAGCACTGCAGTCGAGGTCGGCCCTGCCTTTGGCACTGCTCATGGTGCTGAAGTGTTATGTGGCATCATGTTCAGAGCCGCACCTGACTTCAGTGCCACTCATGGTGCCGGGGTAGGTGTCAGGTTTGGGCACTATGCCACATTTAGTTTGGTGGCTGACGGCATCAGGGGAAGTGCAGGGCCATGTTTGGGGTTGCGCCTGACTCCAGTGCCATCCACAGTGCTGGGGTGGGTGTCGGCACTGGGCTTGGGGCTGTGCTTTCCTCTGACGCTGTTGGCAATGCCAGATCCCAGGGTGTCCCACTTTGGGGTCCAGGAACTGGAGGGGCTCGGGGAGTTGTCTGGCACCGGACCTCGGAGCCTGCCTTTTTGGAGGCAGACTCTGTGTCTGACCCAGACTGGTTCCCAGGTTTCTCGGAATCTTTGGTCCCCTCTGTTTCCAGCACCTTGGCCCCCACTCAGCCTCCTTCTGGGGGTCAGTTGTCACTGGTGGACCTTCGGGTCAAGGGTCTGACCAGCAAGCAGTGGTCCCTATGACTACTACTGTGCAACCTGGGGTCACTGGTGCTGCTATTCCTTCAGCTGGGGCACCCCCCTCCTTGGTGTGTTTGGACAGCCCAAGTTAGGAGCAGCCCAGGGTGCACCAGGAGGGAGGAGGGTGTGGTTCCCTGGGTAGACTCCTCAGAGGCTACCCAGAGTTACCAGCTACCAAGGCTGCTGGCTACGAGGATGAGGTCCCTCTCTGATTCTGAAGGGTTGAGAGGTAGAGGTGTGGTGCAGCGCACCCTCCCCAGAGCCCAGCCAGGTTTTAGGAGGAGCCTAAGCATGGGCTCTTGCCTTTCCCTGGAGAAGTCCCCAAGAGGAACTTTAACTTCTGAGGTCAGGGGCCATCCTTCTGGACTCGTACGGTCCCAGTTACCTCACGAGGGGATTTCTTCCTTTGGGCACAGCTCTGACTGTTCCAACCTGGTTGAACGGCTGTTAGCTGCTGCTGCTTTCAGGACCCCTTCCCTGTGAAGTGTTTCCAGTTGGTACTCCTGCCCTGACAGAGACCCTTCTCCTGTTGCCAGGAGCATGTCCCCTGAGCCACTGTCTCCATCCCCGGTGGTCCTAGATATTCCTGGTCCTCGTGGACCATTCTTCTGGGAACAGTTCGGAGGTTCTGCTGCACATTTTTCCATCTATCTCCATGCCCTGGACCAGCAGGTGTTCCACCATGCTCCCATGCAGCCGGACCCTGAACCTGGAGGCTCTTCTTCATCCTCTTGTCCCCCTACAGAGGGAGAGGAACCTTTGGTCCACATCTCCTTAGTGTCTGATCTGTCCTCCTATCAGTGCTTCCTTACGAGGATGTTAGATGAGCTTCATCTTACCACTGTTCCAGACAGCAATCCCGAGCATGTGATGCACGCCTTCTTCGGTGAGTATAGTGTGGCCCACCTAGTGGCTCCCACCTGGCTTATTCCTTTTCTGGAGGTGTCACATTGGCTCTGGCTTCATCCCTTTGCCACTGTTCCGGCCCCAAGGGACTTACACCAGTGGTATTGCACTCCCCCTCGGTATCCAGGTTATCTGTCTCAACCTCCTTCGGCTTGACCTCCCTGGACACCACTTGGGGCCTCACACCCCTTACCATGACTGCCTCCCAGATTCAGATTCTATGGATTTCCACTTCTGGGGGAGTTGAGTGTTCTACTCGGCACAGATCTCTCTGTCTATAGCAGCACATCAGGCCCACTTTGCAGCCTACATCAGGTTCTTGTGCTCTAGGCTAGGTCAGCTCCTAGCCTCAATGCCTGACTCAGAGGAAACCAGGCAAGCCATTGCCCTCTCTGTGCAGGGCCTGGAGCTAGCAAGGCACCAAGCAGGGGTATCGCATGATGCCAATGAGGTGGCATCCAGAGTGGTAGGGACAGCGATCTGCCTTCAGCGGATGGCATGGATTTGCCTATCCTGGTTATCACCTCTGGCCCAGCGTAGGGTGATTTACTCTGCATACCAGAGAACCCATCTCTTCTCCCAAAGAGTGAGACAGATGCTCTCAGGGCACCCTTCTTACTCCCCACTGGGGGATCCCCATCTCACCCAGACCAGTACCAGGCCTCCCCAGGCCTGGAAGGGCTCTACCATTTGGTGTCTCACCCACTGGAGGCTAAGGGGCTAGTCCCTTAGGGTGCTTCAGGGCCCCCTTCATGGGGGCTTTGTACTCACCCACTAGTGATGAATGGTGAAGACTGACACAAATAAGATATGAAAATTACGTACCTACCATAACTCTTGATCTTTCTGTGTATCTTCACCATTCATCACTAAATCCCACCCTCCTTCCCCCTGTGGGCCTCAGACTCTGGACTTCCTCCTCCCTCCCTCCCCCTGTGTGTCTTCTCTTTCCTTGCTCTCTTCTCCCTTGCGCTTAGGTGGGAGGGGACTGTGGAGACAGACAATGGTAAAACCCTTAGGGAGTTTTTGGAGATTGGGGGAGAGGGTTCTCTTTTCTCTTCTCAACTTCTGGGGAGTTTGGAGGGGAGGCAGCCCTCTCCACTCCCCCACCTTTAACCCAAGTGTCTATTATTTGGAGTCTCATATTGGAGCTCTTGTCTCTTATGCCTTTGGCTGTGTTTAATTTTTCCAATTTTGGGAGGGAGGGGAAAGAGTTTGAGACACACCCTCAGCCTGCACCTCCAGTTCTCTGGTTTCTAGACCTAGGCTGCTTACAACTCCTGCTTGCCTCCTGCAGCTGAGCTTAATAGTCCAAGGCTGGACTATAGTCTTCTAAATATGTTAGAGAGCATATCACTCCTGGGGCTATGCTACTCTTTCTCTCCCTCCCTCTCCTTACCTCTCCTCCCTTTCCTCCTTCTTCTCCTTCCAGACATTGGGGCTCCCTCCTCTCCCCGATTTCCTTTTTAAATTTCTCCTTCTTTTCTCTCAGTCATTTATTTCTTTCTCCTTTTGGTTTATTCTTCTTTTCCTTTTATCTATCCCTTAGGCTCTCTTGCCTCAACCTACCCACCCTGCCTTACACTCTCTGGCATGTCAGAACTGGGGCTGAAGCAGAGTCGACAGCAGCTAATGGCCAACCCTCGAGCACCACGTGGAACTTCGGCTCGAGGGAGGTGCCGACTCTGCATCCACTCCACCCATGTTTTAAAAAAAAAAGTCTCCTGTGTGGTCCTGGCTCCGGCACAGTACCCACTAGTGATGAATGGTGAAGATACACAGAAAGATCAATAATTACGGTAAGTACGTAATTTTCATTTTCTCCTCTCTCAGTCTAATACTATGGATCATATACACAAAATGCTTTCACCATTTCTGTGCAAACTGCTTTGTAGATAGTGCTTATAAAGTCAGCATGTTTTTTATAGGAAAAGTTTAACATCAGTGGGAGCAGGGAGAACCTATCAATCCTTTTTTTATCATATTATTTCTAGTTGAAATGCAATCTCATATTTTTAGATTCCCTACCTTCAGTAAAATGCATTGATGTTGCTGGTTTTGTTATTTGCTTCTTTGTTAGTGCCACTTATGGCAGCAGTGCAATACCTAAAAGAGCAGGTTTCTGCTCAAGTAAGTATTAACATACCTGTCAAATCTTAATTTGATCAACTCTAATTCCATGCCTCCTGAACAATATAAAGGCACCACCAAAAGCCAATCATGATGCTTTGTCTCCTCGCACTGCATTATGATTGGCTAGACTGTGTGGCAGTATTCCCACTCCAGCCAGGAAAGATTAAGCTGATCAAGGAGTGAAACACTGCAAACAAACTGCAGTACACCAGTATGAGCAGTGGGTGGTCTATTTTTCACTTTTACACAGAAGAAAGGAATCAGAATCAAACAACCAGCTACATTAACAATATTTTCAGAAGGTGATGAATCATACAGTATGTTTGATTCTAACACAGGGAAAATTTGACACCTATGGGGGTTGACAGACACAGTCCCTTAAACATCACGTGCCAACTGCTACAGCTACATTAAATATTCCTTGAGATATTAAGTGGTGAGGAAACCACTTTTTTTATTTTTGTGAATGAAATACACATTTTACTTACATCGCAGCCAGTCAGCTGATGCATTTTCTTAGAAAGCTGTATGTATTATTTCACTATGCCAACACAAATGTTCATATATTTGTGCATTATCTTAGAAAATCATAAGTATTACTTTCCAACAAGAATAATTGGTATATTTACTCATAATCTTTAAAAGTTGTATGTATTATTTCAATTTGCCAACAAGGATGCCTGATAGATTTTTTTTATTCAATCTTCTTGACTGACTTCACTTGCAATATAATATGTGGTGTACCAGTTCCACATGACGTGGCTCCAGTACCTCGACTTTGTTATGCAAAGTTTATTTTAAACATAGCAACTTTCAATCGACTTATTTAAAAGTGACAGCAGCAAATACCAAATAGCTTAGGATAGCTAACATCAGTTAATTTCTTTTTCATACTTCATGATGGTGAGGATATAACTGAGTGTGTAAATATACCACATATTGATTTTTTTTTTGCAACTCATGAAATGTAATGCAGCTGCAGCAGGAAAACTGTTAAAATGTGGGTGGGTGGCCCAGTTAGCAGTCAGCATCTGTAAGTTGCTGGCTTTAGCAAACAGAAGAAACCATAGATAAACCTTGCTATGGTTATGTCCTCAGTTTCATGTGTATTCCATTATTACAGTATGTTGATTATTGGCAGCATATCCTCAATTTCACAGGTATTTCACTATTACATTCATTACTGGCAGTACAATTAAAAAAATAGTGTTTGAGTTCGAAAAAGTTCTAAAAAAATTAGAACCCTAGAACTTTATCAAAAGTTCTAAACTAGAACCAGGACCCAGAACTTCAGAGAGTTCTGACAACCCTACTGTCTGCCATCCCACCTCCATCCCATCTGGCCACAATAGGTGGAATTATTATTGGAAGGCAGCAAACATGGTGGATCAGTTGATATAGAGAATACTGGATGGGCAACTATGCAGAACCAGTGTGTTCTGCCACAGAGGGGTTCTGATTCCCTCTGACCTCAAGACTGAAGCTCGAGAGGTCCATGGGAATCAGAACCCCAAGGTGGCAAAATGCACTGGATGTGCATAGAGTTGCTCATCCTGTGTTTTTTATATTGTACAGTACTGTGAGAAATATGTCTTTTGTGAGTTCTTTTGCTTTCAAAATTAAACTGACTCATGTAGTCTCTAGAAGTTCTAGAATGTTGTTCTACCACAGTAGGGTAGAATCACATCCCATGACCTTGGAACTGTGTTAGAAGAGCATTTTTGAAAGGGATGACATTCTATACAGAACAACACTTCATTGTACACTCTAATTTAATATTTTTATAACTACAACAGATGCAGTTTAGCCTAGAAATTAGAGGCAGAGCACAGTGTTCTGAACCTGGACATCAAGGTTTGAATCCCCAGTCAACTGCCACTGACTGTGACCTTAGCAAAGGCACTGGAATACTAATAGCAAAACTAGAAACTACTAGGGTATCAGTGTATATATATATATATATATATATATATATATATATATATATGGGTGACTAACTGTGAGAAACTTATAGTATGCCTTGTAAGGAAAGCATTACAATGCATTGCTGTAAAGAGAAGGATTCAACAGTAGTGAGTGTTGATACTTATTATATTAGACTTTATGCATTACTGACTTTGACCTGGAACTAGGAAGCTGGATATCAAAGTCTGATAATCACTCTTAGGGGCTTGGGTCTCCCTGAGTAATCACACTTGGACCCCCTCCCCATATACTAGGAATTTCCGAGCTCTGTATTTGGCCCTAAGTTTGGGGGACAATGAAAATACACTGTCCCTTCCTAGGTGGGCAGGGATAGTCCTATGGACACCACTTTACTAACCTCAATCATTTACCAACATCCACCCTTTTCCATTCTTCCAATATGCATAAAATACAGAAAAAATAGCTGGGCTCCTGGCACAATACCAGAAGCTGAGAGCATGTTTTAAAACAATCCCAACTCCCTAGAACACCCTCCCCAGAAACCCCTAAACCATAGAGGGACTTTAATAACATGTTGAATCCCCTCCTGATCACTGGGTAATAACTTGGTAGAGAGTGTTAATGGTAGGTAAACTTCCAGCTATTACAGTTCAGTTAATCCCACCTCTCTAACCCAGCCATAGCATGCCATTCCAATAATTTTATATACTGTCTACTGACTGCATAATTCACAGCATGCATTCACAGGAGGAGGAGGGAAGGGATGTGTACTTTGTATACTAGATGATTCTAGGCAGACAAGCCAAACAGTTGACCATTGTGTCTTCAATGGATGCTGACTGCACCCCCTCCTGTTTGGTCACTCATGCAACACCCTTAAACAGTCTGTTGACTTTTCACAAGTCTGCGGGGAAGGAACATTGCAGTTTAGTGAAGATGGACCTATTCAACTACTGTAGATAGGAGTTTGTCAACAATTGCCTTCTTCTCAAGCTATGCATCAGGGGTCAGGAGGGGAAGACCTAACTTGTTATAACTGGCATTTTGGGCCAGTGGGGTTGGACTATACAGAGGGGATTGTTTAAAAACAAGATACTGTATCAGCTCCAGTCGCAGTTTCAGGACTCCAGCATTTTTTTAAATATATGGATGGGAGAATAGGCAAGGGAGCACAGAGGAAGAAATGACTAGTGTTGGGAAATGAGTGGCAATGGGAATGGCCAATGGCAGCAGTGGATGAATATTTGTTTAATACTTTTGAAATATTTTTAGTTCCTCTTAATATTTTGCTTTGAAACCCCCAGACAGAAAAATACTGGGTACTTAGATCTGAGTACTGAATACTCTATTATTTCTGGTGTTCCAGAATATACTATATATTTACAACTTGCACACCATAACACAAACATTTTGAGAATGATTGACATAGATAGAGAAGTACAGCATGGGAACTGCTGGGAGAAATGTATAGATTAAATAGATGAGAGCAGAGAAGTGTCAGATGAAGTTGAACATTGACAAATTAAACAATAATGCATGCAGGGCATGTGTTGTTGTTGTTGCTGTTGTTGTGGGTTTTACCCATGACTCATATGATGTGGCAAGAGATGCAGTCAAGCACCAGAAAACACATGGGAAGTGGGTAAACTCCTGAACTGCACATGCCCAGGTGTGCAGTACTGCAATTGTAAAATGGATCCTTACTAAAAAAGATAAAGAAATCTCCTTTTAGAGTAAAATTAAATATTTTGATAAAATATTTTCAATTTGGCATTTGATCTATGCTTCTGATCAAATAGTGCAGTGGTTGTGACTGCCCCCCCATAACAACACACTTTCCTGTGGTTCCACCATGTCACTGTGACAGGAAAAAATGTGAATGTCATTGAGGTGCAAGCACAATGCTGACGGTGAACATCGCTCCTGGCAATTGTGCTGCCTGACCACCAGTGTGCCCAATGCCCCAGGGCACATTCTGCCAGTTTTCTTTGGCCCCGGCAACCCTGTACTTAAATATAATCACCTCCAGGTCAGAGGTGTATGGGGCAAGGGCACAACACCCATTCAGCGCTGTCCCTGCCAAGTGGCACAAAATCCAATTCACCTGCATGATGGACAAACTGGTTGTGGCACCCAAACTGTGGCATCCTAATTGCAGTGCCCATATAATGGTATACCCTTTCCTTCCTCTACCCCTTTCTGTAAAATCCAGGACCCATTTTTCAGGCTTGCAGTAATGATCCTTTTTATAAAATGTCCCTACTTTGGCCTTTCTAAGTTTGTTCACAATCTCAAATGCTTGCTATCAGTTCCCTATCAACTGTATAGTTTGTATGAATGTGAGCACCCATGATGGTATCCCAGACTGGAAAGTCTTAATGCAATATCTATCTGTCCTCTCTACTAATGCCAGCACTTCGAGGGAGATACAGTAGGCAAAAATAATAATAAGTAGGCTCAGTTCAGCTGTTGTGAGTGCCTGTGCTGGGACACGGGCCTCATCAGGAGGTGAGACACATGTAGTGGTACTTGAAAAGGCATGTCAGGAGTAGTTATATAGGCACGCAACTGAACAGGAACATCAGGTGGATGTCATCATGGATTTTAGCAGGATTTTTTTTTCTGAATTACCTTCATCAAACATGGATCCGAATAGTTGATTCACTGCATGGCAGAAGCACAAGTTAAAATGTAAACAGTAATTAGTGATTTTAAACTACTGTTGTTTTTGTGAATCTTTTTTAGTGACAAACAAAAATGGCATTGTGGTTATGTATGAATGTTCTGTATGACTATTTTACATGTTTATGTCATGTGATTAGGGGTCGGGTGGGACTTTATGAATGAGTATTTGTTTTTGACTTACCTAGACAGTAATAAAGACCCAGTGTGACAAATTAACCTGATGGATTTTTCTTGTCATTTCAAAATGTAGGCTTATGCACATTTGAATTTCAAATCCAAGAAAACGGTACAAGTTCAGGGGAGTCTAAATACTGGAATCAACCAAAAGAAAAGTAATTTGGGAATAATTGCATTCAAGGATCTAAAGAAACCAAAACTGTGTGAAAAGGTACAGTCTATAGAACAGAAAATGTACAGTAGAAATGGAAAACCATAGGAAGAACTTAAAAAGTTGATCAAGGCTCATAAAAGTGCAACAATTAAAGTGTAAAAATGCAACATTTATTGAGGACTCATACTTCCACATCCTTAGCAGAGATGTTCAGTGGTACATCAAATGTGGTGGGTTCCTTAGTATTTTGTGCTCACTTTCTTCGGGGTTTGGGGCAAGTTCCAAGATGAATGTTATTTTACTGGCAGATAATTATCATACAGTGAAATACTCTGGCCTAAAAATATCAATCCAGTCCACATAACAGTATTAGTGCCAATAATATTGAAATGCAAAAGCACTTGGAAGAATGTCACATCATACTGGTGTCCAATAACACAGTGATACAAATATGTGCAAAATAAGTGAAAATGGAAAGTTAAAAATAAATGGCTAAGTCCGTGCAAGCCGAGACAACAGACGATGCAAAAACATCTAACAAGAAATGGTAAGCCATATGTCAATATAATCACAATCAAATAATAAAGACAACGTTTGATAAAACCCTTACAATAATTCTGTCAGTTTCCACTCTAGTGGCAAAAATATAACACAATCAGGGACCATATTCAAAACATTATGGAAAAAGCATAACCTTTATATTGAAGAGGAGATATACTGTAAAGCTGCAGGGATAACCGTTATCATGCTAAAATACAGTGTGTAGTTAAATATACTATAGAGAACATAATAATAAATGCAACACCCCAGTTATTAATTTCTGAAAACAATCATTCCATTTTCAAATCTAAAACAACAAGAAATGATAAGCAGTCCAAAACAGGGTCAAGTCCCAGATGGCATTTAGTTCCTTGTTAACAAAGTTTGTAAGTTGTAAATCCACAGTGACTAATGTCTGAGGAGATGTTTTAATTTGCCCTTTCTTCTTGGTTTTCATGGACTATATTCCGATGCCACAAATTTAAGTTCTGAGTTTCACTGTATCATTCTAAGAACTGTTCAACTATTGCATTTGATTCAAGGCCACTGGGTATGATAGTGGGAAGCTCCTGGAGTCTTATGTTTGGGTTTCTGGTTGTCCTGCCCACATATGCCTTGTTGCAGGACTGCCAGGCAGCATACATGGTAGTTCATGCTCAGTAAAACAGCTAACAAATGGTCAAACCTCTACTGGCCTATCTCAACCAGGGCCAGAGAGTTAGCCACCTTGGATTGCAGAATGGCATACAGAGCATTTCTCACAAGCAAGAACCTCTGGATTTTTTTTCTGGTGTAGATGGGAACTGGACAAAATAAAAAAATCTTGTTTTTTACAGAATTTTCATAATATTCCAGAAATTACATAGAATTTTGAATGATTTTCAGAATTCTTTAATCTGTCATGACTGAGCCATTTGCACTGCTAGAAACCACAACATTTCACATTTTTACTTGGTGTAATGCTTTCCAAGGGGATGCCAACAGCATTTGGATAAATGGTGTGGAGCCTATAGGGGATGAAAGTCTGAGAATGTATAACTTTTGTGAATATTTCTGAAAATATTTCTGTGCTTACAACTCAGGCACCATTGAAGCTATTGTAGAAAATTAAAACTTTATATGCATATTTTCTTGGAAGGGTCTTAGCAACTGCTTAATTGGAAAGTAGTTGCTTAAGTTAATTGTATATTTCACAACTTAATTATTTGTTAAATTTTGTGAACATTTTTAAAATATGTGAATGTTTATAGCACAACAGCTATTGCTGGTATACACCCAAAATTAGACATATGTAGCAAATGTCTGTAATTCCTGAAATCTAGAAAAGCTAGATAAAAGTGGTTTTGTAGGTGAAATTCAGCTGTGAAAATTTCAGAAATTATAAATTGGAAAAAAGTTCAGAAAAATTAATGGATACATAATAGGTAATGCCAGTAAATTTCCACCTGTGGAATTTAACTTTGATGATGCACTTGTTATCACTGAATTCATTCAGCTGTGCTGAGCTGTTTCCAGTCCTGTAGTTCCTTGCTGGGTGACTGTTTTGTCATCCCACCCTGTTTGTTTTCTGAGTTTGACCAGATAGACTCAGTGAATCTGCTTGTCATGCTTATTTTCTCCTTGTGATTCACAGACACACTCCATTCAAAGGAGAGCCACTTACTCCTTTACAGGTAGGACATGCCCTTTGGAATATTCAGCATTTCCCTTTCTTGGTTCTCCAGTCATTTTTCTCTTCCACCATGTCTCTATTAGTTTGTCTAAGTTCAGGACTTCAAAGTGCATTTGGTGCACTGAACAATCAATTGTGCAAGGTGAAATTCTCATGCATCCTGCTATCAAGTTACAATTGTCTATGAATAGAGATGGTCAAAGTTGGAAAAATTTGCCCCATAAATTATTCTGCAAATTTAGCACAATTCTTGGAGTGTGGATCGATCTGTAAAGTGTGAATTTTCACTACGAAGTGTGGAATTTTGCCAATAAGTGCAAAATTTTGTGGGCAAAATTTCACTCTTTGTGGTGAAATCCTGCACTTCATAGTAAAAACTTTGTGATTTAGGTGTAGTCGAAGTTGCAGAGGCCAGGGAAAACTTTGTGAAACTCTGTGAATCTGAATTTTGGCCACTTTGTGGCAACTTTGCCAACAAATGAAAACACCGCCACATCTCTATGAATAAATGCTTCCTTGCACCAATTGGCAGTCTATTATTCTTTTCCAACTCCACCCAGCTACCCTTGAACCCATGCATCTAACTCCTGCCACTGGTGACCCCTTCACTGACCACCTCTATTATTTTATACTTCAAATACCTTTGATGTCCCTTTCTATGAACACAACCATACCCCCTCACTCTTTGTAGAACTGCAGTCCAACTTGGCTTAACTGCTGATCACATTCCACTGGTAGTGCAGATGCACAGTTCAACTTGCCTTCACTAGCCTCATGACCCTGCAATGCCCTACCAACACTCCTGTGACTTTAATGTCAAGCATCAAGCTCCATCATGACTAAAGATATCCAGATACTTCTGTCACAAATGGCCTAAGTCACAACTTGTTTTGGTGTCACTTAATACCAGTGTTTTCAAATGCTGAAAATGTACATTGCTATTTACAGGGATGTTAAAGAGTCAGTAGGTGGCATTGTAGAGAAACAATGAACTGAATGCATGTGCCTTCACAGACATTTAGTCAGTGAACACTAGTGGTTAGCTTGCTTTATGCAAGAAGACAGACTAATGGTCAGTGATGGCCTTCACTATTTTTAATGGTTCTACATTCAAGATACTGATATGATGCTGGCCATCACTGTACTTTTACTATGGAGCCCCCTATGAATGCTACCTTACTGCTACACTATCCAGTCAGTTTCCTCCCTCCACAAGGGCAGCCCAAGTGTATGGCTAGGTAAAATATTTGGATATGGCTTTCACAGAATTATCACAAAGTTCCACTATTTTCACAAAAGCTCATGAAATTCAACTTTGATTACTGGTGTTATTTTTCAACATGTGGCTACTTATAACTTGGCTAGCCTTTGAGCAAGAAATTAGAGAGATGACATACACAATCAGCCTCCCTTTTTGGGAAAGGAACATGACAAAACTGATGATTTATTCATTCTCTAGTTTTAAAATTATATGAGTTTATGATTCTGCAGTTTACATACTCAGAATTTGTAATTTAACAAATGCCAAATGTTTGGAGGCTTGTAACACGCTCTTTGTTGTTAAACTATTTACTGAAATTGTTCAACTTTACAATACAATGCAGCATGGCATACTTGAGGCATATGTCATACTATTGTATATTTTTAGACATACAAAAAATAACAGAATCTTGCTTAATACTAGAGATCTGTACACTCCCTCATGAGATATGGGAAATTCACCATACTACAATTGGTGCAATTGATATGAAACTTACTGAAATTTAGATTTTTGATGAAATATTGCAGAATGTTTGTAGAGGTTTAGTAAAATTTTGCAGAGGTGAAATCATATTTTGCCAGAATTCTGTCAGTGAAAGAAAAAATTCACAGAGCCCTAAAGCCAATTCTCTGTTTTTAATTCAGTATTGTTGCTCTGCATAAGTAAACCACCCAGATTGGGGCCATGTGGAAAAACGAATTTAGATATTTCTCCTATCACATACCTAAGGGCTTTATCAACTCATTTTATTGGTCAGTGTATGATTCTAAACTCACAAATCTTTGGTGCCAAATAGTTTTATTTATTTACTTATTGAAATGTTTCACCAGGAAAGCACACTGAGCAACAAGTTACTCATCTCCCGGTGTGACCTGGGGGGGAAGAGGTACAATAGGAATGAGACATTAAATATTCAAGCTACAAGATCAACAATAACATACAGTTGTAAGGCAGGTGTTACAAACAGTGTTAGAACAGTGTTGCGCATAATACGTAGAAAGAGTGGACAATAATAAGTGCCAGGTTAATAAGTAAACAAGTGCTTACATGAAAGAAAAGGGGGAAAGGAGAGGAGGAGGAGGTGAGGTGGGGGAGGGTGAAGAGTCATCTCCCTGGAGACCCCTTCAGGATGCGAGGAACCCTGCAAGGGGGACTGGTGGACCAGAGAGAAGGGGATAAGGCAGTGTCCAAGAGAGACCACTTCAGGATGTGGGGAACCCTGCAAGGGTGCTGTGGGGCTAGCTAAAAAGGGGGAAAAGGCTGTAGGGATTTAAAGAGGAAGGCGAGGGAAGGAGGAGATGTGACTTAATGCTAGGAGGAGGAATAAGACCTAACCCAAGAGAAGACCCTTAAGGATGTGGGGTACCCTGCAAGGGGGTTGGGGAAGGCCAGTAGATAGAGATTAAGAGATTGATAGGAGAGTGAGGGAATGAGAATTGAACCCATGAGGAGAAGAGAATTCACAGCTTTGGAGGGGATGGGAACTAATCAATAGTTCATCAGGATGCATGGGACCCTGCTAATGGTCATGGAAAGCCAAGATAGTGGCTAGATAGAATAGGGGAGCTATGCTTAGGATCAGATGAACCCCTTCAGGATGCTGAGAACCCTGCAAGGGGACTGCAATGGCCAGGGAGAAAGATAGATGGGAAGGGGAAGGAGAGGAGACATGACTAGGTTAAGTAGGACCCCCTCAGGATGCTGAGAACCCTGTAAGGGGGACTGTAAAAGACTAGGGAGAAAGGTAGATGAGGAGGGGAAGGATAGGAGACATGCCTATGTGAAGTAGGGCCACTTTAGGATGCAGAGAACCCTGCAAAGGGACTGCAAAAGCTAGGGGGACAGGTAGATGGGAGAAGGTGAAGGAGAAGATACAAGTCTAGATGCAGTAGGACCCCTTCAGAATGCAAAGAACCCTGCAAGAGGACTGCAAGTCTAGGGAGATAGGAAGGATGGTGGGAGAAGGGAGCAGATGAAATATAAAGCCCCTTGGGGGAGTAGGAGAGGGACCCATGGAGAGCATTTGGGGTCCCTTATATTCTGTTAGAGACCAAGAGAGGCCAGTAAGGGGGAGGAATCTGTGGGAAGGGGAGGAGAGCAAGAAATGTGGGGGGTGGGGGTTCACAGGGTAAAATGAAGGTGACGGTAGAAGGGTAGGGTTTATCCAGGGCTTAGAGGAGGGAATTAGGGAGGGACATGGCAGGAACAGCTAGGTGCAAAGTAATTATTGAGGACAGAGCTGATGGAGTAAGCAGAGGATGAATGCTGGATTTGAGGAGGAGGGCATTCCAAATTTTTGGGAGGTGGTGAGAGTAACTGGATTGCCTGATTTGGGTGGATCTGAAGGGGACTACCAGGGTGTGGGAGTCAGTTGATTTAAGGGAATGGGAGGATGGGGGGTGTTATAAAGAAGGAGGTGAGAAAGGAAGGGAGTTCACCCAGCCAGTGCTTGGAGGTGAATTTAGCACAGTAGCAGCGTCACCTATTTGTAAGAGAGGGGAAGGACAGGGCATGATAAAGAGCGCAGTGGTGAGTGTGAGGGGGCATCCAGGGCAAAGCGGCAGAAGAAATTGAAGAGAGTGTCCAATCTGGCCAGGAAGGACTTACGGGCAGCACCATAGACTACATCACAGTAGACAGAAATGGGCAGTATCATCTTCTTAACAAGTTCACACCTAGCTGTAGGGGGGATGCAACTACAATTCCTAAACAGGGCACCAAGCTTGGGATGCATTTTTTTCTGAATGGCATCAATATGTCCAGAAATGTTTAGGTGTTGGTCTAACCAAACACCTAAGTAACTGAAGTAGGATGTGTCCTCAAGTAAATTCCCATCAAGGGTGTGGAAAGTGGGTAGATATGGAAGCCTGGAGAGTCTCTGCCTTGTGCCAAAGGTCATGGAGACAGCCTTCTTGGTATTGAGGAAAGGTTGATGGTTAGCAAACCAGAGCTGAACCTTGTTGAAGTCTTGCTGTAAGCTGGTTGTAACCTCAGCAGGACAGGAGCCAGATGCATACAGGAATGTATAATCAGCATACATACATATGTATAGCGGAGGAGAGGGATCAAACAGAGGGAAGATCATTTAAGAAGAAGGAGAATAGGAAGGGCACTAATACAGAACCTTAGGGGATGCCAGTGCTGATTGGGAGGGGAGGGGAAGTGGTGTCCAAGATCTTAGCTGATTGGGTTCTGCCGATAAGGTAGGCCTTGAACTAGTTTGTGGCAGAGGGTGATAGGCCAGCCGCCGGAAGTGAGTTGAGGAGAAGGGAGTGAGAGATGGTGTTGAAGGCCTTGGCCAGGTCAATAAAAATGGCAGAGGTAATTTGGCCATTGTCCATCCCGGTTAGGATGGAGTCAGTGAGCCATAGGAAAGAGGTGGTGAATGAGTGTTTTTTTTCCTGAAATCAGACTGGAAAGGAGTGAAAAAGGAGGTATTAGATAGAAAAGAGGTGAGTTGAGAGAGAACAATATGTTCTTGAAGTTTGGCAAGGGTAGGGATGCAAGAAATGAGGTGACACTTGCCAGGGGATGAGGGGTCACCCCTTTGGGTAGAGGGAGCACCACTGCAGGTTTCCATGAAGAGGAGACCAAGGCAGTAGAGAATGAGGGAGTTAGGATTATTGAGAGAGGGTAGGTAATGGCCAAAGTGGAGAGGGAGAGGAGTTTTGGGTCGAGGCCATCAAGGAAGGCACTTTAGTGGGGTTGATGGTGAGGAGGGCACTTAAGGCATTGTTTGGGGTTACAGTAGTGAAAGACAAGGGATGGTGGGAGAGTGATGGAGGGGGCAAACAGGTAGAGGGTGGGGAGGGGGATGGGTAGGAGAGGAGGAATTTCAGTAGCTCAGTGGCACAGGAGGTACAGTAGGAGTTAAATTCCGCAGCTATGGCTGGTGGGTCAGACACTAGTGAGCTATTTTTCTTTGAGTACGGGGGGTGAGATTAGATTGTACATAGGGCGTGGACCACCTTCCAGAACTTTGAAGGGGAATTTATGTGGGTGATCAAGGCAGATTTGAAATATTTGGACTTGGCTAACCTTGTAGCCCAGGTACAAGAGTTAAGGAGCATGCGGTAGTTTATGAGGTCACTAGGATGATCTGTAGCTTTATGATGCTTCCAGGCTCGATCTCTATCCCTGAGGTAGGTGAGAAGTTCAGGGGTTATCCAAGGAAAGTGGTTACCTCTGACTCCGGTTTGTTTGAATGGGGCAAAGGTGTTCCAGTTTACAAGAAAGATTTCTTTGACGTAGGCAAGGGCCTTATCAACCGAGGGGATGGAGGTTAGGGAGGACCAGTCAGAAGTGACAAGCTTACTCAGCAGAGGTTCAAGATCAAGAGACTTGAAAGAGCATAGTTTTATGGCTTTGTGTAGTGATTTAGTTCTGTGGACTTATATTGTGTTAAGAATGCTACATTTTTTCCCCCTTATTCATTGCAGTTTTGGGGACCAATAGTTATTCTTCCAATACATGTTTTAGTTTTTTTATAGGCTCAGTTAATGATTTCTGTAGAGTATCCTCTGGCCCTAAATCTTGCTTTCTACTGATGCCTGATATTCAAATCATTCTACCATGGACCAGTTCCTCCTAATTCTGAGGAACTGACTCAGTGGTATCCTATCAATCAAATTTGGGGAAAGGGCACTCTATAGCTGTAGCAACACATTGCCAGCTATTTTTTTTTTCTAAAAGTTTCTGTCTGGACTACCCCATATTCATTTACAAAGATCCTTAAGTCCTGAAAGTCCATCATTGTCCATTTGAAATTGTAATTGAAGCTCAGACTACATGTATTATTTTTAACCTCTGTAACTAACCTCTGTGTTTCAATTTAGGTACCAGATTCTATACAAAAATATTGCCTATATATGGCTGGACCACCATACTGTGAGGATCTCATTTGAGCCACCCCCAAAAGACCTCTCCCTATGGAGATGGTCCAGTATCACCCTTTAAGGGGTGTTACCCCAGATGGTCTGATGGCAGTATTGGACCTATCAGGTTTGATGAGTGCATGTGAGAAGCTGGGGAACTGGCACTGAACTATAATAGGGCTGTGGCGGAGGCACTTGACTTCATTGCACCTGTCCATGATCAGCACCTCACCTCACACAAGAGGTCCTCCTGGTTTGATGGGACACTCAGAGAGATGAGGAAGAGTGGTCAAATATTGAAGCTGTGTTGGCAGAGTCATCTGGATGAGGGCAAGCTTATATTGATGGTCCATTATAGAGACTATCAATCTGCAATCTCCTCTAAGACAGCAGAGTTCCTGTCCAAGGAGATTGCTGTGGCAAATAACAGACCAGCTCAGCTCTTCCACACTGTTGATGAGCTGTGCAATCCATCCTGTCTCCTGTCCAGAAGAGCTTTTTCACAATCAAGGTGTGATGAGTTTGCTCTGTTCTTTGTTGATAAGATTGCCACCATTAGGACGGAAATTTGGTCAATGCCCTCAAATGGGCCTGGCGGTGATGGACCTGAAGTCATAGAGAGTTAGGCTGTGTGGTTCAATTTCAACCAGTTGGATGTCAAGGATGTTGTAAAGGTCATCCAGGAGTTACAGCCAACCTGCTGCAGTTTAGACCCTGGACCACCATGCTTCCTAGTGGGGTGCTTGATGTGATCAGCCCAGTCCTTGCCAGGATAGCTCAGAGTCCTCTAGTGACAGGGGTTTTTCCAGAATGCCTGAAGGAGGTGGCAGTAAAACCACTCATGAAAAAAACTTCACTGGACCCTGACTGTCTGGTTAACTACAGATCCATCTCTAAAATGCCTTTTATAGGTAAGGTTATTGAGAAGGTGGTGGCCACTCACCTGGAGACCCATTTAACAACTCACAGCATCTACGATCCTCTCCAATCTGTTTCAGGAAAAGGCATAGTACCAAGATTGCCCTTGTTCTTGTGCTGAATGATCTCCTGATGGTGAGGGACTTGGGGAAGATGTACCATCTTGATTCGCCTCAATCTCTTGGCAGCATTTGACACCATGACCGTGGAGTGCCTGCAGATTTGTCATGGACTGGTTGGTGTAGTCCACAACTGGTTTAAATCATTCCTCACTGGCAGGTCGCAGCAGGTGGTGTCGGAGATTTTTTACTAGGCACCAGTCTCCCTGTCATGTGGGGTACTGCAGTGCTCTGTTTTCTCCTCCATGTTGTTTGTGGTGTATATGCTACCATTAGGGAACATTATAAGATGGTGTGGGCTGAGTTTTCACTTCTATGCTGATGTTACTCAGCTATACCTCTCTTTTGCACCTGAGTAGCAGGAATCAACCTCGGTATTTAACAACTGTTTTGCTGACATCCAAAGTTGATCGAGGACAAACTGGTTGAAGTTGAATCCAGACAAGATTGAGTTGCTAGTGCTGGAATCTGGTCACAGGAGGCTGAAGGAGCAATCTGGACAGGTCTCTGGGCTTTGGCTAGGAAACTCACAATTGCTTACCTCAGATTGGGTGAGGAATCTCAGTGTTGTTTTGGACAGTGGTTTGACACTTAAACATCAGGTGTCACTAGGACTGTTGGGGCAGATCTTTGCCACCTGCAGCTAGTACAAAATGCAGTGGCCAGGTTGTTGACCAGCATATCTAGGTCATGTCACATTACTCCTGTGTTCTACTGTCTGCACTGGCTGCCAGTTAGGTGGCAGTTCTCCTTCAATGACGGTTTGCTGACCTATAAGGCCCTACACAGGCAGGGCCCAGCTACCTGCAAGACCTCCTCCAGCCTTACTACTCTTTACGCCCCCACCACTCCATGGATAAGGGATTGCAGGAGGTTCCAGGAGTTCATTTAAAGTCATCAGGGGATATACTTTTGCATATGCAGCCCCATATCTCTGGAATTCTGTGCTTCACCCTTTTTGAGAGAGTCAGAATATAGAACACTTTAAGAGGGACCTGAAAATGTATTTATTTAACCTAGCCTTCCCAGAGTAGAAATAAAACAGTGCACACAGTGTGCACTGATGTTTTTAAGACAACTTTACTGGTAAATTCTTGTCTATAATGCAGACATTGAAACTTCATGAGCCCTATAACAATCTTAGTTTGTCTCTAATCTAGGTGGGGGTTGCCTTTCAGTAATCACATCCTTACACAAACTGTGACACTCATAGCTTGATTTAGGAGTTATTTGCTTCAGCAGTGTTATCTTATGTCAATTAAATTTATATGCAGTGGGATTCTTTGTATGTGTGTTCCACCTGGCTGAAGGCAGTATGGTACTGTTAAACTTCTCTGACATGATCTTCTTTTTTTTTTTAAATGAGTATTTTAAACCAATGGGGATTTTTTTTCTGTTTTTCTCTGTATTATCTAGCTGTTATAAGTATTGTATTTTCTAAACAACTGCCATGAGCTTCTGAAGAAGGACTGGTTGGTCCGAAAACTAGAGCACTTTGTTCTTGTTGTTACATCTATGTTGGTCCATTAAAAGGTATCAAATCATTTGCTCCTGTATCTATTCTTGCAAGGACCAATTCGGCAACTACTAAATCTAGATTTCAACATGGAAGATACTGGAATTCTCCGTAGAATATGGCAGTTACATAACATCAAGAAGAAATTGGCACAGCTAGACAGTGACATCTATTTTCTAACCCAGTGCAAGAGGAGAAACATGATCCCTAAAGGTCTTACTATTTGGAATCCATTAAGAAATACAAACAATTCTACATATGCAGAACAACTTTGTCATAGGACCTCTGAGAAACTGAGAAATCACAGAATTCACATGTCATATGCCAAAAAAGTTGTTCTTAACAAAGAGTTTGCTGAAATTGTTACCACTCTGGAAAGGGGAACCTATTCAGGACATCTTGCGAGAGATACACATTAACTACCAAAGGACCTTAAGAAAAGCCATGCTTAAGAAAAATAGGAAATTGGATGCCCTTCAACATACCATACTTCCTAACAACCATGAAGAACATAATGGAGTCACTGAACAACAACACAATACTGATGGGCACCTTTCAGTTGTTAATTTGTCCAACCACACACTGACTACTGGAGAACTAAATGTACTTTCAAAGGGCCTCACTTTTCTGCCCAACAAAACCACTGGATAACATACAGTTTTGTGGCGAACTGGAGGAATACTTCCGTAGATTGAGACTTAAAGAATTCTTTCATGACAGGGAAGAAATCACTGGTAGTGAAGACAGTGCAAACAGCAATAATGTAATGGATAAGAAAAAGGAATCTGATTTTACCCCCTCAAGTGGGCGTAACAAAAAACTAGACAATTACATTAATTGTTTCCGCCAACAAGTCAGTGGTCAGATCGTTACTAGGCAAAAACAAACCCATTATAACCTTTCTCCACTGGAACGGAAAGCTATAGGGACACTGAAATCAAACCACAACATTGTCATCAAAAAAGTTGATAAAGGCTCTGCAGTGGTGATTTTTAACAGAGAGGATTATATTAATGAAGCTAAAAGACAGCTAACAGATCTTACGTACTACAGAGAACTAGAGAGTGACCTCACTATAAGATATACAGAGGAACTACATGGCTTAATTAGAACTTTTCCAGACCACGTCCGAGAAAAACTAACTCACCTCATCCCTGCTGAACCCAGGCCAGGGACATTCTACATGCTGCCTAAAATATATAAACCTGGCAATCCAGGGAGACCCATAGTCTCTGGTAATGGTACCTTGCCTGAGGGGATCTCAGGGTTTGTAGAGACCATTTTGAAACCGCTGGTTATGGAAAGAGACAGTTATATCCAGGACACTACGCACTTTTTGCTTATACTTTCTAGTTATAAGGATTTACCACCTGATACCATTTTAGTGACAATGGATGTAACATCCCTATACACTAATATTCCACACACAGATGGCATTGCAGCATGCCTTAAATACATACATGAGAAAGGACCGGAACAAAACATCAACCCTGGAGTGGTGGGTGAACTTATGGAATTCATTTTGACACATAACAACTTCAACTGTAATGGTAAACATTATGTTCAAACTATGGGAACAGCAATGGGCACCAAAATGGCTCCACAGTACGCTACCCTCTTTATGGCTGACTTGGAGGAGGATTTTTTAAGGCAGTATCCCCACAAACCACTAGCTTATTTCTGTTACATTGATGATTTGTTTGTCATCTGGACGGAGGGCACAGATGCACTCAAAGATTTTCATCACAAACTTAATAATCTCCACCCTACCATAAAGCTTACCCTGGAGTACTCTACCACCAAGGTTAACTTTCTGGACACCACAGTCACCATTAAGGATGGAACCTTACATACATGTATTTACAGGAAGCCAACAGATAGACAGAGATACCTGCACAAGAAAAGTAATCACCCAAACCATACAAAAAAAATCTGTCATATACAGTCAAGCACTCAGATGTCACTGTATTTGTTCAAATGAGGATGACAGAGATACACATTTGGCTATGTTGAAAAACACCTTTATTGAGCAGGGACACTCTTCCAGGGAAATTGACAGGATAGCAGAACGGGCAACGCAAGTACCAAGACAAAAAACTACTTCAATATAAAGAAAAGACAGCTACAAACAGAATACCCTTGGTAGTCACATATCATCCAGACCTTGAACGTCTGTGTAAGATTATTAAAGACCTCCACCCAATATTTAGTGAGGATGAAACCCTTAATTGTATTTTTAAGGAACTCCCACTACTATCTTTTAAATAACCACCAAATTTATCCAGCCTAATTATAAGGAGCAAACTTTCACCAGAACAGAATACCATGTCACACAATGGCACACAACCCTGCAATCAACGCCCCTGTAAGACTTGTGGGCTCATTTCTACCTCAGACTGTGTGGTTACATCACAAAACAGACAATTCCAGGTGCATGGGAGTTATACATGCATGTCACAACATGTTGTTTATTTCATTCAGTGCAAGAGATGTCCACAAACAGGTTATGTTGGAGAGACACGCCAACAGCTTCGCACTAGGATGAACTCGCACAGACATACTATTACAGCAAAGAAGACTGAAAAACCAGTGGAGCAACACTTATCTCAGCCTGACCACTCAATCTCAGATATGTCAGTAATGCTCTTAAAAGGAAATCTCAAAAACACTCAACAGAGATGAGCTTTTGAGATTAAACTTATTTTACATCTCAATATGGTAGCAGATGGGATGAACGTTGATCTTGGTTTATGGGACACTACAGAAACTAACATCCACAGACCTCTTCTTCTTCAGACTGACATATTATAGGACTTCAGCATGTGTGGGATGTGGGTGCTAGTGTGTATGTATGTGTGTGGGTATGTGTTGTGAGATATGTGATATAACAGATGTGGGGCTTGCTGTCACATTGAGGTAGGTCTGTATTTAGATATATGGAGTTATAATGTGTTACTATTCTTACTTCACACACATAATGAATATTAATTCCTCCTTACTTTACATCTTTGCCTGGGGGTGGGATTGATTCCATTGCACCATATTCAGATTACCTAGCCTGCTATTGTACACACAGGAGTGTTATCATATACTGTCACATATAATTTTTGTAACTCTGTACATATCGGGGTGCATGATCTCATTTGCATGGAGGTCCTGCACAGATCTTTTTACATTAGGCTAATATTGTAGTAATTTGTGGATATGTAGGTATGTTAGACCTCTGGTCTTACACACATACTTTATATTTACTTCTAGTTACCTTATCCTGGGGAGGGTGGCAGGTTTATTTCATGGTAGTTCTATCCAGAACCCTTGGAAATGTTACTATGCAGATAGTAGTATGGTTAAATAGTGTCATAGTTTTGCTCTGTAGGTATTAGAAGACATAAGCCTTTTACTCAGGATTTCATGACAAGTTGAATTCCTTTGGGGAACAATTGCAGTGACTGAAGTGAATAAAGGTTCACTAGGAGTGTGTGTGTGTGTGTCTGTCTGTGTGTGTGTGTGTGTCTGTGGGAGAAGGAGAGAGAGAGGGGGGGAGAGAGAGAGAGACATCTCCTTAAAGCTATGTATCTCCCCCACCTACATTATGGTGATGTGGGGTGGGTTAGGGTGTATTGTTTGTATGAAGAGAAGAGAAATTACATTTTTATCTCTTTTTCAAATTCCTTAGACACTTATGGTGCATCAAGTCATTACATTCTCAGTGTATATTGACATCAGTACATATCAGGCTACATGGTCTTAATTCCTTGAGGTTCCTCGACTAGAGTTTTTTGTTTGACACTAATATTGTCCATTTATATTTAAATTATCGTTTATATAGTCCTGAGGTTTTTGAAATTTCTTGGGCCTTATATCTAGCTTGAGAGTACAGCTGGTTGACAGGTCCAGCTAGGTTTTACACATCACACAGTGTGCACTGATGTTTTTAAGACAACTTTACTGGTAAATTCTTGTCTATAATGCAGACATTGAAACTTCATGAGCCCTATAACAATCTTAGTTTGTCTCTAATCTGGGTGGGGGTTGCCTTTCAGTAATTACATCCTTATACAAACTGTGACACTCATAGCTTGATTTAGGAGTTATCTGCTTCAGCAGTGTTATCTTATGTCAATTAAATTTATATGCAGTAGGATTCTTTGTATGTGTGTTCCACCTGGCTGAAAGCAGTATGGTACTGTTAAACTTCTCTGACATGATCTTCTGTTTTTTTTTTTTTTTAATGAGTATTTTAAACCAATGGGATTTTTTTCTGTTTTTCTCTGCATTATCTAGCTGTTATAAGTGTTGTAGTTTCTAAACAACTGCCATGAGCTTCTGAAGAAGGACTGGTTGGTCTGAAAGCTAGAGCACTCTGTTCTTGTTGTTACATCTAAGTTGGTCCATTAAAAGGTATCAAATCATTTGCTTCTGTATCCAGAGTAGAAATAGTATTTTACTGTTTTAATAAGTAGGGTTGCCAATAAAAGGCAACCTGAATTATCTAGTGGCACTTCAGAGGAAATGTGGGAGGGGGGAGAAGGCTGGAGGTGGAAGGGTTGGGGGAGGGTGTTGAAGGGAAAGAGGAGCAGACAGGGGGAGAGGCGGAGCCAGAGAGGTCACAAGGAGGGAGGACAAAGCAAAAAGTGGAGGGGACAAGGAGGGCATGACGGACAGGGTTAGGTGATGATGCGTACACCTGCAGGGGGAACCTGATTGGATAGGTGCATGGTTAGTAGGGATCCTTGAAAGGGGTTCTTAGGGGATATTTAACCATGGGCTGAAGTTGCCTTAGTAGCTATTTAACCCAGGGCTGAAGTTGCCTCTTCCTCTCTCTGCTGGGATTTTTCATTTCCACCCACCCACCCTGTGTAAGCTGAAGGGAAAAAGTTAAAGGAGCATGCAAGGCACAAGGAAAGGTTGGAGGACTGCAGGTCTTGGAGCAGGTGGACAGTTCCTGCTGTATGATATAAAGGATGGAGCCCTGAGTGCAGGGGGGCAATCCTGGTGGGACAGGGCAAGGGCCTGGGCAGGTGGCAAGTCCTGCAGTGCCGGGCAATATGGTAGGACTGCGGGTCCTGGAGCAGGTGGACAGTTCTTGCTGTATGGTACAAAATGGGGACCCGAGGCGGGGGTAGTCCTGGCAGGACAGGGTGAAGGCCCATGGCAGGTGACAAATCCTGTGGTGCCAGGCAATATGTGAGGAAGGTATTAGGAGTGAGGAGGGAGGGCCATAGAAAAGTTGGTGGGGAGGTAGGCAGGGGATAGTGGAGAGGGGGAGTGAGCACAGGCCGGGTTAGGCACTGAGATGTACTCTATTGAGGGGGGAGGATAGAATGGCTAAGGGGTCTGTGCTAGGGCATCCAGTCCTAGCTAGATGGCAGGGAGGGAAGATAGGTGTCGTTGGTGGGGGGGGGGTTGTATCAGGCATCCAGACCCCAGAAGAAGAAAGTGGTATTCAATGCAAGATTGAATTGGTATAAAATTGTATGACAATTGTACGTACTGGGAATAATGTGTGTTATAAATATGACTGAATTATACTGATGTACATTAAACTGACAAATCTTACTGTTGTGTAATAAATCTTTTACCTTCATGCACCCATTGAGTTTTGGTGTAGACATTCATATAATTTCAGAGGGGGTGATCATGGGACATTGTATCATAATGAGAACAGTGCTCTATAAATAAAAGTTGATTGATTTACTGAGTGATTGATACTGGTGCCCTCAGATGAACCCCCCCCCCCAAGAGCAGATTACACTCTGCACTGAAAACTAATTGTTTTTCCCATTGTGACAAAAATAAGTTGTAGTATGAGAGGGCTATAATGCCCCCATCACTGTGCCTTGTACTTAGTGATAAAATGTGTTAGTGGAAATGAAATTCATATGAGGGAGGATGTAATCTGCCACTGAGAGGAAAAGTCAGATGGCACTGCTGGCATCTCTCCCCCTTTTATTTTAGCAGGAATACAGTATCTTATTGCATCTGTGCCCAGATCATGGGGTACTCTGGTATAAAGTGAGCAGATGTCAATTTTCAAAACAAATTTCCTTGCAGACATGTGTTTCATTATATTAAGGATATCCATCAAGTCTCAGGGACAGGACAATGTCCAGAACACTTTCTCTGTTAGAAAAAAAAAATATCTAGAGACATTCTCAGACACCAAACCTATCCCTGAAACTGTGGGATGACTTAGTGGGTTGGCAAACAACTTACAAGTCTTTGACAAAAGATACAATGTTTGGTGAACTGAGTGTGACACTGTAAAGAAGTCTGCCTCTTCATAAGACATTGGACCAATCCATAGGGCATTATTAATTATGCCTTTCAATTTCTCTTTAATTATGTTGGATCTAATGATATCTGTCTGTAACAACACAAGTTTCCTGTCCAACTGCCTCCTCCTAATATTTGTCCTTTGACAATACCACAAGATTTACAACTGTTATGAGCAATTGTTATTATAATATGTTTCATGCCTTTCAGTTTAGTTGTACACAACACTCCAGTGTGGACATGTTGTGGTAGCGTCTAAGGGACAGCAATGTCAACATTTTTCAATATCAGTCTTAACTATTCTATGAAAAACATGCATTGAGGATACACTGGGGTAAGTGGACTGAATATGGATTTTGGTTTAAAACCAGTTCTCAAAAAATCCACAACATTCTCTGACTCAATTGTTACCTCTGCAGTATCCACAATTTCTAGATCTTGATCTTCCAGGAGTGATAGAGCAAAATTCATGCTAAAGCCAGCTATATAATTTGTGCTGTATCATTAAACCTGTAATCTTCTTGAGTTATCATACCAACTGGCTGAATAGAGGCATACTTATCATGTTTTTTTCCTTTGCTTTGATAGCAGACAACTCATTCTGTCCATCACCATGATTTTGAAAATGCACATGCAGATTGATGTTCCTATATCATTTGATCAACTCTGCAGTTGTTTTTAAGCTACAAGGTCTTGGGATCAAGATCAATTTGAAAGCCTTTGCCAATAACAGAGTATATCTAAGTCAGTTAGTGTGTTATATGAGATGTTAATAATTTTTTGTTGTTGCATTACTCTGGTTATCATTTGCATTGGCTGTTGTAAGTTTTTCCCACCTACATTTCCTTGTGTTCTGCCTCCTTTTTCTCTGTCATTCTTATATATGTCCTACAACATCTAACTCACCATTGCCTCCCACAGAAACCATTTTTAACAGTTGGGGATTGAATGGGGACAATAGGTGAGCACTTTAGCTTATTAACAAAGTGTGCCCATGCAAAATATTCTGGGGCATATTTGTGGCTGGGTCTGCTGATTTTTCACCTCCTTTGCTAAAAAACAGTTTTTGAGTATTTCTTTAATAGGCTTCAAGTGCAGTTTTATTTTTATTTTTTCATTGAAGCAAGTTTAAAATGATGCATCATGGTTCTTTGAGCTACCCTTGTTTGTTTCTTTTTATTTATTACAATTCTTAGCTAGTTGTGTTAAAAATAAAGTCCCCCAGTATATTACTGAGATCTGCCCCAATGAAGATACATTCAAGCATGGTAACAATAGTTTACTGATTTATTTTATTTACTGAACATTTTGGAGAATCCCTTTAAGGAAACGTGTTCTAGAACAAAGGTTCCACATCAACAACAAAAATTACAAGGCAACATATTGTAACAAATACAATAAGCAAGTTCTAGTGGAAGTGAAGTCAAATAAGTACAAATATAGTGCAACAAGTACAAATAAATAGGTTAAATCATTTGCATATAGTTTTGCAATAAGGCAAGTAGAATCTGTGTAAAACTAGCATGGTATTGATACATGGCCTCAGAGCCAAAGTCTAACACAGTTCAAAGAGAATACCGGGAAGGACTTTAGTTAGGATGATTAACAGTTTCGGTTGCATTGAACTCTTAGGACTTCTTGTAGTGATCTCTTAAACTGTTCAGACATACATAGATTGAATAAGATATTAGGCATCTAATTTAACCAGCCAGTTGCCCTTACTGGAAATGAATGCTTTCCCCAGCTAAGTACCTCAGAAAGGAAGTTCAAGAACATTCCAAGACATGCTCCTGGTGTTGTAAAGATTGGTGACAAGGTAAATGCAGTGATTTAGGGTTGAGGGGTCAGACCCAGTCATGCCTACTTGGCTAGCAAACATTTCTGCAACTTAATTTTGCTAGGTAAGGGTTACCAATTTTTTTGAGTGTAACAGGTGCAGCCATGGGTGTGCTTGTTAGTTCCAAGCACAAAGCAACACACCTTATTACAGATCAGATATAATCTGCTGAGAACCGAGTCACAGACAGTTGCATTGACAGGGAGGCTATAGTCAGTTAGCGACAGTATTGAGCTTGGCACTATGAGGCATTTAGTATCAGCAATGAAGTTGGCCTGGTTGCAGTACAAGTCTCTCAATCTTCTGTTTGCAGTGGAGACAATGTGGTCAATATAGGGAGCAAATGAAAAGGTATCACCCAGGATCACTCTGAAGTATTTAAAGATGTCCACCTGCTTGTTCAAGTGTATGTCCCAGGTCACTGCAGATGACAAGGTGAAGTGCCTTTTTCATCATTTGTGGGCTTGTGAAAAGAATTGCCTCATGGTTTGTTTTTAAATTTAGAGCCAGTTTGTTTTGGGAGACCAATTTTTCAAGGGTTTTAGAATTACCCTGGAGGATAGAGGTAAGGCTGCTAAGATTAGGGTTCTTGCAATAGATGCAAGTATCCTCTACATAGAGAAATGCATTTGCAGACTGACAGGTATCAGGCAGGTGTTTTATAAATAAGTCAAATAGTATGAGGCCCAGATAAGAGCCCTAGGGAACACCAATGGATACATTCCTAATGACTGAAAAGGAGCCATCTATCCCTATATCTATATATAGTTGGGCTGGAGTTCTTTAGTACTCCTACCAAGGATGTAAAAGGAGTTCAGACCTTTTCCGTAAGGGGGCCAAGAATTTTGGATTCATTACTTGGTAAACTCAGTCCTACTGAAAGGCCATTACTCCACAGAAAACTATTTTAAATAGTTTCAGGAAACTTAGTCCACTGTGCAACTTTGCTGTATCCAATATTAGCCAAACAAGGTCTATTGGCATTTTCAACATTTAAACTATATGTATTGTGTATATATATATATATATATATATATATATATATATATATATACGATGAAGTCCACCAGGATGAAGCACAGCACTGCAGAATTCTGCAGGAGAGTTACTGCAGTAAAATTCAATTTCAATGGAGTTAATCCCTTTTGTCGTGCAGTAAACCTATCACACTGCACTTCATATTGGTGGGCTTCACTATATATATATATATATATATATATATTTTTTATGGCAAAAACTCCATTTAATGCATCACTTCAGGTTGTTCCACAGTGACAAAAACGAAATTTGATGTTAGGGTTCCCATCCACTTGGCTACCCCCACCCCACCATCAGGCATTGGGGTGTGCGTTAGGTCATCGGTCTAACTCTCACCCCATCCCATTGCAACCAAGCTAAGGTGGTGCAGTAAGAGAATTGGGTGAAAGTTAGAACCGATGACCCCAACACACACCCTGATGCCTGTTGGTGAGGGGTGCAATGGGTGGGAACCCTAACATTGCATTTCTTGCTTTTGTCAGTGTGGAACAAACCTAACTGATGCATTAAACAGAGTTTTTTGCCATGAATTTCCCTTCTTTTTGAGAATGTGCACTATAAAGAGTGAAGAACCGGCAACGCAAATGCAAGCACAAATGCTAATGCACATGGTGATGCAAACATAAATGATAACGCAAATGGTAATACAAACACAAGCACAAATGTTAATAAAAACAGAAACACAAACACAAGTCTGTATGGAAATGCAAACCATAACACACATGGGCACTGTAACATAATTGGAAAGGCAGACAGTTACAGTAACAGCAGCGATGACACCAAAGGAAACACAAACAGAAACACAAATGTAAATGGAAGCATGTACACAAATGCAAATGGAAATGCACCAGTGACTCAAAAGGAAACACAAACAAAAACAGTAATGGAAACACAAATGTTAACAGTTACGCAAATGCAAGCTCAAATGAAAGCGCAAAGGGTAATGCACACAGTGGCATAAATAAGAATGGTAATGCAAATGGAAACGCAAATGCAAGTGCATATGGAAATGCAAATGGAAATGCACAAGGTCATGGTACCACATTAGGAAATGCTAATGGTAACAGCAATGATGACGCCAAAGGAAACGCAAATGCAAATGGAAGCACGTACACAGATGCAAATGGTAATGCACACGGTGATGCAAAACGAAATGCAAACAAAACCAGTAATGGAAACACAAACCTTAAGAGTAACCCAAATGCAAGTGCAAATGAAAACACAAAGGGTAACGCACAAGGAGGCATAGATAGGAACAGTAACACAAACAGAAATGCAATGCATATGGAAATGCAATCAGAAAAAGTATATTCACGGTATTATAACCAGGAAATGCAAATGCTAATGGTACGCAATAATGACACCAAAGGAACCGAATCATTAAACTGAAGCATATGCAAACACATATGGTAATGCACATGGTGACACAAAATGAAATGCAAACAAACCAGTAATGGAAACACAAATGTTAACAGTAACGCAAAAGGAAGCGCAAAAAAATTGCAAAGGGTAATGCACACGGTGGCATAGATGGGAACGGTAATGCAAACGAAAACAGAAATGCAACATGTATGGAAATGCAACTGGTAATGCGCATGGTCACGGTACCACAATATGAAATGCAAATGCTAACTGTAGCAGCAACGATGACGCCAAAGAAAATGCAGATGGAAGCACGTATGCAAATGCAAATGGTAATGCACATGGTGACACAAAACAAAATGCAAATAAAAACTAATGGGAATGCAAATGTTAATAGTAAAGCAAGCACAAGCGCAAATGAAAACACAAAGAATAACGCACACATTGGCGTACACAGGAACGGTAATGCAAACAGAAACGCAAATGCAAGCACATATGGAAATGCAAATGGTAACGTGCATGGTCATGGTACCACAATAGGAAATGCAAATGCTAACAGTAACAGCAATGATGACGCCAAAGGAAATGCAAATGGAAGTGTGCATGCAAACACAAATGGTAATGCACACGGTGCCGCAAAACAAAATGCAAACAAAACCAGTAATGGAAACACAAATGTTAACAGTTACACAAACACAAGTGCAAATGAAAACACAAAGGGTAATGCACAAGGAGGCAAAGATGGGAACAGTAACGCAAACGGAAATGCAATGCATATGGAAATGCAACTGGTAATGCGCACATTCACGGTACCACAATAGGAAATGCAAATGCTAATGGTAACAGCAACGATGATGCCAAAGGAAACACAAACACAAATGGAAGCACGTACACAAACGAAAATGGTAATGCACACGGTGATGCAAAATGAAACACAAACAGAATAGTGCTGGAAACGCAAATGGTAACAGTAAAGCAAATGCAAGCTCAAACAAAAAGGCAAAGGGTAACACACACGGTGGCGTAGATGAGAATGCTAATGCAAATGGTTAAGGAAATGCAAGTGGGAACGCTAACTGTGACAGTATCGAAAGCGCACACCCTTTTTTTCCCCAACAGCTGAACAGAGAAACACAGTGAATGCACCCCAACCCACCCCCCAACACGGCATTGGAGTTGCGCATTGCGGTCTTGATCCTAACTCTCACCCCATTCCTATCGTCTGCTTCTTTACATATGTGATAGGGTAAGAGTTGGGCCTATGACCCCAATGCGACCCCAGTGCCAGTTGGGGTATTGGGGTCCATGGGGGTTTAAACCCTAAAACCGAACTTCCTCACTTTTGTCGCTGTGGAACAACCCTAACTGATGCATTAAATGGAGTTTTTTGCCTCTAATTATAGATATATATATATATGACACCATCAAGCCATTGAGACACCTGTACATTATTAGTATGTCATTTTATTTTATAATTTTCTATGGAACCTACAACTGTACTTTGATATCTGGATAACATTGGAAATTAAACTTTCATCTCAGTGTTTAACTATCATCTGTCACTGTTTATTAGTAATTATAAACTAAACTCACTATTAAACAAAATATTTCCAGTAGTGATGTAGGGCAGCAATGGCCATAGTGAAGACTTATGCAATAAACCATGACAGGGTGTGGGATATGATGGGATTTACCCACACCGAGTGTGGTTCAGTCATGAGGCCAAGTGACCAAATCCACACAAAAAGTGGGTACATCCCAGCATAACCCACACCCTGTAGTGGTTTATTGTGATTATACAATGTCTCCCTTCACTTTTTGGTATAAAATAATAAAGAAAAATACATTTTTTGTCATTTTAAATTATTTTAATTCAGTTTATACTAACACCAGAAAAAATACTCTGGTTCTCCCACTGTCAGCTTTGTCTAGTTGTCATTTTAAATTGCATCCTCTCCCCTGCTGCTGAGAGTCATCTGCCCCCCAGCACACCTCTCACACACACAAATGTATTATTATTAACATTTTCCCCTTTAAGTAAGAGCCTGGTGCGAGTTCTGCTCATTAAGTGTAAATGAGACAGTGTGGCTGTGATTGCCAATGGACTGCAGCTGTTCAAGCTGGGGTTCCAGGGTGAGTGCATGTTTGCATTCAAGAGCAACTGATTGACTTTTTTTTTTAAAATGTGGTTGTTTACATCAAATTGGGAGATTATCTATTTAACATGTAGTGCATGGGAACATTTATTGTGAAGGTGAGTGGTATATGATGTGAACTGCCGACCAGTGCTGTGCTTGAAGAAGAGAGTGTTTGCCATATTGCATTATTTATTTCAAAAGTTTCACCAGGAAAGACATGTAAGTTGATAAGCTCTTTTTCATATGCTGTTATGAGTGTCCTGACCAGTTGCAGGATCATTTTTTGCTTGTTTTAGTAATGCCTGTGTGCTGCATTTATCAGACTGCTATCAGGGTTCTTAGGAGTAGAGTATGGACAGGCAGTTTGAGATACATGGGCCAGACTAGGAAGAGAGCTGCAGTTCAACTATGGCCAGCATTCTTCAGTAAGCACTAGATATTGTGGCATTGTGAAGTTTTGTTTTGATTTTGTTTTCCTTGGAAGGTGGGCTGTTAGCATGCAGAATTAATTACAAATGGTAGTCTATTTTATATATATTAGGATAGTCCAGGACTCCAGGAAAGGCAGAAGCATCATTGCCATGTTTGAAACTTGTGGTTCTGTAGTGCTTTAGTGGGTAAACAGTATGGCAGCTTTTCTACTTTGATTTTTTTTGGGGGGTCAGGATGATTTGAAAAGTTGTGCATTCCAGATGCAGCTGACTGGCACCTTTTGCATGGGTAATGCCAGGATTTACCACTGCAAAAAGATGCCAGTCAACCAATCAGGGGCTTTGATTCTTGGATCTCATTGTATAATAATAAGTAATTTGTCAATGTCCGTAAATACAGATGCATGTAGAAAGAGGATGTGTGATGAAGCAGCTGGTTGAGGGTACTTTTCTTTTCACTGCAAGTCTAATGGTAGGCTGCTGAGTGGTGTAGACATTTATTTTTTGGAAACATGCTAATATGAACAGATATCTAGTTTGTATGACTTCAGCTATGGGTCACAGCAGGGTAGATTGAGTGGCAAGGTAGACATTTAGACATCATGTGGAGTTGCTATAACTGAGGCATTTAAGGCAGTCCCTTTCATATAAGGTGTTATACAATACCTTTCTGGCCCCAAGATGGGGCAATTAATACAGTCATACAGCCACAGAGCCAAGCACACATTCAGCAGGCAAAGCTACCAAAGTGCACCAGGTATATTCTGTTAGCAGCAGATGTGTAGTAAAGAGTCTGGTGTGCCTGATAATGTTGGAACTGCATTTAATTTATAAAATGGTTTGGGCAGGTCCAATCTATTGCTTGGCCGAGAAGATTCTGAACCCATGTGTTTCAGGAATGAAAATCAATGGTTTTGCACTTCATCTGGGAACTAGGATGAAGCACACTGAAAAAAACTTCCACAAATGTTTAAAAAAACTGATGGCAGTCATCTTGGCATTGCAGATCAATGTAGACACTGTCTTAAAACTTAAGCACACCCCTCTGTGTGTTTTCAAATTATTTCTCATTCGGTGGACACAAAATGAACCCTGTTGTAGCACACATTCCAACACAGACTGGACAAATGGTCTTATTCTCAAGCATGGAATATACAACTATCTGACATCACACTTAACACTCACACTAGCTAACATCTACCCTACAGATTACTTTTCTGCTGCCACTCAACCCCTTCTGTAATGGAGGCTCTATTTGGTTCAAAGTTTAATGGATTTCATACTAATGGCTGAACTGCATCCTGAATTAGCTACACCACCTCCTACCCATTATCCTGACATTCAAGTATCAAGCTTAACAGTCAAACAACATAGCAGATTGCAATAAGCACTGGGGATTACTCTAATGGACAATCAATAAAAAAGGCATGAAGGAAACTATTATGAAACATTTTATTACAAAAGGTTATCCACCATCAACTGTACCATTTTCTATTTATGCACTCTTTAGTGGCAGCCCACCTGTGAAGGAACTATTTAACACTAAAAAATATTCAATTACAACTATTTTTATTTTCAAATATTGCATTTATTTTTTATTATTTCTGTACTATTTTCCTAAAATCATTCTTCAAGTACAAAAAGATACTCCAGGGTGTTGATTCATATATCTAAACTGGACTGCCAGATGGTCAAATACACTTAGTGTAGTCTAAATTCCTGCAATATACATCAGCATTTGGTTCAGATAAAGGAGACAACTCCCTGCTGTGTTTTACTGATTAATTAAAAAAATGGTCAGGGAACCTCCTGCGTCCTAACTGAATAGGAAGATTCTTAAGTCATGTACTTTAGAAATGATAACCAGTGGTTTCACACCACTTCTAGCTACCAGAGTGCAGCAAACTTAAATATTATTACTGTCTAAAATTTGAAGAAAAATATTGATTGGTATTGTGAAAAAAAAGACTATTGTCACTGTTTAAAAAAATACAACCAAGTTTTGATAACAACCAGTCCCACAGTCAAACACACACAAACATACTAGTTAACATTTTTTTCTTTTACCTTCACTGCACTGATAGTCCTCTAAAGCTCTAACACAGATTTTGTTCTCTTTCCCACTGCTGCCTCCTACTATGTTCTAATAATAACCAAATAATTTCAACAGCCATGCTTTAGCATAAACACACTTCTCAGTACATACTGTATAAATGAATTTACACTTGGCAGTTGCAAAAATGTATTTTCTGTTTTAATTGTTGTTGACAGGGAAGGACTAGACAAATTCTTTCTATTTGCAACCTCATCTCTGGGGAAGATACAGATGGAAACCGGCTGAACTTTAACCAGATTAAACTATTGATGGTATTTTTACTGAATGGAGAAAATTTGGACAGGACACTGCAAAAGTTCCCCTACACGTTTGTGAAAATTCTATTCTTCAAGAGATATCATGGGATCTTTAGCATCCACTAGAACAACCAACAGAACAGGCTGATGGGACCTTGTTTATTGTCTCATCTAAAATTAACGCCATTCTAGTTTACACATCTCAACAAAGACCATACTCAATGTCACATCACCATCCCGCCTCTTTTTTTATCTCCCACACTGTCAAACAGCCACATTTGGCATAACATTGTTACTGCTGCCTGATCCCTCCAAAAATGGAGGCTCCATTTTGTTCTGCTTTCAGTGAATATCTTACCATTGGCTCCACCATCACCCAACCCTGCTGCACTGTCACCCAACCCAAATCCTACCATCTAAAGCTTCACCATGATGACCAGGAAACACTTACTGTATAACATTTCATTAAACAAAACATCAACCATCAACTGTTCCATTTTCTATGTACTGTAAGTGACACCTAGTGGCAGCCCCATCATGAAAACACTCAATTGAAAACATTTTTTTCAAAACTTTCGCAATGTTTTTTTTATTATACAATGCTAGTGGAAATAAAATGGCAAGATAATAAGTGATATATTTATAGCTAACCCTGATATTTCATCATTTCTTGTTGGTTTTGTCATAATTGACAGTTTAAAGATAAGTTTCATCACAATGGATTACTAAACCTATCAGCGAGAGCTTTCATAATGCTGATGACATCACAGTTGACTATTGCACCACTGAATCCAGCAGTTGATATCAATAGGAAACCATTCAATCTTTATTCAGAAGACCTTAGAGCTGAAAAACCCCTTTGCAAAGATGTTCAAGTCAGAAGTAGTTACACATTAATTCAGTTCATGAATAGGAACCAACAACCTGGTTTGCCTTATTTCTTATGTAAACCTCACATTGATCATTTCAACTTGTGATGAATATTCCTACTTTAATATCTTTTAAGATATACAACAGAAATATAATGCAAAGACTTCATGGCTAAACTATTTTTAATATAGTCTTAATTTGGTTTGATTCATTTTGTTAATCAGGTTAGCTAACTGAAATATATAGTACAACCCTTATATTTGATGTACCCAGGACACATGAGCTATCTTGATATGTCGGAGTCATTACAACAAAGAAAACAATTATTCAGCAAAATACAATATATATTGTAATACAAGCAAATTACATACATCAACCATACTGCAGATAACAGTCACAGCCCAATTTGTCAGACAGAAATGGCTTCCTGATATTTTAAATTATATTACAGCATAAGTTAGGTCTTAACCCTTAGACTGCCAACCAAGTTAGAATGTACTGGAGTTCTGGACAGATATACCAGTCTGCAGCCCTGCTAAAGAGATAATGTAAGTGACAATTGAGGAAGCATGGTTCCTGACAACTGTATCAGCAATGACAAATATTAAGGCTGATCACAAAAGTATATATACCCAAGTGTTGAATAATTTAAGTAAATAAATCATGTTATTTTGAGATAAGTATTCATTTTAATTTTCAACATGTTATTACATTTAGAACATGGGGCATCATTTAGAACATGTTTTTTTTTTCATTTAAAAGTTGGATACAGAGCACAGAGAACAATAGACCAGACAGACCCTCTGCAATGGCAAGATATGCAATTCTAATCTAAAATAAGGTAAAACACTAATAAAAGCATTACAGATAGGTGTATATCAGCAGCATAATGGGTTGCAGTAGATTAACACATTTATCTCCACGTGAGTGGTAAGACCGGTACAACCAACTTGTGGCTTTGACACTCATGAGTTATACTGTAGGTCTTACTGCTCACAAGTGGAGATACACGTGTTACGTATTACACTGCAGTCCATTATATATCCCCTGTTTATATACCATGCAAGAATCATACATGTTCTGCATATTCAGATCATCAGTACCTTGTGCCTATTATGCAGCACACAGGTATTGTACTATTATAATTATCATATTTTTAGGGCAGGATATTATATAGCATAGGGCCCAGTGGCAAAGAGGATTGAGGCACTGTATGCCACACATGCCACCACACTGGCAGGGGGAGGAGGACTGAGGTTTCCTCCTCTGGCGACAGAGTGCAGTCATACTCTTGTGCAATACTGCCACCTGGGTGACTACAGGTGGCATTGCACATGGAAGGACTTACTTGGTGGGAGAAGCCAGTTGTGATTTGCTCCATGCTTGCATGTAAGTGTGCATACCACCCAAATGCCAGCATCCCAGTGGAGAAACCTAGGAGGGAAAATCCTGGACAGAGCAACGATGAGAGTTATAACCCTTCACAGGCCCTGCACTGGCTCAGGGACCTCCCTCAATGAACAGGATCCAGTGTCTGGCAGGTAAAAGGGGCACAGCCAACCATGCCAAGTGGAGGGAGTGGGAGCAATGTGGAAGAACGGAGGTCAAGCTGAGCCCCCTGGGATGCTGGGTCACAGAGTGGGAGATGGACCATTATAATAAGGCCTGTACAGAGAAGCATAAACAAACTAACCAAAAAAATAATATTTTCCAGCATGTGCAATATTGCATATAGGGTGATATATTCAAATGGAATCCTTATCTTCCACAAAGAGCATCACTAATGGTGGGCATAAGGTACCTCAGTTTAATGGAGCACTATATCCACCACAAACTGTAAATGTTATCTGTTTTCTTGTTACCATTCAACTTTATTTCCATAGCAACTGGAGTCACACATTTTTCTCTTACTTCACTTCTCCTGTTAGCAGCAGTCTTCTGTAACTTTCCTGGGTAATTCCATTTTCTGATTGTCAAAAGGGGATTCACATCTAGGAGGTGCATTAGCAGTGAGAAGATAATGTGTCAATATCCTTTAGTCACTGCAATATTCTTTTCTGCTGATTTAGAATAACAAAACACATAGCAAAGTTGTAAAATAGCCACATTTACTTTTAGCAAGTTTCAACTTCTCCTTGGAGTGATAGAGAAGGATTTATTTTGTTGTAAATATTTTTCATCTGTGTATTACTGAGAGTTTATAAAGATATGTAGACATGCTGTATAGAGATGCACAGTACAAATGGCCTCCGTGATAACATTTTTTCAATAAGACAGCTCTTAAGAACAAATTGCACTTTCAACAGTGAGAAAATGGAGGCTGCTAGGATAGCTAAAGAGGACTACTGCTAACAGAAAATAAAAATTGCAATAAATGTATATTTTACCAACTGCTACAGAAACAGAGTTAACTGATGACAGGTAAACTAATAAAATTCACAATGTGTGAGGGCATAGTGTTCCTTTAAAGTCTCATCCAAAGGTCAACACCTCAGCACAACCCTCCCCCCCCCCGTCAGTTTGTGCTACGAAGTTAGTAATGGGCATTTGTGGGACTTAAACCCAGAAAGTGAGTGGGATACTTACAGAGCCCCTTAATATTAACTATTTACCTAACTGGAAAGTTCTAATCAGAGCCAACAAGACTGCTATATTGCTTTAAAGGGACACTGTCCACTTTTGTCTGACATTTGTCCCTTATGTTGTTTTTACAGTACAACTGCTGCTGCAATTATTCCTAACTTTGAAACACACATAAAACTGCAAGTTTTAAAATCCACACAGTTCTCATGTTCAAATGTTACTGTTCTGATCATTTGCAACAGCCCTTATTATGGTCAAGTCAAATACAAAGTCAAATTTAGTTGTTTCTGTATGTATAAAATCTATCATTTATCACAAACAATATTGAAAACTTCATTAACATTTACACACAGACACCATAAATGTTTGGATTACACACACATACACACATACAAGACATACAAAAAAACTCATTTTTTTCCATTTTCTGCCTGACTTCCTTATAAAATGGCTTCTAAATCATATTTTCCATTTACACTTCTTAGCAATTTTATATGCAAAACTGCCCAGTGGAAAGATCTATGTCTATTTTCTGTGTTGTATAACTTTTCAATTTGTTCCCTTTTTGACAGACCATTTAAATTGGTGTGTACACTATAAATAATATCCTGTCTTTCCTTTTGAAATGCAGAGCATACCAAGATTAGATGCATCATATTCATTATAGCGTTATTACACCTATTACATAATTGTACTGTGTTTCCATTATACTCTCTCCTTCCTCATTGTGCATATTGACCAACTCATAAACAGGTCGAAACTTTCCTATATTTCCCATTTTCACAGGAAGTCAGTTTTTTTTTCAGTTTTAAAGGACTTTTTAATATACCTCAGATTTTCACAATTCCATGCGGCCTTTATAAATTCTAAGTCTTTCTGCTTTACATTGTCATATACCCTTTCAATTGCTTCCTGTGCAAAACTGTTCGGGTTTGTTATTATATCCAAAATAGCATTATATTGAAGTCCAGATCTATTTAATTGTTCATTTAATCTTCCAAACCACTCTAGCTTAGTATGCTCCTCTTTTTGAAGTATTTCTACCCCAACAGTTATATATTAGGCTGTCAGTAGGTGCTGTTCTGATTTTTTTCCAGTAAAATATACATTTTTTCAATATTGCAGTATATATTGAGATGGTACCAGTTTCAGCATGAACTGCTGATTTAGCTGTAATTTAAGGAACCCCCAACACCTTTTTTAGGTACTGATTTTGTATTACCCCAACATCCTTTAAATTACAAAACAACCACCATGCTTCAGCCTCATACATTAATTGCGAGTACACTTTTGCCATTAAACATCTGTACTGTGCCAAGTATGAATTTTTGGCCACTACATGTGCAAAATGTATAATACCATTTAAAAATTTAGTGGCGTTCTCTTTCATTTTCTGTATCTTTTTTAAGCTACAGTTTTTATTGAACATAACACCCAGATATTGAAACGTATTTACTGTCTTTATCTTTTTTTCCCTTTATTTCCCAAAATGTTTTACTTTGTCCCTTTTTCCAAACTCTATTATTTTAGTTTTTTTCCAAATTGAGTTCCATCCTAAGTGATTTCTTAACTTTCATTGTTTCTGTTATGGCCCTTTTTAAACCTAATGGGGTTTGCAAAACTAAAACCACGCCATCTGCATAAAGAATTACTTTTATTGGGATTCCGTTCATTCCTGGCAGGAAACTTTATAGTTCCACAATCTCCTCCATGTACAGATTGAAAAGGCTTGGGGCAAGTAAACAACCATGCTTTACATCATTATTTACCTCAATCTCCTCAGTCATTGCCCCATCTTTCCCATATCTAACAGCCAACTTGGTATTCTTATGTAACAATTTTATAATTTCTAGTAAATTTTTTTCCATGCCCCTTTTTTCCAATATCTGCCACAGGATTACACTATTTACTTATCAAAGGTGGATTTTATATCTGTAAAAGCCGCATATATTTTTCCTTTCTCGATCTGGGTATACTTATCAATTATGTTCTTCAGGACAAATATGTGGTCAATTGTTGATCTACCTTTTTGAAATCCTACCTGATATCTGAATATTATTTTATTTTCTTACATCCAGAGTTGCATTCTATTTAGTATTATTCAACAGAAAATATTTAAGCTTATATTTAGCAGAGTAATTGGTCTATAATTTCCAGGTAATAACACCGATCCCTTCTTATGCAAAGGAACTATTATGCCAATCCTCCAGTTTTTTGGGATCTCTTTATGCTTTAAAATATTGTGAAAAACCATTAGCAACAGCTCTGCTCACCATTCGGGGTTTGCTTGGTACAACTCTGCACCTATTTCATCAATACCAGATGCATTGCTCCTTTTTTGTGCCACAATTGCCATTATAATTTCCTGCTTTGTAATTTGTATCCAGTTTTTAAGTTGTTCCTTTGAGTGTTTCACTTCTAAAATTCACATGTTACTTCTTTGAGGTTTATTAAATATATCTTGGAAACATTCTTTCCACTCTCCAGCTGATTACTGCTGTCCCATTGTATCTATTTCTATCTGTCCCCAGCACCACTAAATTCCAAAACGCAACACTGTCCTTTTGTTTTATGGCATTCTGTAATAAACTCCACTGATCATTATTATATCTTTTCTTTTTTAGTATTAATACATTCCTATATTCCTGCCTTAGATATCTTATAGCTTTTCTATCTTCCACATTATTATACTTACTTATTGGCCTTCCTATTTTCCTTATTAACTTTCTTTTCTCTAAACATTCTTTATCAACCCATTTCGCCATTTTGCTGTTTACACATTTCTTTTTCCCTTGTCTTTTCTCCACTTCCTTCACAATGTTTTGCTCTATCTGTTGATATTCTTTGAACATTCCCCTTATATGTCTTATGTTATTCTTCTGAGTTAGATTTAAGTAATGTCTTTTCACAACCTACTCTTTCTGTTCTTTTACTTTTTCAAACCTGAGTATATTTCTCACAAAATTTGGGTCAGTCCTTGCCCATTTTATATAATTTTTCTTCCCTAATTTGAATATTATTATCTGCATGTCATCTTTTATTTTGATTTTTGGAGTATACTCCTAACCTTGTATTCAATTTCAGCTTCGGGGGCAGTGATCACTATCCTGGTTATTTACTATTTAGAATTTTATTACATTACTAAATGAATATGCATCAATCATAATATAGTCCAGTACACCGTTTCCATTGTTATACACATATGTGGAGTTTCCACTTCTGTCACCATGACAGCTTCCATTTAGAACTCTAAGGTTTGGCTTCTTCATAATATCTAATAGAATTCCCATTGTTTGTTTACTTTCCTCTCTGTTGAAACTCTAACAGGAATATTAAAAATATCATCCAAATTCCAATTATTACTATAGTCTTCAATATTTTTCTCCAATCTTGGCTTTAAAATCACCACCGATTATTAACATTTTTCTTGGTTATGCCAACTTGTAAATTTTGAATGATGTTCTCAAAAGCTTTCATACATCCCAAGATTGGGATTTCTGCAGTGTCAGGTGGAAAATACACATTTACCAGTACACATTTTACACAATTTTCATATAACAGTTCCATTGCCATAATATAATTCTTGTCATCATTCCAAATACATTTTGCAGTTATTCCCAGACTTATTTTCAGAAACATTGAGATCCCCCCAGAAGCTCTTGCAAATTTATTCAGCTTCTTTGCTGGGATACTCTAACTTTGATATCCTTCTACATAGCAATTTTCTGTATGCAGGGCCCAGGTTTATTGTACCATAATTATTTGAAAATTTGATAACATTTTTACAACTCGAATATCTTTAATTTTCCATGCCAATCCAGCTAGGTTCCAACTGAGAATCTCAATGTTTTGGATTGTCAGGTCAGATCTTTCAATTTGAAGTCAGTTCATCCAATACTTAGTACTGATTATCTTCTCAATTTAACCTACTTCTCACTTCACTTCCTAGTGAAGAACCTACCTCTTTGGTCATTCCTGATTATTCTGAATATTCTAGAACTATACTATACTATTATTTATTCTTGATCTTCTCTTTAATCTACCTCTAATTTCCCTTTTAGTTCATTATCTCTGTATACTTTCATCAGGGAGTAGGGAATGTTCCTCTTATACTGATTTCATATAACATGAAATTTTTTGTTGTATTTTCCCATTTTGTTTTCCTACACCCTGGGATATTTTTTCTGTCTTTCTAATATCCATTATTATGGTGCATATCAGATGTTTACCCTGACTTATAAAATGTTTATTTAAACTTCAAAATGTGTGCATAAGAGCACTCAGACCTCCAACATTTATTACTCTTTTGAAGCTTTAAACATAGCTCAGTGTCCTCAGTGCAAGTATAAAACATTAAGAAAATAGAAAGAAAAACTTTGCACATTCAATAAATTGAACTTCTGATATCCACCTACTGCCCCTTTACTGAATATGGAAAGTTTTTCTTCTATGTGCTGAATGTTTTATACTTGCTCTGAGGATACTGAGCTGTGTTTAAATTTAAAGCTTTAGTATCTTAAAGATCCATGGAAAATGTTATTTTTGGGTAAGTAGGAGCATGGTGTAAAATATGAAGTATTGGTCACATACCATAGTTAGGTCTCTCCCAAAGTATCTAATCAACATGTTACCTGTCCTCTGAGGGGTTTTTGTGGCATGATCCAATGTTCATGCTGTCATGCTTTGCCTGCCTTCGACAGTGAGGTTGTCTTGTGACACAAAAGGTGGCTTTACATCATCAGCTGCAGCTCGAGCAGAGAGGCAGACACCGTCACACAAGCTCTGTCATTTTATACTGCAGGGGGGTCATTAACCTTGGGCCAGAGGGGCTAGTGCCCCAAGTGTCTTGCAAATGGCAGTGGGTTAAACAGCATCCAGATGAGAATTTTGTTTTTGATTTTTTTGTTTCATTTTTTTCCACATGCAAGCTTTTCTCAGATCAGAGCTCTCCTGGGCTGGAGCGGGGGTGATTGCTGCCTGTCCACCCCCCCCTTCTGCCTCAGTGCTTGTGGTTAGTTCTCCCCTTCCATTTGTATCTCATTATGCCAAACGTTATGCCAAACACCCACCCACTCCAGCAGCTGATCATCACTTGTCTTGCTTTCTAGCTCCTGACTGAATCCCAGTCCCATCACTTCTGTCTGTGCTACTGCTCAGATCTGGAGCTCCTACTCTGGATCTTGGCTCATTCTGTCTCAGGTTGTTAACTCCTCTCCATGAGCCTCCTCTGCTCAGGTGGTGATGCTAGTTCATCAGATGGTATGGCAGGCTTAGCAGCTGCAATGTTGCCTAGGTGATGGTTGGTCCAATGATTGGCCCCTATCATGCCCCCTGGCCCCTGACATCACAGTTTTGGCACTGTCCTTTTAAAATTTGAACCCAAACTGTGTGATGTCATCTGGACACCACTAACAAGTAAACTTTGAATCCACTTCATGGTGTCATTAATAGAACTTGCTTAAGCAGTATGCTTCCAGTTTCAAACAAGTGTGGATGAGCCTAAGGTCACCCCTTCAAAGCATCTAACCTGTGTAGGAGTGTGTGTGTGCATATATATATCTATACTTTCTGAATCATCCACATTGACAGCCAATATTATCAAGTACTTACAGCCTACTATGAATGCCATCATAGCGTACAACTGGGCAAACAGCTAGTGTGAATTGCAGGTAATTTGTAGGTGTTAGGCAAGCAGTCACAGCTGAAGCTGTTCCCTATCAATGGGTGTTTGGTAGCATATTTAAATCTTGCTTGCTGTGTGTTTCTGTCCTATTGTTGTTGATCACATGTTGACTTGTGACTAGAAGAGTTGTGAAGTTAGACTTCACCTGTGAAGTTCACACAAAATGCTGAAAATTAGCACTTCATGGAGGTTTTGGATTTTTCCAAAGCTTCTATTTGCACAAAATGTTCTGTAAAATCCTCCTTTTTTCAATGCAAAGCATGAATTTTGTGATCCACAGTGAAATCCACGAAATTCGCAGCCACGACTTTCAGGAAATCCACAAATTAACTCACAGAGCAAATTTCATGGACTTCATACACCCCTACTTGTGACAACGCAAGGCAACTACATCTTTAACTCCATCAACCTCAGCATCTTCAGCCAAGCAAACTGTAATTTCCATGAAATGGAAAATCAAAATGCTGTAACTTGCAAGAGATTTAGCAAATGACCTTACACCCAGATTTAGTCTTTGGCTCCGCGATCGCACAGTCCCCATTGATGGCACACAAAATCAATATTGAGAGGCTTGCTGGTATATTATACTGGTCTTTTGCTCCTAAAGATTATACTTTATCACTATAAATATCAAACGGTAAAACCGAGGAATCACCTTGCATTTCTGTGCCTGGCAGTATAACCCCATAATTATTTCGACTTTCCGCTCCTGCTAATGTTCAAATGCTATAAAGGATAAATTGCACTGGAAAAAGGAAAAACTGAAAGCTGAAACTACAAAATGCAGTGTTGCCAGTGACTTATTAGACTCACAAAAAGCTACTAGAAGCTACAGCTAATGCTTATTGCTGTAGCTTCTAGTATCTTTTGCAGTTTTCATAAATCACTAGCACAATATACTTTCTCGTCTCAGCATTCAGTTCATCCTTTATTTAATATGAACATTAGCGGGAGCAGGATGTTGAAATGATTACAGGATTATACTACCAGGCAGAGAAATGTAAGGTGATTCCTCAGTTTCACTATTTGATATTTACAGTGATAAAGTATATTCCTTAGAAGCAAAAAAACAGTATAAAATGACAAAGCTTGTGTGATGGTGTCTACCTCTGTGCTCAAGTTGGAACTGAACCAGAAGCAAGTGCAAGTGATTGTACAGCAAAAGATAGTGTGGTACAGAGGAGGGGGACAGGGAGACAAAGGAACAGCAAGAAACAGCAGTACAGAGTTGGAGAGATGTGGTGCAATTCCAGTTAAAGCACTCAGTGGAAGGAGACACTCTAGGTATCTGGTCATGTGCTTCCCCAGCCTCTTCTTTCTCCTACATCATAGCAATACGTCAGCATGGCTCTGCCCATGCAGCTGTAAAAACAACTAAGATTCTGTTGTGTTGAAACCACACTGGCCCATATGAAGCTCTAATACTGTGAGCAATGAATTATTGCTAGTAAGTGGTTTCATGTTAGCAAACCTAATGATGTACTCTAGGTTAGTAACTTTTTTTGAGTTATTTATTTGATTATCACTCCCACTGACTACTTGTAGTTGAACTGTAGGTCAGAGTTTACCTTCTGAGACTTTCACATCATACTGCAGTGTGTGCTGCACCTAGAAGAACTGAAGTTTAGTTTCCTTCCTCACCCCACAAACATAAGAGGACAGCAAGATACTGTAGTTTTCAAAATGTAAGTTTTCAAGCGGCAATACAAAATCCTGTTTTGGTCACCTATGAAGCAACAGTGATCTGCTGGAGGGTTGCGAGCTTATGACTTCTCCTAAGGTTTACAATAGGTATTTATCTACAAAAGGAAAAACACATTGCTCCTGATTATTGAAAATTATATATCATTGCAGCACAAAAGCTGAGGGTTATTCACCTATTAACTACCATAGAAACAACTGTAGAGGATGCACATTTTTTGAATCCATTACTCTATTTAATCAACATATTTACAAGATTCCATTTATCTTTGCAAAACCTAGTGCAGGATCTTAAACAATAGCTTGTATGAAGGTGATAGGGAGAGCTACATCACCAAAATTAAACTAAGGACACCATTTTCAGAAAGGCTAAATTTAATACAGTAATTTGAGGAAGATTGTTGCTGCTAATCTGGTGACTGCATCACTGAGCAGGAGTAATAATGCCATGTGGTAGGTTCTAAAGCAACATACAGTTAAGGGGCACCCCCATGACAGTAAAGTCAAGACGGCTAGGTGGAGGCATCTGTAGTTTTCCTAGAATTTCAGGAGATGTTGAGAGACAGGAAGTTGGTGTATGATATGTGAAATATTCTGGGAATGAGTGATGTATGTAAAGCAAAGGACATTACAGAAGGAATTCACAGAAATGGGCATTGGCTACTTACCAACCAATCAGTTGTTATTATAGTTGAGGACAACAGTGTTCATTCATTCAAACTACAGCAGGACATTGAAGAGGGAGCAAGTCTGCTCCAGTGCTGGATATTTATTTGTCTTTTTTTACAGGTTAGATTGCAGTTACAGTATGAGTCCAAGGGTATGGGTGGTGGGAGGGGTAGGAACAGTTTATCACAGATGATGGGGTCGGTACATGTTTTAAAAACATTATTTCAAATAACTCTGCTGCACAAAGTTAGAGTGACATTGGAAAACTTCATCCTTCTATGCATAACCCAAAGGTCCAAAATTTACACTATCTTCACCAGTGAAATAATATTTCACTGTATCTCTACTGCACATGTTGAAGCTTGCCAGCTTCTCTTTATAGGATTCCCCTCTTGTACCTGGATTGTTTTTGAGGCCTTCCTCTGGGACACACTGGTCCCTGTCCTTCTTTACATATGAATCCCTGAGCTGTGTACTCTGCTACAGATGTTGCCTTATCGAGAATCTGTACAAGGGTAACAATATCTCCCTCCTTCTACTGGAAAAACCTTTTTACTATGCACCCAAATATCCTGAGTTTTCTCAAATGCTTTACACAATGGACAGAAGATTTTATTTTGCCACAGATCATGACTTTGAGGGATTTTTCTTCAGATATCTGATCCAACCTTACCGCTCCCATAGGATACTCAGTTTTGGGGTGTTTTTGCCAATGTGCGTACAGTAGCTGCACATGTTAGCATTAAATTTGAGTTTGTATATCCTGGACCATATCTCTAACCTTTCCAAAGTCCTATTTCATGTCCATTTCCCACTGCTTAATATTCACTCTGATATAAATCTTAGAATTATCTGCAAACCAGTGATCCCTCTCCTAAGTGACAGATAAATATTTTAAATTGTAGTGGTCATAGGACAAATACTTGTGTTACTTGAGTTGTTACCTCTGTGATCCATAAATGATCCCTATTCACAATCACACTTTGAGTCATTCCCCCGTCACTCCACTGTGACTTGTAACATGTACCTACTACACTGCAGTTTTAAGCAGTTTGTATATTAATTCCACCAAGGGACCCCACTAAACTGATATATTGTATCCCATGGGATTATTCTATAATCTCTATGATGCAATTTTCAAATAAATTAAACTGATGGAAAATGTACAGTGCTGCCCACCAGGAAGATGTACATAACACAGTTTTGGCTAGTGATATATTCAGGATGCAGCAGATACACAGAGTGTTCAATTACTGTTAATGCAATTGTTCATATAGAAAACTGACATCTTCATCACAGAGTGACTTATCCTAATGTGCTGCACTATACATGTAGGTGCACTTTTTTTTCCTATTTATTTGCCTGCTGTGGTGACTAACAGTGGTGGCATCCTGCCATTGGCACCTGCCCACTGGGAGAGCATCAGGCTCACTCACATGATAGGGATCCATCACAGTCTTCACTGGTCTGCTGGAGGGTCTCCCCATACCCTGTCCAGCCAGACCAGCCCCAGACCCCCCAATGTGATTGCATGTGAGTTCTCGCATGGCCATCAAGCTGCATGATCATGCCCAGCCATTTTTCCACCTAATTTTGACCCCACTGGAGCACAGACATGCACTGTCATCCAGGCACTGTGTGCCAACTTCCGCCATGCTCCCCCCACATATCCACTAGCCTTTAGTGCCACTGGGCATCCCCAGGGGCCACTACAGTGCAGAAGATTTCCCTAACCTTCCCCAGGATCAGGAGAACAGTCTGTAGATGCTCAATCCTGATCCTCTCCTACCAACCCACTGATGACCTGAGTCCATTCCCGAACCTGGGTCACCAGCATAGCACAAGGTGTGGCATCCAGTGTCTCAACCCTTAATGCCACCAAGCCGGCCAAGTGCACATGTTTTTTTGTTTCTTTTATTTAAAGTACTTTATTACACTTTTCTTTATAACCATTACCTTACAGGTATATTCTCACTATCTTTACAATTAAACATTGAGACTTCAATTTAATTAAAAAATATTATGCAAATTATACTTTGTTTTCATAATGAAATGGTATCTACAGTAACTACAGCAGAGCCAGTCAGGATGCAACGCAGTAACTTACAGTAAATGACGTCACAAAATATGGCATGACAAAAGGCCTTAATTACCACCGAAACACACTGTTCCCTGCAGCATACTGCAACATTTCTCAGTAATACTACAAGGTATTGTATTATTTCCTGGCTAGCACCACTGCATATAATAATATTTACTTACTACTACACTGTGACACTAAAAATACTGTAGTTATACTACGTAAAATTCAACAGTGTAAGGTTATCTTAAAAAAACTATTTAAAAATATTTAATGTGGCTACATTTCATGGCTAAACCTCAAAGAGAGGCTTTTGACATAATCAAAGCTAATTTCCTAGCACACTTTAAAGGAGGGTTTATTACCATTATCAGCAAAATCTACATGTTTCATGTATGTTCAAGAAAATATTTGTCCCATCCATGCTTCTCAACTGCCATGAATCTTTGCAGACTGCTTTGATTTTTACACTCAAATTTGAGCTTGATTTGTGAAGGTTTACTGATGTTCCTCATAATGTCAGAATTACTTTTGGATGCACAAACTATAAAACATTACACAAACTTGATAGAAAATTCCTTAACACTGAACAAATGGGGCTTACTATTATTTGACATATTATTCTCTAAAATAAGAAAGTGCTACATATTTTGCTCTGAATTGTGAAGCACAGTGCTATGCATTTTAATGCTGAGAAGTTGAGAGCTATGGTCTCATATGTACTGAACAAAAACTAGAGGTATATGCACTGCTGAAGTTCCAGAGGAATGGAATTCCATGTAATTTAAAAAAAATAGGTAAAATTGTGATTGAAGCAGAATTACAGAACTGTGTGCATCAGAATATATTTAAGTTCTGCAGGTTCCCCCAAATTCTGATGTTTCTCATTGGTTTCTATAAAATGCATTTCAATGACCATCATACTGTACGCTAATTCCCTTGATGTAAGTGGATCAGTTTAATTATCAATGCATCTAGTTGCTTTCTGAATACAATAAGTCACCTACCTGGAGGTTCCAGCTGATGTTTTTATGGTCATTTGATGGTGTATAACCTGCTTATAAATTAAGCAGTTTACACGACTCTTCAATGTAAACTGTTCAAAACAGCTACTCAATTTAAATAACAACAATAAAAAAACCTTGATACACTTTCAGAATTTCACAAACTTCATTAATAAATTCTGAAATGCATTTCTACATCAGAATTGCAATCCAACCCAAATTTCACTGGCAGAATTCTTCATTCAGTACAGTACTAATAAATAGTCAGACATCAATGGTCACCTACCAGTAAGATTTTAATCACTTGGTCTCAATTATGAATGGTAAATTCACCCAACATTGACTGGTGTTATAATCTCCATATTAACATACCTGTGACACTATACCAGAAAGATTATAATAATTTATTCTCATTCCTGATTGGCAAATATTGTTTATAATCTTCATTCAAAATTATAGTTAATAAAGTGCTCTGATTTTTTTTGAGATAAGCATGTAGAAGATGGAAGCTGAGCTAGAACCATGGTGTACAACAGCTAAACAAGATCCTGTTTCATATCCCTTTTTAAAATGAAATGCTTATCTTTAAGACAAAATACAATAGGATATCTTATAATCATAGAGCCATGCAAGCTCCAGAATCTGCTGTTATATTGAGATTGTTTGGAATGTCTGTAGAATTTTCAGTACTGTTATGTAAGTAGTTACATTAAGATGTGTAAGAACAAGGGGGCACAATTTGAAGATAGAGGGGGGATGGCTCAGGGGCAACATGAGGAAGTATTTTTTCACAGAGGTTGGTGGATGCATGGAATGGCCTTCTTGAGGAGGTTGTGTGGTCAAAAACAGTGGGAGAATTCAAGAATGCATGGGACAGGCATTATGCAATTCTAGTAGGGGGCTAGGAGGAAACAGGCTGTTGGTTAACTAGGATCTGCAGATTATACAATAGGTAGAGATTACGAAAATGGGCCAACTGGGTGGGCCAAGCGGTCCTTATTTGCCATCAAAGTCTATGTTTCTATGTTTAGATCTGTAGTATAAAGATCTGCAATTGCCTGTTTAAAGCATCACACAGAAAATACTTAAAATGTTAGTGAGTTTGGAGGCAGTCTCAAGGATTGAGCTGATAAAGAAAGCAAAACTTCTCTCCCATTTTGACCAATTAGACCCAGAGAGATGAAAGGTTTGTGTTCCACTCTCTAAGGGCTGCAGATCAGTTGGGCATAAGGCACAAATCAAGTATAGAGGTGCAAGGAGCCCTTGACACATGCCAGGACAAGAGTCCATTGACATCATTATCTAGAATCAGATAATACATAGTAAGCCTGGATTAGATCAGTTCAATGACCCAGACTGCACGCATAAGTAGAGACTTGAGTTCAGAATACTACAGGATATAAAACAGAATGAGATAAGCAATTCTAAAGTGCAGCAGAGCTCTGCCTTGGTAAATAATTCATTATAAAAATGTGTCACTCATTTCCCAAATCATACAAAATCCTCCATGACATGCACGCCAGTCTAAAGATTCTTTTCATAGAATATTTTTTTTTTTTATTTTACACACAAGATGCAAACACAGTGCAGGTTGCAGAGGATTCAGACAAGTGAACCATCCAAACTGATCCTACCACATTCTAAGCACATTAGCAGGAGTCCCAAGATCTCAAAAACCAGTGTCACACCTAAGGTTTCATGCTCATCTACTTTTTAAAGGTCCCTCCCATCAGCTACAATATTATGTTAATATTGGCTGGCACCTAACAGAGATCAACAAAAAGAAAGAAGCATGGCAGGGCTATGGGGCTGATATTAGAATGCTATGGTGCATATAAAGTTCAAATCAAAGTCTCGATACATAAAGCACTTCCACCATGACAATGAAAAAACACACAGAACACATTAATATAAGTAGACTGAGGGTTTTGATAGAGATGGCTTTCATAAGCTTTCATGTCTGAGCTATTACTCTATGTTGTATTATATGCTATGCATCCTATACACATCCATAGATAACTATTAGTCAGGCCAATACTGGCCCCAAATCATTTTCACTGTATGCTTTTTAATATTTTTCTTTTATTGCATTTATTATAGCTCAAGAATATCAGGTGTCCCCCTCAGGTTCACTAAATCAGATATGTGCTTAAAAACTTCTATTTTTCAATGTTTTTTCAATGCTCCCTGTTGATCTGAAAACAACTTCAATAACATCACTAAAGATAATGTCACAGATCTGATCTACACTTGACAGCAAGAGTAAAAGGAGCAGTGGTGGAGAAGGGGTGTGAACCAGTTCTCAGGAAGACTATATTTTCACTTTACAAATGGGGCTGTTCCAATATGGTTATTAAGGCCATGCTATCGTAGGGCTCACAGGGTACAGCATATACAGTATATAATAAGATTCCCTTTGATTGAAGTTGTTGCCAAAATCCACCCTCTCTCAGTATTATTGTCACTATTGTCACTTTTTCTGTTCCCATGATGCTTACAAAATGCCCTTTGCTGTTATCCATATCATGCATATGACTAACAATGGAGTATTTTAAATACCCATTCTGTATGGACCTTAGAACTTTACCTGCCTGTACCTTATGTTTATGTTTAGTTCCTTCAACTAAATCCCCCTCAACATGAGCACAGTAAGAAATATTAGGGTTATGCAAATTCCTTTTTCAAAAACTTTACCCTAATATTATACAGTCTATGGGTGGCAGAAATGGTTAAGTATTCATTATTTCTTATTAGTATTCAGCTTTGAGGGTGGGATAACTTTTTTATTTATTTGTTACTAAGATTATAATATCTTCAATCAAAACTTTATTTCTTTAATAGGTGCCTTTCTTAAATCAAGGCACCTGTACATAAATAATCAGTCTTCATTAAAACATTAAAACCATAAATATAAACAATAGGCATCATAATCCTGGTGTCATTATCTCTAATCATCCATCATGAATGCTAGGCTGTAAAAGTATGTTTTTAGTTCTTTTTTAAAACTTTGGACAGTCAGGCAGTCCCTTATCTGATGAGGTAGAGAATGCCACAGGGTCAGGGCCACAAAAACAAAAGAATGGGCCCCAGACATCTGCAATCAAACCCAGGGAATCTCTATCAATCCCTCATTGATGGATCAAAGTGGTCAGGAGAGGCAGTAGGGAGAAAGGCAATCATGCAGGTAATGGGGGTCTCTGGTCATGTAGGGCTTTATAGGTCAGCAATCCAACCTTGAAGGTGATAAGCCATCGCACTGGCAACCAATGCAGTCCACAAAGCACAGTCATTATATGACTGGTTCTAGATGTACCAGTCAATAACCTGGCAGTCACATTCTGCACTAGCTGTAGGTAATGCACATCAACCCCTGGGAGCCCTAGGTACAGGGCATTGCAGTAGTCAAGGCGGGTGGTCATGAAGGTGTGGACCATGGTAGCAAGATCATCAGAAAGAACCAAATGTTTTAGCTGGGCAACATTCCTCAGATGGTAAAAAGAGGTCTTGGCAATGGCTGACACCTGAGATTTCAAGGTCAAACCATCATCAAAAATAATACTAAGGTTCCACACTTAGTTTGAAGTTGTCAGCTGGACACCACCAAGCCAAAGGCCAGAAGGTTGTCCTACTAGTTCACCCACCTTTCCTATGATCATGGTCTACCACCAAAACCTCAGTCTTATTGGGGTTCAACCTCAGCCCACTAGAGCTCATCCAGTCTTGGATCTCAGATAGGCAGTTGTTAAACAGCAAAAGGGCATCTTCCTGCTTGGGCACAAAGGACATGTACAGCTGAGTATCATCCACATAGCAGTGAAAACTCAGCCTGTACTGCCTAATAATGTCCCCCAATGGCAGCATATACACCGGGAACAACATGGGCCCCAAAATGGAACCCTGAGGTGCCCTGCAGGATAGGAGGGGGGGTCAGAGGAATAAATTCCAGAGACCACTCTCTGTGTCCTGCCCTCAAGGTAAGATCAAAACCACCTGAGGACAGTACCAGACAGTCCTCAGATGAGCCACAGGTGCTCCAATAGTGCACCATGGTCTACAGTGTCAAATGCTGCAGAGAGATCAAGGAGGACCAAGATGGAACAGTTCTTCTAATCTCTCACCATTGGGAGATCATTAAGCACCAGACCAAGGGCAGTCTCAGTGCTATGCCTCTTCCTAAATCCTGACTGGAGAGAATCATAGATGTTATGGATAGACAAATTATCATCCAGCTGTTGTGCAACCTACTTCTCATTAACCTTACCCACAGTTTTACAACAGTTCTGCATCAAGTACAAATAAAGATGAGAGTACATGGAGAAAACAGGTCACATAAGAAAATTGGTGGTAACATGAGCAAAACAATACATAAGAGGCAAAAATTATATCAGTTATATACAGTTCGTCAGTAATGAGGAATACATATGTATAGGTATTTACAAAAGGAGACACGCATATATACATAAGAGGTACAGTCAGGGGAGGGAGGAAGAGAGTGAGAGAAGAGATAGGAGGGCAAAAGTAAAGGATATGCAGGAGGTACAGCAGGAAGTAGAGGGAGGAGTGGGCAACAAGGCTACTCAAAAAGACAAGGGTGAAAGGGGGAGAGACTGGAAAAAAGGAATGATATATGGTTGGAGAAGAGATGGAGGTGTGTATGAAGAGGAAGGGATGGAGGGGAGTGGAAAGGTGGAGTGGGTGAGCATAGGGTAGATGCAGTCTAGGGTGACATAGTCAATATAAAGTATAAGTTGAGGGGTATGTGCTGAAGTCAGGGGAAAGAGGGGAAGGTGTGTAGAAAATGAATGGCTGAGGGAGGGAAGGATGTTGGAAGAAGTGTGAGCATAGGATAGCTGCAGTCTAAGGTGACTTAGTCAATGTGGAGTAGGGTTAGAGGGGTGCTTGCTGATGTCCAGAAAGGAGGAGGAGGGGTTCATGGCAGAAGCTTGAGTAAAGTCATTAAGGAGCCACGGAATTTAGGGTAGCAGGAGGGCCCACTGGTGTCAGTTTGTTATCAGGAACAGTCACAGCTATTGAGTGAATAAAGGTGCTGATGGAGGCTACTTTTAAAGGGTCAAAGAGTATGGTGTCTGCTGACCTCGGGGAGGATTATTGATCCAGGAAGGGTCTCTAAACCTAAATGATCATTTCCTTGGGTGGTGCATTAGAAAGGGACCAGGTATTTTTTTTTTCATTAAATCTTTATTTGAAGTTTATTCACAAAGAATGTTTCCAGAAAACATGGTACAATCATGAAAGTTTACCTTGGTTTTGGAATAAACTAGTGACAGGAGACATTCTCTTCGACGTTCCCCCCAAAACATAACCACCCAAAAAAAAAAACAAAAAAAAAAAACAATCTCCCCCACTACCCTCCCCTCACAAGACCACTGTATTTATTTGTGTATGAGGGGGTGCCTGTATGTCTTAAAGTGAATAGGCAATAAAGAAAGGGGCCCAGATCTTCTCAAACCTGGGAAGTTTATTTTGAAGGGTGGCTATCATCCTCTCAGTCCTCAAATTATAGAGTAATTCCTCAAGCCATTCAGGGTACCTGATCACTACAGGGTCTTTCCAGTGTCTAAGAACCACCTTTTTAAGAATAATAGAAATCAAAGCCATATAGAACTTTCTGTTCCTAACTGAAATACTGGACATATCCCCCAGCAGGCATATTTCAGGAGTGAAAAGATCCTCAAGGCCAAGCAGGGGATCAACTTTATTTTTGATGTCTGTCCATAGCGGGACTATTTTTGAGCAGTTCCAGAAAATATGGAACAGATCTCCATTCCCGGAATGGCACCTATTGCATTTTGAATCTGAGATTAGCTTTAGGCTCCCAAGTTTTTGTGGGGATTAGTAGATGTTATAGAGAATTTTAAACTGAATGAGTCTCAGCTGGTCCTGCAGAATGAATTTATGGGGATCAGGTATTTTGTCAGGGTGGAACTGCCTGTGTTGCAGAGGGTTGATGCAGGTAGCAGTAGGGGTAGGGTGTTCGGCAGGGCTTGGCCAAGGCTAATTTTTTTTTAGTAAAAAGGCAGATCTAACAGCATAATATCACTATTTTTTGCAACAAAGTAGCTCAGTTGGGTTCAAACAGAAAACTCCCTCAAGCCAGCATGGTGGCACAGCAGTAGTGTTACCACCTGCAACACCAACAACCTGGGTTTGGAAGCAAACTTGGGGTGCCAAAGGGCAAGCCATGGGGGAGAGGAGGATTGAGCATTCAAAGAACTGCTCTCTTCCTCTTGGGGAGATGGTGAGTAGAGCCTGACACTCACCTGGCTGCTAGCAGAAGCTTGGGGAAAGGAAAACTGAGTCTGAGTATCAAGGAGCAAGGCAGTAGTCAACACACATCATGCAGGAGCATGGAGCATGTGTCCTGATGTCATTCCATACTATGCCTCTCTGGGTACACAAAATAAGGAAAATGCTTGTGGCAAGATGGCTCTGCACACTTGCAGGTACTGCATCCAACCACCTGGGCCTGCCAGCCCAAACTAGATCTGTACCTATGGCATGGTTAGGGTTCACTGCCAGAGGGGTAAGCACTGGGGGAAGAAGGCTGGCTGTGAGTTATGATGAAAGTCAGGGTGAACGTGTTGAAGTGCCTGGGAGATGGGAATAACCAGAGGAGGGGGGATAAACAGAATAATATGAAAAAGAAAGCCTGCCTCATCTACAAGGGAACCTAACATGCTCTGCTCTTGCAACTATGCCAGGTGAAAATATTTTAAGTCTAAGAAACAAATTTCACTAACAGATTTTAAAAAAATGCAGTAGCTCTTGAACCTTGATAGCAAGCTGTTAAACAAGCACATTAGCATTGATGTTTTCAGCAATTTGTACTTGAGATTAAAATAAATTATCTGATTTAATACTTTCTGGAAGGTAAAAAATAAAGAAAGAAAACCAGCACTGTGCTTAGCCTTTTGCTGAAGGTCAGTCATGTTTCTTCCATCTTGCTCTCACTACTACCTACTGCATGTATAATCTCAGTAATCTGCCATTACTGACATTTGCATTTGTTTCTTTAGAATAACACCCCCCATGCTTGCCTACTTGGTTTAAGATTCACTTATTCACTTTAACTGTTCTACTAGTTAGATGCATCCTGACAAGCTGCCGCTATAGTGCAGTGCCTCCCACCATCTGACACACAGTTTTATACATCCCTTGTAAAAATAGTCTCAGTAATTTCATATACTGTGCTAAAAAGACAAACTATGCATTATACCATGCTCTTAATCTACTAGTTTTCTTGTAGCTTGCAATTATAGTAAAATATTTCAAAACAAAATTATCATTGCAATTGCTTAAGCTTAGAATTCTGCAACATTGAACTGGAATACATGCATCTAACAGCACCTAATGGAAGCAAGTGTTTATAAAATAAAAAAAATAAATAAAAAAAAAATTTTTCAGTTCTTTTGATCTCACAGGCCCCTTGACAAGGACATCATGTGGTCTCAGCCAGTGTCCTCTACCTATCCAAGGAGCTCTAACTGGTCTGTTCCTTCAGGACCCTGGACCCATAACAAATTGCAAGTGTCAGTGGTTCGGTTGGTGGCACACTCGCCTCTGAGGCTGGGAGATCAGAGGGCTGTGGGTTCAGTTCCCACATCTGGCACTTGAGTTAATATCCCAGTACTGACACTGTAGTGCAGCATGAGAGGGATGCTGCACTTCTGAGGTGTGGTCATTTGGATGAGATGTTAAACCGAGGTCCCATCTGCCTGGATTGGTGGTAGTTCAGGTGGATGTTAAAGATCCCATGGCACTTATTGAAAAGAGTAGGAGAATTTCCCAGGTGCCCTGGCCAAATTTCCCTCATCCACTAAAAATACCACCAACAGCTTAATCTGGTTCAAGGTCAGTTGGCATTCATCTGTATCCCCCTCCCCCAGGTCATGCCTGAAAATAGGCAGAACTTTTCTAGTGCACTTACCTGGTCAACAAAAACTAAATAAATTATTCCATCTCCTTTCCCCCACCCACCAGATTATGCCATGAGGTACAGTTCTGCCTTTTGCAACATGGCAGCTTTCTTTACACAATACCACCACCCACTGTGGAGGCCTCCCAAGGCCAGCCCCAAGCCAGGCAAAGGCCCATGATGGACATTTTGTGGGAGCAGGACATCACCTGCAAATTATTGGCCATTTATCCATTATAGGCCCCTCCCTTTGAAAGTATTCCATCACACCAGTTACACTAAGACCAACTCTCACCCCTCCCACTGCAATCTGCACTGCCACTTGTGGTCACCCAGGTGGTGGTAGAGCAGCAAGTTCAGTTACTCTCCCTCACCAGTGAAAGAGAACATCTTGCCGGATGCTCAGTCCTCCTCCTTGACATAGCCTCCAGTAATCCATGCTTGGAGAGTGAACCCAGGTTACCTGCATTGTGAGTGGCATTCATGCCACTGTGCTGATGCACTGGTCCCTGTCACACTTCATAACTGGGAATACCAAGCACACATGACTTAGGTAAATAATTTTAAGTACAGTATAATGACACACTACACATGCTAATTCAGAATATATTATTTACACACAAGCTTTTAAAAAAATGTCAAAGCCCCAAAACACTGTTACAGGCTTCCAGACTGTAGTTAAAATGCAAATGAAGTATTTTAATGACTGTAGTTTTCTGCTGCTATGTGGATAAATTTTAAAAGAGTTGCAGCATTTGCAACAATTCTGGTTTCTGTATAGTTATTTGTGTGTCAAATGTCTGGCAAGTCCCCCCCCCCCAACAAAAGGGGCAAATCGTAGATGACAGAGGAATGAGGCAGGGAGGAACAGAGGAAGGGAGGGAGGAAGGAAGGAAGGAAGGAAATAAATAGGGGACCAGTTCTCATATGTAATTTGGGCCACAAGGTGGTTGCAAAAGATCACTTTGTACCTGTACTTTGTGGCGCCATGCTCACCAGAATTCCAAATCCCTTCAAAGTTTTCTCAAAGTCATTTGAAAGCAAGCAAGAAAATGGGCACTCTGTGGGTTCAAAACATAATGCAACATTTGCAACCTGGGTCACAGGCTGCAGCAGGGTTGCTGAGTTGAGTTCTGGGGCACAGGTGAGGTAATAGTAATATATTTTACTGTTTCTCTAACTGAGGCACTATATCAACAAAGTCTTTACTGACCAACTCTGCCTCCTGTAGAAGTCTTAGAGTGATGTAAAATGTGGGGGCATTGGGCTCTGTGCCTCTGTGTGAGATACACAATTCTTAATAACTTCAAGGCCTTATTGAGCACCACATTTTACCAATTCAAGTATGTTGTTTTAGAAAATATCTGTCTGGTTGTCACTGCACTCTTCACAGTTGAGTAGCATGTTCATTTTTGTTCTTTTTGTCTCACTGACCTGTCTTTCTAAACTGCATGGGGAACTGGATCAGGTGACGGGATGGGCAAAAATGAGATATTGAGAGCACCAGGGGATAGAATCAAAGGACATGATGACAGCATAAAGAGATAGAAGGTTGTATCAGAAAAAATGGGGATGGAATCAGAATGGTTGGTGGCTTCAATTCACTAGAGTACATAGTTTTGAGACAGAGGATGGCAAGAAGTTCCACATATGTGGTGATTCAGTGTACTGATAAGCCATGTACTGGGGCACTTCAGTTTTAATTTTCATAAAGCAGCTGGCTAGATACCCTCATTAGTACCATCAGAAATGTTAATCAATCTGTTTTCTGTAATAGCTCCTTTCACCCACTCTGAATTACTTTTTTTAGGTGATTTAAATTGAAATATGTTTAATCCCTTATTAATCCTAACTAAACAGTTTGCGGCATTAAATTTAATACAAACTGTAAACTTGCCCATCAAACCTAATAGTAATGATCTTACTAAGGATACCTTTCATAATGTTATTTTTAATACATCTCCTTATAAATACATCTCTTCCATGTTTAGTGGTGAGATAAGTGATTACTGCTATGTAGTCTGTATATGGCAATGCACTAGTGTGACCTCTATTACTTGCCTAGTTTGTTCTTGAAACTTTATGTGTTCTGTTGCCAAGCATTTTTGAGAGATGTTGCTGGAACCACATGGTCACTACTGTATGCATGTCCTGATGTTTTAACAGCTTGGGAACTTTTTAAATCTACTCTTCATAGTATAATTAATGTTCATGCTCCTTATAAGAAAAAAGTATCCTTGTCATCTCCTTCACTTACTAAAAATATTGGTAGTTTGATAAATAGTAAAGAATTAGCCTGAAGAAATCAAGATTTGCTAAAGACCCAACTGATTATCACAAGTTCAGGGAAGTCAGGAATAAATGTACTTCAACTATTAGATAAGTTAAAAGTAACTATTATGGTACTCAGCTACATGATGCCTCTAAAATTCTAGAAAAATGTGGGCTATCATAATGAATCTTCAGTGAAACACTGGTGGTTGTACTATACCTACAATGTTGAAAACAAATGGATTGATTATTACTGATACATTTACTCAGTTAACAGCTTTTAAGAAATTATTTGCAAAGGTTTTCGATGAAGCATTCCCTAACTTACTTCACTCATCTATTGATCTTTGTCCTCCTGTCACTGACACAAATCCATTTTTTTCACTATGAGAAGTTAGTGAATCTGAATTTTATGAATAATTGATTAAGACAGATTTAAAGAAGGGTGGTGAGTGTGACAGGATTGAGCCATTTTTTTCTTAAAATTGGATCTCCTGGTTTAATCAAATATTTAACTTTTTATCTAATTTCTTGTTGGCTACTGCTGACATTCGTCTGGACTGGAAATCTGCCTTCATAACACCCATTTCAAAGGAGGTAATATTTCTGACCCAAACTGTTACTGACAAATATCCATTTTGCCATCAGTAGTAAACATTTTCAAAAAACCTATACATAAACAACTTTTTTCATACTTGCCAAATTTCAGTTTTATTTCTAATGATCAATCTGGTTATTGAAAAGGTCACAATACTACACATGTTGCATTCAGAGTGGTGAAAGATTTTTAGTCTACTGTACTTTTGATGGCAGATCTTATTCTCCAGCAGTTTTCTTTGACTTATCAAAGGATTTTGGCACAGTGGAGCACAATCTATTATTAAAAAGGCTGAGATCCATTGGTCTGAATATTTCATGTTTTATTTGGTTTGCCTCATTCTTAAACCAATGTCTCCAAACAGTTAAACATTGATAATTATTTTTCTGACTCTGTTACTATCATGTGAAAGGTTCCATAGGGCTAAGTATTGGGTTATTTATCATTTTTACTATGTATTAATGATCTACTCAAATACTGTTCTGTGCATTCAAACTTGTTTATGCACATAGACAAAACAATTTTGTATTCTTAGTATAAGGAATGAGCAGAAGCCATATATTTGCTTCAGAATGACTAACAAAATACGGGAGGCTTTGTTTAATCTTAGACTTTTGTTGAACACAGAACAAAAACCAATGGATGTTGTTTTGCTAACTAACTTTGGATGGTCTCTCTGATCTTTCAATTCATTCTGAAGATAGTACTGTACTTAACTTACAATGATTAGTTCATACAAATAACTATACATTTTTTGAACAGTAATCTTAATTGTAAAAATCATATTCACCATCTTCCCTGTAAACTAAAGAGGTTAATACCTTTTTTTCTTCAGAAATAAGGATTTCTTTAGTGTTTGCATTCGAAAACAGTTGGTCAACTAATTATTTTTGGCAGAACTAGATTATGGAGATTTTATCTATCAAAAAAACGCCATCACTTTGCTTGACACATTGGATCATCTTTACCATATCTCAATTAGATTTATCACTGCTCTCCCAAGGTGAACCCACCATAACGTATTACAGCAGCACCAGTCAGGATGCAACTCAGCAATGTTGCAGTATGTCACAAAATTCTGCAATATGCTGCAGAAAACAGTGCAATTTAATGACAATTAAGCCTCCTTTCACTTCAGTATATTGTGACATGTCATTTACTTCAAGCTAAAGAATTGCATCATGGCTGGCTCCACTGTTCATTCTCCTTTGGGTTAGGTATCACTGACACTAAGGAGATGCCAGCACTGGAATTTGGACAGTGTTCCTGTTTACTTCACAACCTTTTATTGATCAAGACTTCTACTATGACTGGTTTAATATTTAAGATCTAATGATTTGTTCAGGTACTACTGTATGCCCTAAGAGCATGAACTAAAGCTGAGAGGTTCACAATGGGCCCTATTCAAGAAAACAGGTGGGGGTTCATGTGAATGGCATGCATCTCCTCTCCCTCACAGCTCCGCACCCATGGGATATCCATGGGGGACTGCATTCACAAACAGAGGTACCTGCCCAGCTCCCTTATGTGACCCACCCCCAGTTTGCAGGTTTGCAGGGGCAGTCTGATGCAGGCTGTGGACCCAGCCAAGCAGCCAATTGGCTGCCTGGGTTGAGTCCTAGAGTGGATTCCTTGCACCCACAGGGTGCCATGATTGTCCCAGCAAGCAGAATGCCAGGCAAGATGTTGGGGCCAAAATCATTGGCTAACCACCCCCAGCCCACCCAGTGTGCACTAAATGCAGGGGCATCCATATTGGGGGTGCCAATGCCCTCACTTTGTCTGCTGCAGTTGGTGGCTCCATCACAAGGGATAGCTTAACATCTACCCAGGTTTACGGCTTTATGGGTATATGGGTTTATGGCTGACTTCAAAACATGTAGCCACCAGCCACTGAGTGCAGCATTCTGTGGTTTCATGCATTACACAGAGTGCTGCCATGGCTCCCACCCACTTACCCACCCCGATGTGGAGCTGTGTGCATGGCTGGGGATCATCCAGGAATCAGGTGCACAGATGGGGGTTGCCTGTGTTGTGCATCGCACAGATGGGGTGCAGTGTATGCAGCTGGCAGTGGGTGGGCTATGCACCTGGGTTACTTGGTGCATATCCCATCTGCACCCTTTGTAAATAGAGCCCAGTGTGAACAGCAATACCTTATTAATTGGTGATAATATGAAAATTGATTAACTTGACTAATATTCTATCAGTTTTAGAATTTAAATACTTAATTACCTAATGTTTTTCTTGTTCTGATTTTTATCTATCTGGGCACTTTAACCCAAATATGTATTGACTCTATATAATGCAGTGTACTGTATGTTACTTATTCTGCATAAACTATGTCTTTAAACTGTTTGTACTGTGCAGTTGTAATTGTACAAGACAGATATTTCTCTCAGTTTGCTCACCAATAAACTGATTGATTTCATAACTTTACATGCTCTATGCCTTCAAGCAGTCACCAGGGAGGGTACTGGGCATCTGGATCAATGATTTGCATATCACCACACTCACAAGTTTAATCCAATTCCCTGCAGTGTAAGACCCATAGTTTGCATGTTGATTCTGAGATGTGGAACACTGCAGTGGGCACAATATGCCCATTTTTTTGCTGCCATCTGCCACTGAAGATAACCCCAAATTAGACTTCCAGTTTTACAAAGAGTCATTTATACACTCTGTATCACAATGCACTTTATAATACATGAACATTTGGCAGCAGTTCTATGGCACACAAAATGAGGTTACATAAGATATGCTGAAATTAATAAAGCTCAAGATGAACTACAGGGAAAAAAAAACATTGAGAGGAAGGGAAACACATGTTGAGGTAATGTAGCACCTCATACTGCAGTGAACACTTTGTGCCTACTTCATACCTTTTTTATTCCATTTAACAATGCCCCTTGTCTCCTATTTTGTAAGATGCAACTTTTTCCCAATGTTGAGGCTATTTTAGCATTTTACTCAGATCCGAAATATTAACTTGGAGCTCCTATTGCCCAACTGTTGTGTATCATGCTCCAAAGTAGGCAAACTGTGTTGTCAATGAGTGGACAACCATGGTCCCGAGTGGCTGCTAGGGAGTGTGTGGTGTACAGCAAGTTTTTCTGTCACAGTGGCACTAGTGTGGGCCACAGAGTGCTTGCTCTTCTTCACAGGAGGAAGCTGTGACTCATGAGTTCACTAGAGGGTATTGTATGGCTCCATCAGGGACAAAGGAGAAGTCAGTGATTTCAAGAAAATGGGGTGGTGGAATCTTCTGTTACTATGGAATGATGACTGCCAGTAATATCAAGCCTCACACAACTCATAGCAGGTCCTACAGATCAGTTGTGCTGGGGTTGTAAAGTCACTGGAGTCTAAGGAGGGCAGGGGAGTCCAGTGAGGGGAGAAATCCTTGCTGAAAGAAAATATATGACCATCCATAGGCTGTCATTATTATTCTCAGCTATGGACACCTGAGCCTGGATTTTTAAACAATCACTTTTTTATGCTTAAGATGAACTAGCATGCAACAGAAACGGTGCCCTGCCTATATTATAGTATTATATGTATTCCAACATAATTAGTTCAATGAGTCATATGGTATGCGTCATTTTCAAGAACACCATAGATATAAAAAGACATCTACAAATGTTAAACAACATGCAAGCCAGCCCAGTGTTGATGTTGGCTGAGGCACCAATGCCTCACCACATGCCACAAAAGTGATCCTGCTTCAAGAATGTACCAGGGTCACTTGGGGACTGTCTGGGGGAAGGAGGATTGAGTTTCCAAAGACAGATATCCTCCTTCATGGAAGGGGGCAGCACAAGCCACTGTTTGTCTGTCACCTACTGTAGCAGAGGCTAGGTGATGCAACATGCAGCTGCATTTCAGAGTGACAGGCATGGGCATTCAAGTATGTGCAGCATCTTTCTATTGCATGCTCATGCATCAGAACATTTGATAATCATACAGGGCAAAGCTAAAGGAGGCCAGAGTGACAATTAGAGCTTCATAGGCACAAACCAAGAAGAAATTGTTGACGACATAAAAAAAGGAACAAAACTTGTTTCAGGTACATCAGAGAGAAAAGAAAGACCAAGGGGGGCATTGTCAGACTAAAAAAACAATGAGGGTCAGCAAGTGGAAGAGGATGCTGAAAAAGCAGAAGTTTTGAACACATTTCCTCTGCTCTGTGTTTACACATGAAGATAGTAGAAGTGTTCCAGCACATAGTACAAATGGACACCACACCAAGGAGGTAGACAATAGCCCCATTACAAAAGACAGAGTTCTACAGGAACTAAACAACTTAAAGATGGACAAAGCAATGGATCCAGATGAAATTCATCCATGGGTCTTCAAAGAGCTCAGATAGAAACTTGCTGCTTCACTGACCACACTCTTCAACAAATCACTGGAAAGTGGACAGGTACCAGAGGACTGGAAAAGGGCCACTGTAGTGCCCCTACACAAGAGTGACAGCAAGGAGGAGGAGATAGGAAACTACTGACCTGACAGCTTCACCTCTCTTGTGGGGAAGATCATGGAATCTATAATAAAGGAAAGGATAGTGGCATACCTGGAAGCCAGCAGGAAGCTTGACCCTAAACAGTATGGCTTCTCAACTGGACAATCTTGCCAAACAAACATGGTGAAATTCTTTATTTGGGTAACTAGAGTAGTAGACCAGGGCAGAGCTGTAGATATTGTATATCTAGACTTCAGTAAAGCCTTCAACTCTGTCCCACACAGAATGCTCAGCAACAAACTGGAGAACACAAGAATAGGAATTAGGATTGTAAACAGGGTGAGAAACTGGCTACAGAGGAGGACTCAAAATGTTCTAGTAAATGGTGCTCTATCACGGGAAGGGAAAGTAACCCATGGGGTCCTGCAGGGGTGGGTGCTGGGATGAATACTTTTCAACATATTCATCAGTGACATTGCTTATGAATTGGAGGGAAAGATATGCCTGTTTGCGGACACCACTAAGCTCTGTAATAGGGTGGACATGAAGGAAAGAGCCAAAAGGATGGAGTCAGACCTAAAGAAACTGGAAGAATGGTTCAAGACTTGGCAGTTGAAGTTCAAAGCCAAAAAATACAAAGTCATGCACCTCACCTGGAGCACTGCATCCAGTTATGGAGACCGCACCTTAAAAAGGACCTAAACCAATTAGGGTATTTGCAAAGAAGAGCTACAAAGGTGGTCCAAGACCACCACCATGAACCCCTATGAGACTAGACTTAGGCAATTAAACATGTACTCATTGGAACAGAGAAGTGACAAGGGAGACATGCTAGAGACCTTTAAATACTGTACCTCAAGGGAATCAACTAAGCACAGGAGCAGAGCCTCTTCAATGAGAATAAAGAAGCACACACAAGATGGCACAACAGATGTTTGGTGGGTAGGGTAAATTCCAGAGCAATGCCAGAAAGTTCTTCTTCACAGAAAGGGTCATGGAGCCTTGGAACAGACTGTCAGAGGAGGTGGTGGAGGCAAAGATGGTTAGTGAATTCAAGCTATCTTGGGATAGGCAATGTGGGATACTGAAACAAAGAAGTATGTCCTACAGAGGGGTAATCAAACAAACACACAGGCAGACTAGATGGATCAAGTGATCCCCATCTGCCATCATATTCTTATGTTCTTATGCCATTGAATATGCTCTAACCACTTGGAAGGAAAAATGAGCTGTAGCTACAGGATAAAGGGATCCCTCGGAGTCCTGTACCACTAGCCAGGCACCCTTCTTCACCTGATCTGGACCTCCTAAAGGGTGCATCATGTGGGGCAAGCCATGAGAGAAGGAGGATAGGGTAAGTAAGTAAGTAAGAAGGCGGGGGATGGAACTTAGGGGGCTGACCAGATAGCCATGACATGAATAAATGATCATTAGTTGGCTTTTCCAATAATTTTATTTATTTTTTATTCATTTTATTTATTTAATAACATTCAGAATTATAACCCTTTGAGTGATAGACTCCTTTACAAAGGCTCCTCGGCAATCAATAATAAGGACATACATATAGTATTAAGCAGTACAGTGATAATATAATGAATAAAAGATGCCAGTGTAGTACAAGTTCTTAAGTTCTGGAGCAGACACAGAAGATACCAAGCCTAACTTCATGACACAGACCCCAAGCTGCAGCATAAAACCAAATGGAAGCAAACACTGATTAAACAGAAAGTTTTGATTGAGATTACCAGCACATCATTGATGCATGAATGTACCATTATTTCTGTGGTGTTTTGTTGTTTAAAATATTCTGTCTATTTACTGTTTTCTCTTGAGTTACATATGTGTACAAATGTTTGTGTGCAGTTATATTGCTTATTGTCATGTGTTGTTTTGCTTTTTTCCTTGCTACTGAAGTTAAGAACTACATAAACAAGTTGTAAATTATGTGTAATAAAAGTTAAAATGCTAACTGAAAATAATTACATAGTTGAGTGAAAATGTAGATTATTTTTACATTTTGAGAAAACTTATCTGCATCCCATTCCCAACAACGTAATGTGGCACACCAAAAGAATTAGAATTTGGAAACAAAAATGAACAACAGAAATCAATAATGATGGTTAAAATATGTATGAATAATGCACGGGAGATGTGTATAACTAGAACTGTATACCCACTTAAGATGTGAGATGCTACATAAGCCCTGTGAGTAGCGCTTTGTGGAATTTTCAAATTCTGGCAGAATGACATTCCACAGAATTTTCAAAATTCTGCTGAAATTTTGCAAATTTTACCAGAAGCAGAATGGTGGAATTCCATGGCAGAAAATAGTTGCAGAATGATTTTCCTCAGAAAAAACTGCTGTTCCATGGAATATTATTCTGCAGATCTCAATATTTTCCACAGAAATTGTTAAGAATAATTTTCCATGGAAAGAAATGCTATTCCATTGAATATTATTCTGCAGATCCCAGAAGGTGGAATTCCACAGAAGAACCAGCAAAATTTCAGTGGAAATTCCACCAGTAGAATGATCGTTCCATGCAAATTCCATCTATGGAATTCCACATTCCATACATCACTGCCTGTGAGTGAGGCTTGAGGGGTTTATAATACCATCAATCACAGAGGGTGAGTCTAAAATTTGAGTTTTACAGTTTTTGAAATACTTGTTTTTTTATATAAAATTGCTCAGCTCCATTTTATTGCTAAAACAACTAATAGAAAAAGAAAACAGTGCTTTTACAATTATTTGGCACAAAACTGTAATAGTGTGTGTGATAAGACCTGAGACTCACAGCTTCCACATAGAGGAACACAGTGTGTGCTCACCATCGTTATAAGTTGGTTATAATGTTAAATTATAACTCGATTTTGCTATGGGGAAAAAAATGAAGCTAAGTTATTACAATTGTTTAACTTGAAAAGTTTCAGGCAAATGGTTATCATCAAATAGTAACCATCGACCAATCCTGTTTTTTTTAATCATTTAATTACAATTTAAATTACAGTTCATTAGAATAACCATCCTCATACTGCCATCCCAGAGTGCAATGATACTAAGGCAGAGGGAAGTGACCCTGCCAAGATGTCTGAGGGTGGAAGTAATCCAATGAACCAGCACAGAAGCCTGCGATTTTGAAATCCTAAATGTTGCAACCTTCTTTTAGAAAAAAACAAACAAACAAAAAAATAATCAGCTCATTTTGGTTAGATTTGCTATGCTGTAACAGATTGTTTCCAATCTATGTTAAAGCTGGTACTCAACTAGTAATGAATTCAAGATTAATTTCTCTCTACATAGTACATTTTGAGTTTAGATTTAACAAAAGTACTTACCTACAAGTATAACTACTTTTACATTTATTTTCATGTGTGCTGGGAATAGGCAAATATATGAATGCTTCTTTGATACCCTATATAGATGGCAGCAACATATTTTTCAAACGCCAAGAAATGCCCAAAATGTGGAGTAATGACTTTGATTATATAGGTAGAATGGAGTATTTATTTGGCACTCTTTTGAAACCAGAGGAGTGCAGAAAAAAATTCTGCCAGCAGAATTTCAGCAAAAGTGTGACTTTCCCTTCCGCAAAAGTTAGGAAATCATTATTGCAGCTTTTGTGGAAATTCCACCTTAAAATGGTGGAATAAATGTACAGACTGTGGGTTAATATATTAAACTGAGGCAAAGTAATCTACAGAACTGATCACTGTCAGTGGTCAGTTCTGAGACTTTTTTCCCACAGTGTAATACAATAATCCACCCCTCCCCACCTGCCGATCACAGATCACAGTAAAAAGGAAAAAACTCCAATCCCTTCCAGGTGTATAGTGTTCCCTCCCACCCACTGATCATGGGCCCAATGTAAAATCATAATCCCTAGTGACTAGTGCCCCCAGCACCTACTGATCATGAGTCCCAGTAAAAAAACCCTCCAATCCCTGGTGTCTAGTGGTCCCCTCCCCACACCCACCGATTACGGGTCCTATGTAAAAAAAAAAAATCTGCTCCCTGGTGTCTAGTGGTCACCCCACCCACAGATCATGGCCACCAAAAAAGTTATAATTCTCTGGTGTCTAGCGGCCTGCCTCCCTATCAAGGATCCCCTTAATAAATGAAAAAACAACCAGCAATTCATTGACTCAATCCTACTCTATTCACAGCATTCTCTGGTATCTAGTGGACCCTCTCCCTATCCCCGATCCCCTTGAAAAAAATGTAATCCCAATTCCCTGATGTCTAGTGGATCCCGCACCCACTCATCCTGACAGTTAGTCCAGCACCAACCTTTTCCCCCCACCCCAACCCCAAGCAGGCCCCTGATGCAGCCTTCCTCTGTTCTCCATGGCTCATGGTTCTCTGAACTGTCAGTGAATGAGTGCATGCTTGCACAAGTACACGCTCATTCACTTACAGTTCAGCGGGCTACCGGCCATGGAAGAGAGAGAGGGGGGCTGCACTGGTGGCCCGCTCAGGGTCAGGATGGGGGAAGAGGGATAGTGGTAGACTAACTGTCAGGGTGAGGGCCTGGGGGAGTCCACTAGACACCAGAGGATTGGAATTACTTTTTTTTTTACAGGGAATCGGGGCTAGAGAAGAGGGTCCACTATATACCAGCAAAAACTGTGAATATAGTGGGACAGAGTTGATGGACTGCCAGCATTTTTTTCTTTTATTAAGGGGATCCTGGATAGGGAAGGAGGTCCATTAGAAAACAGGGAATTATAACTTTTGGGGGGCTATGATCGATGGGTGGGGGGACCACTAGACACCAGGGACCCATGTTTTTTTTTTCACATGGGACCAAAGATCAGTGGGTGCAGATGAAACAACTAGAAACCAGGAATCATTTTTTTTGGGTTACTGGGACCCACGAATGGTGGGTGCAGGAGGCCACTAGACACCAGCGATCAGGGTTTTTTATATGGTTCCAGCAATTGACAGGTTGTGGGGGGACCACTAGACACCAGGGAGGGACTGGATTTTTTTTCTGGACACATGATCAGCAGGTGTGGGGGGGGTTACTAGACACCTAAGATTAAGGTTTTTTTCATGGGACCTGTGATTGGTGGGTGGGTGGGACTACAAATCACAAGGGTATATTACTGGAGAGTGGGCCGGTGGAGGGGAGTGCGCTGCATTATAATTTAGGACATGAAATAATACAATAAACAGTGGATGGAATAAATTCCGCAGTCCATATGTATTATCCTGCAGTTCAGCAAAAAAGTCCACAGAACCGGGCAAAAATCTGTGGAAGATCCCAGTTGCACTAATGGCAGGCATTCCAAAGTTTTTCACAAAATTTCCAAAATTTTGTGGAAGTTCCACAAAAGCAGAATATGCAACTTTCGCTAACCCTTATTTGAAACTCTGAGTACCTTACATCTAATACATACATAAATAGCAACCAACAGACAGGTTTAATACATATGATACTTTACATACTGTACATAAAATATCTCAGTAGACCAGGAGCAAACCAAAAAAACCTACAACTGAGAAGCAACTATACACTGGGCTATGGATGGCATCACTAAATAGCCACTTCATTTCCTCCACTTAAATGTGGACTAAGTGCACCTTTTATGTAGGTAGAAGGGAGTTCCAGTTAACAGGGGCTTCCCCAAATTCCTGAAGATTTATACATGGATTGGGAAATCCTTATCCTCTATTCTCTGCATCAGAGAGTTCTGTCAGGTTGTGGGGAGTTGTGAAACAGCAAAGGTAAGCAGGACCACATTTATTAAGGCATTGAATTTCAAAATATGGATTATGTAGAGGATTATTTTCATTATGATCCATTAGGACAGATTGTGCTGTAATAGGGTGATATGCTTTGCTTTCAGGTAGAAAATAGAAAATGCTCTGCTGTGTTCTGAAAGAGCTGCAGGGGCTACATATGGCCACAGGTAGTCTGTTAATGAATGCAATACAGTAAATGAGCCACAGTGAGATGTACACCTGCACCAGTATTCTCAGATTTCCGGGATCTAGGAAGGGTCAACAGCTGGAGATACTCTTAAGATTAAAAAAACAACAGCTCATGATAACAGCAGGCACTTGTGAATCAATTTTTTAGCTGTACCTCAAGAACAATTCCTCATTTGCAGATAGCCCTACCCACCTCCAACTGAACTCATCCAACATTAGGAGTCTGAAACAGCCATTTTTGGTGGATATCTGATTTTCTTTTCCCACTAGCAGCAGTTCAGTTTCACTTGGATTAAGGTCCAGCCAGTTACAGTTCATCCAGACACTGATATCCTCCAGGCATTATTTGAGAAAAAGCAGAAAGCAATTGCCCAGTCCCTCACCAGGGGCCAGGAAATTATACAGTTGGGTATCATCAATGTAACAATGATTCCCAAAACTATTTTTAAATGAACTCGCAGAGTGTTATCTTGTACACTATGATGAGCATGGGAAGAACACATAACCTTTTGAAACTTCACAGTCTATGACCACTGGCTGGCACTGAATGGGCACAAGACAACTGACTGCTCCAATGTTTAAAAGAGAACTGAGTTGAACCTTTAAATGTTTTTCCTTTAGAAGTTGTTTGTTCATATATTGGATCCTATTCTGTTATTGATCTATCTTTACTGGCATTTTAGTAATGTCAGTGAATGTTTCTGATTTTCACACTGGTGGGGAGTACTATTTTATAATTGTACAGGTATATTGTATTTTATGAGGCTTTGAATCACAGCGTTCTATAGTAGAACACAGAAAAACTAAAGTTCTTACCAAGGATATAAAATACAGCACAGAGTTCTAAAATGGTGTTTTCTAGCAGTGTGAATCATTAGCACCCCATTAATTTAGCAAAAGGCCAGTAGCGATGGAACAATAACAGAATCAAAACCAGTATTTGAGACATCCCTTCTACAGAGAACACGGGCTTGCATGTTCAAGGCATTTTTCCTTTAAGGAATGATCCAAACCATAATAACAGTCCAATGCAGCCTAACATTTTTGCTGAGTGTGACTACCCAAACCCAATGATCTGTGTCATCAAAAGCCAAAGAATAGGGTGTGCAGAATTTTCACATTCTGTTTTAGCGGTCAGTTTTGCTGAGCATGATTCTCATACAACTTGCATTTATGGTATGTGAAAATCATAGCTAATCTGTTATTCCTTACTCCAGGTGGTGGTCTGATATGCTTGTGCTACTACCTCTACTGTCATTGTCTAGCCCGTGCATGTAACTCCTGCCACTGATAATTTCCCCCTCTATCCTTTAGTTTAAATCCCCTTAACCACCCTGTCCATTCTAATGACCTGTGACTCCTGGCTACTGCATGTTCTCTAGCAGGCAAGAAAAATTTGTCCTATTTCTTTTAATAGACTCTTAGCATGAGTTAGCTTGCCTAGTAGTCTACTGTCATTCCCGTAATTCTCAGGATCAAGAGGATCTTGGCAAAAATAGCTCTGGAAACCTTTTCTTTTAGGAATATCCCTAGTTCTGTATATGACTTTCTTATGTCCTCATCACTTGTTGTCTTTATGTAATTAATAGAACCCTGGACAACAACAGAAAGCTCCACACTGACTGTAATGGTTGACTCCCAATTGCACTCATTTGACCTGTACTGCTGGCAAATAACCATACTGTACATGCCATATCATCATGGTCCCACTATACCCTCAAAATCCACATTTACCTTTACTATGGAGTTCCCTATGATTGCAAACTTACAGCCAATCTACTTAGCCTTTCCATGCCTCCTCACTGGCATCTATTGTGTATCACAGGGCAAACTTTATCTATCTATCTATCTATCTATCTATCTATCTATCTATCTATCTATCATCTATCTATCCATCTATAGTATTCACACAATTATGATAAATTCCATGATTTTTTGCAAACACCCATGAAACTTTACTTTAAGAACTTATTTTCTTGTTTTGGGCTGCTTATAACTAGGCCAGAATAGAAAGCTGATGAACAGAGCTTCTTATTTAAGGTTACTGCTCCTGGTAAAATTTGTGACATTGTGTTATCTACTTTTAAAGACACAGCCAAGACCTTATCACCTCACAGATTACTTAGTTGTGAAACTTTGAAAAAAAAATGTGTAATATCTGTTCTCTTATAATTAAGTACCCTTTTATTCTACATGTCTAAAATGCACATGCAGATTAAGCCTATACACATTATAAATTTGGTGCTGTTTGGAATAATGGTTTGAACATTGGACAAATAAATGAAAATATCTTAGCAAAATGTTTCCCAAATTTTGTGAAATTTCATACACGTAGAATGTCAATTTTACCCAGATTCCACTAGAATAAGTTAAAGCACTACTAAAAAAAATGAGCAGGACTGCAAAGGGAATCTGTCTTCAATCCTTCTCCTGAAAGAGACCATTAGACATCCTGATCAGAGCCATCTCTGGGGTGATGAATTGGTGGAAACCTAATTGCAAAGTCTTAAATAGATTAGAATGCACCCACCAATCTCTTAGCTGAAATACTGTTTCCATCTCAACAGCTATAACCACAAATGGCATGTTGGAAAGGTTAACAATAAGATCCTCTAATGTAAAGATTACTTCTTTAGGTCTAACAATAGCCTTTTTTAAAACTGTCAGATAGATCCCCCACCTCAAAGAAGCATTTATGATAGAAACTATGGCCGAGGCTAGATCAGTCATCCAAGACTTTATCAGATGGGTTGATAAAGGACAAAATCTAAAGGTGGTGGAGCACAATCTATAGACTACCATAGCAATTTGTCCTACAGCCACCTGGACAAACCCATCCCAAATAATCTGAGCATTCTTAATCTGGGGTCCCATGCCCCTTTCACTCTGGACATGAGCTTCAAGGCAATGCAGTCTAACATTCTGATATTTTAGTTTTAATTAAAGAGTTACCTATTCATACTTCTCCATGGAAACCTCCTCCTTTCTTTGCATATAGGTAGAGTTTAATATTCTGTCCACTATGTGAAAATGTAGGGTCTGTCTTTTCTTTGCTATTGAGAGAGTTAAAATGCAATGTATTTTGCCCCCTCAGCACTCATAACTTCTTGTTAACTATTAGAATGAGTCATCAGGAAAAACCTGATGGCACCCACCTCAGATTGCTACTATTGGTACTCTAATTTATACCCATTTTTTCAACTGGAAACACAATTGGCCAAATGGCTGTTTGTTGTCTGGCAACTTCTTCATTTCTGTGAAGCTATATTTTTTACCAAGTTGAAAGGATGGCAAGAGTTATGCTTCCTGCTTCAGTGTGATGGGTCCTTTCTGGCCACAAATCTGCAGCACATGTTATTGCCTGAATGGCTGAAATTTATGTACCAACAGTCAGAAAGGCAAATTCAGCATTCTTCTTTTTTGCATCAGAGTAAAACAGCAGTGCAAGTAAATGATGAAGGCACTTTGTAAAGTTGCTCTTCTCTTCTGTTACATGGCATAGAGTATTTCCACCAGCATTGATGGGATTATGTTTGAAACTTGGGGATAAAACATCTCACCCATGTTTTCACTATTTGATACGTACCCAGAGCTTGAGTTTTATAGTTATGGGGTTAGTGCACAAATGCATGCTCACCTATCTTTAAAACTAATGGGAACATAACAGTTTGTTTTATTGTCTTAAGAGCTGTGTCAGACTTTCCCTGCAAAGGCAAGGGAGATAAGAATTACTGAACATGAAGAAAAAATATTTTTACAATCTGTGTGATGCAGATATAGTATCTTGAAAAAGAATTATGAGTTTACAAATTGTCTGAATGTCACAGTATTTATTTGACTGAGTTGCTGTCTAAAAACTGTGACATTAAACAATATTAAAATGCACTGTAGATACAGTAACCTTTGCATGTTTTTATACTTTTTTATTTATGCTGGTTTTCAAAAATTTGCATATTGACAAAATTATTTGAAATTAAGCAAAACTGTATTGATGCAGCACAATAACCAATTCATTAGCAGAATGTACATGAAAATTAAAATAAAATATATCAGTATAAAGTAACATGTTGAATACATTGAAACAGTAACATCAGAAGTTACTATATATTCAGTGACTTGACTTAAATCTTTCATTTAAAAAAGTTAAGTCCCTAATTCTCATAGTTTCAAAGTGAGCACTTTTAGAACACATTATAAATAGAAGGGGCTATTCAGATATAGTGAAAATGCTACATTAATTAAACTGTTGAAAAGGGTGGCAACACATTGGTGATGTCAAGAGAGCGAAATGTTGCTGAAGCTATGAAAGGGCTGGGGAATACATGCTACCAGAAATTGTAAGGAAATCCTACATTGATTTTAAGGCAGAGGAAGATGACCTATAGATGAAGCAGGTCAATTGACTTACTGTGAAGTTAACTTCTGGAGATGTAGCTTCCTTATAACACCAACTTTCTATCAGGTCCCTAAAATATGTACATAATTAAGGATCCACTGGGAGGTCCCATAGTATCAGGGGCAGGCTTGTTAATGAAGAATTTATTGAGATATTTGGATTATTGTTTAAAGGAGGTAGTCATCAGCACTCCAACTCATCAATAGACTTTGGTGATATCCTGGTAAAATTAAAAATGGTAAAACAGCAACCAACGAATCAGTTCCTACCTGTAAATGAGGTATCATAGTACACAAATATAATGCAAAAAATGAATATTCAGACTATGAAACACTTTTTGGAAACACCTCTAGGCAATCAGGTTATGCTATCTAACTACCTCCTTCAGGTGTTGGATTTTCATTTTACCCATAATTATTTTCCCTTTAACTGAGAGTATTGTAACCAGCTCAGGAGGACAGCACTGGTGGCCACTAGGGCCCTTTCACGTGTGAATGTGTACCTGAGATGGTGGAAACATTTAGTGACACTGAATGAAGATATTAATGCATTCTAGAAGGGTGTTGTCATGTTAATGTATTCTGTATATGGAACAATACAGAAAAGTAAGCAGAGGATTTTGTAGTGTCAAAATCATAATCATCTGTAAGTTATATCTAAGCTGCATGCAACACTGAGTTCATGGGGTTGAACATTTACATTGAGGATACTATAATACAGACACAGGTGGACAGAAAGGAAACTGCATGGAATTCATTAATAAGGGTGAACAGTGTCCATCACTGTAGGCCAAGCTATTCATTTAAAATGCAACTGATCATGAGAAGAAAGATTTAAATTACAGCCATCATACCAGAGTGAGAAATTTGGAGGAAAGTGGTTGTCAGCCAAAACAATAAAATAGGCAATAACTGCATGACTAATTAAAAAAAAAACAAATGGACAAAATTAATTGACTCCTGTAGTCAGTAACAATCAAACAAAACAGTGGCTAATAACTTTGGTCACTGCATACCCCCAAAAAAGGAAAGACAAATTGGGAATGCATTTAAAGAAATTGTTACATTGTTGCAAAAGACTCAATGTCTGGACTAATAGTGGGTACTAAACCAACAGTAACATTCAAAAGAGGGAGGAATATAGTGACCTGTGTAGTATATAGTCAATCCAAAAAGGAAAAACAACAAAACAAATGAGAAAAAAAAAACACTGAATTGGTGGCAGGATAGACCAGATAGGGTATTTCAAATGATATTACTTTTCAGTGTGTGTTTCCAAATGGAATATATATCACAGGAAAAGAGAGGTCATTACAAATTAAACAGTTTATTAATTGTACCTCTGACTGTGTAGTTAATTACTACCTGGTATTCCTGACCAAAAGTGTATGTGGCAGGACCACCAGTCAGCTGAAAAATAGAATTCAATAACATCTTAGAGCCCTATGGAATGCTGATAATTGTAATACTTGTCGAAAACATTATGCTCAATTTCATCATTCATATGCAATGAATCTGTCTTCCACAGGACTTATTTATTTATTAGGTTTTATTGACCAATTATGTACACTAAACACAGTTGTACCTATTTTCAGGTAAGACTTAGGAGGTTACAAGACAGTCAATACAATAGTGATAGGCAAATACACAATAAAATAAATTGCTACACAATAAGGACCATATACACAATAGTTACAATACAGTATGGAACAATGCAGCAAATTAACAAATACAGCAAAGCATGTTGTGGAGCAGAAATATAAAAATACAAATATACTGTACAATAGTTCATGAAAATACATGAGCAGGCCAGAAAGCTAGTGACCTACAGGCTGACTCATATGCATAGGCAACAAGAACTGAGAAAGCAAACAAAATCCACAAGTCTTCTAGCACATTTTACAAGGTGATGGGAAATGCACATGGACTGGTTTAGTTTACATCTGCTGAATGGCAAGGCTAAACAGTCTGAGGGGAAGGAGACACCCTGGAAGATCACGTACAGGTACAACTTGAGTTGGCCTTTATGTGAACCCACAAAGACTTTTTAAATTGGGTGTAGGATGAAGAACTAGGGACTGCAAGCAGCAGACAGTTCCAGAGTTTGGGTGCACTAGCACTAAAGGCCCAGTCTCCCATGTGGATGAATGTTTTGTGGACAATGAAAAGGAATTTTCATTGGATCTTAGGATGCAGGACAGGTTTGAGGACTTGATCAGGACTGCATTGGAGGTGGGAGTGAAAGTCTTAATTATCTTGTCTGTGAAACAGCCTAGCACAAAGTGATGACATTTTATAGGGGATTGGCAGCTTAGGTGACTTAAAGGTTGCACTGATGTGTAGCATTGTTAAACAAAAAATATCTATCAATTAATTTGAGTTTAACAATATATCAGAAGCTGTGGGGAAAGGAGAGGTAGCAATTATGGGGGACTTCAACCTGCCCAAGGTGGACTGGAGCATACCCTCCATGACATGTGCTAGGAGTCAGGTGATCCTGGAAGAACTGCAGAGTGGGTTCCTGACTCTGGGCATCACTGAACCAACAAGAGCTGAGGCAATTATTGATCTGGTGCTCACAAATGGGGAGCATGTACATGAAATAATGGTCAGGGAGCCACTGGGAGGAAGTGACCATTGCACAGTGTGGTTCCAATCAGATATGGGCAGGGAAAGCATCCCGACTCAGACCAAAATCTTGGATTTCAGGAGGGTGAACTTCAGGAAAATGGGTGAAGTGCTAAGGAGCCATCTGGTGGGCATCAGAGCAGATATGGACGTGGTCCATCATTAAGGAAGGAATACTGGTTGTCACAGATGAGTGCATTAGGCTCAGGGGTAATAACACAAGGGCCAAAGCTCCCAGCTGGTTCAGTTCTTGGGTTGCCCAGGCAGTAAGGGAAAAGAGGTTGGCCTATAGAAAATTCAGGAAGACCAAGAGAGAGGTGGATATGGAAAATTACCTAAGGCTGGCTGGTGAGGCAAGTTAGAAAGTCGGGAGAGCAAAGGCACAGAAGGAGCTGAACATAGCTGAAGGAATTAAAAAGGGGAAGAAGGCTTTCTTTCACTATATAAGTGATAAAAGGGACAAGAAGGAAGGGATTGTTAGGCTTAAGACAGGGGTGGAGTGTGTGGAGGATAATAGATGAAAAGCAGAGACACTAAATGAATACTTCTGTTCTGTCTTCACCAGGGAGAAGGATGGACCAGTGCCTTCAGGAGGGAAAAGAGGAGTGGGGAGGAGGGAAGCACAGATGTAGTGATAGTGGAGGATAGAGTGAGGGAGGTGCTGCTGGCATTGATGGTGAACAAATCACCAGGCTTGGACAGAGTACATCAAAGGGTACTAAAGGAACTGGCCGAGTAGCAGGCAGGGTCACTGGCAGACCTATTTAATAGGTAACTAGAGAAAGGCATAGTACTCCAGCACTGGAAAACAGCACATGTAGTGCTGCTTCATAAATGCAGTCCCAAGGATGACCCAGGGAATTACAGACCAGTCAGTCTGATCTCCATTGTGGGCAAGCTGATGGAGATCATTCTAAAGAAAAGGTTGGTGGAATATCTATAGGAGCATGGTCTCCAGGATGTGAGGCATCATGGGTTCATTGGGTGGAGATTGTGTCAAACAAATCTGATTGACTTCTTTGACTGTGTCACTAAGACAGTAGACGGGGGCCAAGTGGTATACATCCTCTATCTTGATTTTAGCAAGGCCTTTGACTCTGTGCCCCACAAAAGACTGATCAGGAAGTTGGTGGAACTCAGGGTTGTTGAAAAGATGGCCAGATGGGTGGAAACATGGCTGAAGAACAGAATCCAGCGGGTGGTTGTGGGGGGAGAGTTATCTGGCACAAGACAGGTAACCAGTGGAGTTCCGCAGGGTTCAGTGCTGGGGCTAGTGTTGTTCAATGTCTTCATAAATGACATTGGAGATGGCATTAATGGCAAAATGTGCCTATTCATGGATGGCACCAAGTTCTGTGGGAGCGTGGACACAGCTGAAGGGATATAAGACCTACAGGAAGATCTGGAAAAGCTTGGGAGGTGGTCCAGAATCTGGCAGTGTGGATTCAGTGCCAAGAAATGCAAAGTTATGCAAGAATCCCAGGACAGAGTACTACCTGGGTGGAGTCTGAGTATCTGCATCAGAGGAGGAGGAGGAGGATCTGGGATTCATGATCACTAGTGACCTGAAGCACTCCTTGCAGTGCAAGAAAGCAGCAGCAAAGGCAAACAAGATGCTGGGGTGCATATTTAGGGGGATCAGTAGTAGGAGAGCGGAGGTTATACTGTTCTTGTACAGGTCACTGGTAAGGTCGTATCTAAAGTATGGAGTTCAGTACTGGTGCCTACACCTTAAAAAGGACATTCACTTGCTGGAGAAGGTCCAGAGGAGGGCTACAAAGATGATACCTGGTCAGCAGGGTAAGGCATAAGAGGAGAGGTTGAGGGCACTGAACAAGTACTCCCTGGAAGACACAGGGGAGAGAGAGAGAGAGAGAGAGAGAGAACATGATTGGGACCTTCAAGTACTTGAAAGTGATAAATAAGGTTAATAAGGATAGTCTCTTTAAGCTGAGTGGCAACCATAATAAGAGGGGGTATAGTCTTAAGCTGGAGGGTGGAGTGGCAATCTTAATAACAGGGGGCACAGTCTTAAGCTGGAGGGTGGGAGGTTTAGGATGGAGGTCAGGAAGCACTGTTTTACAGAGAGGGTGGTGAACACTGGGAATGCGCTGCCAGAAGAGGTAATCTCATTGAAGACAGTGGGCAGCTTTAAGAGAAGATGGAACAGGTAAATCAGGAGGGTAAGGGTCATGGGTAGGGAAGATGGGAGGAGTGGGGAGAGGGGGCAGGGACAGTAGCTCAAGCTGTGGACCCTGCAACATGAGCAGACTTGATAGACCAAATGGCCTTTGGCCTTCTTCTACTGGCTTCTTCGTATGTTTGCATGTATGTAAAAAAGCAAATCTTCAAACGCTGTTGCAGGTGGTCTCCCACTTGGCAAGCAGCAACTTGGAGGTGCAGTAATACAGAAGGATATGAGTGCATAGATGAGGGAAGGAAGTATGGCACCCTATGTTAAGGACTAAGCAGGCACTGGGTGTAAGGGAGTTTTTAACCTGATTTTCCAGACCAAACTTGGCCTTTACAGTCATACAGACATTGTGTATGTGATGGGAGAAGTCAAATTGTGTATCAAGTGTAACCCCAAGGTATTTAAAGGGTAGTGCTACAATGGGGGTATCCATCAGTGCACTTGACAGACACGGGAGGAAGAGCAGTTTGTTAGTTTGGCAGGGGACCCATGAACGATAGATTGAGTCTTTTTAGCATGCATAACTAACTTGTAGTTTTGGGAAGTCCTCTGTAAGATGGAAGTTGATGAGATATATGTTCTTAGAACTATGAAGGAGCACCAGGTCATCAACACACAATGTGGTGCTATGCTTAGTAATAATGGTAGGGAGGTTGTATATAAACAATGAGAAGGAATAGACCTGAGAATTGAGCCCTGGGCAAAACAGGTTTAACAGGAGCTGACTCAGAGATGGAACCATTGAACTTGATCACTTGTCAGTTTGACAGGTAGTGCCTGAACCAGATGATAGTGTGAGTAGAAAGGCCCATGCCCTGCAATCTTGAACCCATGGGACTGTGATTGGCTAATTCAAAAGGCCTTAAACAGAGCAACAAACATACTATCACATTGAGCTGACTCTAATCTATTTGAAAGTATTGTTCCAGGAGAAAGGGGTGGAGATAGACTCAACAAGCACCTATAATGGGACCCTTCGTGGATGTACTACCTGAACACATTAGAGCCATCAGGACTGAATGAGATCCTGGATTTCATGTCCTGTCTGGTAAAATAATGGAAAGAAGATACCGTATGTAGACCATGCGTACACATCTATCCCTAACCTGTATGCAATATGACTAAATGGCTGTTTAGAAAGGAAATGTGTAGTATACATTGATGAATGCATTTGGGATGTGATGTTTTGTTTTTAAAGATCCTTTGTAAAACATCTGGATCCATCTAATCTACAATACATATAGTGAAGTGCCAATATAGAGAAAATATAGAAAAAAAACAATGGGAAATACAGTACATGACAATTTGAGATGTTTCATAGTTTTGAAATGCAATTAGCATTTTTTGTAATATAAAACAACCCTGTATCTAATTTCTGACGGGCCAAGAGATATTGCTCTTAGATATTAGTCTAGGAACAGAAATGAAGTAATTTACATGCATTTTATTTATTTATTTTTTTTTTTTGGGAAATAATATTTTATTTAATTGTTTTTCATTTGACAGAAAAGTAAAAGGTACAGCCTCGACATATGTGGACCATGTCACCATAACACATTATATCCAAATCTCTAGACAATATTCAAGTGTTTGAATTAAAATTGACATTGGGTTTCGATGTACAACTGTATATTCACTGGTTGTGAAGAATGTCCTTTCATTTGACCTGGCCAAAGGGCCTCACCCCTAATAGAGAGGAGGGACGACATCAAGCCCCCCTGCAAATACCATATAATATCATCAAACCAAAACCCTGTAATGGTACTTATATCCAGTGTGATAGTTTCCCTTGATAATAATACCAATATCAACTTGAAAGAATTATCTGTACTTTGAGCCATACCAAGTGGAGGTTCTTAAGAAGTTAAGAGGGGAAACAATAGCTGCAGCACAGAGTGAAAAAGCAAAGGGAAAGAAAGAATGAGATAAGAGAAAGAAGACAAAGAAGAAGGTCTGATTTCGGTAAGAGTGGGGTGCCCCCTTGGGGCCATGAGAGGGGTGTGACAGGGTGCCATTTCCTTCCTGGTTATGAAATATCAGCTACTATCTGTAAGATATCTTGGTTTTCTCTATGGGCTTGCACATTCAAGAAGGGTAACCGTCTGGCCTTGAATCTATCAGTTTGGGTTGTTAATTTGGCAGTTAGCTGTTCTATTTGCTTAGTTTGCAAGCATATTGCATACCAAAAGTCTACTGTGGGAATGTTTGGGTCAAGCCATTGTTTGGTAATTGCCTTTAGTGCTGCGCCACCAGCATATTAAACAGTAAAGTCTGTGACCTGGTTAACATGGCTTTAGGTACTAGCCCAAATAACCAGACCTCTGGGGACATCGGAAAACTGGCCTCAAAAATCTGATTAACCTGTCTTGAATTTGATCCCAGTAGAGCCTGAGTTTTGCACAAGTCCAACAAATATGGATATGAGTACCTCCTTCTCCACACCTCCTCCAACAAAGACTGGTGCCAGAGGATCCAAAGTGCTGTATAATAGAGAGGGTTAGACAGAACCTAGTTACCACCTTTCAATGGAATTCTCACAAGGGTGGGGAGGCAAAGGTGTGATGTATCTCATCTCAAACCCTTGTCCAGCCCCCTCCTGGAGCTTAATACCACTCTCCTGCTCCCATTTGGAGGCCAGACCTGGGACTCAGGGGGTGTCCTGTGCACCCAAGACCAACACCAATCTGGAAATCAGGCCTCTACTAATATTCTGCCAGAGAAAATGCTCCAGCTGCCCTAACAATGGGTGCAGATGCCTTCTTAATGCTGGACCCCCCCCCAGCAAAAAATGTCTAACCTGTAAAAATCTAAAAAATATTGGGTTGGCAATTTGAATTTAGAGCTTTGTTGTTTGAAGGATTTAAAGATTCCCCTTATTGAAAAAATTTTCAACTCTATGAAGTCCCCTACTACACCATCTGGTGAACCCTGCATCCATTTGGAGTAAGGCAAAATCCAAATATGCCCTAAGTGGTGTAGAAGGGCTTAACGTGTTTGGCATTTGGAGTTTTTTAGATATGTCCATCCAGACTAACTTTGTGAAGTGTGTCCATGGATTGTTAAATGTGAGCTTGGAGAGCCCCTCTCTACCCATAAGTGGTAAATCTCTCACTTTTACCACTGGAATCAGAGGTCTTTCTAATTCAGTCCATAGAGGGGGATCTTCCTCTACCCAGAACCTGGCCAGGGCACCCAACTGAGCTGCCCAGTAATATTTCCTAAAATTTGGGAAACCTAGTCCTCCTGAGGCCTTCGCCCTGAGCAGGGTATGCTATCTGATACTGGGTGGGTGGTTCCTCCAGAGGAAATGAGAGATAGAGGATTTTAGCCCTCTCCAAAACAGGTTAGGAACTTTCATAGGGATAGCAGCAAAAAGGAATAGAAACCTGGGCAGCACATGCATACGGATACTCTCAATTCTGCCTGTGAGAGAAAGCGGGAGGAGATTCCACCCATGTAGATCTTCTTGCACAACCTGTAACAACTCGAGGTAGTTCACCTTGTATAATCTCTTGATGTCCATAGGAATATACACTCCTAGATATCTGAAACCATCTTTTACCCATTTGAATTGACCTATCTAAGGGAGGGTAGACTGAACATCAGCCCTGATTGGGAATATCTCAGTCTTTGTCTCATTAATCCTAAAACCAGAGACTGCAACAAACTCTGCTAACAATGTATTGAGGAGGGGAATAGAGCTTTCCAAATCTGAAACATAAAGTAGTGTATCATCTGCATAAAGCGAGATCCTCAACTCTTCTCCCCATTTTGATCCCCTTATAGTCCCCAGATTGCCTGACCCAGGCCGCCAAGGGTTCCATACTGATGGCAAAGAGGAGAGAGAAGAGTGGGCAGCCCTGCCTGGTTCCTCTCTCTATGGCAAAAGGAGCAGAGGTCTCACCATTGACCCTTAGTTGGGATTTTGGATGTTTCTAGAGAATAGTTATCCATTGCATACATTTCTCACCAAAGCCTAATCTTTGTAATGTGTGTTTTAAAAAAGCCAATCAAGTCTCTCAAAGGCTTTTTTTACATCTAATGCTATGAATGCATTTGTGATATTTGAGAAGAAGGAATCTGCTGTGGAGATGTCATTAAGGTGCAAGTGAATATTGTCTTGAATATGTCTACTGGGTATGAATCCGGTCTGGTCTCAATTAATTAGGGAGGGGATGATGGTGTATAGTCTGGTGCTAATCAATTTTGTGAATATCTTAACATCCTGATTAAGGAGATATATTAGTCTGTAGCTCCCACACTCAGTGAGGTCCTTACCATGTTTAGGTATGAGAGAGATCAAGTCTTCCTCACATGAGTCTGGCGCAGCCTCCAGGTCATGTGCAGCATTGCAGACTTTCATCAACGACGGCACAAGCTCCTGAGTAAACTGCTTGAAAAATTCAGCTGAAAAGCCATCTGGGCCAGGAGATTTTCCCGTTGGTAGAGTTTTGATCACTGCCAGTACCTCCTCCTCAGTAAAGGGGGATTTGAGTGCTCTCCTCTGTTCCTCTGTCATAGCGGGTAGCTCCACCTTGTCCAGGAACTCTGAGATCTGATATTAATGATTTGCTCCTCTCTCCCTCCCATGAAGTGATTTATAATAATTGGTAAATTCCCCTGCTATTTTGTCTGGTTTAGTTACCCATAAACCAGGAGTTCCTTGAGATTTTACCTTGGTAATGTATCTCTCTGCTTCCTGCTTCTATAGTTGTAGGGCAGCAATCTGCCCGTTCCCTCCCATAGTACTTTTGATTGGTAAAGCGCAAAGAGTTAAGGGCTCTGCAGGTCAGTAACTGATCACACTCCTCCCTGGTGGTGTTTAGTCTAGATAACACCTGTGGGTCCCTTGAGGCTTTATGTTCTGCCTCTAATTTATTGATTTCCTCAAAGTGTTTTGCAACTTTGGCTTTGTGTCGCTTATTCTGAAACACTGAATAACTAATGTATGTCCCTCTGAGAACTGCTCTAAGGCCATCCCAAATGAATTTCAGGGCTGAGTTGGTCTCCTTGTTCTCCTCAATGTAATGTAGAACTGTATCTTTTATCTTGTGAACAAGATTCCCATCATCCAGCATGCCAGGACCAAACCTCCAGCCACACCATCCCAACCTAGAGCTCCATTGTATTCAAACTTGCACCATCCAGTGGTCAAAAAAGGTGACCGGGTGGATAGGCACCTCCTGAAACAAATGGGGTCCCATCTTAAACATATACAGTAAATACAGCCTATTCTGAAATATGACTGAGATGCTGGGGCATAAATGGTATAGTCTTGAGCAGTGGGATTGTACCACCACCATACGTCCACTAACCCCCTTTCTTCTATTAGGGTTTTCAAAAGTCTGGATGTGCCCATAGGGCCCCCTCTGGGAGGAGGAGACTTATCTAAAATACAGTTTTCAACTGCATTCCTGTTCCCCAGCATGTACAATGTAGCAGGGGGAAGAGAATCAAGACAATTAATTAGGGAAATAAAGAATGCACCTGAGGAAGGGGTAGATGCATACACGGAGACAATGTGCATTGGGGTGCCTCTCAATTTCCCTGATAGTATCACCCAGTGACCATTGCCCTCGGTCTGACACCCCATAACCTTGAACGGGAGGCCCCTCATAATGAGAATCGCTGTCCCTGCCCTGGCAGAGGTGGGGTGTGAGTCAGCATGAACCTCCCCCCCACATCTGTTTCAGTTTCTCATGTTCCCCCTTTGATAACTTAGTTTCTTGTAAACACCCAATGTCACAGTCAACTCTGTGTAACTCTTGCAAAATCTTTGTTCTTTTTACCACATTATTAATACCCTTGACATTGATGGTTCAGATATTAAGGGTACCCATTTAAGAGGCTATGCTTGCTCTTCCCTGTCTCCCCCACCCCACCCTGTTCCACCCATCCCAGGCTTCAGTGAAGAAAGAAAAAAATGATAAATAAAATCTATACAGAAAAAGAACAATTGCCTGCTTGAAATGGCAGAGTAGCCTAAGAATACGTAGAAAGTCCAAATGATGGAGAAACTTGTGTCCCCTTAGAGGGGTTCGTGTGAAGCAACCTCACACCCTATCCGCAAAACCCTGCAGATGAGTTTAGAGTACCCACCAAGGGGGTATGTAGTCCAAAGGGAGTGCTCCTTGGAATACATGGACAGTGGAATAAAGCACTAACTGTACCAAGAGAGAATCTCCTGCCACTGTAGGCTCTAACTTTCTTCCCCTGTCTGGATTGTTGGAGTCGGTGGCCACAGTGGGCCTCCCAAAAGGCTGATATATACATATGCATCATTAAAAGAAAAAAAATGGATAAGCCATCCTAAGAGAGTATTATAAGTCCCTGTAACACAGTGGGGAACATTTGTACGTGCCTTGTAGCAACCTTGCCTTTGCCCTGCAGTGGGGCTAAATATTAACAGAGGGGAGAGTAGCTGATTCACCCTTTCTTCCTCTTAAAATAAAACCAAGGTGGTCTGCATTAATCGTCCCCTTATTTAAGCATAACCCCTTGAGAAAGCCCTTAAACCTTTCTTGTTTGTATTAGTCATCACATCTGGTACTGAGACGCTTGACTTGAAATTATGGGCAAGAAGCATGGAGTGTTCATCACAGAACATACAAATCAAGGTAGCAAGCATAGTTCCCGGTGGAAGCTGAATCCGCAAAAGTTCAAACAGAAAAGTTATGTAGCATGTGCTGATTAGAAAATAAAAAGTACTTGCATGTATTCCACCACCAACATGGTGCGTCCCAGGGAGTATAAGTGCAGTACATGTAATCCATCTGCAAACTGTTTGTGTGGTCTAAGAGTCAAAAGCCCAGGGGAAGAGCCAGTAAAGACCAGGCAGTCCCCTCAGAAATTGAGCTCCTGGAAACCACTCCCCGCAGTCCTGTTCCACTCCCAAAGATCCTGCAACAAAATCCAAAATCTGGCCAATGATCTAATCCCCCATGACTCAATCCTCTAGACTGCCCAGAATAAAATGGAGTACCATTTCACAGCAGAGTGTAGATTCATTTAATTAGGTGTTTTGGGGCCAGCCATTTGGCAATGTCTGCATGGAGAGGGAGAAGGGAATCCACTCACCTTTGCCAGGTCTCCTGCCTCCCAGTGCTATCTGCCACAGTCTTTCCATGATCTCCAGGTCAGCTTGCACCTCACTAGTGTCTGGTACTAGGAGCCCAAGGGTGTATAGTTTAGGAGTCGCTTGGAGTAAGCTATCAAACACTTCGATCCCATCAGCATCTTGAAGCACAATTTGGCTGGGTAGGATAGGAAAGCTTTGTGTCCTTTTTTCCTGAGAGATTTGACCACAGTTAATACTTTTTTCCATTTGATCATCATATATGGGAGGAAATCTTGATCGACGTAGACACACTGGCTGTCGAAATTGAGGTTTTTCTTGCTCCAGGCTTGTTGTAAGATTTTGTCTTTCGTGGTGTACTTTAGAAATTTAACTAAGACAGCTGGGGGACATGAGCTCTTTCAATTTCCAGCTTGAAATCTTCTGGCAAATCGAGCTCCTGTTGAAGCCATGAATTTATATAAGATGCCATGTCAGCTTGCTCAATTCCTTCTGGTAAACCCAAAATTCAAATGTTGTTACATCTTGCTCCTTGCCTCCACATCTTCAGCTCTGAGTGTTAGATCCTTTTCTCCAAGGTGGAGGTAGGCCAACGAGCTCCCATAGGCCATATGCTCAGTGCTGATAGTGTCTATGTGGGCCTCCACCTCCGTAGTACGGGCTTCCAAATTTTTATAGTCAGTTTGCAGCTCCGAGATTTTAGCATCTGTGCGATGCAACATTTTAAACATGCAGTTTCTGTCCACCTTTGTAAAGGTAGAAGCTGAGTTAGAATTAAATCTGAGCCTGAGTTGTTTCCATCAGCTGATGCCGTAAGCATGGAGGTGCGGACATGGCCTGACTGATGGGCCATGCAGTTGTTTGTCTTGCTGAGTTATGCGCTGGTGTCCCAAACTCTTTTTTTTTTTAGATTTCCTCATCCTCTGGTGTACTCTGTGCATAATATCTAGTGTCAGATGATCCTGATCTGTAACGGATGGCTACCGATTGTCCCTTGTTATCACCCTGGCGTGGAGGTGTATCGGGGCTAAGCAACCATTCAGGTAGTGAAGCAACTGGATGTCAATTTACATACATTTAAATTAAAACTGTATACTTGAAAGAAGTAAATGAAATATAACATTGCCATCATTTAGGTTTTTTTTATTTGTAAACCATCTGAATGATAATGCATATGTATTGTTGTTCGTTTTGTCATTAGAGTCTTGAAAATGCAAATATAAATATCCCATAGATTGTGTACAAAGGAGTGGTGCAAGGGAACTCATCACGTAGCACTGTAACACAAGGTTTCCTGCACACACAAACCAATACTGGGATGCCAAAAATAGTAGCAAAAACCTCACATTTAATTAAAATACAACTAACAGTAACTTATGCCTGACATGTTTCGGACAGCATGTCCTTTCTCAAAGGTTACTACATCAAACTAATGCTCACATTACAAAGACAGAACAAGAACATGTGATACTGATTACACCCTGTGACATAATACAGTACATTTTGAAAAGTTAAAAAGCAATTGAATATGCTAATGTCATATGCCTTTAATTAGACAATCTCATTAGTGAATGTAAAACCATGTAGATATGTGAACAATAAACCTATGACCACTTATAAATACGCTATTAACAAACAGCTGAAAAGTATGAAAAAACCTAAAAGGGGGGGATGTGGGGGGGGGGTTGTAATAAGGATAAGACAACACCTGGACAACACCTGAACACAAAGAGGAAGAGCAAAGAGGTAAGGGGGGATGAAGTCGGATAGGGGAAAGCAGCAAATAGAAATGTTAAAAGTTATTACCACTTAAGGCATAAGCTCCAATAATTATAAACACTTAAAAACAGAATCCTTTAAGATGTAGCAATGATCATGACAGTTGCAATAAATCCCAAAACTATTAATTGTTTATATGCCACAAACACAAATCAAAAACACTAGGGAAAGGAAAGTTGGAGGACAGAAGAAAGACATGTAGAAGAAAGTAATAGGCTCAAACATTTCAGTGGTGGGACTCTAGCCCACCATTCTCATTAGAAAACTAGTATTCAAAAACAATCGTATGCCTTATTTACTCCTTATTTAGCAGCAAAGCAACTAATTATTAACAGTACTAATGCAATAAATACTGTTATATGCTATATCATGAGCTACATTTTACTATGGCTAAAGTTTACCATGGCAGTGGTGGGGCTTGAACCCACACCCCTAGGGAACAAGGACTGAAGCTTAAAGTATATAATTCTGTATATTCCACTGGGGTGAGCTGCTAATAAACAAAAGTATAGTATGAACCAAAGTGCATTCATTAACAGACTCCTGTAAAGCATCAAACTGAAAATTCTCCAAAAGAACAAGATCAGTTCAAGGGTCAGGGCCAAAGTCTTTACTGTTTTTTCTTCCTCTTTAAGAATGGCTTTCTTTCCAGATGGCAGTTAAGCCCAGGCTTCTTTGTGGCTGCCAGTGTTATTATCCAAAAGTTCTTTCTTATCAAAATCAGGTTCTCAAAATCACCACCCCTTGCTTTCCTGCAGGCTTTATCGATTGCTGTAAAAATGAAATTATGCTGATTAGGATTAAGGCTGGTCATGATATGTAGAGCTGTGGCATAAGTATCATCCTTTCTGGTAATGTCTCTCAGATGTTCCCCAACCCTGGTTTTAAAGGTCCTACTTGTTTTTATTAGATAAAATGATCCACATTTGCAGGTAGCCAGGTAAATGATTCTCTCAGTGTCACATGTTATGCACTGATGTATTTGGTAGTTCCTCTCTGAGTTGATTGTAGTTAAACTTTTGCAGAAGGTAATACTGGTGCACATCATGCATCTTTTGCATTTAAAACAACCTGTTAGTTTGGTTAACCATGTACTGATTTTTTTGTCAGTAAAGTGGCTGTGCACCAGTAAATCCCTTAAAACTGGCGCTTTCCTGTATCACATTCCAAGTGGTTCACTTGAAATTTCTTTCAGTCCTGGTTCTATGGTTAAAATGTGCCAATGTCTATTTAAAATAATCTCAATTTCTTTAGCTTTTGCTGAGGATTTAGTCATGAACTTAAACCTAATGTCATTATTGACTCTGGTATCTTTTTCAAGGAACAACTTTTGTCTGTCTATGCCCTTGGCTCTGTCCTTTGCCTCATGAATATACTCTTGTTTATATCCCCTTTGTAGCATCCTACTGGTCAGCTCCTCAGACCCTCTTTCAAAAGCTCTTTAAGTTGAACGCTTGTGTCTCATTCTGAGGAACTCTTCAGTAGGAATGTTTTTTGCCACATATGGTGGATGGCAGCTTTTGGCTCTCTGGAGGGAATTGTTATCTGTTGTTTTTCTAAAAATGTCACTTTCCAATCCCCTTACATCATTTCTAGAGATTTTCAGGTCCAAATAGGAGATCTCATCAGGGCTACAAGTATAGGTAAATTTAAGGTGCGGATTTGTCTCATGGAGAAATATTAAAAAGTCCTCAAAATTGCTTTGTGTGCCTTGCCAAACAATAAACACATCATCTATATATCTTTTCCAAACAATAAGTCTATTCATATAAATGTTGATGGTCTTGTTTAATACCTGTTCTCCTCCCATTTTCCCACATATAGGTTGGTTACTGAGGGGGCACAAGTGGCCTCAATGGCTGTGCCTTTAATTTGATTTTAAAGACCATTGTTGAATAGAAAGATATTGGGTTGGATTTTCAAAGGCTGTAGATTGATGCAAGGTGCTTGCATCAAACAGATATGATGCAAGGGCACCTTGTGCAAGGGCTGCACCAAGTGCGAATTTGAAAGGCAGCTTGTGTCACCCAGTAGGCTGCCTGCACCAAAGTGTGCTCGCACCAGCCTTGCACCACAAAAGTGGCTGCAGCATGGTGCTGGGGGCTTGTGGCAAATTTAGAGTGCCGCAGCCCTCAGAACCAGAATTTGAAAGACCACCCCAGGAACCAAGTGCCAAGTACCCTTAGACCAGCAAGGGGCAGGTCTAAGGTGACTTAGATGGCTTCTGGGGGATCATCCTGTATATGCCACCATGTGGCCCTCCCTGATCCAGCCCAGGTGGGCAATCCCTGGTGGTCTGGTAGTCCACCCCTCACCCGTGTCATGGCCTCAGACACCCAGATCCTTGCATCCTGCCAACCCCCCATACCCATCTCAGCACTCCCACCACCCTCCCATACCCCGATCTGGTGACCTGCACAGCCCTCCACATTCCACCACGGCTGGCCACTGATTGAGCCATCAGTACATGTACTGTATACAGTATACAGTACATGCACTGACTGTCCATTTGGCGGCCAGCTGGGGTGGCATGTGGAGGACTGTGCCAGTCACCTGATCGGGTATGAGAGGGGTGGGAGTGCTGTGATGGGTACCATGGGGGGGCACTAGCCCACTAGGGGAACAGAGAGTGTTGTGGAACCAGTGCCAGTGGCACGGTGGTGTTGGGGGGCAGTGCCCAGTTGCCAGCCCCTGTCTGTGGGTGCTGCAGACTGCCCACAGTCATTGCAGCATTCTGGGTGGGTGCACCATACATCAGGAGCAGCACCACCTTTGCCACAAGCCACTAGACTTAGGCGCTGGGACCCTGTAAGATAGAAATTCAGGAGAAGGGTCCCAGGCACATCATACTCAGCAGAAGCTGCCATTGTCGCAAGTCGGGCCTTTGAAAATCTGGCCCATTATCTTTAAGCACATGCTCAAGCATTTTTAGCAACAACTCTATAGAAGGTGCTTGAGTAAAAGATTTGGTACTTCTTTAGTATCTTTAAGAAATGATGGTAGCCCAGCAACTAGTGGTTTCAAGAATGTGTCACAATACTGGGACAAGGGCTCAATAAAGGAGCTTATTCCTTTCACTATTGTTCATCCTGGTGGGTCTATGAGCATTTTGTGGACCTTGGGAGAACATAAAATGTTGCCCTCACAGGGTGTGCCATGGTGAGATTTTGCCATTAATGTCATCATTAGAGAACACTGTTTGTAACAGTTCATCAGTACTATGGTGAAAATTATATGTCTAATCTATTGTTAGTTTTTGGTAAAATTCTTTATTGCCCAATTGTCTTTCTATCTCTTTAATGTATGGATTTTTACCTAGTAGGGCCACAGCACCCCCTTTATCTGCTTGTTTTATAATTAGGTTGGTGTCATCTTTTAGGGAAGAAATAACATCTCTCTTACTCTTACTTAAATTATTGAAAAAATTGAAGTGGGATGTACCCCAAAAATCTTCTAAGTAATTTTTAACAAGTTCCTTAAAGACTGACACAGCTGTGCAGGGTGGGGGACAAAAAGTAAAGCAGTTGCAGAATCATGGAGTAGCAATATCAAGCTGTCTCCCTTCCTCTTCTTCATGTATTTTATTGTGGATGAAGGCTTGTAAATTAAGCTTACGGCAGTTTAGGGAGAGATCTACCAATGTGCCTACCTTATCTATAACCTTGGTTAATCAACCCCAAACCAGCAATCATGATCAGTATCTGCCCTCCAGGAGGAGTCCAAGATTCCAGGAGCAACAGCGAGACCATACCAGAAGAGGACAAGGTGTAGGAAGAAACAAGGAAGGTTTTGGATGCCAGGAATATAGGGAGAATTATTACTACAACCAGAAGGGGCAGAATGAACAAACAGCCATATAGAGGACAAGAATGCCAGAGGTGGTAAGCAGTTTGAATTCTACTGCGCAGATCATTAATTTGTCCAAACATCAACTTACTGAGGCTGAAAAATCATTGTTAAGTAAAGGCCTAGGTTTTGCCCCCACCAAGGTTATGGACAGGTTAGGCACATTGGTAGATCTCTCCCTAAACTGCCGTAAGCTCAATTTAAAAGCCTTCTTTCACAATAAAATATGTGGAGAAGAGGAAGGGAGACAGCTTGATAGTGCTACTCCACTATTCCGCAACCCCTCTACTATTTGTCCCCCACCCTGCACACCTGTGTCAGTCTTTAAGGAACTTGTTGAAAAGGACCTAGAATATTTTTGGGGGACATCCCACTTCAACAGTTTCAGAAATTTAAGTAAGAGTAAGAGAGATGCTATTTCCTCCCTAAATGATGACATCAACCTAATTATAAAACTGGCAGATAAAGAAAGTGTTGTGGTCCTACTAGATAAAAATGCCTACATTAGAGAAATAGAAAGACAGTAGGGCAATAAATAATTTTATCAAAAACTAACAACAGATATGACCTACAGTATGATTTTAAGTACAGTATTGATGAACTGTTACAAACAGGATTCTTTAATGGTGACATTGATAGCAAAACCAAAGAGTTTCTCACCACGGCACACCATGTGAGGGCAACCTTTTATGTTCTCCCCAAGGTCCACAAAACACTCATAGACAGACCAGGATAACCAGTAGAGAGTAGAATAGGCTCCCTTACTGAGCCCTCGTCCCAGTATTGTGACACATTCTTGAAACCACTAGTTGCTGGCCTATTGTCATTTCTTAAAGATAATAAAGAAGTACTGAATCTTTTACCAACTGTGAGATTGGAAAAAGACATGCTCCTTGAAACCTGTGATATTGAGTCACTGTACACAAATGTGCCACATGAAGGAACTATTGATACTGTGGGACATTTTCTCAATAAATCTTCTACCCAAGCACCTTTTATAGAGCTGTTGCTAAAAATGCTTGAGCATATGCTTGAAGATAATGTCTTTCTATTCAACAACATTCTTTACAATCAAAATTAAGGCACAGCCATGGGGGCTACTTCTGCCCTGTCAGTAATCATCCTACATGTGGGAAAATGGGAGGAGGACGTGGTATTGAACAAGACCTTCAAAATTTATTTGAATAGACTTATTGTTTGGAAAAGATATATTGATGATATGTTTATTCTTGGGCAAGGCATGCAAAGCAATTTTTGGACTTTTAAATATTTCTCCATGGGACAAATCCACACCTTAATTTTACCTATACTTGTAGCCCTGATGAGATCTTCAATTTGGACATGAAAATCTCTAGAAATGATGTAGGGGGATTGGAAAGAGAAATTTTTAGAAAAACAAGAGATGGCAATACCCTCCTGATAGCCAACAGCTGCCATCCACCATGTATGGCAAAAAACATTCATACTGAGGAGTTCCTCAGAATGAGACACAATTGTTCAACTGAAAGAGCTTTTGAAAGAGGGTCAGAGAAGCTGACCAGTAGGCTGCTACAAAGGGGATATAAACAAGAGTATATCCATGAGGCAAGTGACAGAGCCATGGGCATAGACAGACAAATGTTGTTACTTGAAAAAGAAACTAGAGTCAATAATGACATTAGGTATAACTTTGTGACTGAATTCTCAGTGCAAGTTAAAGACCTTGAGATTATTTTAAATAGATGTTGGCACATATTAGCTATAGAACTAGGACTGAAGGAAATTTCAAGCACACCATTTAGAATGTGCAACAGGAAAGCACCAGTATTAAGGGATTTATTGATACACAACCAATTCACTGACAAAGAAAATACATGGCTAACCAAATCAACAGGTTGTTTTAAATGCAAAAGATGTGTGATGTACACCAGTATTACCTCCCATGAAAGTTTCACGACCATCAACTCGGAGAGGGACTATCAGATATGTCAGTGCATAGCATGTGATACTGAGGGAATCATTTACCTGGCTACCAGCTCATGTGGATCATTTCATATTGGAAAAACAAGTAGGACTTTTAAAACCAGGGTTGGGGAACATCTGAGAGACATTATCAGAAAGGATGATACTTATGTCACAGCACTACATATCATGGCCAGCACTGATCCTAATCAGCATACTTTCACTTTTACAGCTTTCAATAAAGTCTGCAGGAATGCAAGGGGTGGTGATTTTGGGAACCTGATTTTTATAAAAGAGAACTTTTAGATAATAACACTGGGAATCACAAAGAACCTTGGACTTAATTGCCATCTGGGTAGAAAGCCATACTTGGAGAAGAAAAAACAGTAAGGACTTTGGCCATGACCCTTGAACTGATCTTGCTCTTTTGCAAAATGTTCAGCTTGATGCTTTACAGGAGTCTGTTAATGAATGCACTTTGGTTCATAAAATACTTTTGTTTATTAGCAGCCCACCCCAGTGGAATATACAGAATTATATACTTTAAGCTTCAGTCCTTGTTCCCCAGGGGTGTGGCTTCAGGCCCCACCACTGCCATGGCAAACTTTAGCTATAGTAAAATGTGGCTCATGATACAGCATATAACAGTATTTATTGCATTAGTACTATTAATAATTAGTTGCTTTGCTGCTAAATAAGGAGTGTATAAGGAATAAGACTGTTTTTGAATGCTAGTTTTCTAAAGAGGATGGTGGGCTAGAGTCCCAGCACTGAAATGTTTAAGCCTATTACTTTCTCTACATGTCTTTCTTCTGTCCCCGTACGTTCCTTTACCTAGTGTTTTTGATTTGTGTTTGTGGCATATAAACAATTAATAGGTTTGGGATTTATTGCAACTTTCATAATTGTTGTTACATCTTAAAGGATTCTGTTTTTTAGCATTTATAATTACTGGAGCATATGCCTTAAGTGGTAATTCCATTTAACATTTCTATTTGCTCTTTTCCCCTATCCCACTTCATCCCCCATTAACTTTTTGCTCTTCCTCTTTGTGTTCAGGCATTTTCCTGGTGTTGTCTTGCCTTGTCCTTATTACACCCCCAAATTCCCCCCCTTCCTCCCTTGTTAGGTTTTTCATACTTTTCAGCTGTTTGTTTGCAGCATATTTATATGTGTTCATGGATTTATTGTTCACATATCTGCACATTCACTAATGAGATTTTCTAATTACAGTCATATGACATTTGCATATTCAATTGCTTTCTAACCTTTCACAATAGTAAGTCACAGGGTGTAATCAGTATCACATGTTCTTGCTCTGTCTTTATAAAGTGAGTCTTAATTTGATGTAGTAGCCTTTGAGAAAGGATGTGCTATCTGAAACATGTCAGGCATAGGTTACTGTTGGTTGTGTTTTAATTAATTTAAGTTTTTCTGCTACTGTTTTTGGTGTCCCAGTATTGGTTTGTGTGTGCATGAAACCTTGTGTTACAAGTAAAATGCAAATATATTTGACACATATCATGTATAACTGAAGAGAGTGAAAAATGGAAAATGTTTTCCTTCACACTGAGTGATGATCGTGCCTTATCAACTGTCACAGATTTTATGTTTACTGTATATATTTTCAGAGTTTTGTACTGTACAGTTATTAATACTGCTCATCTGTTGCATTTGACTGTTCTTGCTATTATAGTAGTTAAAACATTTAAAAATGTTTAAAATATCTTAAAAATATGTTGGGGCCAATTGGAATTCTGCTCAAAGTGGAAATTCAAATTAAGGGATTGATTGAACGTCTGTAATATGCATGTGTTCAATTTCAAATATGTTATAAGAGATTTTAAACTGTTATTGGTGTTGTGTGTTAGTTTTTTGTGTTTATATTTCTTAACATAAAAAATTGCATAAGGTAACTTTTTACATATTATTTGTAAGTTTGCTCTTTTTAATAGCTAGAAAACCACACACCAAGCCCCTTCAATTGGTTAGACATTAATAGATTGAATCAACATTTGGCAGATATAAAAATGAGACACAGAACCCTCATTTTAATTTTCTAGTTAAAACAATAATGTGAACTAATTTATGTTCTGAAAAAGTGGCATGGATTGGTATGTAACTCTATTCCATGATTAAAGAGTAGTCATATGTAAGGGAGGTGCTTTCCTTTCCACTAAAGAAAATACTTTTTATGGGGGGGCAATGTTGTTGTTTGTAATATAATACTAAGTCAACAGTAACTATACTACAAATAAATAATTATTTCATTTGCAATCTGGTTCTGTACTTTCCTTTTTGGATAGTAGTATATTTGCAAAGGGCTGATTACAGAAACATTAGGGGTAGGAATTATAAGCTCTTTAGTTTGGAGCCAGGTTGATACAGATAATTCCAGTCATGAGTATATGACACATCAGTTTATATTGGTTTCCGTTATCATTATGTTCAATAAAATGAATTAAACTAAAAAGGTATCAATATTATAAAACACATAATTTATTATATAATTAGAATGATAATGGAAACACTGTGTATTACTGTACATTACCATGTATAGATAAATAGAAACTGTATTGTGTGGACAAGTCTGTGTTGTCTGGACTTCAAGAATTCATTTAAAAACATTAAACACTTTATTAATGCTGATGGTTCCAAAGTTAGCCTTTTCTAAAGACAAAACACAATTCATACTAAGCTGTCACCACAATGAGTTGTTTCAGCATTTCTAAATGAGTTACCTACAGTAATCACTGCTGGATCCAGCACAAAACCTTGCAAAAAGTGTTCCCTAAGATTTGTAACTCAGTTTTGCATTGCAATGTGACAGAGCTGCAGTTGAATCTCAGTTACATTGAAAAAATATATAGAAAATGCTTTTGAAGTGGCTGAGTGTTAATAAACACAATGTGAGATGCTAAGTTGAATAAAAAACATGCAAAACCAAATATTGGTGTAAAAGTGGATTGCCAACTATAATGTTATTCGATTGAAAGGGTTAATTGTAGCCCAATTAGGGCTAGGAACGTAATTATAATTTAGAAAAGCAACATTTGTTTGTCACTATGATATTTTTTAGTAATAATGATTTTCTGGCAAAAACATCAATAAACCCACTTTTCATTTTGCTGTCTTTCATTCCTGAGCTAAGATACGGGATTCTGAAGATTTTTTTTTTTTTTTTAATTCTCACTCATATCACATGTCTATTATAGACAATTAAGTATCTTGTTTCAGTGCTTTCCTGATGCCATTAGCAATATGTGGTAACCCCATTACTATGCATCCACATTAAGAATGTAGTATGTAAGTTTAACAAGTGATGTCAGTGGAAGAGCTATTTAAAAATGTTGAGTGGCCATCATCATCAATGATACAACATCAAATACATAATTAGCTATAAAAGGGGGTGTTAACATATCTGAGCAAACTAAAAATACACTGAGGATGAATCTAAGGATGTTAGAAACACATTTGCTAAAAAAATTCTATAATGAATGTTTTTGCCAACTGACAAGTAGTGATGCTTTAAAGCTTGGAGTCAAATGAACATATATTCATCCTGTTAATACAGCTTCCATGCATCAGAACACATTGATACATGCTGATATTAATCTATGTAGTTTTAATAAGAACACCATAGTTCAAATTCTATTGATGTAGGTTCCATATCAAAACCACACAAGCAAACACAACATGGTCAATGCACAGCCCAGTAAATAATGCAAAGCAAAGAAGTGCATAGACAAAATTACAACTCCCTCAAGGAAAAAATGTCTGAGGTAAAAACCAGGTGTGCCAAAACATGCTCTCATCCCAAATTGCATATTCTAAAAGCTGTTGATGACATGCAGTTGGAAATTTTCATCTGTCACTTTTCCATCTAAGCGGTTATTACAGAGTGGTTTTGACTACACTGTCTTTGCACAGTTTTGATGGGATACAATTAAAGTGCTGATTTTATTTGAGGTAAGTGATGGATTTTTTGTACTGATCTATAGAAACAGGGTTGCCATTAAAAGGCAGTCAGAACTGTCTGATGGCATTCCTGGAGAAATGAAAGAAGATTAGGGCACAGGGGTGGGGGAGGAGGGGGAGTGAATAGGTAGGACAGAAGGGAGGGGCAGAGCTTGGTGAAGTCGTAACTGACAGCAGGTACTAGAAGGGGAGGGGACAGCTGAGATCACGATTGGCAGATTACAAGGGAAAGATGCATATACCTGAGGGAGCACAGGATTGGCTCAGTGGAGGAGTCATTGCCAGGGGTTCTTAAGGGGTTTATAAGACCAGGTTTGGAAGCTGTCTCCCTCTTGCTGCTGGGATTTTTCATTCAGAGTGAATCTCAGCAAAACATTTGGCAATTCTGCTGATTGCTTGCACCATTAGGTAATGTATTGCAACCCTTGGGCCTGGGCCACCAGGCCTTGAAGGTATTTTCTGAAGCTGATTTTCTTTAGTTCAAAGATAAAAGTCATAATAATTTGTTTTTTCTTAGATTACTGGTTTTATCTGCTTCTAACAATTAGATGATTTGGCCATGCTGGTGTTTAGAAAAGTTTAAATGGTGTTATGCAGGGGTGAGGGCCTGGTGGGGCCTAATGGCTGTGTGGGCTGACAGCATGGCATGCTGGACCCACCTTTCAATTGTTGAGGCCTTTTCTGAGACCATTTTGGTGGTGCCGGTTCAAAGTGCCCTGCTTTGTTGAGTATGCTGATAATTTGACTGTGGTTTTCCCTTGACCAAGGTATCAGGCATTGTTTTTGTAGAACATTTTATTCAGTTTTCTGAGATTAGATGGTGTGGCGTGGGGCTTACTGGCCACGTGGTAGGGAAGTATGGCCTTCGTAGAGAAGTTGCTGCTATATTCCCATTTGGTAAGCATTTTGATTCTGCATCACCGGAGAGTTTGTAAGGCATAGTGAAATATAGCTGGTTCTCATAAGTTAAAAATAAAAAAGAACTTTTTACTGCCGATGTGGTGGTGGAAGTCCTGGAGGAGTTGCAAAATCAGACTATTGTGTGGGGGTCAGGGATTCCCCACTTTAAGCATGAGTCCACCTCTCAGGCCATGGGAACGAATGGGGAGACAATGGAGGTTTCCCAGCAAGTGTGCTGGCTGCATATGGCAGTGAAATCGGGGGTCACGGAGTGTCTAAATTAGCACTTGGTTTCACTTTGGAGTGCTGCACCTTGGTAGGGCACACTGATGTGCCGCAGCCTTCCTCATGGGCCCCTGAATGCTTGGAAAGTGCTTGATCCATGGACCAGATGGCAGCGAGGAGGAGGAGGGGTCACCCACCCTCCATGCCTCAAACCTGCCTCTTAGCCAAAAAAGTCCTCCTCGGGGTCATGCCCCCGTGCATTGAAAAGCTCCTTTTTGACCACCACAGCACCCAGTGAACTAGAAGTTCACAACAACTAACCTTCCTTGTCCCCAGATGCTGGACTACCATGGGCCAGAGAGCCTTTGCCCACAGAGCACCACAGTGGTACAATACTCTCAACAAATAAACTCTTACTGCTGCTGCTCTTGGCCCTTTTAAGAGACAACTCCGACTTCATCTCATTTCAACTAGTCGTTGTGACTGCCTCGCCTAATCAGTGGCCCACCGCTTACTGCCCTCCACTTCAGTCTTGACAACTACCTCTCCCCGCCTTGCCCCTCCTACCTGCCTACCCCCTTGCCCCCTCTCCCTTTCCTTCCCCCAGGCATTTCCTGACTTTTATCCCTCCCCTCCCTCCATTTTAGAGCTCTTACCCTCACCCTCTACCCTCTGACAATGGCTTTCCTGCCTGCATACCCCCCTCACCTGCAGCACTTATTTCTAAGATTTCCCTTGGCTGGCAAGTCATGCTACCTAACATTTGGCACATTTTGAATTACTGGAATTTCCTAAGCCTCAGTCTCTTACTACTTTTTATTGTGTAACTATGTATTATTATGTTGACCTTTGTATGTATGTATACCCCCATTCCTTCGACGTGGAACCTTTGTAAATGAGCAGTTCCTGCTCAAAGGTATTTGTAATCCTAGATTTCAATAAAATAAAATAAAAATAAAATAAAATGCCTGAAGAACATCTTGGGACTACCTTGAAGGCTTTTACCCATTTTTGTAATGGGATTTTATGCATGGTTCCTTGCCTGTGAGAGGACAGGCTAGGGATGGTGGCAGATGCTGAAGCTGCTATCCAGGCAGACCGTGAGGCCGCATGGGATGGTGTCTGATGTCATTGCTACTTGCTCCAGAGGAAGTGGGCCTGCAACAAGGTGGGAAAGTGCAGCCCCCATTTTTTGGTGCTGGATCAGGGGAAAGGTTTGCTGCATGCATGGGGCTATTCTTTGTGCAGTCAGCATTATGGAGTCGGTACCAGCAAATTTAAATAAAAAAATAAAAACAAAAACATAATAAGGTACAGTTTAGGAGGGCTCCAAGAGGACCATGGGCCTGATACAGGAGGAAGTAAAAAGAGGCCCGAAGGCCGGAGAGTGAGGAGTAGGCACCTGTAGAGGAAGTTTTTTTTCTTGGGAATAAAGGAGGACAGAAGGTAAAAGGGAGCAGTTCACTGAAGGGATTGCATGGGGGACTAGAAGCAGGCTGGAAAGGTGGTGGACCACAGAGAAAGGCCCCTGCTGGAACACAGGCATCACTGATCATGGTGGGTTTGGGGGAGTGCTGTTTTGGGGAGTATGCCACATGGTGGAACTGGCTGGGGGCCCTTGGGGCACATGGTTGAGTAGGCTCAGTTTGGGAGGTACCATGGCTGTGTGTGGGGGAGGCCACCAGGGGAGGGCCTGGGGCCTCAGCAATGGGACAGAGCCTGGACAGACACCTTAGAGCTAGGTCACCTGAGGAACCTGAGGCACAAGGGAAGGAGAGCACCCCCCAGAGATTGGGGAGGTTTTTGCCTACCAATAGGGATGAATCTAGCAGCTGTTACCCAGGCACCTGGAGGGGTGGCACCTGGTAGGAACAGGTGATGGTTCTCTCTCTTTTGGGAATGGGTGAAAGACACTGGGGGTGAGGGTGGGCCAAAGATCTCTAACATATGGATGTGAGGGGTACCCACTGAGTCTCAGGCAGATATGGGGCAAAGAAGGGGTCCAAGGCATCTATATTTTGTTGCATTTTACAAACATTAAGGTTGTCGGACCACAGAAGGGGTAGTGGCTGTTGGGAATAATATGCTGGCCATAATACATTTCTCATGTTCCTATTTTCTTGTTATACTAGTTATTTAAGGAAATGGCACCTAAGAAGCAACCCATGCCAGCCTCCACTGCTCAGCTATGATCAGAAGTGGCAGCATTAATGGGTAAGATGACAGAGCTCATGGAGAGGGCCCAGAAGAATGATGAGGAGGAGGTGATGGAGAGAAAAAGAAAGCTGCCAGTGGGGCCCTGGGGAAGGGGGGAAGGAGGCAAGTACCCAAGGGTGCTGCCCCAGACCCAGAGCCAGCCCCCTGCCAGAATCAACACTGGAACCTTTGGACCTGGACACATGTGTGAGTAAGGGTACAGGTGAACCCTCAGGTGAGGGTAGTCTCAAGGATTATATGGCAGGGTTGTTAGAGAAGATGGGGGAAAAAGGACTAGACACAATGGAGAAAATCCTGGAGGAGTTTTAGAAAGGCAAACGGGGCAATGGGGGTCTGGGAGGCAGGTTTAGGCATTGGTGGTGGGAGGAAGCTTTACAAAGTCCCTCCAGGGTTTTGTTTGTGGTACCATGTACCCATCTCCATCAAGGACAAAATATGGAATGAGGAATACATTGACATATTTGGATTATTGGACAAAAAGATAACCAAATAGTATGAGCACAAAGAAACAGTAGGAAAATTAGAAAAGGCAGTAGTACTGGCAGCGGAGGGCCATAAGGAGGAAGAAGCCACATATAAGGGAAACAATTTAGACACTTGGCAGCTCGTAGGGTTTTGATATACAGTGCCATTTTGATAGAAAACAATCAGATTGGCCATTCCACTCCTGACCTATACAGCCATAATTAGGGATGCTTACAAGGCCCAGAAAGGATTTGGATGATTGGAGTATCACAAGGCTTTCTGGTAGCAGATGGCAGAGAGGGGTGACCTAAGGTGGGACTGTACATACTCAGAGTTATGGGTCAGAACCTTGTCCAGCCAGTCGGGAGTGGTGGCAGAGGGGACCAAGAAGACTGCAAAGCAGGCAGGACCAAGTCCTGCTGGGCTTACAACAGGGCTGCATATACCTGGACCAATTGTAAATTTAGGCATGTATGCTCAAAATGTAGTGGGCAGCATCCGGTTCTAAAATGCAGGGGAACAAGGAATGGTCTGGTGGGTTGAGTAGCCAGTACCAGTCATTTCGAGGGATGCCAGGGTGAAGGGTGAAGAGGAGGTAATGGTTGTGGTTTTGGGGGCAGGGGATTGGGATCTGGGAACAGAGGTGGGTACAATTCCAACTATTGAAGCCAGGGGGTGGTGGGGCTGAGATGGGGTTTCCCTCTGGCCAGGACTCCAATGAAGGCCGAGATGGTGGAGGCATGGATGGCAGGGTACCCTAATCAGAAGCAAGGGGCAATGTTGCAGGAGGGTTATTCAAGGGGTTTTACACTAGTTTTTCAAGGAAACAGGATGGGAGTAAGGGCTAAGAATCTCTCCTCAGTTGAAGGGAAGGAGGACATAGTATGCAAAAAAATCCTTAAGGAGAAAACAATGGGTAGGGTGGAGGGGACTTTTGCAGGCTCGCTGTGTAGTCAATTTTGCATCTCCTCTTTGGGAATAGTCCCCAAAAAGCAGCCGGGTGAATACTGCCTGATTCACCATTTGTCTTATCCTGAGGGCTCATCCATTAATGATGGCATAGGTGAGGAGCTCCGTTCTGTATCCTATACATCATTGGATTCAGTGGTGCTATTGATTAGAGCAGTTCAAGGGGCTTGGTTTGCAAAAATGGACTTTGAATCTGCTTTTTGGCTGCTGCTGGTATGGCCTGAGGATTGGGACCTGATGGTATCCAGTTCCATGAGGGGATTTATTTTGATAAGGCCATGCCATTGGGTTGCTCAGTGGCTTGTTCCACTTTTGAGACATTTTGTACTTGGGTTTAGTTGGTGTTTGGGCACAGATATGGCCACAGGTGGTTGGTATACTACCATGATAATTTCTTGCTGATTGGGAAATCCAAGAAGGAAGTGCAGAGGATGTTACTGGATTTCCAGGACATGTGCAAGGCAATAGGAATTCCCTTAGCAGAAGGAAAAACAGAAGGAACAGGCAGGGTATTAGAATATTTTGAGATCGAGGTAGATACAGTGGGGGGATGTTTCTGGTTGCCCCAGGGCAAGGTACAGTAACTCAAGGAGCTGCTGGGGCTGGTGTTGGACAGAAAGAGGGTACCTTTGGTGCTAGTTCAACAACTAGTACAGGACATCTGAACTTGGCTTGCAAGGCCATTACCTCAGGCAGGGTTTTCACACAATGTCTGGGGAGGACCACAGGGAAGGTGAAGTGGCTGCATCAGTGGGTGGATATTAACAAGGGGGTGAGGTAGGACCTTACTGTATGGGACACCTTTTTAGTGAAGTACAGTGGGGTTACTTTCTGGCAGGAGGACTGGATGGATTGTGACGCCATCCAGCTATATATGGATGTATCTGCAGCTCTGGGCCTGGGAGCTTATTAAAGGGGTAGATGGATGTCTGAAGCGTGGCTGGACAGCTGGCAGGCCAGACAATTGCTGAAGGATATCACGTTGTTGAAGATCTTCCCTATTTAGGTAGCTCTAGTGATATGGGCTGAGGAGATGTGGAAGAAGAAGGTTCTGTTCTGGTGCAACAACAAGGGTGTGGTTGAAGTTATTAACAGGTGGATAGGCTCCACGGAAATGGTGACTAGGGTTATGAGGCAGCTGGTACTGCTGGGACTACATTTGAACCTTACATTTAGAGCCAGACACATGGAAGGGGTTCAGAATGAAACTGCTGACAGCCTTTTAAGTTTTCAGTAGGGCAGGTTCTGGAGGCTGGCTCCTTATGCAGAAATAGTGAGAAGACTGGTGCTAGGACATCTGTGGGTAATTTGGCAGCAAGAGCCTGAATGTTGTACTGGAACTCATGGTCAGCCAATACTCTAAAGGCATACAAAGGTGCATGGGATGCCTTCTAGAGGTTTTGGTTGCAGCAGGGCATGCTGGTAAGTTTGCCTGTCACTGAGGAACAGGTAATAAGGTTAATGGTAGATAGGTGGGAAAAAGGCCTGGCACAGTCAACCATGGAGGTACAATTAGCTTTGATAGATTGGGCCTGTGGGACTAGGGGATGGCCTGAGCCAAACAGCAGTAAGAGGATAAGATGCATGCTTTTAGGCTAGCAAAATGGGCAGGTACCCCAGGTCGACACTCATAGACCCATCATGCCTGACATCCTAACTGTAGTGATGGTGGCACTGGAGGTCATTTGCTATTCAGCCAATGAAGCTTGCTTTTTCTGGCATTTTTTAACCCTGATGTATAGAGGGGCCTTCAGGGTGGGGAAAGTGGTAGCCAGAAACCAATGAGATACGGAAGGGGTCTGCAGATGGGGGACAAAATTCTCCGGGGAGGGATTGCTCATTTGGTTGCGGTGCTCAAAAATGGACCAGATGGGACACGGGAATCGGGTACAGATTAAGCAAGAAGAAGGGGATCAAGCATGTACTGTCCGGGCAATGGAGAGCTACAGGAACATACAGCCCTTGGTCATCAGTTCTTTGTTTCATCATGGCAACAAGGGAGTAGTGACCTGCTTCCAGGTGGTTGAAGTCCTAAAAAAGGCTTTGGCTTTCAGGGGGCAGGACCCAGCACAATTTACCACTCACTCATTGAGGATAGGGGTGGCCTCTATATTGGTCCAGAAAGGGGGGATCGGAAGATGTAATAAAGGAGTTGGGCAGATGGCGATATGCCTGTTATAAGTGCAATGACAGACTTTAAGTGATGGTTGTTCTAGTTTCCTTATGCCAGCAGGTGAACACAGGAGAAGGACTGGGTGGATCTTGGGACACTCCTTCATATACTGGGCAGAAAGACACACTGCAATTGCCCCAGGGTCAGGGAATTCACAAAGGGACTCAGAGGCCCACAGGTCTGCTGGAAAGGGGTCCGGGGAATGCGATGGGCCCAGTTGTTTCCTTTGGTGGAGGAGCTCAAGCTTATTTGGGGAATGCCTGACATAATAGTTATTCACCTTGGGGGAAATGACTTGGGGGAGACACCATGGGGAGCCTTGCTTCAGGCCATCAAGGTTGATTTGCAGACCGTAGATGGCTGGTTGCCAAGAGTGGAGGTGGTATGGTCAGAGATCATATCCCAACCATTGTGGCGACACACAAAAAGCACTGGAGCGAGTGAAAGGGCAGGGAAGAGGCTGAACAGAAGGGTGGCTAGGTTTCTGACAGAGTTGGGGTGAAGCTACATTTCACACAGGGAGATACATTTCCACAAGCCATAATTTTATAGGGGTGATGGGGGTTCATCTTTTGGATGTGGGCATGGCTTTCTTTTTTCTGCCTTTTTGGAATCTGCTGGAGGCTAGGATGAAGTGTGGTTAAAGACCCCACAATGGGGGAAGCCCTACCATCCAATGCAAGCTGGAGGTGGAGACCAATGGAAAGGGAATTCTGGATAAGAGGAAAGGGCATAGTGGGCTTTAAGGGGGAAGCTGAGGGAGGGTAGTAGGTTCCATGGGGTGGGGGCAGTGCACCTGGACATGATTAGAAGGGGAAGGGAGTGTAGAAGAGCTAGGGATTGGGTCTGTGGCATCTGGACCTAGCAAAGTAAAGTGTAGGGAGTATTGGTTGATGGTGGTGGGGGGTCAGATGATGCATCCAGACCCCAAGAAGAGAGGAACAGAAAAGATGAAGAACAGGACCTGCTACAGAATTCAATGCAAGATTGAATTGGGGAAGCTCTATGAAAATAAATAAAACTATTATGTTTGATGAACTATGACTGAGTAACCTGTGATGTTATATAGTGGTGTAAATAAATCTAATTGCCTTTGCACATTCAAAACCTGTCTGGACATTGAGTCATTTCAGAAGGGATGTTCAGAAGACAAATAGGATTGCCATTAAACGGCAACCAGAAATGTCTGATGGCATTCCTGGAGAAATGGAAGATGATTAGGAGCATGGGGGGAAGGGGGGATTAAATAGGGAGGACAGAGGAAGGGGGTGGAGCTTGGTGAGGTTATGACTAACAGCAGGTAGTAGAAGGGGAGGTGACAGGTGTGGTCATGATTGGCAGGTTACAAAGGAATGATCTGTATACCTGAGTGGATACAGGATTGGCTCAGTGAAGTAGCCTGGAGGGGTCCTTGCCAGAGCTCCTTAAGGGGTTTATAAGACCACATTTGGGAGCTCTTTCCCTCTTTCTGCTGGGATTTTTCATTTTCCCATCCACCCCCCCTGACAGATTGGTTGACAGATGAACATCAGGTGGGGCAGGGGGTGCCTAAGACGAGGTTTATGATTGGACTGAGAGTCCTGGAGCAGGTGCACAGTTCCTGCCATGTTGAAAGATGGCTGCGAGATCAAGGTTAAGAAGGAAAGCAAATTCTTGGTAAGGGGGAAGGGCATAGAGGGCTAAAGAGGGGGCAGCTGGGGAGGGTTCCATGGGCTGGGTGCAGTGCACCTGGATGTGATTAGAAGGGGGAGGGATTAAAGAAGTGCTAGGGGTCGGGTCTATGGCATAAAGACCTAGCAAAGTAAAGTGTAGGGAGTATTGATTGATGCTGGTGGGGGGGGGGGGTGATGCATCTGGACCCTGAGAAGAGAGGAACAGAAAAGGTGAAAATTGGGACTTGCTACTGAATTCAATGCAAGATTGAATTGGGGAAGCTCTATGAAAATAAATAAAACTGTTATGTTTGATGAACTATGACTGAGTAACCTGTAATGTTATATAGTGGTGTAAATAAATCTAACTGCCTTTGCGCATCCAAAACCTGTCTGGACATTGAGTCATTTCAGAAGGGATGGTCAGAGGACAATGTATTCTTATGAAGCTGATCTTGTAGCTATGCCACCTCAATCTTTTTTATGACAATTTTCAAAAACAGGAAATGTGACAGTTCACTAAATTTACCATAAAAGAAGTTATTTTCACTAAAATGTGTTTTGCTATTTTCACTCAGTGTGACAGCTGCATGAAACAATGACTAGCTGACTAAAGATGCCCATTTTAAATAGAAGTAAATTAGGGATTCATCAGCTTATGTGAAATTAAATGTACATATTTTCATCTGTTAGCATCATGCATGAAGTATGAGATGTGCAAAAATAAATAGTTGCATGGTATTTATTTGACTTATTTGAAAAACAAAAAGTGCACACTGAGATAAGGCTCGTTGTCAGGTGCAGCCCCAATAGCCGGAGTCAAAAAAAGTCTATTTATTTATTTATTTGTTTTGGGCTGCCAGATACACCTACTGGGAACATAGTCCTTTTACATGGGTGAACCAGATATATTACAAAGAGTATAAAACAAGGCAACAAACAATAAAAACAGCAAGTACTTCACCACAACTCTTTTGGGGGCCACTGGAGAGGTTACAAGTACTGTATATAATATGAATGCAAAGTTAATGACTTATTTTATTTTTACAGGTAATTTAGAATGATTTCACTGGATGAATGATGAACCAGGAGTAATTGGTTTCCCCCTGCATTGTGGGGCAGGGTCCTAGGGAGTTGCAACATATAAAACAGCATGCAAATATTCCCTGATAAAATATGGAATACACATTAATTTTAAGATAAGTTCTTTGAAATGGGCTAGCTTTGGAACCATTATGGCCTGGAGTTTATTTTTGTTTCTCTTAGAAAAATGAAAGCAGTAAAATGATTCCATTGACAAAGTGTTCTACTCTATAGTAAAAGAATAAAAGAACACAGTGTAAACTGTAATGATATTCAAATATTCATTAAATATTTTATGTAAGTTTCTACAAACAAAATTACTAGAAAATTAAAACCCATAGATTTTCAAGTTTTGATTTGCAATATTTGAAAATAAAAGTAGTTACACAAAACATAATATTATCATAACATTATCATTATGAAATATATGTCAATGGATTTCAAAATAATGAAATGCCGCTTTAAAATTTGATGGTGCCACATCTCAAAGGCAGACCACCAAACAAACAGAAATTTGCACTCCTGTGAAAAAAAATGTAGTTGTACTCACTACTGAGTGCAGGATTTCTTTATTAAAACTGACAGTTAAGGTTGTTGATTAGTCTGCTGGTAGTACATGCTATTAGTGTGTTTTAAATGTTTGCATCTGATCTTGTACATCATGCACCACAGAGTGTTTCAGTAAAGAGGTCCTGCACTACAGTGCTGAGCATGTCCACATTTTATTTGGAAGAGTGCTAATCTCTGTTTGATATACATATGAAAAAATATATATATATATATATATATATATATATATATATATATATATATCTCGATAGATATTTGATATGTAATGGAGTTAAAATGAAATTTAAAACTGGAGATGTGGTGCTTCAGAAGACTTAAGTGGTTTTCTGATAATGAGAACTACTGATCTTTTTTTGTTGTTGTTAAATGGTGACATGTATAAACAATGAAGCAATACATTTATCAGAAGTAAATTTGGTTCATATCTGCCCCAGGTTGTCATCTAATGACACTTCCCAGACTTCCTGGGCCTTACACAGGTGGTTACCTCTGCAACTCATGTTCACTTGATGGGATAGCCTGACGTTCATTGGAGACTGGAGTCCTTCCAGACACTTTGAAGGAGGCAGAGGTAGTACCACTCCTGAAGAAATCTTCTCTACACCTGCACTGCCTAGCCAACGACTGACCTGTCTCTAAGCTGCCTTTTGTAGGTAAGGTTATTAAGAACATGGTGGCCGTAGAACTGGATGATCATTTAACAATGCATGATGTCTGCAATCCTCTCCAATCCAGTTTCAGGAAGAGGCACAGCACCTAGACTGCCATAGTTCGAGTACTAAATGATCTCCTGATGGTGAGAGATTGAAGGAGTTGTTCCATCTTAGTTCTTCTCAATCTCTCTGTGGCATTTGACACTGTGGACCATGGGGTGTTGTTGGAGCACCTGCAGATTTTCTGTGGACTGTCTGATACAGTCCTCGGCTGGTTTCAATTATTCCTTACTGGCAGGACACAGAGAATAGCATTGGGGATTTATCCATTGGCACCTCTCTGTCTGTCATTTGGGGTTCTGCTGGGCTCCATCTTATCCCCCATGTTGTTCGCAGTGTATATGCTGCCATTGGGGGGACATTATAAGGCAGAATGGGCTGAGTTTTCACTGCTATGCAGATAATACTCAGCTCTACATATCCTTTGTGCCTGAGTGGGGTGATGCGGTCTCATTTTTAACAACTGCCTCACTGAAATTCAGGGCTGGATGAGTGCCAATTGGTTGAGGTTGAACCCAGATAAGACCCAGGTATTGGTAATAGAGACAGGTCACCAGGATATGGGGTTGCAGGATGGACAACCTTCTGGGCTTTGGCTCAAAGACGCCCAGCTGCTGACCTCAAATCTGAAGGTTGTATTTGACAGCAGCTTGAAACTAAATTGTCAGGTGTCAGCTGTCATAAAGGCCTTAATTTACCATCTGAGGAACATCATTCAGATTAAGCACCTGATTCTGCCTGGTGATTTGCCAGCTCTGGTTCACACCTTTGTAACCTTGACCCTTGATTACTGCAACGCCCTGTACCTAGGGTTACCAGGGGGTGATATTCACTGATTGCAGCTGGTACAGAATGTGGCAGCCAGGCTGTTGTCTGTCTTGCCAAGATCTTGCCACATCATGCCTGTGCTCTGCTATCTGCACTGGCTGCGAGTACATTGGTGAATTACCTTCAAGGCTGGATTACTGACCAATTAGGCCCTACATAGACAGGGACCCAGCTGCTTGCAAGATCTTCTCTGCCCCTACTTCCCTCTCAGCTCACTCCACTCTGCCAATGAGGGATTGCTACAGAGTCCGAGGGTATTTTTAAAGGCCTCTGGGGTGAGTTCTTTTGGTTTTGCCACCCCGACTCTGTGGAATGGTCTACCTCATTGGATCAGAGAGTACCAAAACTCTTTTAAAACTGAATTAAAGACCTATTTATTCAGCTAGGCTTTCCCTGATTAGAGTTGCATTTAGACATACCATATTCTGTATTTTATATTTATATGTTTTATTGTCATTTTTATTTGTATGTCTTGTATTTCTTATTGATTGTAAAGCACTTTGATCTCTTGAAGGAGTGTTGATAAATAAATGTTGATTGATTGATTGATTGATTGATACTGAGTTATGTTGGTCTCAGTCCAGTCCCTTGTGGCAAGGTGCCCACATCACAAAACCAACAATACAAGTAACATTAACTGACACTTTTTTTAATTCTATCCCCCCTTCCTGCCTATAACAGCCTCTATATACTGACTTAGGCAACCTCCTAGCCCCAACCAAGCAACTTTTCTTATGTACCATACCCCTATCTTTACCCTTGACTCCCCCATCTGTGGTGGCATAAAGGGAGCTGGCCAGACTCTCTCCCTAAATGACATTGTTGCTTTGGAGGTGGGTGGGCAGTTGGCAATTGGGGCCCTAGAGTGCTGTCAATATCAGCCACCTTGCTCAGCCTCCTGATGATGCTTATCTTGCAAAACCATTAGAGGTTCAGTGGAGCAGGTGATCTCTCCAAGATAGTGTTGAGAAATATATTTGAGGCAGTGCAGGGAAGTAGGTACTGTGATCACATGTATTGTATCTGTCATGTGGGTAAACAGAGGGCTTTATTTTCCAGTGCTGTCAAGTTGGCACATTACGCAAGCTCCAAGATTCATACAAAAAAAATTGTTCACATGGAAAAATGAGCTGTGTCAGTGTTTTTTTTATATTGTTTCCTCTTTTCTTTATTGTTATGATGCACACCATTGTGATGCTGTCTTATTGGATATTAGTGTTTCCTTATTTCCACTCCCACACCATTCAAAATATTTGTCTTTGTTTCAAAGTTGAGATGTAATCCAGTAATAACAGAGTTAAGTTTGTTCTTTGTTTGCTTGTTTGTTTTACACTGAAGTGCCCCATGCAAGACTTTAAATGTGAAAAGAACTGCAGTGTCATATATGACATCATGCTGCTTGCCATGGAAGTTGCAGTCCTCAGATCTAAGGGGAGAGATAAGAGTGACAAAAATACAAAACAGCAATAACCTTTAAATGTTCTTTGGCAAAAACATAAAATAGCTGGAACTTTTAAATGTTCATATGTAATTTAGATTGTTTTTACAATACTGTATAAATGTAATATATTCTTAAAGTGGAGAGCACAACAAAATGTATTTCAATGTATGTTGCTGTTCATCTTTAAGGAATGTTTATAATTTAAAAAATACGAGTTGTTTCATTTTTTACTGATTTAATGCTCTAGTAACAGAAAGTGTGCTTAAGTAAAAGATATCCTCAAACATACAGTAGGAGTTTGATAACAAGTTGTTTTTGTTTGTTTATTTTCACTGCTGCTACATTCTAGATCTCAAAGGTTCAAAATACGTTGATGATATCAGTTTAGTTCTTAGCACTGGTTTCCCTCATAACTTTTATGAAAGATTTTATAATTTTAAAAATATAATAACACGTGAGTTGATAATAACAGGATTATTATTTTTTTGGTAGCATACAGTACCTGTTTTAGCAGGAGGAAATATGTGACAAACTTAAAATAGCATCATGTGGTTTACCATGGATTTTGTTTTTACTGTTGCTATGTTCCAGATCTCAAATGTCACAATAATTTCATTATACCATGTTAGTCCTTAGTCTATAACAGCTGGTACCCCCATCAATTATGAAAGTTTTTATTCTGAAATGTAATAATATGTAAGATGATAATAACAAGACTCATTTTTTTGGTACCAAGGTGTTCAGTATAACTGTTTTAGCAGGAGAAAAACTGTGCCAAGAATAAAATGCCAGCATGTGTTTTGCCTTGGAATATTAAAGCTCAGTGAGTCCATGTAAAAGACAGCAGGGACAAAACCAAAAGTTAGTGGTTCCCTTCAATATTTGTAAATGACTAGTAGTTTGTTATTGGGAAAGGGGAAATGGTTTAACCAGAAAAGGCACACTGAGCCAGAACTTGTTTCCAGCTGTGACCTGGGAGCACAAGGAAATTATATGACTTGCTCAGGGTTACATAGTATGCAAGTGACGGCTGATGGGATTCAAACCCAGGTCTCAAGGTTGGCATCTCAGTGCTATTAAACACTACACTATACTGCCTCCTTATAAATGACCTTCAGCAATTAAAAATCTTTTTTTAGTATTTCCAATGATGTTTAAGGAAACTGAAGATACAATGGCTAGAACATTTCCTGAACTCTGATTGGTCAGTGTGTACCTGAGCCAGTGATGATATTACACAATAACATCATTGTGTGGATTTGTTGGATGACATTATTCTTTTTTCAGAAACAAAGATATATTGCTACACTAAAAATCTACTAAAACCTTTTTTTTTTATTTTGTATAACATCTAGCCATTGTATAATTGCAATGAGGCACTCCAAGGTGTGTGTTATTGTGTAATAACATTACTCCTTGGGTGGTGGAAGCACTCGGCTTCACCTTGTGCTTCAACCCACCCCAGAAGTGACATTATTACATGATAACACACACCTTGTTGTGCCATATTGCTTAATTATCTTCTGTCCTAAGTGTACTCAGACTAAATTGCTTTTAATACAAAGCTAAATAAATATCCTGGCCTGTAGTTTCAGCAAGTAGAAGAATAAAATGTTCATTGATGTGCATATTTAAGAGTAATTAAGCATTTAGACACAGCCAGGGGTGGGTTACTGTCTTTTAACCTAACACTAGGGGCTCATGAGACACTAGGCGTAGCCACATTTCCAATGCCCATAGGGTTAGAATAACAAAGGTGGCCCAGCCTCTGAAGTGTTAAATGCTAATATTAAATGAAACTATAATATATTCATATTTTAAACTGAATATTTTTATAGTTAAGATTTTGATTGTTCTATTGTATATAAAGGTTCCCGGCTATTAGCATAACTATTGCATAATGCTGTTAGCCAATCAACATTGTCCATTGCCAACCAATTTTGTTATAATAGAAACTGTTACTTAAATTATATTCCCATTTCATTACTCAGTATGCAGAATGCTGCTATGCCTTTTAGAAATAGCTACTGTCACTAAAACAACAAGATAACATAAAAATTGAATTTACTGTAATGAGCAATATACATTCTACATTTACAATTTACCATGGTGTCATTTAACTTATTTTACCAAACTGCTGTTGAAATAAATTTTGCTGGTATGAACACAGAAAATGCATGACTTGAGTGGGTCAGCACAAATAACTTCACCTACTATATGTGACATAGTTGATTGACTTAAAAAATGAGTACATGTTCAAATTCCTAGTCAGGAATAAGGTGTGCCCTGATTGACCTAGAGTCCTTTTTGACCTTAAAATGACTGTTTTAATTCAATCATGGTCTTACATTTCTGAGTATGTTGCTTTTGCTTATAATTCTACCTATACTGTATACTATAAGGCACTGGGAACTAAAAGGCACGTTATAAATTTTATTATGTCCTACCATTGAATTGTGTTCTAGTTTCTGTCTTTCCTGCTTGTTGTGTTTCAAAAGTACAGAGCAATTTTTCTAGCCTGAAATCACAGTTGCTGTAGATGTTGATATTAAGAACAATAGCTACATAATCACCATTAGGTAATGAACCATATCAAACTAGCATAATAAAACAAAATATACATAACACCATGCATCTCCAGACAAAGCAACTGTTGGTATTGGTTCTAGTTTGGCATTTTATTAATCTTTTCAGCTTACTGGGCAAAGTTCAAAGGTTATTCTTTTTTTCTGCAGAATCAATATTTGTAAACAAAACATTTATTTACCTTTGTTTCCTGTATTAACTTAATTAAGATGGCCTTCATGTGTAATTAGGTAGCACACTCGCCTCTGAGGCTGGGAGATCAGAGGGCTGTGGGTTCGGTTCCCACATCTGGCACTTGGGTTAATATCCCAGTACTGATACTGTAGTGCAGCATGAGAGGGGTGCTGCACTTCTGAGGTGCCATCTTTCAGATGAGACGTTAAACTGAGGTCCCATCTGCCTTGATTGGTGGTAGTTCAGGTGGATGGTAAAGATCCCATGGCACTTATCGAAAAGAGTATAGGTATTTCCCCTGTGTCCTGGCCAAATTTCCCTCATTCACTAAAAATACCACTAACAGATTAATCTGGTTCAAGGTCAGTTGGCATTCATCTGTATCCCCCTCCCCTAGGTCGTGCCTGAAAATAGGCAGGATTTGTCTAGTGCACTTACCTGGTCAACAACAACTAAATAAATAAATAAATTACACAAATGTAAATCCACAGTGATGTAAATATCATAGGTTTAGTTCCAAAAATATTATTTCATTACATACAGCTAATCCTTGGCTCTAAAAAACATCTGTAATCCTCAATTAGATATGTAATTCTTATAATAGGATTAGTGATATTATCATCATTGATATGACACAATTTATTATTGTGGATATTACCATTCTATAAAAAGCATCATACTCAGCTTTACATTCTTAGTGAAGAGTCAGAATCACTTCTCTGGTTTATAACAGTTGTATTGGTACTCTGCTCAATTATCATCATTTCCAGATCTGTGTACTGTATGATAACATTGCCATGCTTGTAAAATCATTGACCACAGTTGCACGTGGTTGTGATTTTGAACTTCCAAAAACTCTTTCAGATGATTTACTCTCAGAAACAGTGGTTAACTTAAGACTATGGGAAAGCAGATGGCAATGGTCACAAGCTTATATCATAGCAAAAGCTCAGGGACACTGGTTTACCGGGATTGAGAAAGGGCATATTCCATTTTGCACATTGTAAAAAACGGTATTGTCACCAGTGTCTGATAAGCCAAAATCCGGTTTTACCGGTATTTGGTTCTCTGTACTTTATTTAACATTTTTTAACTCTGCTAACATGCATTTTAGCAATTTTGACCTCCACTGTTGCACATCCTTCCATCCTTGTACCAATTTAAAGTTATTTTAGGTACAAGATGTGATGGCAGCAGCAGCACTACAGCCCCCATCTCTAAGGTGTGATGGAAGCAGCACTACAGCCTCATCCCTCGAGTGCGATGGCAGCACCAACAGCACTATGACCTCCCTCCCTCAGGAATGACAAGCAGTAGCACTGTGGTCCCCATCCCTTAGGTGTGATTGCAGCAGTACTACTTTCCCCCTTCACCACTGGTGATGGCAGAATCACTACAGCCCCCACCCCTTCGGTGTAATGGCAGTAGCAACAATACAGTCCACATCCCTCAGGAGTGATGGCAGTAGTGACAGCACTATGATCCCCTTTCTCCAAACACCCACACCCCACATGCACAAGTTACAAATGACTTGGTCTCTTTGCTTGTTAGAACTCAGATGTGAATTAATCTGAACCACCACCACTAAGGTGGACTACCTTTGTTTTTTCCTATCTATAATTTAACTGCCTGAACTGGATATCTGCCTGTGACACCACTGACCAGGGTTAGGGAACAGACTTGGGTGTTGAAGGCCAGCTGGTGGGTAAAGGCTTGATTGTCCACCAACCACGCAGCTTCTCCTGGGAGGGAGGATGGGTTCACAGCTCAGCATTTGCTCAACATATCATCCCTCACTGCAGGAGGGAGCATGATGGATGTCGGCTTGTGCCTTGACATCATGTGGCCTGTCAAGAAAATAGGAAAACACCCGCTGGCCAACCGGAGGACAGCTGTTGGTCCCTCCATAAACTGGAAGCCTCAGACGTGTGTCCGTTCTGACCCCTGCCATGCTAAGGATACACAGGAAGCTCTTTGGGATAATTTTCCTCCCCGGTAGCCTCCCACAGGGGTAGGGGCCCACTCAATGAAGGGTTACTTTTGGTTACCTGGTAGCACAGCACTAAAGGGCAGTGGATGGTGGTCAGAAGGGGGGCCTTGGCAGGCCTGAAGGAGTGGATGGCCAGGATAGGAGGAAAAAAACAAAACTGCTTGAATGTGCTTCTTTGAAATAAAGTGTCTTCACCTAAAAAATCCGCAAGTGATTAGTGGAGGACCTTCAAATGGATTCATGCATCTCCCAGACATGTGAATGCTTTTTTTTTTTTTATTATTTGGTGTCCATGAAAAGGGTGTTTCCCAGTTTTCATGTCTTTGTTCAGATGTGAATTGAGCACTACTCTGCCCACCAGCATCATACAGCCCCTGGGGTCTTACTGTCTATATGTCATTGACTGTGCTTTCAAAATCCACTGGACAAACATAAGTACACTTAAATACTTAACTTTTGCTTTTTGTTGACGCAGTCATCAGAAAACGTTTTGTTGTCACAGAGACTGAAACAGCAGGTGGGAGAAAAGGTGCAAATCATCCAATTCATCTAAGTGGGGTGCTGACTGTGAAGTCTTTTCACAAGTAGTAAGGCAGTTTCTTCTTTGTGAACATATTTTCAGACTAGTTTTCATTCAAACAACTGAGGATTTTGGATGGCCCTACTGATTACAGTATAAACTTGAATAAGCTAGTTGGTAACAGTGATCCTGTGTTTAGCAATCTACAATCTAGAAGCTCATATGCAAACAATACAATGAAAACCTGACTAAAATCTAAAAACAAGCTTATGAAACACATAAATGTTTCTGAACATTTACCTTTACCTATGCAAAATCATTGCAGTCCAAGTAAAATGCAGACTAATTACATGGTACTCTGACTACTATTCTATGATGTAATAAACATATATTGGTATTTTTTTATATTCTTTGTAAAGGAGGTAAAGCCCAGTATGCAGAACTGTCTGTTTTCAGGAGTGACCTAGAAGCACTGGGGAGGTTAAGCGACTTGCTTGGAGTCACACAGTATGCAAGTGGAGGTTGTGGGAATCAAACCCAAGACTGCTGGATGTACGCAGTTCAATCACTGTTTGTTATTCTAACCACTGGGTATGGATGATTAAACTGAGTAGCTGATTACAACAAAGCAGTGCAGATGATTTCCTTACTGACTTTATATGCAGCAAAGCAGAAAGAATGCAAAGCACATCAGCATTCATTTTAAGATGCTGAAATCTGGGTCGGCCCACTGGTGCTGCAGTAGCATTATTGCTTGCAATGCCAGTGACCCAGGGTCAGAAGTGAACTCGGTTTGCTGGAGGTCTGACCAGGGGACTAGGATTGAGCACCCAGGGGACTGCTTTCCTCCTCTGGGAAGGGTGGGCTGCAGGTCCTGCTGCTTTACCACCACCTGTGTGACCATGGATGGCGGTGAAATGGTGCTGCAGAGTGATCAGGTGGGGAGGATGCTAGCCAGGATCTGGAGCAGTGGCATGTCTCTGTGACCTACCTCCTTGGAACTCCTCTAGTGCAGATGCCCTCAAGGACAGAGAACAGAAAACCAGGAACAATCACTGTACATCGGTCACTGGCAGAAGGGACCCAGGTGCCCTAGATTTCATAACCAGGCACCATGAGGGACCCACTGAGCTGCCCGCCACACACTAACGGAGTGTGGAGGGGTGACCTGGGGTTCCCTCCCTTCCCACCTTGGGGGGGGTTACAATCCAGGCAGGATAGGGGCAGGCTCACAGGAGCTCCTGAGCATTACCTGGGGTGAAGCTAGGGGATACCCAGCCTAGGGATCTCTGAAAAGTGGAGACTGATGCTGTGAGAATGGGACATAGAAAGATAAAAAAAAATTTAAAAGATGCTGAAATCTTAGAGATTCTGTGCAGTGACATGCATTCGTGAGGCACTGTATAAGAATTCAAAATCCGTGATATCAAGCAGGATTCCTCAGATTGTTACCGGTGTTACCGTTAAAAATGGAAAACCAGGGTCCCTGCAAAAGCTCCTTTCTCTGGTGATGAATATTTTATTCCATGGGGGGTTAAACTATAATAGGATGAACAAAGTACAGAGTCCAGACTTATTTCCTCTTTTAGCAAATTTGCATTGCCATAGGTCAACAACAAATGAATAATACTGATTTCATTGGCTGGATTAAGATACTATATGCCATAGTTTTACCTGCCCTAAGTTCAAATTCTTAAAAGGATTTAACAAGGTAAACTGTGGGAATCTTTTTAGCTTGAATTCTAGTTGGCAGTCACATGGACAGGAGTAGAAACTAACAGGAGGGAGGTTCAGGAGGGACATGAGGAAGTATTACTTCGCAGAAAGGGTGTTAGGGCCATGGAACAGTACACCTGTTGAAGTAGTGAGTACTGAAATCATAGGTGATTTTAAGCATGGCTGGGACTAAATGAAGGGTACAGTATTAGCTAGAGGTGGCAAAAACTGGAAGGTAAAATGATGAGAAGATGGGGTGGGCAAGAACCCTAGAGTGACAGAAGGTTATAGGGCTAAATACAGAACTCAATTAAACTGACTGGACTATTGGTCTTCTGCCATCATTGTACATGTTTCTATATAACTATTTCTTAACCTTATAAAACATTTATACAGAATGCACAAAATAGCATACCACTTAGATTGAACTGTGTGTGTGTGTGTGTGTGTGTGTGTGTGTGTGTGTGTGGCAGTCTCATATGAATGACCTAGCATTTAATTGGCAGGGAATCAAAAACTTCTTGATGGCTAGAGAGGTGGTCTCACCTGGGCAGGGATGGGAAATATGTGGGGTGTGGTGGGGGCAATGAGCTACCTTGTTTGTGTTATGTGGATATACTGTGTGCATTTTGCTTGACTAGGTCATGCATAAATGCTGTTGGGCTTATGAAATTATGAAACATCATTATACTGGTATAGCAGTACATTGCCACTCCTAAATCTGATGTAACATTACTGGCCTCCTTCAGTTCAGTTTGTTTTTTGATTAATAAACTTATTGCTATTAGAACATTTCAACCATAAAAACATAATTAAACAGTCATCATACTCAAATCATAACAATAAACACACACACACACAAGCATAATAAAACTTAGCCCCAAGAGGAAAAAACAAGAGAAAATATTACGTCCAATTAAAAGTGCTGGCATAATTCAACATATTTACAGGTTCTATACCTCTGTGACTTTATTTGGATTAAGGATTGTGTTACTGATTGAATAAAATCTGTAAACACATACTCACTCATCTGTACTGGATGTCAAGAGAAAACAAGTTATGTTGGCCATATGATTTGTTGTATTTGCATGCCAGTCCTTTCTAAAAAGCTATTACCTCTAGACCTGTGGCCACTCAGATTTTGGACTACATTTTGTTTTCCTGCTCTTTTTATTTCCCTGCATTTTGAAATGTCAAGCTTTCTGGCAATATACTGTTTACTGTAGTAAGTAATCAGCTAGCATGTAATCTTGCAGTGCTTTTCTGTGTGACGATAATAAGAATGAAATAGATACTTAGAGACATACTTTGCCATCAATGTATGTTAAGTCACATAAATACAGTATTTATTTAGAATTGGTCTCATGAGTATGAGTTCACATGAGAATTGTTTTATTACGTAACTGGCATCATTTACATTTATTATTTGCATGGCTACAGTATTCAGTCAATTCCTCTGTACTTTGATCAAATTCCATATCAGGAGCTACTAACAGCATTTCATGTACATATGTCATGTGTATTGAAACCATTGCAGGCAGTAAAATGTAGAGATGAATCTCTCTCACTTGCTCTCATAATGTTTATTTTCTACCATATTTTTCAAATAAATAATCCATTTTGCCCAGTTGTGTTCAAATGTAGGGTCTAAAACCATCACTTGAAAACAAAAGCATAGTGTCAGCCATCTTCATTGATTCCTACAAAGTGAAGAAGATTGTTAATTGTAATCCTACAGAAGCCTTGTCTGCTTGAACCACTGACATGAATTTGCGTATTGCTTTCTCTACTGAAAAACTGTTTTCTGTGTGTGCTTACTGTGACTGTTCTAAGTAACATTTTTCCATTGGCTGACCTAATTCCTTAATGATATGGGGACTTTCTCACAGTGCTGAGTCCAAAGGAAAATGAAACCAATGTCTGTGGTTGTTCTTTAGTAATGATGCACCTCAGTGCAAAGCTTGTTTCCATCAACTTTTAGTACTGCTGGAGTTTTGCCATAAAGACCCCTGGGCAATTTCCATAAACTACCCATATGCATTGCTTTAGTGATTTCTGGTACGGAAAGACTACACCACCCTTCTTGCTGTTGATGTACTATTGATTATTGCCTATTGGAAGTCATCTAGTAATAATATAATTTCCATTACAATGTATAAGGCTTAATAGTAAATCAGGGGTAATGTTAGCAGGCGCTTCTTCAGCAAGATCGTACTGAACCTTTAAAACAGGTAACTGGCAAATACAGTGCACAAGATGACAGTGCAGGTCTTCAAGGTAAGCCTGGACAAATTGCTGCTTACCAACTGAATCACATGACACCCTGGGTAGAAGGTAGGAATGACATCTCTATAAATTATTATTATTATTGTTGGTCCTTTCTTATGAACTAAGAGTAGACTTAACAGACTAAATGCATCTTCTGACATGAAATTACTTATTATTTTACTATATTACGTCTATAGTATCACTTCCTTTGCAATGCCAGTATATACCGTGTATATATATATATATATATATATATATATAGGTAATCCATGCACAATACATACTTACTTTGATGTTAAAATGTGTGATAGTTATATAAAATAATATATAAAATATAGGAACTGCAAAAACTGTGCAAATATAGGATGTAATACCAGCCTTTTTATCAGTGTAGCTTTTACAAAGTGGATGAGGGCGTCTTATGAAAAATTAGATTTTGTATTTTATGTTAGTTGAAAGCTTTAGCACATAAATCAGAAGTGATTTCATTACACAATGTGGCAAATATACTGTGTGTGGTAGAAATGTAGGAAACTTAATATAAATATGGGACAAAATTAATGTTTGGGGGAACTGCATTCATGGATCCATTTTTGGAACTTGCATAGTACTTTCATAATCTACTTTTTGAACTGTGTTGAGTACCTGCATCAGTATACTGCAATAATGGAATAACTCTGGCTTATTAAAAGAAATTGTGTTCAAGCATGTATTATGGTTTATTTGACCTTAATATTATTGTTAATCTATTGAGAGTGACAGGCCTCCAACACCACCAGATGGCACTGCACATTAACTATCGGAAACAACAAGGTCTTCCCACCCTCTTACCCATTTTTTTTTTTTTTTTTGCTTCGTGTACTGCAGATTTTGCTAGACACATAGGTAGTCTGGATTGTTAAATCTCAACTGTCAAAATTTAGCAAGAATGTAAGTTTGGGATAGTGAGGTGTACAGATTAATGTCATGTTTTGATTGTTTAAGTAGGGCACAGCTTTTCTGCAACTTAAATTGATTGTGTCAGTCTTCCTGCCACACTCAGCCTGATTTATCTCATATTGATTTCTTTTCCCTCTCACTAAGTTGCATTTCTGCTTTAAGATTGGGTGTTGCAGTGGAAATGCCCTTGCCTAGGTCATTGACTTCATGTTTGTGTCCTGCATCTTAACTGACTTGGTGCCTAGGTGAGTTTATTGGTCCTAGGATAAGTCAAAGTGGACATAGTTTAACATCAGAAATACTACCATCTCAACCAGCCATGAAATAAGACTGAATTCACAATAAAACAATGCATCAATTCTTAACTATACATGACAAATTCTTGATCACATAATGTCTGCTGCAGTTTCCTATTTGCAGTCACTTCCTTATTTCATCATAATTTTCATGGTCTGCTGGGCCATCTTGCCTCATTGTATGAAAGGTGTTAGATATGTTTAAACTGAAAATGCAATCATTTTGATCCTGGTACTAGACTCAGGGGGTTCTGTGTTACCATGTTTGTAAACACCAGCAGAATTTATTACCTTGCTTTATAACATGCTTTCTGATCAGCTAGCACAGTTAATGAAGAACCACTCCATAGGGAGTTACTATATGTTATTTTTGTATTATAGCTCCTCTAAAGTGGTATGGGGTCTGATGGTTGAATAAGCTTGTGCCCTTAAGTTCAGATTCTTGCACTACAGAATCTTCTGATATTTTGCACTAAAGGCAGACTACTGGAGTTTAACAGACCCTGTTATAATCAGCCAACTATGGTACATGATATGATAAATAGCCCCCCTTCTTCATCATGTGAAAGTAAGAACTGGAGCAAGCCAAAATAATAATGCTGGAGCAGAAGGCTGCAGATACTCAGATGGTAAGAAAAGTAGGCAGGTGGGACATTCTCAGCAACTCCAAATCCTAACTCCAATCAGTAGGCGTCACTGCGTGATACAGGGTTACTAACCATTTAGAATGTGATTGCTTTTTCAGACCCAACATACCCCATTAGGAAATGAATGAAGGTAACGGTTTTAAAGAAATTATTTTAGGGGAGAGGTTATCACAGCTAATTGATTCCTAGCCTTGTCTGACACCTGTAAGAAGCATTGATAGGCATGTGACTAAAAACTACATGGAGTTATAAACAGGTGAACAAATTCTCCATACAAAGCTTGTCATGGCATCAAAACAATTTTAGTCGTTATACCAAAAGGTTATTATATAATAGTAATTACAACAGAGCTTTATGGAAAAGGGGGCAAAAGAGTAGTGGCCTTGTATCATAAAGTGTGTGGCATTATAATATGGCTTGGTAGGTCTACTGTACTATACAGTATATAGAGGAATCAGTGTTTTTTAAACTGATCCCACTCACAGAAGACAGAGATGAACTGAGGTTTTGTGAAAATGTTTTCTCACAATGAAAAGAAAACTTTTGCAAGTGTCCATAAATTTGCAAATACAGAAATGTATGTAAGAGTTTTAAATGACATTCTGTGCAACAAGTAGCTCTAAAGATTTTTTTTTAGATTTTTCTTTACACTTTGTTGTGAATGCTGGCTTCTAACTACTTACTCGAGTGTACCTAAACTTATCATAAATCATAACATTCAGTCTGATAATGGGGAATTAGCATTTGCAATGGCTCAATACTTGGCACAGATGTTTTACTATTATACCAGTTGATCAATGACAGTACCTTTGTGTGACATAGCTTACTGGTCACAAGGGGTTAGGCTAAGATGAACAAATGTGCTTTACCTAAAAGTTGTTTACAGTATTATCCAATTCAAACCTCTAATACATATTCTGATTGGATCAAATATTTCCTAATGCAGGGTTTTATATTATGATAGTAACTAGCTATAATTTCCATATGAAAACATATTTCTGCAATAATTTCAGAGCAGCAGTCTATTCTTCAGTCATACAAAAATGAAGATATTGAAAGAGGAGCTCAACTGATATCTTGCTCTGGGAAGGTGTTATTGTATAATAGAGTTCACCTTAGAATTAGCTATCTAACATAAAGCTGTAATTAAATGTTAGTCGCTCAGAGCAGAAAGCTGTGTCATTTCACTAACTCTTTATCATAATCATTTACAGGCAGATGTGAAAGTATAATTGGATGTGCAAGATGATACCAGTGAAGGGTGTTGCTTTTGTGTGTGATTGCTGCACACTGGCAACCATTGACTGCATGCTAGCCATTAACAGATAATGTTGCAGAACCCCAAGCCCCTCCATGCTACTGTGTGCAGAGTACTGCTTGCCATTGATCTAAGCTTAGGCTAGATTGTTCACGTTCTCTGTTAAAAGTGACAAGAATGCAATGAGAAGAACTAACAGTGACCAAGAAATAACCTAAAACAATCTATCCCCAGGTGCCATGCCAGAGAGCATTCTAGTGCTGAGATGAAGGCTGTGAGCATGGCAACTGAACATGCTGCCAGCCAAGTAGCAAAGTAGAATAAACCCCCTAGAATAAGACCCCTAGGGAGAAGACCATGTTGCAATTTTCAAAGATAGAAAGCAGCACAAGGGAATATATATATCAAAAGGACTTCATATTAATTGTTAAAAAACACAGGCTTAGCTAAAAAATTGAAATGGTTGATTCAAAACAGTGAGCAAACTGGTTAAATTGAATGTAATACAACCTAGACAAAGTAAAATGTTCTGAAAAGTTCTACAAATAGAACAGCAATACACACAACAATGACACCATAGAACCATATTCCACTGACAGGTACATTTGGCCTCCCCTGAAGAGGATTGCTTGCAGGATTGAGGGAGTTGTGACAACATATACCAAACTGCTATACAAGTAATGTCTGAGAGTGTTCATTAGAATTTATGTTACTCATTTGCAAAGGGAGAAATAAGCTGAGCACTGTGATAGAGGATTGCTGTTCAAATGGTATTTCTTTTGTGAATAAATTATTAAGTATGCAGCTGCACGTGAGCAGAGAAACGAGGAAGCTAAGGACTGATAAAAGACTGATGGGGTGGGGGGGCTGTTAAGGTGGCTCAGATTGCAGAGGCTTTGAAGCTGCTTCCACACCTCTTTTCCTCATCCCCCTCCTCTCTGCTGTCTTGTATTAGCACTCTCTATCAGGTTAGTGAAGCCTCTCAATAGCAGTTCTCCATTAATCCCTCCATATTGCAAAAGCTCTTTTTTTCTCTGTGAGGGAATTGCTACTTCTGTAAAAGGTGTTCCACTTTAAATTAGCAGTCATTACATGCACATTCTTTGAATTCTATTTCTGATATTCCACAGACAACAGAGTCACAAAACCATTTTGCTTGGGTTACTGTACCATTGTAGGTGTTCTGTGGCTAGTATTTATTGAGTAAACAAAACTATGATATGCACATCAAAACTAAAATATTGTGTAGGCATCATTTATACCATTCACCGTGGTAGGGCTCCACCTTCATTTTTTGTTTCCCTTTATTAAGAAGTCTACAATTAACTGGTAGTTGAGAAATGCTTCTTAATGACCCCATTCTCAAAGAAGTTGTACTTAAAAGCTTTAACAGTTGAGTCATTCAACCTGCACTGTCAAAGATTTACATTCAGGTACCCAACATAGCTATAAAAGAAGGCAGAACACCCGAACTATAATATGTACACATGTAGAAGATCATTTTGGCAATAGAAACAGCCACTCAGCCCCACCCCATCCCCCAAAAAAAAACTGACAAGTGTGTAGGTCAGAGCTGTTCTCCCAAATACATTAATATATAATAGAGACCCTCCACTGTACTTACCTTCTCTCAGAATTGATTGCAACTCTACATCAGTCACTGTGCAATCCTCCCTGAACTGTAGCTGTGACTGGTTTCCACAAAATCGCAAATCCTGTGCTGCACCCTTTAGGAACAATAACACCATTTGCTCTTAGCAGAACATAAAACATAAAACACCTCAAATCTGTCTTGAGCAGGGCCTGAATTTATTCCTTCTGTTGTTCCCCCTTTTGGGCTCTTCGAGGATCAGGGTGCCTTTACCACAACAATTCTTTGGAACAATATGAACTCTCCTCAGATTTACTTGAAAAATAAATATATCCGGTTTCAAAAATTATCCAGTTTGCCTCTCTTGCAGAGAAGCTGAAGACATTTCATAATCCAGCAAAGCTTACATTTTTATATAAATAGGAAATGCTTAAAACACACACACACATTCAGCTCCTAATGGTAGGGGGTGCAGATCGTCTGTTCTCCTCTCTCAAAACTGCATATACACGTTGTTTTTGAAAGTGGTGGTGGTGTTGGCGGTGGTGGTAGTGGCAGCGTCGGTGGTGGTGGTGGTGTGTGTGTGTGTGTGGTGGGGTGCGATTCTGTTTTGGTGCCCTGGGGCTGTTTTCCAGACTGCAATCAAAAACAAAACAAAAAGATTCGGTTCAGCGGGCAGCAACTCCGTACATTTGAGACATGTGGGATGATAGCTGGCCAGCAGAGACTGCAGTTAATTCTTGAAATGGTCGAAGCTCTCCTCTTCTGGATCTCTCCCGCAAACACTGATTGAATCAGCCCACTCCATAAGGTTCAGTAATCAGATAGCGACAGCAACAGCCCAGGCGCCTTCAATGAACGCCTTCAACTCTCAGCAAAATGTAAGGGTAAACAGAATACCAACTTAGAATCCAGACATTTTTTAGTTGCATTTTGTTAGTAAGGAAACATTTTGTATCCTTAAATTCTGCCTGTAATCTTCATTCATACTGCATACAAGCAGAGCTGCAATACCTTTTGCTGGTCCCGCAGCTTGCCTCTGCAATGTACGCTAGCAAAACTCCAACTCAGTAGCCAGTGCTTTGCTCTTGGAAAGGGAAGCAGTGCTCCATTATGTTGTTTACAGTGTTGCTTTTATTCCTTGTTAGTTACCTGTTTACGCACAGACTGCACTGCACATCTAGCAACGGTTTGCTGTGTACCCCATAGAGCCCTCCAACAGACACATGCGGGTCCCTACTCCTCAAGGGCAGACTGCAGTTTGGACTTCCAACAGTCTCCAGTTCGATAAGAAATTATTCCACATCTTTCGAAGGACGGCAAGAGAAAATGCACCCCAAATATATCCTAAAGGTGAGTGGCGATCGTGTCACAGAAAATCCATTGGATGGGAAATCTCTGCCACAACAGCTACCTCGCAAAAAGGCAGAGCAAGCCTGAAGGGTTGTGGAGAAAACCAGGCTACGTGCATTCGGTAGGAGGATTTAACTGCTACTAAAGAGCTGTCAGCCTGGAGCGTGGTTTACGGATCCAGGATGAAAGGAGAAGAGGAAGACTTCTCCCCAGCACCGTTAGAGTACAAAAGGAAATGTCCATCATTTCGGTTTCTTAATGGGGTGACCGGGTTACCTTTCTGACCGGAGTAAAGAACATACTGCCACAGCAGAAGACAATTTCAGAAGCCGAAGTCCATTATACTATGTCGAAGCTAGCAGTGCGTCTGGGCGCCCCAGAGGTGCCACTGGGCAGGGTTGTCTGGGCAGCAGACTATCTTTCAAAATGCCTTAGTATTAGCCTGTGTTGAAATACCAAGATTATTTGCGCCGTAATATTTATTAGGTGTGCTGAGATTAGAAAATAGGCATTTTAAAAGTATTAGAAACACGGTCAAGCCAAGGCAACTTGTTCAGCGTTCTTGGAGAAAACTGCACAGCAGGAAAAACAGTTCAGTCCGCAAGCTGGTTTGTCTTCTTTGAGCAAGAAATTAGTCATACAAACAATTGTCTGTAAATAAAGGTGCGGGTTTAATCTCGTGTGAATTGTTAGGTATTCCTGGATTGGGATTTACAGGACTACACCGCACCAATTAGATACAGCCGAACCAAAGTAAATGACTATCTGAAAGTTGCTGTGTCACCCACACCAGGCTAAATGCTTCGAAAAAAGTACACCGGACAGCTTCCCAGAATAAACATTTGGTAGGCAGAATCAGAATGATCTGTCTCCAAAGTAAAAGGAAAACATGAGAAGTGCATTTTGATGTTTAACTGTATGTAATAATGTATATAATAAAAAAGCTTCTCAGAACACAGGCATCACACAAGTTTAAAACCCAGAAGCCATGGTCTCCACATCCAGACTTTCTGTGGCTACCAGATGTGTATAGAATAGAAATGTCTTCCTCTCCACCTATCATAAAAAATAATTAAAACAATAATAATAATTTCCCTTATCCGCCTTAAAAACGTAACATGAATGGGGCACCGTGTTTCTCGTTAACAGCACAAGGTAGTACCTGTTCCTCCTGATTGGTCACAGTAGTGCTATATGTTACAGCCTATGTGCTTTTCTGACAGCTAGCTAACATCTGTCACCGCGCTGCACTAGACCGAGCAACTTCCGGACTAATAAGTCAATGACAGAAGGTCCTCCATCAAATATTGGTCCCTTCTGAGCGCTTTCGGTGTCAGCTTGGCATCCCTGGATCACGATGTTGAGTTGCAGAGCAAACAATAGATCTGACCTTTTCTCTTTTCTCTCTCCCCACCAAGAGGACTAATTTAAAACTGTGTCTAGATGGATTCCTACATGATCAATGGGGATTCTATATATTACTGTGCCTCTCCTGACAGTGTGTGTGTGTTGGGGTGTGTGCAAAAAATGATTATGAAATAGAAAGGGTTTCCATTTCATTTGATACCAGTGATTGAAAAACCGACTGTGAGCAGCAGCTGTTCAAAGCACCGAGAGAGGAAGCAGAATTCAGCGGAAGAATCTTCCAGGTCGGCTTATAGTGGGAGTGTCTCAGAGGCACCTCATGCATATGAAGTAACACGCACATGCAGTATGCCATGGTTCTTAAGGAGGATAGTAAAAACGCTGTACACATCGCCAGGCCCGGTAATCCTCCGATTGTTCCTGGAAATATATGTCTGTCATTCTGTCTGTCCATCTGTAACCACCTACCACTTGCAAATATGCAGTTATTACTAGTATCCACGTTCCCCTTTTGGCTGTTCTGGCCTTGTCATGGTGCATTCTGGGGGGTATAAATACACTTGTCAGGAATGGCATGGGGGTTCTTCTGCGGAAATGACCAGATACACTTAAAGCAGTAGTGCAACAAAATCGGGCAAAACGTTTTGTCCTAACTTTTTTCACTATAAAAGATTTCAGGCATCTTCCAGTTCTATTTGATGGTACAATTTTCTAATTCCAGTAGCATCTGAGTATTTTATAAATGTTTTTTTAAATTAGTTTTTTTTTCTTATAAAAAAAAAAAGATCTCTGCATATTTTGCATAGAAATAGCATAGTAAACTTCCAAGGCTTAGGATTAAGAAAATAAACAAACAAAAAAAAAAAGGATCACGGTGTGCAGCATAAGAGGAACCTAGATAAATACATTTGACAGGTATGATAGTATTTTCATTATTTGTAGCTGAACTTAGCTTTTCTTGGAAAAAAAAAACTGTTTTCATTGCACTGCTGCTTTAAAAAGGGGTCAGCCACTAAAGGCTTGATGAGGTTTGAACCAGTTGGCTGCTCTGACTTCCTCTGGTTAGAAGGAACTGTCAGACTCAGGGGGAGGCAGTTCCTGTTTCTGAGTGCGGCACAAGTCTCCTGTTGTGTCTGGTCCCCAGTAGGCCTACCTCCTTAAGAGAGAAAAAAATAACAGCTAAGGGATGAGAGGGGCATATGTCTGAGATTATCACTCAAAGGGTTCATTTGGCAGGGATGAGGATGGGGTTCTCCACACTAGAAGCTTCAACTCATGGTTGAAGGAATGGTGTAGTGAGGAGGGGATTAATCTAAAATGGGGACTGAGGACCCACCTGGATGGAAAAAGGCCTATACGGGGTGATGGCTTGCATTCATCTAGGAGGAGAATTGTAGTCCTCTGTGGATGGTTTATATGTTACTGTGACAAACATATAAACTTGTCAAGGGGGTTATGGAAGAAATCAGGGAGGCATAAGCTGCCCCCTTCCCACTGACTGATTCAGATAGAAGGGAACACTTGAGAGGAGGTAATGCACCAGGGTGCAAAAAAAAAAAAAAAAAGATAAAATGCAGAGTGGTACAAAGGAAAGGAGATGGGAACACAAGCTGAAAAAAAGGAGGGGAAAGGAGGCAGGGCAAAAAGGAAAAAAGTGAGTTCACAGGCAGAGTGGAAAGAAAGTGTGGAAGACCATGAGCCCGATTCTCAACTTTGATGCAAGGTGCCTGCATCATACAGCAGTGGCACAAGAGGCATCTTGCATCAAAACATATGGATTTCACTATTCTCAAGAACCCTCCTGCACCACATTGGGATCCAATGCACCAGACTGGCACTGGGCCAGATGTGCAACATGCAGCTGGGTGCTTCAGAGTGCTACGGGGGCTTTCAGCAGCTGCAAGCTGCTATATTCCCTAATTCAGGAATCTCTAAACCCTCCCTGAGGGCACAATCTCAGCCAGGGCTGTTCTAACAGTCCTTGTGCCACCCACAGTGCCCTTCCTGGGCATGAGGGATCAGGTGCCGCCACCTGCCTGCGGTTCCCTCATCCCATGACAGCCATTATTTTATTATTTATTTAGCTTTTGTTGACCGGGTAAGTGCACTAGACAAATCCTGCCTATTTTCAGGCACGACCCGGGGGAAGGGGATACAGATGAATGCCAACTGACCTTGAACCAGATTAAGCTGTTGGTGGTATTTTTTTAGTGAATGAGGGAAATTTGGCCAGGACACCGGGGAAATTCCCCTACTCTTTTCGAGAAGTGCCATGGGATCTTTAACATCCACCTGAATTACCACCAATCCAGGCAGATGGGACCTCGGTTTAACGTCTCATCCACAAGACGGCACCTCAGAAATGCAGCACCCCTCTCATGCTGCATTACAGTGTCAGTACTGGGATATTAACCCAAGTGCCAGATGTGGGAACTGAACCCACAGCCCTCTGATCTCCCGGCCTCAGAGGCGAGTGTGCTACCTACTGAGCCACTGACACTGACGATTATGTAGTGAGTTTTACCTGACCAAAGGATGTAACATGAAATACATACACAGTTCTGACCGTCTAAATTATATGACACCAATAGGGACCCTAGGATATTGTACTACAGCCACATATTGGTGCATTTAACAGTATCTGCAGTACCCACTTTAGCATAAATAGTAGTATATTAGTTAGGTACAATTAAGCAATTCCCACATCAAAAAAACAAACAAATTACAAGGTGGACACTGGGGAACTGGGCATCCCCAGGGTCAGTGTTATGTTGCTGGGAAGATGGTGTGGATTGGTGGGCGCTGAGAGGAATGTCCAGGCGGGGGGAGTTTTACAGATGTGCCAGCAACTTACATCAATGGATAGTTCTCTTTGTTACAGGCTATAAAAAAACTAGAGGTGGGGGACACTGGAGGATTGGGCACCCCCAGTACCAGTGTTATGTATGGGAGTGGGGTGAGGTGGAGTGATGGGTGCTTAGATGGAGGGTCTGGTGGGGGGTGCCACTTATTGAAAATCAAGGGGAGGGAGCCAGAGTTCCACTAGGACTTGCGGTGAGACTAAGCAGGGAACGAATGGGCAGATTGAGTGGGCCAAGTGGTCCTTATCTGACATCAAATTCTGTGTTTCTATGTTTCTATGGATGGCTTCCTCATTTAACCTGATCCTATGTCACTGATAGCTGGAGGTTCCAGTTACTTCTTGGGTCACTGCAGAGTTTAAGGTACCCATGCTCCTCTCCCAGTAATTCAAGATGGCTTCCTAGCTGTTGCTCTGAGCATTTGCATTTGAACCCTGTTTATAATTTATCTAACATAGCAACATTGAAACTATGTCTCGCACAAAACTAACTAGAACAAAACAAAACATACAGATCATCTGTCCTCCTCATCTGAGAATTGTTGTCACCCAAATGGGGCCCCACAGACAGAAGAAATTTATCCCAGATTAACCAGTTGAGAGAGCGGTGTGTCTGTGTGTGTAGTGGGGGAGGGGGTGGTGGTGGCTTCCAAAATTTCTACTCTATTTGCCTCACTGTCCTGCTCTTTGGCTAGAGATAAGAAACCTAAAGGCTCTAGACTTTTGCAGATGTCTGCAATGAAACACCACAGAAACAGTGATAGGAAACAGCTACAACTCCAAAATGAATTCTGCTTCTGCAATCTCCATTTGATAACAGAACTGATATAGTAAATCACAAGAATATACTGCACAATTAACAGTATAACTTGCCCTATTACTAATACAGTGCTCCAGATGAAACATTAGGACCAAACATTTGACTCAATATTGACTTAAACTGCCTTTTTACAAAGAACAAGTAAACAAAACTAAGGATGATCTGAAAGTACCTAATGACATTGTTGGGACTATTGTGTAGGCTGTTCAAAGAATTCATATGGTTGTAAACTTGTATTCCTATTGACTGTAATTATTGCTGGGTCGCCGCTGGGAAAGGGACATTGTGCCTCAGTGGGCTCACTTGGTTAACAAAATTTCAATAAACAATTCCCACATTCAGATAATTGAAAATACAATTAGTGCATATGGAAGGCAGAGTAGTAATACTCAAAAGAAGACAAGCATTTGAAAATGAGCCTTGCTACTGTATCTTCAGAATTGTTGGGCTTCATGATTAACTGGATGCTAATTATCTTTACATTAAGAAGTTCATTAAAGATGTTTAATTCAAACAACTAACTTACTCCAGTAAACCATCCTTTGCTAACAAGAGTGTTTTGAGTTAAAAAACAAACACTCAACAATTGCAATTTAACATTCCAACAAAGTGCCACAATAATTCTTCTAATGAAGGAGACAGTATAGCACAGTGGTTGAGGCTCTGAGCTGCAGATCTGGAGACCTGGGTTTCAATCTCACAGCCACCTAGGTGCATACTTTGTGATCTTGAGCAAGTCACTTAACTTCCTTGTGCTCCCAGATCACATCTGGAGACAAGCTTCGGCTTAATGTGCTACTCCTGGTTAAACAATGTTCCCATTCCCTTTCCCTTAATGAAGGAAATAATAAACAAACTCTGGTCAGAGCCAGAACGACTGCTAATACATTACTCTGAAAAGGGATATAGAATTAATGTGTGGATTGGACTGTAGTGAATAGCCATGTGAGCACACACACACACACACACACACACACACACACACACACACGCGCACACACAAACAGTATTCTTTTTATTATCCCACCTTATGACGCTGAGAATTTTTTTTAATCTTGTCTGAAAGGTGATTTCGTGGAGGTACCACAGAAACATGTTTCAGAGGGGGTTTGAAGAATTACACCTGCCTTGTTCAGGAGGTGGGTTAAAAAAAGGCTATGTTAGTTGCCTAGTGGTGCAGTGGTAGCTCTACTGCCCACCACGCTGGTGACCCAGGTTTGGGAACAACTTAGATTTGCTGGAGGCCGGGGGGGGTGGAGATTGAGCATCTCATGGACTGATGGACTGCTCTCCTCTCCATGGGGTGATGGAAGCCATTCCCACAGAATGACTGCTACCAGGGGGAGTCCTAGTGGTAGTGTGGGTCAGATGGCCAACACTGAAGGGAGGGTGCTGTGGGACTCTGCAGCCGGCGTGCACCTCCACATGGGCATGCTGATGTGCATGCCCAACAATGGGGGGGAAGAGGAACAATGGGGGGGTGGAGCACAATGATGACCTGTGCCAGCCCCAACCCACACAACCATCAAGGAACCCTGGTCCTAGCCAGCCAGCTCTGAAAATGGGGCCTTAGCTCTCTACATAACCGCTAAAGGGAGTTGTACAATCTTATTGTTATTTTAATAAATGAATTCCCATTTCCATTAATTTATAGTAAACAATAATTTCAACACAGTCTTTTTTCTGCCTATAAGTGTATTTGCTGAGCAGTCTCATCCCTACCTGCTCCAGCCCCTGGCTTGTAGTTCTGAGGCTCGACTCCCGCCATGGCCACTGGTGGACTGCACTTTATGGCATGGCAGAGTTACCTGCAGCAGAGAGGTTTGTATCTAATACACAGCTCACAAATACTACATTGACACTGATGGGGGAACAAACTGGGCTGATACCGTGTAGGGAGGGAATAAGAGAAATCTAATATACATGTTAGTTTTAATTTTTTGCTATTTTGAATCTGTCTGTGCATGTTGTTTTTTTTCACCTTTTTGAGTGCTGCAGTTTTGCTGTAGTTGTCAGTGCTGGAGTGAGCTGCCCCTTGCTGCACCACCACAATCATCCTGGAAGCACTGCAATCACGTTGTAAAGTTTGGTTTACCTTCTATTTTACCAGGCAGCAGCATTAAAAGGTAGGGAGACAAGGATTTGGGAAGGCGACATGAGAGTTTTCTAATGTTTTACATTCACCTTAAAGCTGTCTAGCTTGCTTTCTGAGCCATCTTCCCCAGAGTTCCATATACAACACTGAAATTTCTTAAATGTTTTCAGTAGCTCAGTGTGGTCAGCATAACCTCCCATCATACATCACTGACCTCATTTCCCCTACTTCCCCCTTCCCATATAGCTTAAGGCCAAGGGATCTGCAAACTTTCAAACTGCCTCATCCCCACACATCCATAGGTTCTCTATCTTTCTCCTATTACCTCTCTAACCTCTGGAATCCACAATCTGCCTCCATACATAACTCCACCTGACTGATAGTCTTCAAACAGCTGCTGCAACATTTAGAGTGTCACCCATGTTTTTGTACATTCCCTAAACCCTCAGGAAACCCTGCCTGACCACTCCACTCCCATGACCTGTCCTCTCCAACTACTAGTCTAGCGTACTGTTTATGAACTGCCTTTTGTAAATATTTGTTCTACATTTGTATTCCAACTGATCTCATTGTGCACTGTATTATTTTCTAATCTGTTATGTAAATATCCTTTGATTTATTATGTGAATATTTTACTTATGTTGTTCTTGTATTATAATACCACTAATTTCCCGTTTCCACAGGTCTCATCTGGAAATGAGCTTTTGCTCAGTGTGCCTTTCCTGGTTACCAAATTTTAAATAAATAAATAAATAAATAAATAACCACTGTTAGAATGGAGTCACTACCCTGAAAGCTGTAATGTCAGCTGTATCACAGCAAAAGCTTTCAGTGAGGTTTGAACCATGGTACCATAATATGTGATTTTGACCACTTTTCACACACCCCCACCAACAATTCGTCGACTCATTGCATGTCTCATTATCATAAAATTGTAATCTCTGACAGTCTTGCACTCCCTTCTCGTACACAGCTGTGGGAACCTATAGTTTTTAACTAGGTATACACTTAAGCATAAGGACAATTTTTTTTTTATATCACAGTAACAAAAAAAAAACAAAAATGGATTACTGTAAAATTAAAAAAAATCAAAGACTGAATTCAGTACATTACTAGTGGATGGAAACTGGGGTAAAGAAGAGGCTGAGATTGAATTATAGAACATTTTATAACTATTCCAAAAACTCAATGGGCCAGATATTCAAAACTTTGCGCTGGGCAAAAACCATTTGCACAGGTTTAGCGCGGGATTAGCGCGGGTCTGCCATATTCAAAAGGCCAAATAGCACGGGCAAACTGCATTAGCACCGGGCAAAAGTATAATGTATGCAAGGGGCAAACTGACATGAATACAGATGCAATGCTATATTCAGCGACTAGCACCGCGCTAAGTGGTTTTGCGCGACTTAGCGCGACACTTAGCGCGGTGCACATTACAGCCCAGGAAAAGCTGGTCTTAATCCTGGGCAATCAGCTTTGTGCGACATTATGGCTTTGTGCGGTGTTTGCGCGGGTTTAGCGCGGGTTTTGCACGACCCTAACAAATAAATATGACACATAGATAAAGCCAAACATAGAGGAAGCATGCTGCTAACTGATGGCATCACAATGATGCCATCATCTGTCACCAGTCCCAGCCATGCCAGGCAGTAAGTGGTGACCCTGCCACCAGTGAACAGCACAGCAGTGTGGCTACACAGCACACACCTGTGGACCACAGTTCTGTGGACACCAACAGATGCCAGCACACATGCAGCACTGTGGGCATGGAGGATGTTGAGGGGAGCATATATGGGTGGCGAGGCTGTGCTACAGATCAGGTGTGGCCACAAGGCTGGGACACATCATGCAGTGTACATGGGTCAGTATTGGGAATACCCCAACACCAGTGTGCTTCTTTTGGATAATATATGCCCTCCGCCACATACCTCACAGCTGTACAACTGCCATAGCACACAAAGCCAGGAATGTACATGTCACTGTGAGCATCCATGCCACAGGTGCAGCATCTGTGGGTCACACAACAGCGTAACAGTAATGTCCAGTCAGAAAACATCCGCAGGTTGGGCCGCCACTGTGTATAGTGCAGTCATCATCACTGCCCTACACACCATAGGCATTGCTGTGTCCACGCACTACTGGCCCCCTTGCTACTGTAGTTTCTGCTGTGCACTGTAGCATGCCCTACAATGTGACAGTTGCATGTAGCACCACCACCACCTGTGCCTATGGTGTGCTGTCCCCTGGGGTATAATATGCTATGCTGTACTGTTTACATGTAGCCTGCAGCTATCATCATGCACTGCCAGACTGACCTACAGGTGGAGCTGCGGTTGACCTGGTCAGCCCCTGTACTTCCAGACTGACCTACAGGTGGCTCTGTGGGACTCTGCAGTAACGCTGGGCAAACTGCATGCAAATCAGGGTATAATGAGATACTAATCCAGTTTGTTTGCCCAGAGACTACGTACGTGGCTCATTTTGCACTTTTGACATATGGCACATTTAGGCCCTGGCAAACGTGGTTTCGTCTCCAGCTAACTGCTTAGCTCTGCGCCATCGTCACGCTTAATGTGTTAGCACGGGCGCTAATAGCGCTGGGGAATATTATACAGTTTTGATCACTGTTCTTTCACATCTGCTGCTTCCTGCAGCTGTACTGAGTCCATGCATTTGCTGGCACACACATTGGCCACGTAGTTCGCCTGTACCTGCCTCATGTTGCTGTGTACTGTGTTGTTGTTGTGGGTTGCACTTCCTGGTTGCTTTATTCAGTGCTGTCTTATTCCAGGGCTATTTTTGCCCTGCACTCCCAACCCAGTTTGCATGGCCTCATTACCATGCCATATTCGGAAGCTGTTTGCCCTGGGCTATTCCTTTTGAATATAGCGTACTATGTGCTCTGGGCTAAGTTTGCCCGCTGGGCAGTGCTAATTTTGCCCCGGGGCAAAGTTTTGAATATCTGGCCCAATGTTTCACAAGATAAAATCTAATATGCTCTGTTCAACAGAAACCACCCCCAATCAAATAGCATCTATGTCACATGTTTGTTCCAAGGCAGTCATCCAGCTTCCAAAATTATCAAAATTCATTTGGAAATGATACGTGCTGTGGCTGAGGTTTATTTACATGCTACACAGAGATGGTACAGTATTTGCAGATATGCCTAAATAGCACCCCTGCAAAAGACAACACACATATTTTTCTAGTTCTATAAATACAATTTTGTGCTATTAAGGCAATATTTCATATTATATAATTAGTCTTCAGAACTGTATAACCTGAGTAGAATGACTTCTGTGAGCATGCACTGTAATCATAGTTCTGAAATGAAATGGTGCACAGAAAAAAGACAACCACCAGGGTAGAAAAAACAAACACATTTACAGTTTAAAATACAGTCAGCCTTTAATACTCCACAGTGCCACATACTTACAAGTTACAGATGGTACCAGATGTTTAGCACCTTAATTCTGTTGAAGTCCAACTAGTAAACATGGTCCCAGCAACTGAACAGTGTTACAGTGACAAACCACTGCACATAAACAGAGCTGCGTCTTCCACCCTGGACATCAGCTGCAGTCTACATTTCAAAGAATGGCACTACAAACTTGTAAGATAACTAAATAGTAGTTTAAATAATTATAAGAAAATGAAACACTTATTGGTTGTGCAACCCAGAGTCTCTTTCTGGTGCTACCTTAGTGATATAAGGATATTGGAACATAGCTTCTTTAATAATTTTAGACTCGGAGATCCACTAGTATGATCCTATTTGGATCAATGTATTTCAGCCTTTACAAAACCTAAGTTGTATAAAACAACAGAAACACATGAGCTGTGTTTTTGGTGTAATTGGCAGTTACCATTGGAACCATCTCCATCCTGACAAACACTCAAATGACCATGCCTTTTTGGCAGGTAGCACCTGTAGTGGCCCTGTATTTCATTCTCTATTGCATCATTGTGTATTGGGACCCTAGAGCTGCAAACAGTACTCCAGGTGAAACCTAACAAGAGCCTTGGAAAGTTGTAGGATTATTTTCTCCTCTCTGTTGGTGACTCCACTCTGCACTGATGATGACTCCAATGTTAAAATAAAACTGTATTGAACCTGGAAGTCATTTTTATGTTCACTGTGTGCACAGGCACAAGAGAATGTATTGCAGAAGTACTGTTTTTTGATGGGTATGACAATGTTCATCCAATGCAGAGTACGGTTTCAGAGGTGTTTCAGTGTAATACCAATAATTGGTGAGGCTTAATATGACAGAGTTTTGACTTGCTGGGTGGAGATGGCACAAACTTGAAAAGGAATACCGATCCAATCAGGGGTCAGCTATTCCCTTTGATGTGCACTGCCCAGCAAGCCAAACTGATCTGTTAAAGTCAGCCTGCCATGCAGGGAATGTCTGCCAGCTATAAGAGTAAACCCTGCTCCTGCACATGTGTGGTTACATCTTTGTGTGTTACGTTTTTTTTCTGTCTCCCACTCACCCGACTGTCCCTCTCAGCACCCCCCAAAAATAACAGTGACCCTGGGGTTGCCCAATACCCCAGTGCTGCCATCTGTTATGTGAAACACACACACATATCCCCATCCAAGAACATGCATGCATGGTCACATCTCCATGTGCAGAGTTTTTTTCTCCCACCCACCTGATCCTCCCTCTCAGCCCCCTCCCACACATACATAATAGTGACACTGGGGGTGCCCAGTCTTTCAGTGTTCTGATCCAGAATCATTAGTCCTTTTTTTTCGTAAAATTGTAAAAGGAAAAATGTCCATTGATGTATTTTGTGGTGGTTAGTGTACCCCCACCCAACCTCCCACTCAGCACCCACCACCTCACATTCCCCAAGTCCTTACCTATCAGGAGTCCAGCGCCATCATCCTCTGTGGACTGCAGGCACATCTTTACTCTTCAAAGCTGGACCATGAACTGGAGAAACAGGTATGCAGTTCAATGTATTTTAGTGAGGGTTTGAACTTAGTGCCATAACTTAGCCATTTTTTCATATTTTTTGACCAAAATTTCAACATGCCTTTTTTGGGACTCTGCCTCATAAACAGTTGCACTGACATTAGGAAAATCTGTCCTGAAAGGTGATTTTGTGGTCCCTGCATGAAATCACCTTTCAAACAGGAGTTGAACATTTTCTTTACCCTTGTTCATGAGCTGGTATCATAAGAAGACTATGCTGAAAATTTTGTGTAAAAATATTGAAAAGCAACGCATTGAATTTTGTGAATGCACGCTTATAACTTTGGTAATTTTCAATACATTTATCCTAAATTTACAACATAGCCATTTGTTTACAGTGCCTCTTGACTGTGACAGCTGTCATTTATCAAATCCTGCCCCAAATATGTTTTTATATAACAAAAGGTCACTTAGCAGTCCCTGCATGAAATCACCTTTTCTCCAGGAGTTGAACATTTTATCTGCTCTTCTTTATGAGGTGGGGGTCATAAGAAGGCAATGTTGAAAATTTGGTGTAAAAATATTAAAAAGCAACAAAGTTATGAGCCTACATTGAATTTTATAAACATAGGTTCATACAGTAACTTTGGTAATTTTCAATCCCCCCCCCCCCCCAAATATAAAACATAGCCATTAGTTTACAGCACCTTGTGGATATGAGATATGTCATTTTTCAAATCCTGCCAAAATGAGTTTTTGCATCCCAAAGGGTGATTTCCCAATCCCCGCACAAAATCACCTTTTGGGCAGCAGTTGCACATTTTCTCTGTACTTCTTCATGATTTGGGATCATAAGAAGGCAATGTTGACAATTTGGGACAAAAATATTAAACATAAAGTTATAAGCCTGCATTCAAATTTACAAATGCAGCCTCCTAACTTGGGTAATACATAACCCACAGAGTTCACTACAACACATCTACTACCCTTGGACTTCTATAGCAGTGGCGAACATCCAACATTGACAAATGCTTGTTTCCTATAGAAACTATGTTTAAATACTGAACTGCATAATATCATTGTTCAGTACTTACCAGCCTTTTATGAACAAACTGGTTGCTTCTGAGTTACACACGGGTGGTGCCATTTTAGAATTGTGTGATGTACTTTGTGTCACCTTCAGCAGTAGAGTTTTGTAATACAACACCGGTGCATTGTAGCAACAGTGGTAGAGCAGAGCAAGAGAATAAACTACATCCTACTATAGTGTATGGTTAGGGCTTATTGTGTATAGAAAACAGTGGTTTTCCAAAGCTTGTTGTAGGACAGTTCAAAGGTCAAAAAAGTTGTTGTACTATCATTCTGACGTCACACCGATAGTACAATGACTTTTTTCCTTGAGCTGCCACCTGACTGGTGGAAAATACTGTCCACACAAAAAAAAAAAAATCCTAAGAATAATGGCAGCGGTGCTTAGCGAGCAGTTCAAAATTATGTTTGGTACATGAACTACCACAGTTGACTCCAAGATTTAAAATGTTCAGTCTGTCAGTTTTTTTTAAACATCTGCTGTTTGAGTTTGGGGTCAGAAACAGAGAAAACGACAGTGAGGACCAGAATTTTTGGGATCAGGTGAGGAGCACGATAGTCTGTAGTGAGGATTGGGACCAAGTGTGCCTGCAAACATACAAGGTATGAAACCTTGTGAAATGTATAGTAAAAAAATTAAGGGACCCATATACTACATAAAATAGTGGATGGGAGACCATCCACAACTAAGGCTGTGTTTCCCATCTCTGGAGTTGATGACATCATGGAGACCTCTCGAGCTTCACTCTCGAGGTCTCTATGATGTCATCAACACCATTGATGGAAACAATGCCTTGTTGTGGATGGACTCCCATCCACTATTTTATATATTCTAAGTGCTTCTTATCTGAAGTGCATGAATCAGAAACAGCCACTGAATTTACTGGAACAAGAATGGATTGTGAACCAGTATTGAAAAAACAGTCTCTACTGAAAATATAGGCTTGCAGGTTAAATGCAGCTCTCCTTTAATGCACCCCAGCATTATTCCAGCTTTCATGACAGCAGCCAGTCACTGCTTATCATGTTTTAGCCCCTTGTCTGTTAGCATCCCCAGGTTCTTTTCCTTCTGCACTACATCAAGAAGAGTCCCCACACAATGTGGGCGATACCTGTGATTCTCTTCCTCAAGTGGAGCACCTACAGTAGTATTTGGCTTCAGTAAATCTAGGACATGCGGAGTCAAACCAGTCAACCAGTTTGTTCAGTTGCAGCTGATATTTGTTTCTATCCTCAGTGACCATCTCTGACAACCACCCTGGCCAGCTTTGTGTCAACAGCAAACTTAAGTAACTTGCTCGAGGCCAGAGCTTCCAAATCATTGATGGAAATGCTGAAAATGAAGGCCCCATCACTGATCCCTGAGGGACATTCCTCAGTCCCCCTCTCAACTTGGAATAGTGCTGGTCAACACAGCCCCCTTCTTCTTTCCCCAAGCCAATTGTCAGTCCATCTTGTGTGTACATTGTGTATACTATGTTCTTTGACCAAAGGCTTACCATTTGGCACAGTGTCAAAGGCCTTGCTGATATCTGAATAAACTATATCTATGGCTCTGCCCATGTCCACCCTCCTTAGTCATCCAATCAAAGTATGTGACCTGGCTAGTTGAAATAATCTGCCCCTCATAAAGCCATGCTGAGAGAGAGTGAGAACCTTCTCCTCAATCAAGAGAAACAATATTCTGTACCTGATAATAAATTCCAGGACCTTGCCCAGTACTGATGTCAGATGGACTGACATTTATTTGCCTGGGTCCAATTCTGTTCCCTTCTTGAAGACTGAAACTGCACTGGCCAGTTTCAAGTCCTCCAGTACCACACCTGTAAAGACAGGATCATGAATGGTTATGTGATTTTTTAACTGCTCCTTTATTATAATCATGTGTACCAATGCCACACTAACATATTTTTCATCAAGCTGCAAACAGTTTTGCTAATACTATGACTGCTTCTCAAAACTCTTTCTTGACAAGAAGAAGATCCATTGCCATCTCACATTTATCTTTAGCAGATCATAAGAGTATGCCTCTGTTGTTGCTAAATCTGAAACAAATGTGCTAGGTTCTCCCCAAACACACTGCAGCTTGTCTGAAGGAATGTTTTGTTAAAACAATGTTTTCCAGCAGTAGTCATGCAAGTGGTTTCCATATCAGACAACTAATCCCAAAGTTTTTTTTAACAGAACTGGAGGATAATGGAGTCACCAATGATGCTGTGAATTTCAAAAGGTATGAATATACCTTAAGAAGAGGCATTCATGCCTGGAAAGTTAGTATCTTTAACTTTTCCTTAGTTTAATACAGGTATTATTGTTATCCAGCAAAATAATTCTGTTTTTGTTTTTGTCATGCAGAAGGTTTAATGACCTGAGCCATTTGGTTTCTCATCCATGTGACACTTCTTTCCCACTCCATCCGTCATCTGAATGAGATGTGCAAGTACTGTTGTTACTTGTTTCTCCCAGGCATCTGTGCAGGCTCAGTAGCTTCAGCTCCTGCTGAAAGTAAAGGACAGTAATAAGATAGTTTGTGTTAATGCCTATTGGCTGAGTTACCATAGCATGTGAACACTATTGAAATTTAACAGAAAAGCTGCTCTCTGGGAATTTACCCCTACATTTCTAAATCACATCTTCATCAGCCAAACACCATTCTGTTGGTTTCCATCTCTACTTTTATCCTTAGTAAATTAGACAAATAAGCATCCAGTTTGGAAGGGGGTTGCCATTCCTTAGCAAAGAAAAACATTTTACAGTTTGTGTAATTATAACATAGTTGAAGGACGGGTTCATCACATCACAGCACGTGGTGCACAATTCATGAACACATTACTTCATGTTCGCCTGCTAAATGTACAATATGACTAAAGGACATCAACACCCTTTGGAACAACTTCATAATGATCAAGATGATGTCTGTAGTTCATGAAATGCAACTGATATAAGTGTGTGCATTCTTAGCTCCTTGCCATCAGCGTATGAAAGTATTTAATCTTAGTTTTGCAGGAAATCCCTGCCAGAAAATCATGGGATAACCAGGGTTGATGCTGCTTGAAACATTTGCAATGTGAAAAACTCCTGGAATTATCATTTATATGAAGACTCAGGGGGTGCAAGGATCAGTCCATCATTGGTCTATTCTTTACTATCCATTTCAGGGACTTTAGTCAATTTGACAGTGATATACATAGCCTATGCAATTAAGAAATTGAGTACTAGTAGCAATGCTTTTATCATTAATGGTTGCATTGCTAATCTTCTGGTCTGTGCCTTCTGGATGCCACAAGATTTGCTAATAGCCCACTGCCTATCTGTATTGTATTTATACCTTGCATTTATGAAAGGACTTCTTTTTCTTTGGATTACTGACTCACTGTTTTCTCATTCCTTGATTGCTGTCAACTGCTATGTATTGATAACCAGGGTGCATTCAACCTATCAAATAGTCTATCAGAAAAGAAACATTGAATGGATGATTTTCCTTGTCCTGGGTGATACCTTCTTTTTTTATGCTGCACTGGCTAGTTGGACAGGCATCAATAGAAATCTGTCCAAAATGTGCATGTCTGAGTGCATTGACTTCCTTTGTAGAGATGTGGTTTTCAATAGCTCTTACCCAACTGTCTTTATGATTGCCACCCAAACCATTATCCTTCTGTACTGCTACTTTAAATGTTTTTCAAAAGCTATAAGTGAGTGTTAGGAGGGTCAGTGTATTAAACTTCCAGATTATCATCAACCTGCCCTACTCATTCCTCAGGAAAGACAAACACTTGTGGGGCTATGTGCTGGTGATCTGCTGGGTGTTTCTTTTAGCCACCAAGACCCTCAGGTGGGCCATCTTTATGGGTTTATTTTGATTGTTTTCATAAGCACTGGAAACAGCTAGCTGGCTGATAGTTTTCTTGCTCGTGGTCTGCAACCCTTTTCAATATACCTGGAAAAATGAAGAGTTCAGGAAGTCCCTAAAGGTATTCATCAGGGAGAATGCTTGGAAAGACTCTTCCATTGACGTGGAGCCAAGGTTGCAAACCATTTCTCAGAATGTGTCCTGATCAGCACTCAGAAACAGAAGCATAAACACTGCGGGGAGTTTCATCCTTATCACATTTCCTGCCAGCTTCCACATTCTGTATAACTGACACACACACAAACACACACAAAATAGCATCCATGTTCTGTATAACTGACCCAAACACACACACACACACATATATACACACATTGCGCCATGTGGATCACTGGACTCCCAACACTAGCAGCAGATATTTTCTGTACACATTATTAGATGGGGGAATATGTGAACAGACTGAAGGACTTCCCTGAAGTTTCTCTTGAGGCCTTTTTAATATGGGTGGCATTTCAAGGAACACGTATTTACCCATATTTCTGAATAACTAAACAATCAATGAAAGCAGGCTTTGTATTTTTATGTGGGGGCCACTTGTGTAATTTGCCTCTTAGCAGTAGTGGACAGGGATCCCTTTGTTTTTATTTCTTGCTGCTCGCAATGTTAAAATGAACACAGTAGGGAATGAATAAAATAGCACAAATCAAACTCACTAAAAAATTCACTAAAAAAATATCACCAACAGCTTAATCTGATTCAAAGTCAGTTGGCATTCATCTGCATCCCCCTCTCCTGGGTCGTGCCTGAAAATAGGCAGAATTTGTCTAGTGCACTTACCCAGTCAGCAAAAACTAAAGAAATAAAATAAATAAATAAACTGCTATTATGTATTTTTTTAGATCATTATACTAAGCCAGAATTTAGCTCTGGGCCCTTTCTTCTCAAATGTCTTTCATAACAAAAAAAATTGAAGAGGTAAATGGCATGATGGATCAGTCTTATGTATAAGAAAATAACACCTAAGTTAATGATAAGGTTTACTAAACCAAGCAATATGGTGTTGGTGTGCACTGTATTCCCTCTCTTAATTATCTGTCTGCCAGCCTATAGCTTTGCAATTTAATGGAGCAAACCCATCTGATATTTCTAGTCTGGAGATTTCAAGGCATAAATCACAGTATGTAAAAACTTGTGAATTGCTAGTCATTAAATCATAAGTCAAAATGTTTGCCCTAGTATAAAAACAGACAGTACTGTACTTACAGAGCAAAATGAGCTGGCTAAGAGATGATTGTTTCTAATGTACTGTAACGGAAAGTTGTTTCACTACTCACTGCCATCTTCAAACATTTGAAATGGCAATTGAGAACTATTTGATTTTCAACCATAATCACATCTCTAACTCATTGTATGCATTACTTTCCACTTGTTTTCCATGTATGTGTAACTGAATACAGTAATTAGGGAAAGTTTATAATTTTGGTGCATTTGCTACTTAAGGATCAGCAGGTTATGTGTTCAAGCCCCACACCAGGCACTTGGAGTAAAATCAACACTGACACTGCATCATGAGGGGGATGCTGCACTCCTGAGGTGCTGTCTTTCAGATGAGACACTAAACTGAGGTTCCATCTGCCTGTTTGGTGGTAGTTCAGGTGGATGTTAAAGATCCATGGCACTTCTTGAAAAGAGTAGGGGGGGTTTTATGGTAGACAAAATATCATACAAATATTGTACATACATAGTAATACATCAAACATGAAGAAACAGAAAATAAGCCAGAAACTTAAATAAAGTAACAACTAGCAAAGAAAAAGAAAAGAAAAATCAGGGAGGCTCAAAAAAACAGCTAGAACAGCACTGCATTAAATGATGAAACTGCAAGGCATGCAACACAGTAGTATCTGAGTTGTATAAAGTCAATAATTGTCATTTAATACAAAGAAACAGTTCTGGGTGAGATCAATAATAATGTTCGTTAATAACCCATTTGCATCTTGCTTGTCAAATAAAAAAAGCTTAAGTAGACAACAAATCACATTCAGTGTACTGGGATGATATCTACACCAAATCCCAGAACATATTCTCAGAACTAGTACATCATAAGTTAAAGAGTTAAATTCTGGGCAATTAATTATCTTCACCAAACAGCCCCTGAAATCACTTATATAAGTGCAATCAAATAAGAGATGGGACTGAGTTTCCAAAAGATCCTTGCAATTGGACTTCTGGTGCAGCGTTCGACCGCATGGCAGTGCTTTTACTGAGCTCCATACCTCCTTCACCTAAAAGTTTTCAGTTTAGCCACTTTTCATTATAATTTGAGTGAATTAAGAGAGTTCAGATAGAGTATGTCTAAGCATCAGCTAAAAGCAGGTTCTAACCATTTCACAAGTTTACCGGTTGACCCAGAGATTTCTGATTCTGATGCCTCCAATTTGAGCACATCCACATGTTCATGCCCTGTTGGGACGGCTACCTCTGTTAAGAAATCAGGAAAACCTAAATGGAAACCCAAACCAGTTATGGACAACAACCTTGATAAGATAACTGTGTGAACTGAAAGAAATTGAATCAGACTTTAGAGAATTTAAAAGAGAACAGGAACAAGCAAGGGCAGACATAACAGTTACAGCAAAAAGCCAGACTACTAGAGGAGATACAATCAGGACAAACAGAAGCAATGGAGGGTTCTCAGGCCACAGTATCACAGCTCGTGGACATCTGCCAAGCTTTAGGGAAGAGACAAGACAATGTAGAAAAACAGGCACAGGAAGAGAAACATCAGAATATATGGGCTGGCTGAGGGAAGTGAAGGGGATAATATGGAACAACTCATAGCAGGATTGTTATAGGAGACATTGAATTTGGATACAAATTTGGATCTAGAAATAGAACATGCCCATACAGCCTTAGGCCCCAAGCCGACTCAACAAGGAGCATACCCTCGTTCAATAATCATCAGATTTTTGCGCTACACCACCTAAGAAACTGTCCTTAAAAAAGCATGGGCTATGGGCAAAATATTTTATGCTAATGTAAGACTGTTCCTGGACAACGATTATGCTTCTGCTATGATGCAATGATGCAGAGAGTATATCCCCTTATTCCTGGTTCTGAGAAGTTTAAAACTAAATTCAGGACACCTTACCCAGCTAAATTGGTCATCCAGTTCCCAAACGGTCAACAGAGTTATGATACAGCAGCTGAGGCCTGGTCAGACTTAAAATGTAGAGAGTATGAACTGCCCATGAAAATGCCTTTACCACAGAGATTTGATGCAGTGGGGGTACCATCGCACAGATCCAGCCCTAAGGATGCAGAATCACAGCAGGTGGCTTTAAACTCTATCAAGCAACTTCTTAGGCAATTTGCTTGGGGCAAGTCATGAATGGATAATTCAAAGAGTCATCTGTAAGCCATAAAGCAGTACGGTAAGATTCAGGGGTTCTCTGGGGGGGGGCTGTGCACAGTGGCTGTGAGGGTTTCCTGGAGGGGGCTGAACTCTTGGCCTTGCCAGAGTGCAGGTGCGGCATCCTGACCATATGGAGCTCCAAATTTATTCTCGGGCCTTGGGGGGGACTGGCTTATTTTGGGGGAGAGATTGCCTGTCCAAAATACTTTACAGGATGGATCTGGGGCTTATATAGGCTGTAGGGCATAAAACTATATGGTAGACCTCCCACGGGATGTGAATTGATGGATTTGTATTGCACTGGGAAGGTTGCCCTTATGAATAGGATAGGAGAGGCCACAGTCTGTGGGGGAGTAGTCTCCCTTGGCTGGGGCCCTCATAGCCCTGAGTCTTAGAATGTTCTGGCCCAGGATTAGGCCCAAGGAGATGCACAGTCTTATTGTATAGTCAAGTTAATAGCTGGAAATTATCCAGATATTGCTAGTTGTCTGATCCTGGAGGTTGGCTACCTAGTTATAACTGGCTTCTCATCTCTCTGAGGGGGTAACAGCTTTCAATACGAGCTATGGGCTCTCCCTTTCAGTTGGTGACTGGTTTTAAACCCAGGTCTTTGTTTGAGAATTATGACCCTTATTGGATAAGGAAGGAGCTCTTTGGGGGCAGTGGCTCATGGGCCTGTGCTTGAAGTGGAGTCTGGGGTGAGTCCCCACTCCTGATGTCGGAGGAGCCACAGGCGTGGTACCCCTCCCCGGTGCAGGCCCCTGATAATCCTGGTTGGAAGGACATTTGGCTTCATTTTAAGCTCACTGCTTCAGCATATTGGAGGCTATAAAAACTTCTTAATTGGCAAACTGAGCCCTGTTTAGAGAGACCTTTAGGTGTTTTGTGATGATGAAATGGCACATTAGCAATAATAACTGTGGACTTTCTGTTATTAAAATGGTACCTCTGATCCTAAGTGGCCACAGAAATCCAGAGCCCCATGAATTTTTGGACATGCAGGCCAGAAGGTGTCAAAAAACATCAATGAACTGGACTCAAACTGCACCATTCAATTTATGTTCAGACAGTCATTGCTTATACTTTATGATTTTATTTTTAACTATTTATGTTGCCGTAGGTTATTATTCTCAAATATTCTTTTTTTCAGAATTTTGGAGTGCCCTATACCCCGGGTAGCAACTGATTTTGTGAGCTGCAATTCCCAAGACAGTCCCAAAGGAGAGGGCAGATATCCGGGTGATTAGCCCAGACCGTGGAAGTTAATTTTGTAATGTATATATTTGGTGAGATGTCTTAAACTTTCTTCCTTATGAAGCTCACTTGAGGAACCTTGTTGATAGTTACATAATATTTAAAAATAAGGTCCGTATAGGATGATTTGAGAAAGAGACACGTATACGGAGTCAGCTTGGTGGAGGTGGGTTGGAGGGTACCTGGGAGGAAATGTTTAATTTCAGTGCGGAACAAATTAAAGATGGTGACTATATTCAATGGTTATGGCTCACTGCCAAGATATAAGGATAATGTCCCAGAATGTAAATGGCTTGAATGATCCAATTAAGAGAGGGAAAATAATGTCATATCTAAGGAAGTTCCATCCTCAAATGATATTTTTACAGGAGACTCACATGAATTCTGCCGAATATCAAAAACTAACCAAATTTGGTATGGCTATAGTAGTAGTAGCTAGCTCCCACACATCTGACAGAAGGAGGGGTACTGCCATTTTAATCCTGAAGCACTCAACATTTCAGCTGCAGGACTCCTTTTCTAATAGAGAAGGTACTCTGGCAATGGTAAGGGGGACATGGTGGAGGTTGCTATATACAGTGGCCAGCCTTTATATCCCACCAGGGGCTGAGCCCACACAGGTACAAAATGTATTTCAGAAAATTATACAATTTAAACTAGGGATGTTACTGGTGTGAGAGGATTTGAACTTATTAATGGACCCAGGCAGGGATAGTTCTAAAATAAACCCCAAAGTTCCACAAAGGGCCAGAAACATGGTAGAAAGTTAGTATGAGACCTGAGCCTCACTGATATCTGGAGGCACCAATATGGGAGAGACAGATAGTATACCCATTATTCAGCAGCACATGGCTCATACTTAAAGATTGATTATTTTTTTATATCAACAAAACACAGGGATCAGGTAAAAGAGATTCAGATATTGCCAATTATTTTATCAGATCATGCACCCATACTCTTAGACATACAAACAGAAGTAGACAGGGGCCCTGGTCAGTGGCGCTTTAATACTTCTCTCCTTGGACACAAGGATTATATCAATTTAATAAAGCAGCAGATACCAGAATAATTAGCCAGAACAAAACATCTGAGTTAGCCCCCTGTTATATTACGGGATACTATGAAACCAGTGATAAGGGGGAACACAATCAAGTTTGCCTCTCAAGTTAAGAAAAAGCAGGAACAACAGCAGCTCTCGCTGGAGGCAGAACTTCAATTCTGGCAAGCTACACATATGCAGGGAGATAAGTCAGCTCAACCTCGGATGAACTCCATTAAAGCCAAACTTCAGGGACTTTTACAGTATAAAACAGAACAAGCTTTACTATATTTAAAACAGAGATATTATGAAAGAGGAGCTAAGGCCTCCAAAGTGCTAGCCTTTAGGCTTAGGGCCCAGAGGAATAGGGGGAATATTAAACAGTTACGACATCCACAAAGTAGACAGATCTTATCCAAGACAAAATATATCCTAAAAGGCTTTAAAAGTTTTTATGAGACTCTGTATTCTCAGGAGACCAAGCCAGAACAAGAGAGATATTTAAATTTCTTCCAAGCCATCACCCTCCCCCATTTAACCACACAGCAAAGAGATAGGCTATTACAACCAATTACTCCACAAGAAATAAAAGTAGTTATTAAGAAAGTTAAAACAGGTAAAAGTCCTAACATGGTTGGGCTGCCCTCTGAATTTTAAAATGCATTCATGAAGGAGCTTATTTCTCCATTATGCTTGATATTTCAAGCACTTCAAACAGATGATACCCCCCATTCCACCTCTCGGCAATATACAGATATCTCTACCATTTTAAAACCTGATATAGATCGTCTTAATTGTGAATCTTACTGACCTATCCCAGTACTTAATTAAGACTATACATTTTTCTTAAGTATATTGGCCCATCGATTGGAAACTATATTGCCAACATTAATTAATAAGGACAACACAGGTTTAATTTCAAGCCTCAATACTACAGATAATATTAAAAGAACTGTATACCTACTGGAGAAAGTGGCTGACTCCACTTTACCCTTCATTTTGTTGAGTATTGACACCCAACAATCTTTTGATCATGTTTCTTGGAAGTTTCTGCATTATGTTATAAGGGAATTTGGATTCCCTCCAGAATTTGATAGGTTAATTGAAATTGTATATACTTCCCCCCAGGCAGTAGTGAAAGCCAATGGTTCCTTCTCTAACCGTTGGTCCGGCTAGAGGCACAAGGCAGGGCTGCCCACTTTCTCCCCTTTTATTTGCCTACTACGTGGAACCCATAGCGCAGTTAATAAGGATGGACAAGACAATAACTGGGTTAGAAATAAACAGCACAGTTCATAAGGCAGCTTTCGATGCTGATGATTTGCTTATATATTTAACAACCCCTACTACTTCTCTACCCAGACTTTTTGACAGGCTTACTGAAGTAGAAGACTTGTCAGGCTATAAGTTAAATACATCTAAGACAGAAGTCCTCAGATGGCAATTTGAACCCTTAGAGGGTGTATGGGATAGTTTCCCAATAAGATGGAACACTAAAAAACTTCGGTATCTGGGTATCCAAATCCCTAGCAACTTGGGGGATCTTTATGAGATGAATATCCACCCTATTACTAAGCAACTGAAATCAGAGCTACAGAGGTGGTAAGGCCTCCCTAGTCCTCTATCTCAAAGGATAGACTCTATAAAAATTACAATCCTCCCGTGCTTTCTATATTTGTTTCTGAATCTCCCAATCCCTGCTACAGAGTTTAAAAAATTGGAAAAAAATTATCTCTGCTTTTTTGTGGCATGGAAAAACTCCTAGAAAGGTCCTAGGGCTACTATAGTTGTCTAAAATTAGAAGAAGCTTAGCCCTGCCACATTTAAAATTATACTATCAGGCAGCCCACCTTGCCCATGTCCTACAGTGGAGGGATTCAAACACAGATACACGCTGGAAGAGGATGGAGCTTCTGCAGAATGGACAGGGAATTTAATTTTTACTTGGATCCCCCCCCCAAAGGAATAGGATAAGAGAAAAAGTACACTCCAGATTTACAGTTCATATTCTACAAATATGTATTTTAAAATTAGAGGACCCACAAGTAAGAGATGCAGCAGGGACTCTGCTAATCCCAGCCCTGGACTGTCTCTTCTCCCCAGCCCAGCAGGACCACAATTTTGAAAACTGGAGGTGGAAAGGCCTAAGTCATGTATTTCAATGGTTCGGTGAAGGAAACGTTTGTTCCCTTCCCTCAGATCCAGCAGTCATATTTCCTAAGGAGGTCTGATTTCTTTTGGTTTCTTCAGATTCTACACTATATACAACAGAAGTGTGGTTTTCAATTGGCAGGTGGTGGAACCGCACCCTTTGGTTCAAATAATGATAGAAACTAAAATCAAGTATATTCCTGAGCATATAGTTTCAGCGTTATATAAAGCCATATGACCGACTCAAAATAAATCAGTAATAAAAATCCAGAAGTCTTGGGAGATGGACTTGGGAGAAGAAATTTTGTAGTCTGATTGGGCTGGAATTTTTACCAATCTCCATAGATCCACTTCTTCTTATATGTGGAAAGAATACAGATGGAAATGTATGGTGAAGTTTTTCAGAACCACACATATCACAACAAAGTACAATAGGCTAGGAGGGTAGAATGCTGGAGGGCATGTAGAGAAAGCTCAATTATACATAACCATATATTCTGGACATGTACAGTGCTCAGGGACTTTTGGGGTTTAGTAGAGAGCGTGGTGCGGGAGATGTTCCCTGAGACAACACAGTTTCAGATGGGACTGGCACTTTTACACCGATTCCCTCCAGAGATAAAGAGTCGGCATTCTAGAAGACTGTTAACTATACTCCTCTGGCTGCTAAAAAAAACTATATCCAGAAAATGGCTTACCCCTAATCCCCATCGGAGAAATGAGTGGGAGGATCTGATTTATCAGATACACGAGATGGAGAAAATTATAGCCAAAATTAACTTTAGGGAACAGAGAGACAGAGAATTCTGGAATAAATGGCTATCATGGGTAATGCAATATAGGCAGGATACTGTACCCTAGAGATTTGATGATTCCCACGCTTTGCTTTGGGGAGGGGTGCTTCTAAAATTTTCGATTTCCTGAAATTGTATAACTCAGTATAATTACCTTCCACTGTACCTCCTCTGTAGTGAATCTGACTGGATTTTAATGACTGAAATTATGTGTCCTCAAACTATGGATTCTGCATGTATCATGGACCTCTAAATAAAAATAAGAAAAAAAAAAGATCCTTGCAATCAACCTTAGGACAATACCCTTCTGAAAGTTGTTTATGTGTTTGCGTGTTCCGAACTCCCAAACATCCATGACTAGTAAGCCAAACACTATCCCAAAAATTAGCCGGTAATCTAGGATCCATCAACTGTTTCAGGGTATGGGTAGTGGTGGCAGGAGAGCCCAATGGTAAAACTAAAGGCTCAGTAAAAAAGTTAACAAATTAACATAGTATGGTTGTATAGACTCTTTCTGGGCAGTGAAGTGAAAAGCGTAGGATATAAATGCCATTGATGCACTTTCTTCAAGGCTTGATCCATATGATAAGGGTAGTAAGGAAGTCTCCAGGCTGAGTAAGCAGTCCATTTGCCTTGGTCCCAGACATGGAGGAGGGGGTCCAGCAAGTCCTGGACCCAAACCTTCCAGTCCGCCCCCAAGGCTGAAAAATAAGATCTAAAAGTGATGGGAAAAAAAAGTGAAGGAAAAAAAACAACAGGATTAATCATGGCTAACCCACCGAAATGAATCGGGGGAGGGGATGCAAAATGTCGCCTGATGAGATTTTAAAAGTGGCTGTCCAAACAGAGATTAAAAAAAGAGACTATAAATATGCATCTCCAACTTCTGCAGTGGGGGTAAACATAACTTTTACAAAGGAATAAAGGTATGAAATGAGTCTTAATAAGATATACTCTTTTCCATTTTGAAAGTTGCACAGTTTGCCATTTGGCAAGCAATTTTTCCCCCCTCCAGAAATTTACTTTCCCAATTAGAAACTGCCATATCTCGGGGTCCAAAAATAATTTCCTAAATTTTATGACCAGACGGAACCATTGGAATAGAGCCCAGATGGGAATTAGCATGGTCATTTAGGTGGCCTAAGCAAAATGCCTTACATTTCAAAATGTTAATGTTCAATCCAGACAGGAGAGAAAAGCATTTCAAAATAAGCCAGGACTCGTCTGAAGAAGCTGCTTCTGCCAAAAAAAGACAGACATCATCTGCATAGGCATTAACCTTAATTTGCATTGCCTGTGCAGAGACCCATATACCTCTAATGTGAGGTTAGGTAAGGTAGGTAAATTTATTTTTATAGCATCCAATCTCACAGACTGCGTGACTTATATAGTCAAATTGGCAGGGTAAGCAGAAACAATAAAATAAAACTCTAAAGGGTTATACAACAATTCAAAATTCAGACATAAATAAACTAGTTATAAATAATTAGTAAATAGTAAGAACAAGTTTAAAAATATTATGTGTACTCCAGAAAGGCATGTTTGAAGAGGTGAGTCTTTAGGCTCCTCTTGGAAACCTCCACTGAGGGGGGTCTCCCGTATAGACTTGGAAGCTAGTTCCAGAGGGCTGGGCCAGCCACCTCCAAAGCTTGACTGCCAGAGGTTTTCAGCCTGGCACTTGGAACCACAAGGAGAACCCTGGTGGAGGAGCTGAGGGACAGGACTGGAGTGGCAGGGGTAAGGAGATCTGTCAGGTAATCAGGGCCTGATCCATACAGGGCCATATAGGTGAGCAAGCCCACCTTGAAGATGATCCTCCACCTTATAGGCAGCCAGTGCAGATCTCACAGGACCAGGGTCACATGACATGACCTAGATAGGCCCATCAGTAACCTGGCCACTGTGTTCCACACCAGCTGCAGCCAGAGGAGGGTCCCTCCACAGACCCCAAATTATACAGCGTTGCAGTAGTCAAGCCTGGATGTGACAAAGGCGTGTACTAGTGATGGTATGTCCTTGGGTGGATCTAGGGGTTTAATCTGGGTGACATTCCTTAAGTGGTAAAAACCACTCTAGACAACAGATGGCACCTGAGCATCAAGTGGCAATCTGTCATCCAGGAAGATGCCCAGACTTCTCACCCAAGGGGAAGCAATCAACAGAGTGATTCACAGGACCAATCTTGTTGCTACTCCAGAGGCACTCCCATCATGCCCACGACCAAGCTCATTCATCAAGACCTCCATCTTGTCAGGATTTATCCTCAGCCAGTTGGAGGCCAACCAGTTCTGAATTTCAGCCAGGCAGTCTTAAAGCACTTCCACAGCATCATTTGTTCCAGGGCAAAAGACTTACAAAACATTATTAAATATTTATTTTTAAAATCCAAAAGGGTTTGATAACAGGTAACCTCAATTTACAGCAAGGCTGTGGGACACAGCTTTATGAAATGAGGGAGGTAGTCCACAGGGGCATAAAAAGTCCTAAAATTAACACCTGGTATAGCAGCATGACTTTCCAGTACCATGTGGCCAGAATCTGGAATGGACTATCACCAACAATCAGGAATTTGACAAAAGTATTTACTTTTAAACCCCAACTAAACATGGGCATAACTCAAGAATGCAACTGTCTTTAAAAATGCTGCTTTATTTTGGATTTCATTGTCTGTATTTGATTATTAAGTGTTAAATATCTGTGCAATATATGTATACTCTATGTTCTTACATGAATTTATTGTTTGTTGGTTTCTAATATGTTTTATATGTACACAGGACAACATTGTAAATAGACCATTGGTCCTAAAGTTGTACCCTGTATAAAAATAACATTTTAGCTAACTAACTAAATCCCTATCTAACTCTAAAAGCCCTACATCACAATATTAACACAATACTATAAAAAAACTAAAGAAAGGTTTCACTCCCCAGACAATGTCTGGACAGTGACTACTGGCTGTAATCAGGTGGATTCTCCTGACAAATAAACACTTTAAAATGTTTGGAAGTGTTTAGAGGTGAAAACTTTTCCAGTGTTAGCATGAGTACAGAAGATAGACGCCCCACCTGGTGGACATCTTTTCCCCTAAACGTCCTTCTGAGGTTGGAACTCCCATGAGGAGTCAAATCTATGCTCCATAAAAGAATATCTATATAGAAAACCTAAAGAAGGGGACTTAAAGGGCAACTCTGATGGACCCCTCTCTGGATCATAATCCTTGTTCCCAAAAACCCATTAATCAAAGGAAAATAAATTTGCCTGCTGGTATAAAAATTGTATCCATAAAACAAAGCATTGGGGGATTCCATGAAAAACAAGGCATTGAAACAAGAAGTCATGAGAGACCAAAAACCCCTGGAGACTATCCGAGTGGCTCCTAGCAATCAATTCTCTGAGCCAGATTACATTATCGCTAGTCTGCCAACCCGGAATAAAACACAACTGACAGGGGATATATCTTTTACAGCAATCAAACTCAGTCTATCTACCAAGATCTTGGCAAGGATCTTAAAATCAATATTAAGGAGAGAAATTGGTCTCTAATTACACAGTTCAGTCTGATCCCTTTCTTTTAAGTAAAATCAAGATAGCTTGGAACATCTCCAAAGGAACCGACTACTGTAAGTGGTTAACATAGTGTTAAGTACATCCTGCAAAATAACAAGCAATAAATCAGAAAAACAATCGTAAAATTCAGTACTCAGGCCACCTGGTCCAGGGACAGTCTTAGGCTTCAAGGATTTCAAAGCACAATCAACTTCTACCACTCTAATGACTACTGAAAGATGGAGATTATCTTCTTCGGATACCAGATGTGTAAATAGCTAGGCCATGAAATCTCCTACGCAACCATTTATGGAAAAAGGAGTACCAAATGAGGACTGCAAAAAGTTCTCAACCATTGTTAAAATAGCCACAGAATCAGTATGAAGCCAGCCAAGAGAATCACCTACATATGTCAACACTTTGGATTGTATACCTTCCTGGCAATGTTTAAACACATCAGGGGATAATGTTTTACACTTTGTACCAAATTGTTGTTCAGCCCACAGTGTACGTGCCCTATTGTAAAGGTATGCACACATAACCCCCCTCAGGGAATCAATTTGTGATTTATAGGAAACTTTTTCTCTGGTTTGTAAAGTTAGTAAGTGGAAAAACTGAGCCCATAGTTGCAAAAAGTGAAAATAATCAGAGTGGCCTTTGCTTTTCCCCACCAGCTAAACAAGAGACTTAAAGTCAGCCTTGGTGTCCACCCACTATTCAGAAATAGAATCATAGCAATTGAGTACAGAACCCCCAGCTTTAAAAAGTTACCTGCATTGAGCCACAGCATCCAGCACTTATAACAAAGAGCAATTAAGCTTCCAGGACCCATGGCCTATGAGCTGTTGAGTCTCCAGGTTCAGGGTATCAGACACCCCTGAGTGATCTGAAGTGAGATAGGCTACTATACAGGCATTCTGAACCTGACAACTTGGGGAAACAAAAATATAGTCAATCCTAGTTGAAACAGTATCCCTATGGTAGATGTGACCTCCCAGAGAGTGTAGACATCTGTACAAATACTGTTTACCTGCAGTGGCAATCATCTGTTTCAAATAAGTGGTATCACAAAAATGTTTTTGAATATTCCCTGTCTTGTACAGCAGATCCCATGGGAAATTAGTGTTTTCCACCCAAGATAATGGACTTGGCCATATATAAATGGGGATGTGAAGTCATAAAAAATGAAATCCTGACCGTTTTTGTCTAGTGGGGGCATAGATCACTCCCAGCCGCAGTGGATGGTTGTATAAAATTATATCCAAAATTAACATTCTACCCGGATCCACATCCATAATTTTAGAGATATGTACCAGTAATGAATTCAACATCATTCCCACCCCAGAATACAGACCCTCCTCCATGGACCAGACAGAGGATCCCCAGCGTCAAGCTATTTGTGCTTTGTAGATCTTGGACATAGTATGAAGACAGGTGTCCTGCAAGAAGAAGATCTCTGCCCCTGACTTATTCAAAGAGGCAAAGATTGCCAATGTTCTTTGGAAATTCTTAAGACTATTAGCATTTAAAGTTAATATCCTAAGAATAAGAGCAGGAGCAGAAGGCAAGAACATCTGATAAGATTAGAACAAATTTGATTAGAATGACCGGTACAGAAACATAGTTCACAAACTTGCATATCAGAGGCGCCGCTAAGATGGGAGAAAGAGCCACACCTATGACAATCTTAGGTTGGCCAGAGTAGAAACAAAAGCTCCAATCATGACAACATAAAAACTACTTTGTAGATGCTGATTGCCAGTGCCAAAGTCCAAACCATACCTTTATTTTTCAACATTTTCGGTACCCAGCCTCGGAGTAGGATGGTCTATAACATCAGCACGTTGCTTGACCCAGTTCAGGATGTCCAAGATATGTACCCCCTCATTCTTGAAAAGAGTGGTGATGGTATTTAGAGAAGGCTTGGTGAGAGGAATGGTAAGAAAAAAGTGTCCACAGAGGAGACAACTTTAATGAGGTGTATTTAGCCCAAAAATGATCCAGTAATTGAGGGGTATGGAAACTGATATCGAACTGGGTATCTCCAGAGGTACTGTATGAATGATGGCAAACATTTCTGACACCAGAAACTGTAAACTGTAAAGATTCCTTTAGCAGTCGATGCACAACGGTTTCACTATGCTGCAGCGATAAGAAATTTGTCGACCGTTGGCACAGCAACAGCACAACACTGCCAATTGATGTTGTGCCATCGCTGGGGGAACAAGTGTTTTCTGTAGAGGGCTTTGCCCCCCACACAACCCCGTGCAGGGGGTACCCCATGCACTAAAGATTACTAACTCCAGTCAGAGTTAGGTTGGGGAGGGGAGCAAACACCCCTGCGGTAGCAGTGTCCGAAAACCTGGAGACCATCACAGCGAACTGCCAAAAATGTCACTGTGATGGTTTTCATGGTATTTGTATCACTGCACCTTTGGTATACCATGAGCAATATAGACCCTGTCTGGGGGCTCCTTCAGTCCCCTTTCTATATTTGAGGCAGACAGCATTGCAGCATTTGGCTGGTTCTCCCAAGTTGGAAAAAAGGTCTGCCTTCTGAAACAAAGGCTTATTCAGCACAGATCCATTGTATAAATTTGGGGTGTATGCTATATTTGTGTAAAACTGCCCTACAGATGGTGTGGCTAATTGAACACCTTCTCTTGATCCAGGGATAGTAAAAATACTCTTAGGTTACCCTTGTTTCTATGTTCAAAAATTTCCCTTTATAAGATCAGGTGTTCTGTAATAGATCTGCCTGGTATGGCGCTTGTCTGTGCCATTGATATAACTGATTAAGCAACCTGTAGAAGTCTACCATTTAATATCTTAGCCAATACATTAAAGTCAGTATTACGGAGGCTGATGGACCTCCAATTATGAATATCCTGTCTGTCACCCTTTTTATATAACTACATCAGATGCCCATTTAACATCCTGAGTAAAGGAGACATTTTGTCAAGAATGTGGGTAAACACAATAACCAATTCAGTTGCTAATTCTATTTCTAGTTTTTTATCTAGTTCACCAGTTAGTCCATCTCCTCCAGGGGGTCTTGTCCATCTTTAAAACAGCAATGCCATGGACTATTTAATCAGGTGTGATATCCTGAACCAATTGCGTGTTTACATCTGCTGGTACTGTAGGATGATTGAATGTCTCAAAGAAAACATCTGGGTTTAAACTATCTGGTTGTGAAAGTTGAACAAGATGTAGAGAGTGTTGAGTAATAATGTGTAACATATCCTGTGTGTTTGTGCAGAGAATATTCCTCTGGTCTAATAGGCCCTCCATATGTTTATGTTTGATTCTGGCCTGACAACTCCAACAAGGACACATTTTCCCACTTTTCCCCTGGGTTCCAAACTTCTGCTGTTGTTGCAGGCCTAGTGCCTGTTGTACATGGTGCTCAGTCATTTGCTGTTAAATAGCCTGAATCTGTGTAGTGAGGTTTTGTCCAGTAGTGTAAGAAAAGGGTCTGGCAGTATGGACTAGAGGTTAGAGTAACAAGCTGCGAATGAACTTGGTACATTCAGCCAGACAGACTTGGGTTTGATTCCCACAGCCTCCACTTCCATACAGTGTGACTCTGAGCAAGTCACTTAACCTCCCCAGTGCTCCCAGGTTGCCCCTGAGAACAGGCCCCTGCACTTAGCTGGCCTCACCTGGTTAACAAAGAATAAAAAAAAGTGTTCAAAGGGTTTGCAGATGTTTCCTGTTTTGTAAATATGTAAGATATGTACTGTTCCTCTGATTTTTACAGTATTGTTTTAGGAGAGCTGTAAGATCCGAAATGGTATCTTCCCACCAAATAACCGAATCTGTGTACATAATGAATATTGATTTCCTTGAGTGTGTAAAATATTGTATGTTTTATTCTAAATTTGGTTGTTGTAATAAAAAGGAATTTAACTTTTCATCATCCGATCCATTGGGTGAGGTATGTGTGTTGCCTAGCCATATTTAAATCATGTTATGATCTAAAAATTCTGCAGGCAAAATTTATGCTGTACAGGTTTGTAGTATGAATGCAATAAAAAATAATTGAAGGGTGCAAGCCCATGGTTATGTGGGGGAAGAGCTCTTCCCCCACATCCTACATAATTCAAGCAGCAGGCTTCCACTCTGTTTAGAGTGAGTCGCACTTACTGCGCTCGCTTCGTGCTGCATGCTGGGGCTGGATTCCTCCTGTTCTGCCCCCCCCCATGTTTGTCTGTGCTCCCTGCCTCCTGTTGGCTTCTCCTGTCTTCCTCCTTCTCTGTGTTCATCTGCCCTCCCTCAGTTGCTTGTACCTTTCTTTGGGGTTTCTTCTGTCTGCATGCCTCCAGCACGCCGCTTCTCCATGTTCGGCCGCTGCTTCATTTCGCCATTCAAGGTTTCCTTCCTCATCTGCCAGCATTCTCCTCTGTGTAGCCCTGTGATTCTCCTGCTCCCTCGATCCTCCTCAGCTGTCTCCTGGATCGCTTGCTAAGGCTGAACCTGCCATCTGTCTAATGCTGCTTCCTATCTTCTGCTTGCTCTTCTCCTGGTTCGTATGGCCATTCTGCTCTTCAGTGCTCCACCACTGCTGTTGCCTCTGACAAGGCTGGACTTGCTCTATGCTGCCATTTGGAACTATGCTGCTCCTACATCATTTTATTTATCTATTATTTATATTTATACATTGTAAACTGGGTTCATCCTTCGGAACTCTGTCTGCATTTCATTTATGTGCCATGGGAGTGGGTTTGCTGTCTCTGCAGCAGTGCACATGTTACATAAAGTCTGCAGGGCAATTAATGCTTTGTGCTTCCTGATTACCATGCTGCTCTTATCATGCACTGCCGCTTCCCTTTCTCAGCTATGGTGCACTTAGTTTCGTTGTAACTTTGTACCTGCCTAACAGAACTGTCTGTTCCCTGGGTTATACTGGAGCCTATACCCCTTTGAGCTCTAAAGAGATCAGCCCTGAGAAGCCATCTACAAATTCAGCTCCTATTCGGATGCAAAATGGTGGGTGAGAATTTTGGTTACTGGGACATTCCAGCATCAGCTACTTACCTGTGGGACCTCGTTATGTATCTATGGCATATTCTGCCTTTATTATGGCCATCCTTTGCTAGAACTACTCAAGCTTCTGCAAGTCATTCAGAAGTGACCTTTCCTTTTACTAGACTGCTAAGCAAAGGACTGGGAAACATTTGTAGCCATGTCTTAAGTATGTATGCAAGATCTCTATCGCTTTTTAATGGTTGCTTCAGTCGTGTATGGACTTTCAGACACTGCATATGTTTACAGGCTTTATTTACTTACTGGCTGACATATGCAGTCAATGTACCTTCTATGGTCCATCGACTGACCTACATGTGGTCTAGCCGCACTTCCTTATTGGGATTAGCTCCCTTTCATTCCCCAGCCATTCTGGCTGTCCCTTCTTGGGTTTAGCTGCTACTATTTACTTATCTTACCTGCTGACCTAAGTATGGTCCAGCTGCATATGCTAGCCTTCATGGAGCTTAGCCGCCATTATCTACTTACCTTACCAGCTGATCTATGTGTGGTCCAGCTGAGCATGCTAGCTTCATGGGGCTAGCTGCTACTGTACTTATTTTTCCAGTTGACCTTCAAGGGGTCCACTGCACGTGCTAGCTTATGTAAGGCTAGATGCTACTCTACTTACCTTACCGACTGACCTATGAGGGGTCCAACTGTGCATTCTAGCTTATCTGGACTCATTGCAATATTCACCATTATCTTGGATGCTTCTTGCCATGCTATTTCAACTCCTTCAGAGTTACTACTGTTTCCAACAAGTACTTCCTGCTGAGCTCTATTGCATACTGCCTTCTTTAGTTTACCTGATACCTACGACTTGATCCACTACAGTTCAGGATGCTTCTTGCTTCTACTCGAGTTGCCACCTCATCCACTCAGGTTTTCCTTGTGCACTTTACCATCCTCTACCATCAGAAAACGTCAGCATACAGCACCCTCATAGTATGCCTCGACGTATCTTCTACTGCACAGCACTGGCTCTGGATTTCATTACCATTTGTATACCACGTGCAATCTAATCCTTACAACATCACTATTGGTTCTGCATTGCATACAGCTAGGTATTCTAGCACAGTACCTATCACCGCTGCAACCTGCCTTCACCCATTGGGCTGGGAGGATTACCTACTAGTCGTCTGCTTCTACGACCTGCCTTCGCCCATTGGGCTGGGAGGTTTACCTACTAATCATCTGCTTCTACGACCTGCCTTTGCCCATCGGGCTGGAGGGTTTCCTACTTCTGCTCTACTTCTGCCTCGCCCTGCTTGGGGCCTGGAGATTCACACATTCTACTATACGCCTACCTGCTGCTGTGTCAGCCAGCTGGAAGCTCCTTTACTATGCATTCGCATCTGGACGTTTCTTCATTCATCATCTGTTCTTGGATACGTTGCCCTGCCGCTTCAGCCACGTGGAATTCTGCTACTTCACTCTTCCAGGACACTTAGTTGAGCTTCTCCTGAAGACCTTAACTATCCTAATTTATGCTCTACTGCTTCTTGGACCCCGTGACAACGCTACTTCATTTGACTCAACCTCTTCAGTTCTCGCCGTCTAGGACTCCTATGCTCGACTATTCAGGACTCGTCAGGATATTCTTCACAAGTCAGTTCTATCTACAGTATCATCCTGGCTTGAACCATAGATGTCAACATTGTTATGCAACCTATTGGATCCACAAAGCTCTCTGATTCCCTTGCCTGTACCATTCTTCATGCCCCTCGCCTTGTTACGTACCTCATTTTGCAATGCTACTTACCTGCTACTATGTCTGCTCCTGCAGCTTCATTTACTCCATCAACTGACCTATGTCAAGGTCCAATTATTTATACTAATTGCTTATACTACCTGCTTCACCCTTCCTGAGCCAAGAGGTCATCCTGACTACCTCGCAACTGCAACTTGCTGCGCTGCTCGCAAGCTGGCAACTCATCTGACCTACTTCTACATATTCACTACGTTCTCTTCCTACTTACTGCTCGCTTCCCCTCTGGATTGGAGGTTCCTACTGCTCCATTCTCCCTATTAAGTGGCATGTGCCAGTTCTTGTGCTTCATCGCCATGGCCTTCATTTGCTAACCTTGCCATCCTGAACTTGACTCAACAATTCTCTTTCAGACGTGGATGCTGGGCCTTGATTCTTGGATCTCCTCTGTGAAGTCGTCCTCACCTGCTGAAGTGCTTTACCATCTGCAACTCTTCACTTCATTTGAACTGCGGATGCCACTTTGTTTCATTCCAGCCTGCTCTGGACTCTTGAACTTGGGTTACTGGATGGATGCTTGCTCTATTTGCCTGACATGTCACAATTCCATACGTCTTCAGTTCTCTGTTTCTCTGGACTGGGTTCTACATTTTGGGGTTCAGATTAGCCAATTAGATTATTTAGGATTACTCTCCTTTAGCATGCCCAGAAGAATGGGCAGGTCAGTATCCATGGGTCCTCAGAGGTTTCCCCACAAGGGGGGATTTCCTATCCTGTGTTCTACTGGTCACACTCTCCAGAGTTGGAGGATGTGATCATCTACTTATATTATTGGGGGTGTATTCCTGTTCGACTCCTTCATCAGTCAGATACAGAACAATTGTTGATATAATTTTCTTTTGGGGGGTTTCATAATACTAGACAAAGCTTCCTCCCTACAGGTGGGATACAGAGAAAAGTCAAAACCATCAAATAATAACAAACGATTCTCTGTTCAAGCATCCAAGCTCATAATACCCAATTCATACGTACTATAATTATTGACTTGATCACGTTCATGCTGAAGTACCTAAGCACAAATCATTCCATACTACTAGTACCTAACAACCATTGTCTACTTAACAGCTGGCATCTGTATCCAACAACCATCTATATCATCCAGCTACAGTATGTAACATAAGCACTAAGCTATGAACCACACATAATCAATCCTAGTTGCAAGACCCTTTCTGGAAAGTAGGAGCTGCTTTCCCCATTGCTGTTAGGTATGCATCTTTTAAAGTTGTAGTTAGGATCATTTTTTTAAGAAAGGCCATAACACAAAATATTTTTTAGTCATGGTAGCCTTTCCCCTGTCAGTTAAATATAAGCCACAATTAAAATCTCCTCCTAGGATGACATTTTGTGAAAAATATAGGTAAGGCTGGATAACTTGAAACAACTCTATTCTGTCTGCTTTTGTCTGTGCAGCATAGACAATAATGAGCCTGAACAATGTATTCGGTATTTTTATGTCCAAAAGTAGAGCCCTGCCAGGTACCAGATCCACCAGTTTAATTAGCTGAATATGAATATTTTGAAATAGTATTGCTACCCATGCACAAGTTTCTGTTCCTAAGGACCAATAAGAGGGTTCAACTTGCCATTGTTTGATAACCTGCTTCAATTCTGCTGTTGTGTTTAATCTGGTATCAAGTAAAAAAAGATGCCTGCTTGAAAAGATTTTAACTTTGAAAAAACAGCCAACCTTTTCCAGTGACTTTTTATACTATTGGCATTAACAGTGTATATTGGTAGGGTTGAGTCCATTTATTAGGTTCTGAAGGAGAAAGAAAAAGCTGTCTGTATCCTTATTAGGGTGGCATTTTCCTCACATTCCTAGCAGACCACATGTGTTTTTGCTTTGCTTTTTGTTTTGGTGTAGGACATCACTCAGTGGTCTTGCATACATTTTGGGGGGGGGGTCCTCTCTGTCTGACCCTGAATCTGGTAGGGATGACAAAATAGATGAGTCATCTGACTCATTTCCTGAGGTACTGTACAACAGCATCAGTAAGGTTTTCAAATCTCTTAGGGAGTGGTAGGTCCATGGTTTGGAAAATTTTAGCTGCTGGTAGGTTCCATTTTTGTTTTCATTTAATCAAAATTTTGCTTTTGATCTGTTCTTTCCTTGGCTGCGGGGGAGAATCTCTGAAGTACTCTGTGACTCAGGTGTACCTGCCCTTTCTCCTTCTGCCTTTGTTTCTGGGGTCTCAGTTGATTCAACATCAGTCATATTTCTGTCTTTCTCACAATGCTCAGGTAGCTCGGGTAGAGTGGGGTGGGGCGGACTAATTCTCTCCTCTGTATAATTCTGCTCTGCAGTGTGTTGGGCCTGAGTAGAAGTCTGTTGTGATGGCCTCTGCATATTTTTTGTTTCTTTGGGTAATGGCTACTAACAGATGTTGTTTTTCACTGTCTGGCTGGTTAGGCTGGTTGTGGGCAGCCCAAGGGCACATGTAATAGGTATGTCCCCCTGCCTCACACAAATTACATCTCTGCTCATTCCTTCAGAAACCACTCATGTGTCCTAGTTCATTACACATTGTACATTTTAACTTATTGCAAAGACTGCTAAGGTGACCTGTTGAGCCACACCTATAACAGGCCTTGGGCTGTCCCGCATAGAACAAAACTCCCCATCTCTCCTCAAAAAGAAACAGTTTGGCATATGTTGTAGTCCAGCATCAGAGGAATTGAGAACCACCTTAATTCACCAGCCCCAGTCCAGATCCATTCCTCACTGAAAATTGCTTCATGGTTCCTATAACTGTACATCTTTGCCTCACTCAGTAAAGGAGGTCTGTGACACTGACCCCTTCATTCTGAAAAAGTACAGTGATAGTCCTGTTGGCCGTCTTTGTAGGATTACCTCAAAGGGTGTCCGTAGATGTATGGTTTTAACCAGCTGGTACTGTTCCCAAAGCTTCTGCAGTCCACTACTCAGTTTAAAACTTATGTCAAAAATTGCTTCACCCGACGCATGGATGACAGCATAAAGTTCAGCCACAGAAAAGTGCATTGATCCCTTCAACAGAGACCTTGCCTCAAACATTCTGTCAAGGAAGGTCTCCATCCCACCTCAATATAGCAGATGTATGGTGTTATGCCATTTGGCCAGGTAGGTAGGTGCCCCAAAAAAGGAAGCATAGGATCAAGGGCGTGGGCCCTCTGCATTTGGTGGTACCTCAGATGATAGCAGTAAATCCACTCAGATATGTCCAGTGGCTGAAGTTGAAGGCCATTGTCTCAAATCTGTTATGCAGCCCCTTATGGATGCCAAAGGTAAAGTCCCTATATTTCAATTCAAGTTAGCATTATTCCTCGACTCCCCTGGGAGCTACAAGATAGGAGACTGGCAACTGTAAGCACTGTATTAAATGTAGGTGTGATATGCTGCAGGTGATGTTACCAGTGTCTACACCTTCCTTATCACAATCTGTGTTATTATCTGACAGCTTTGTTTGTGGAGACATAATCTGTTGCACAGAGGTATTCCCCCCTTGTCCCTGTATTTTCTTTGGAGTGGGCCCTGATAAATAGTGTTACTTCATACAAATACATAATCAAAGGAAATCAAAAACAGAATTAAGTACTACGTCATACAATAACTCCACTTGTAAATAATTCATACTGTAAAAAACAACCCTTCCCCCTCCTCACTAAAAGAGTAGGGGAATTTATATTTTAATTGTAAATGCAAAATTTAAAATTACAATTACCTTCATCCATTAATATCACATACCCACCCACTTTAAATAGCCTTCACAACCAGTTAAAATGTTGCCAATATCATAACCATTTTTTTTTGGGCTAAACTTGTTTTGTTCTGAATAACATAATACAGGTATTTCTTGAATTATTATGTGATAAAGATCTCCTGCAAGAATGGCTAGTTGCTGAAGAACTAACCTACACCTGTTGATCCATATCCAATACAAAAATGCAACATCAAAATGAGAACCATGCCACTATTGTAAGCCAACCTCATGAGGGGAATGATCCCGTAATACAATAATTCTGGATTTGGGGGGACAGGCATACGGTCCATAGTTTCAATTTGTATTGTGCAATTCTCCCTAGGGCAATACCTTTCTTATAACTGCTTATGTTTTTAATTTCCCCTAACATTAACTCTCCCATGTATTCCTAACCAAGCCGTATCCCACATTTTTCTGGAATTCTGTTGTCCATAGTATATTCTGATATACATTGTTGGTGTGTCTTAGAAAACCTTGAAAAGGGTGTTCTGTAAAACAGTCCAATAATACAACCATATACAACATTTTCCTAGTTCATTTTAAGAGAGTAACAAAATCAAGTTTCCATTTTTTTATGGTATCAAAAAAACCCTCCTAAATATACGACAACCAAGGCACTCTTTTACTTTTATGTAAAAAGTCTGTGGCCATCCATTCTACCATAATACTTTTAACTGCCTTTAAACTCCTTGTAATCCAAAGCTGGGTGCCTTCCTTCATTATTGGCACTATACTGGTATATAAAAAGGTTGTGAAAAAGAATAAAATTGGGTTCGGCATACATACCCCACCTTCTTTGACATCTTTATACAACACATTTCTTATAATGGGGTTAAGCCTGCTCCCCCCAAAACAAGAAAAGAAACATCCCAGCACACTAGTTTCCAGTTTTTTCAGTAAAGTAAAAACATAACTAAGAAATAAAAATAAAGTAATCAAAAAGGTTTTGTTCATGTCAATCCTCTTTTTTTGAAGGTTTTCCATGCATTTCACCTTGACACTTTCTCCTTCCCCACAATCTGTAGTCATTCCCAATTAAACTGGGCAATATACCTACCCTCAAAATAAACTCCCCAAATTTTACATGGAGCTTTAGATACCAATAAACCTGCTACCTCCTCCTGTACCCGAGGGAACCCAAGTAAACTAAGACATTTGGTTTTCCTAAGGTTGAGTGTAGCTCCCATCACACTGCCCAGAGCCTGTATTAGACCACATGCCCTATGAATTGACCTCTCATCCTGTAGCACTAAACATAAGTCATCAGCATAAGCAATAACTGTGACTACTAGTAAAACTACTGTCCCAATTCCAGTGATCAAAGGGGATCTATGAAGAATCCTTATTACTGGGCCTAAAGTAAAAACATATAGCAATGGGCTCAAAGGGTAACCCTGTCTTACTCCTCTCCTAATTCACCTATTGGCCCTCATTCTATTATTTTCACAAGGTCTGACAAATGCTAGGGCATAGCACATCTGGAGCCACTGTATAAACTGCCTTGGGATCCCATACATACCCAAACATTGCAATAGGAATTCATGGAAAATCTTATCAAATGCCTTAGCCTGGTCCAAACTTACCACAAACCCCTGTTCATGATCTGCTTCTGGGTCTCGCCCCCTCTAATGTGGTCAGTTATCTTAATAATATCAGTGCATCAGAGATGCGCCTTCCTGAAATAGAACAAAACTGACTGGGGTGAATCAAATCCCCCATAACTGACCCTAGCCTATTACCCAAAAATTTAGGGAAGATTTTAAAATCAATATTTAATAACGTAATGAGACTCCAGTTTGAAAAGCCAGACTGTACCCTTGACTTAAATAAAAAACATCATGAGACCCTCATAAATTTTGGTAGGTATACTGGCTTCTTCAATAAATACATTATAGCTCTCTAATAATTCTTGTGGCATCACCTCCCACAAGACTTTATACAATTCCCCTGGCAGGCCATCCAATCCTGGGGAGACATTCTTCTGTAGTGCTTGAATTACCTCCCTTAATTCATCTGCTGAAAAAGGGGTTGTTAAACCTATTGTTTTGCCTAAATCTAAACATGGCAGGTGAGTTACCTGTAACAATTCTGTTGTGAATTGAAAGTGTGGGGCATGTATACCAAAGGTCTGAAAAATATGAGCTTCCTGCTGTCTCACGAGTCACTCCTTGTCTCTGTCTATGATTCCCTGTGGAGATACTAGTTGTACCATCACTTTCTTCTCTCCTTCTGGTTTTACAACCTTGAAAAGGATTAGCACATTCTGTCTTTCCTTATGTTCCAAAAGCCTGTTCTTTTTCCAGAGATTTTAGCCTATCATATTGGTAATTAGACAACTCTTCTTTTATTAAATTGATTTCCTCAGTTAAACTGACCTGATGTGTGTTTTGCCTAGTAATCAGGAGTTGTAATTCTCCCCTAAGGTCTAAATACTTACATAGTGCTGTTTTAGTGTGGAAAATAGCTTTCTGCTGAAAAAAGCCCATTAGACAAAGCTTCAGTTCTTCCCACCTCGGACACATACTATGGCACAGGCAAATAGTAATGATTATGTCCTGTATAAGTTGTTTCAGTTCTTGTTTTATATATGGGTCCATTAACAAGGTGGAATTCATCCTCCAGTAACCCTTTCCTGGCTCCCTAGTTGGTACTGTTGCTACTGAAACCCCAAGCAGTGTGTGGTCCGAGGTTTCTATAAGCATAGTTACTGTAGAAATAAGTAAGTAATAATACCCGACAGAATTAGGCGTTATTAGGATATAACGGACCGCCTCAGGTGTAATGAGGCCCAGCCGCTGAGATGGAGGGCCTTATAGCCCTGGAAGGTCCGTTATATCCTATAATGCCCACCCTGGAGGGTATTATTACACTTAGAAAATGGGCTGTAGCGGTCTTTTTTTTTTTTCATTTATATGATAATAAATATTTATATATTTAAACAAATGAACCAAAAAGGTCACCTTTATAGCAAAGTAATCCCTGTTCTAGGAATTACCACTGGGGCGCTGCATTTTTTAAAGCTCTAATGATCCTGTTCTGTTGCTTACTAGTTTCACCCCACTCACAGAAACGAGCTCATTATTTTAGCTCTTGGAGTAGCAGTATTACAATGGGAATGCTGCTCGATGAAAGACAGATTATTTTAAAAGATTTACACTAATGGCTGAAAAAGATAGCATGGTTTGCGTTACTAGGTGGTACTAGTATGAGCTACTGACTGTCAGGCTAGCAGGCGAAGCAATGACCAGCGCAAACGAGGAATGAATATGAAGTACTGTTCAGCATTCAGGTAACTGAGTAAGCGACGAATGTTTGAAATCACTCTTTGGAGAAAAAAAAGAGAGTAAATCTGGGCAGCGACAGCTGCTATTACTTCCTGGTTTCACTTTCTCCGAAGTGAAGATAGCTAGCGGAGAAAAACTGTCAGCTGGCGAGTTTCAAAATTCAGGGTGCCCAAGGATAGTCTTAGTAATAGGGCACCCTGAATTGGGACTTGTTTTACACCGGGCGTTGTTAAGAAATAACAACCCCGGTGCCGGCGTCTGTCAGCCAATCAGAATGCTGCATTTACTTATCTTTGCAGCGTACCCATTTTCTAACAGGTAATAACAGTTTAAAAAAAACAAAATCAATGTATGATGACAATGATCCCTTGTAGAACATTGGGGTCTTTCTCTTCCCATGAATAGTATGTGCATCCTGTAAACCAGCTTGACTTAACATTTTAGTTAGGAATGATCTATCACAATAAACCTTACTTTTCCCACTGTCAATATTACTGCACTTTAAATTAATATTAAAGTCCCCTCTGAAAAAAAGCTACCTACTAGTGTGAAGAAACATTTGAACTTTTTTCAGGAGATCAATCCTGCTGGCCTTAATTTGTGACCATAGATATTAATCAGGCTACACTATAAATTATTTATGTAAACATCAAACAGAAATGCTCGGCCAGGGTCTAGTTCTACTGTTCTCAGAACCTTTACATTTGGGTTGTAAAAGAAAATCCTGCCCGACAACATACATCCAAACCTATTGACCAATATGATGTCCCCCAATGCCACTCCCATGTTGCCATTTCTGTCTCTGCCACTGTGTAAAACCAGATGTCCTGCAAACAAAATACATCAGAACATAAATGTTGCAATATGGCAAATGTAGTAGTACATTTTGTCTGTGATTTAATGCTGTTCACATTTAGGCTTACTAGCCTCAGGTGTTCTAGCTCAGGGAGGCTGGTGTTGTTTCATACTTGATCTTGTTATATGTTTCTGAATGCCTGAATTAGCAGTTTGGGCATTTACCATCATGGTATCTTTTCCCTGTTGATCAGGTTGGAAAGCCATCAAATTTTCCACCAGATCTTCAGATTCCATTCTGTCTACCCATGTCTGGAAGGCCTCAAATCTCTTTGTGAGAGGCAGGGGAGATAATGTTTTACCCGATCTTATATCCTGTACTACATTCAGTGGGGGGGGTCTCTAGTAGTATCCACCATCACTACCTCAGGATGTTGTTCTTCTAAGACTGCTATAACCACTTCCTCCATGCAATCTATGGGGAGTGAAGGGAGAGACTCAAGCATAACTATGTCCGTACCCGTACTAGGTGGACACTCCGGGGGGGGAGAGTCCTCCTTTTGAAAGTTATCACACTGCCTCCTGGCTACGAATGCCGTTGTAGAAACATCAGTCTCTGCAGGTGTCCCCATTACTACGACCTTAGAACTCTGTGGTTGTGATCTCGGCATCTCTTTAGCAGGTGGAGGTTGGGGCCTTGGTTGTTCTGGTCTTGGTCTGGTCCCCATGTTCCCTCCCCTGCCTCTTCCTCGCTTTTTTGAGTAAACCTCATGTCCTGTTTTTTTTTTTCTGGTTGTCTAAAAGATTTTTTTGCCTGGTATAGGTAGTAGTCCTGATCCAAACTATCATCTGAATTATGAGCCGCCCATGGACAGCCTCTAAACATATGCTCATCATCTCTACATAAGTTACAAATGGGGGAGATCAACATTGTGCCGCAGTATGACCAATCATCCCACATTGATAGCACTTGATTTTATCGCAGTCTGTATTGAGATGTGCTAAAGACCCACAGCAATAGCAGCTTTTGGGATGGCCGTCATAAAAAAGTATGCCTCTGTCTCTCCCCTAAAAAATGAACTCAGAAAATGTTTAAATGCCTTGCTCAGTTTGCTTCAGTTGAATGCAGAATGTCCACCCCCAGTCCTAAAACCGTTATCATCTATTATAGGGTTTGTCTTCCAAAAATATTGCAATGTTTTTCCAACCAGAAAACAAGATCATTAATGTTCACTCCTTCATTTCTAAACAGGAGAGTCACAGTTTTTATTGTAGGTTTTGTGATAGGAATAGCCATAAAATCTTTCCACTCCTCAGAATTGTTTATCTCGTAATACACCCTTCAAAATTTGTCCAGTGCAGCAACTGTACAGATGCTAATGTCATAACAGTGGTCCCCAGGTGAATGGATGAAGGCGTAAACCTCCATGGGGTGAACACCAGGGAATCCTTAATCAAAGTTTTGCCAACCCAGTGTCTGTCTGGAGATAAACGAGCCAAGCCTTTATAACGAAAGTGGACCATGAACCTTTGTTTTGCTGCTTCCACAGGTTTTTGAAAGAGGCCCACATATGATTTTGTGTTAGTATTCATTACCTGTGCCACCCTCTCCCTTCCCCTTTCCTTTGCCAAAGTATGTCCCTCAGGTACTGTACCTGATTTTGTAGTTTCAGCCTCCTCTCCTCCACCATCCACAGAGTGGCAAAAAATAGATGAAGCCAAAGAAGATCACCTGGAAATGTCACACCAGGGCAGTCTGCCCACTGAAGAAATAGCATCTGGCAAAGCACCTTTCTCTAGCACCTCCACTTCATGTCACACACCTACAGCAGGGACCACTACCTCTGTTGTATTCTCCATAGTGCATTTCAATCCTTCTTGCCTGACCTCTGTTTCAGAACATTATGCCTCATCCTGTTGCAGTTCTGGGGAGCCTGGGAGAGGGATAGCACTAACATTTTGAAGTTTCCTGAATTAATTGTGATTCCTTCTATTACCTCACCTAGGCTAGGATTCTGGTTTTTTTTTTAATTGTCCCTATACTTTTTTCTTTATAAAGGGAGGACCCGGAAATTACAGAGAACTCCTGTATAGTCTCTAGAGCTTGAACTACTGATGGTTTGTCTGCTGTTAGAAGGCAGGTATCATCTGCATATGCCATTGCACAAGGGAACTGCATGTGACCTGGACCAGCTATGTGTTTTATAGTTTGCAGACTATTTAGTTTTCTAAGTACTGGGTCTAAAGAAAAGACATAGAGTAAGGGGTTCAGGGGGCAGCCCTGTCTAACTTCTTTCCTTATCTTTACATGCAAGCCCATTAATCCATCGATGAATGGCATCATAGATGCTTGTCTATATAAAATCTGGATCCATTCATTAAATTCATTTGGGATTCTGTATTGCTTTAAAACATTGAAAAGATATTAGTGAGGCACTTGATCAAATGTTTTTGACTGATCTAAGGATATTGCATAGCCTTCTGCCTGTGGGGAATCAAATACTTCTCTGACCAATTTTAAATAATCTAGCATTGACCTATAGGGAATTGCACATGTTTGTGTTGTACTTATTACTGTGCATGCAATTTTTGCAGTCTTATACATACTATTTTACAAATAATTTTCCAGTCTGAGTTTATCAAACTAATGGGTCTCCAGTTGTTAATGTTTTCCCTTTTATTTTTCTTATGAAGAAATATGCAAAACACTGTCTGCTAATGTAGGAAGTAATGGATACTGTCCTTGGAGGATGCTATTAAATACTGCTGTGAGGTTTTTTTATTAATATGCTTTTGGTTTTTTTATAGAACTCATTCGGTATTCCATCTGGACCTGAGGTTACTGATTTTTTTTTAAATTATCTATCACCCTACTAACCTCTTCTTCTCTGATTCATCTGATTAATTCTGCTTTATCTTCCTGTGTTATCTTAGGAATTCCTAAATCTTGAAAAAAATATTTTTTTTCTTTTGTGGCTTTAGTTGCCTGCCCAAAGAGTATTTTGGTGTGATCTTTTGCTATTTTCAGAATTTCCAAATTGCTTTCCACACAGATACCTTCATTATTACAAAGTGTTGTCATGTATTTTGCATCTGTTCTTTGTTTACATTGATCATAAGGATTGATTGACTGAGAGTTACTCTTCATGCCATATTTTTGTTTAAAAAAAAGGGAAGTAGCCCTGTCATACTGAAACAACATAATTTCTTTCTTTATCTGTATAATCTGATCAGAATAGTCTAGACCAAATTCTAGCTTTAAAGAAATGAATTTCTGAAGCTGTTTCTGTTTTCCCAAGTATTGTATATATTTTTCTTTGTGCTGAGATTTATTACTAGATTTACAGTACTTTTTTATTTCAGTTTTTGTTTCCTACCACCACTGGGCGCTCTTCTCATATAACACAAATGCCAATAATTTATCTCTAATTACTTCTGTTGTTCCCTCCTGTTGTTTTCCTCTAACACTGTCGTGTTCATCTTCCAGTGATTATGTCCCCCTGGTTTGTTTTTTGGGAATCCTATACAAATGGTTAGTAAACAGTGATCTGAGATTTCTATAGAGGTTACAGTACACTTGTAACAAGGAACCCAATTTGAAAAAAAAATCTATCCTAGTAGATGATCTGCCTCTATGAAATGTGTGTGCAGGTGGTCCTGTCCCAGATGTTGCCCCATCTTTTTAATTTGCAATTTTAAATATTAAATTAAGACAATTTGAATCAGAGTATAGTTTCTGGGTTTTCCCTGTCTTATCTGTAAGGTTCAAAATATAGTTAAAATCTCCCCCAAAGATTATTGATTTAGCTGTATGTAAATATGGTTGGATTTTGTACATGACTTCTAGTCTTTCTGTTTTATTTGCGGATTGTAGATGTTTATAATTCTCCATTCTTGATTTTGTATGACAATATCCAACATTAAGACTCTGCCTTGTACTAAATCTGTTAATTTTGTCACAGTTAGGGTTATATCTTTGCTAAGAATGGCTACTCCAGAGCATAGGTCTTCTCCTAGCAACCAAAGGGATACCCCTCTTCTCCATTCTTTAGTTGCTTGGCTGACTTCTCTTAAGGTATGAATTCTGGTATCCTGTAATAAAATAATATGTATATTCAAGCTATCTAGAATAGAAAAATAGTCCTTTTTTAACATTTTTTATGCTATTCACATTCAGGGAACAAAAAGACACATTTTGAGACATTTTTCACTGTAAAAACCATATTCTTTTCAATTTTCTTCCTTTTTCCTGGAGATTTCATTTTACATCTTTGTTTTTTTTGAACTTCTTGAATAACTTGACACATGGTCTGTATCCATCACTGGATCTGATTGAGGTGATGCCACTGAAGACGCATCAGAATCTTCCCCAGATTCAGCATCTTGTTTCATTTTAAACAGGGTGGCAAATCTATTTCTAGTGGGGATTTTCTCCTCAGGTTTCTGTTTCACAGGCTTATTCCACCTTTTTGTTTTGCTCCTTGTTTGTCTTCCTTGTACTATTTGAAAGAAGGGCATTTCCTCTGGTGGTGGCATTGTTGCGCCTAGGTTTTCATTATTCAGGCCATCCTCTGTTGGTGCATTGTACTGAGAAGTAGATGCGACTTCCTCTGCTTGTATTGACGCATCAGTTAAGGCCAGTTTCACTGGGTTATTAATCTTGTTACTTTGTGCTGGGATATTTTCCTCCTCAGGATGTTTCTGCAAATCATTTTGTCTGGATTCTGAGTCAGGTACTCCATTAAATATAGTGGTCATGGACTGATTAGGAAAATTCTCCCTGTTTCTCCCAATATTGTTAGTTGCATTCTGTTGTGCATTAGCAACCATTTCTTCTTGTTCCTGTGTATTTGCAGGGTTATTGTACATGGCCCACTGGCAGTCTCTAAAGGAGTGAGAAGTTACATCATAGATATTGCAGAATACAGGTTTTTGGTAGTTTATAATCATGTGACCTATCCCCCCACACAAGGAACATTTTAGCCTGTCACAAGCTCCACTCAAATGTGCCTGTGTTCCTCATCTAAAAAAAGTTTTGGGCTGTCCTGAATGGAATATGAAACTTCTGTCCCTTCCAAGATAGAAGCAGCTGGGAAGGTGCTATATTGTCCCATTTGCCTGGGGTAAGTAAACTTGAATTTTCCACCCTCCAGTCCATACCTGCTCTGAGTCAATAATGGGTTCTGGTAAACCTAGAACAGTACATTTTAGATTTAGCCACCTCAAAATGTTTGCCACTGCTACTCCTTCATTCTTAAATAAGACCATAATGGTTTTGTTAGTGGAATTGCTATGAATGATGCCCACAGGGGTGTATACTTAACTTGGTGGTACTGATGCCAGAATGCTTCTAGGCCTGAAGGTGTCTTCAAGCTAAAGTCAAAATTAGAATCCCCAGATGTGTGTATTAGGGCATAGATCTCTGCTGAGGGAAATTGTAAGCTTTCCTTTATCAATTTTTGTCCTATATGCATCCGGTCTGGGGATATTTCCAACCTTCCCCTATATCTAATTCTTACAGTGTTTCTGCATTTAGCTGGTTCTAGGGGGATATGAAAAATACCTGCATATGTTCTTCCCTGGCTGCTCCCTTGGTTTCTTTCATTTCTTCCTTGTCCTGGTTCATTTTCCTGCTGCATTTGTTTGGGGGTTGGGGAGGTAGTTTTTTTTTCTGGGACTCGGTATTTTCTGTATTTTCTGTGTTATTGTCACCATTATTGTCACCTTCTTGCTCTTCTTGAACATTTTCTCTGATGTTTTGAGGAATTTTAAGCTGCAATCCAGGATTCTGTGTTAAACTAAAAGGAGACAGAACTTCAAATGGGACTGTTTGTCCTCCTGCAGGGCTCTTAGGTGGAGGTGAAGAGGACCAGATTTGGGAACCTTGCAGCTTATCAGACCCAATGTTTTTTAAGGCCTCCGCTATGGTTACTCCAGTAGTCGACAAGTTCTCATCATAATTAAATGGACTAGCATCTTCCTGCTATAATTCAATATCTTCTGACAGCTGGTACTCTAAAGTTTCCCCCCACCCCTTATTTCTCCCACAACATCCACTTTCTTGTTAGGTGTTTTCCTCATTACTTCCTTACTGTCCAGCTTTACATTTTGACATACATTATCATTTTGCATGTTTCTTTGTATATTCTTAGTACAGTCATTACCTGAATCGGACATTTTGGAGTCTGGCTGATTTGTACCTTCTCCCTCTTGTTCTGTTTCGGTTTGCTTTTTCTCTGTTTCTGTTTCTATTTGCTGTCCCAATTTTGTGTGAAAAACTACTAAAACTTCTGCAGACTGTTCATTATCTTCTGCAGCCTGTTCAATTTCTGTCTGGGTTTGTTTTCCAGTATTTTGACTCTTGACTGCTATCAGCTTTATAGACTTGTTCTTTTCTCCACATTTCTTTTTCTTTTCACTTTTTCTTTCTAGCCCTTGCAACTTTTGGCACATGCTAGCCTTAGCATTTTCCCTGCCAGTCGCTGTTACATCAAGGGCTAGAATATTGAAGCTCCTGTTTGTTTTAACATACCTTGTTTGGCAGCCTCTGAGGTCTCAGTTGTTGCTGCATCACTGTTCAGCTGGGAACTATCAGGCCTTACCTGACACATTTTGACAACTTTCAGTGCAGCAATTTTTTCTTTTAGAGCTTGATGTTTACACATTAAAGACATCTCTTCTTCTTCTAAATTCTGGAAAACTTGTTCCTTGCTTGCAAATAGAGGTTGAGGAATTCCCTTTGCTTCTTTGTTTTGATCAGTCTGGATTCCACTCACATTCTCTTCCTCAGCAATCTCCATACTTTCTCCCTTTTCTGTCTCTACCCATAAATCCACATTGTTGGCCCCTTGCAAAGACTGAGCAAGGGAGGAGGCCTTCTCCACTGCAGCGATAGCTCCTTCCTCCTCTCCAGGCTCCAGCTGGGCAGCCACCTTGCCAACTGAACAGAGTTCCCCCTAGTGGAAAGTAGGGGAATTTCCCAGGTGTCATGGCCAATTTTCCCCCATTCACTAAAAATACCACCAACAGCTTAATCTGGTTCAATTTCAGTTGGTTACCATCTGCATTCCTCCCTCCCCAGGATGAGACTAAAAATAAGCAGAATTGTCTAGCCCTCATTTCCTGGTCAAGAAAAACTAACTAAATAAAAATAAATGAGGTCCAACATAAAATTTATGTTTTGGCCCATTCAACATTTTTATTAAATTTTTTCTTTGGGAACACATGGCACTCAGTTTTGAATTTTTTCACTTTTATGTGGCTCCAGTATAATTTTGAATCTTTATTTAAACTATCTTTGAATTACCATTGATCCACTGGATGTCTGTTTTTTACTCCAGTGCATGGTTAGCACCTTGCTCACAGCTTACAGGGAGATCGCCTGTCTTTATTAAATGCAGTGCTGTCCCTCGTGAAAATTTATTTACAGAAATGCCTATAAGATTTTGAGCATTTACTTTGAGTTTGATACAACTGGTTGCTATCATGGAGCTAGCATACACCCCCTTCTGTTTTTTCCTATCAAAAGCCAATAGTTCTCATATGCTGCCCAGTGATTGCATGTGCTTTCTGGCAGCAGTTAATGTAACGCTTTTTCTTCATCATCACATAGCTTTTTTATATGTTTTTTATTTGATAGTAACATTAAAAAGCCAACAACTGGTACATATAGTTCAGTGATTGCTTTAGTCTTTTATTAACAGCTGATTTACTGTTCAAGTAACCTTTAATCATGGAGCTACTGCACACTACTTTTATTCATCAGCATGATCACAGAGCTTTTATGTCAGTTACTAGGGAGTCCCCAATCATGATCTCCTCTAAGTTTTATGTGGACTAAGCATCTGCACTACACTTTATTCCCTGCTTTGTTTTCAATATATTTGGATCTAAATGCGTTGGTATGTTTTGACACTCTGTAACTTAAATGTTAGTTAATATTGACAATTGTTATAGTTTCTAATTATTCACTATTGAAGCTAATAGTAAGTGTATCCAGTTCTTTGATTGGGTGACTCAGGTGATTGAATGGGAGGGGATGGTGGACATTGCCTATCTGGACTTCACTAAGGCCTTTGACACTGTCTCCCATAGGAGACTGGTGACCAAGATGGAAAGCCTGAGGTTGGGTAGGAAAATAACAAGTTGGGTGAAGGTCTGGCTGTCAGGAAGAACTCAGAGGGTGGTGCTAAATGGGGTGCACTACAGCACAGTGAGGGTGAAGAGTGAAGTGCCACAGGGTTCAGTTTTGGGTCTGCTTCTCTTCAACATCTACATCAGTGATATTGCTGATGGTTTAAGGGGAAGGGTGTGCCTATTTGCTGATGATGCAAAAATATACAATAGGTGGATGGACACCCTAGGGGGTGGAGGACGTTAACATGCTTGAAAAATGGTCTGGGGCATGGCAGCTGAAATTTAATGCCAAGAAGTGCACTGTGATGCACTTGGGGAGTAGGAACAAAAGAGCAGGATACACCCTAGTTTGAGAGGAAATTAAAGTAACAGAACAGGAGAGGGATCTGAGGATCATAGTGTCCTCACACCTTAAGGTAGGAATCCAATGTAACTAGGTGGTGGGAAAGGCCAATGGAATGTTGACATGCATAGGCAGGGGCATTACTAGCAGAAAGAGGGAGATAATAATGCATATTTACAAAGCCATGGTGATGCCACACCTGGAGTATGGGGTTCAGTTCTGGAGGCCACATCTCTGCAAGGATGTTGTTGCATTGGAGAGGGTTCAGAGAAAGGCAACCAAGATGGTGCAGGGTATGCAGGGAAAGTCATATGAGCAGAGGTGTAAGGAGCTGGATCTGTACATGCTGGTGACAAGGAGTGAAAGGGGAGACTTGATTGACACTCTTAAATGTATAAAGGGGGCTCAATAAAGTGGTAGATGAGGGTTTACTTAAGAGGAAGGAGGGGGTCAAAACTAGAGGGCATAGCCTCAGACGGCAAGGAAAAAGATACTGGAGCAATGTGAGAGGATGTTTCTTCATGGAAAGGGTGGTGGAGCCCTGGAACAGACTACCAGATGGAGTGGTGGGGGCTAAATTGGTGGAAGAATTCAAGAGGGCATGGGACATGCATATGGGGCTGAGTATCGGGGGGAGGATGGGGGCTGGCAGGGAGGGAGAGAGGGAGGTGTAGGGGAAAATAGGGCAAACTAGATGGGCCGGTATGGTCCTTTTCTACCATCATGCTTCTATGATTGTATGATTCTATGATTCTATGTATGATGTACCAGTGCAAACACATTTATCTTGTTTTGGTCTTGTAATGATTTCAAATATTTTTTATACTTGTTTTAGTACTTAGTAAAGGGCTCATATGATTGCCTCATGAAACTCCTGGAACAGAGATAGGAATTGACAGTCACACTCTGAAAGGGCTTTGGTTATTTTATCTTGTAGGAGTGAAAAAGAGTAGAATAAGGCTGAAAATATAGGGTGAGAGGAGAGGTAGCAGTCAAGTCTCGGAAGAAGTATTCTGATTTAATTAAACTACATAGAAGTAAAGTGGGACAGGTAACCAAGGTGTTTATATCAGTAAGGCAGTTTGATGAAGAATTGTTTTAAACATTAAGCAACATAAGCATGTTAAAACTTGCAATTTAATTAAAAGAGAAAACAGCAAAGCCAAACAGTTGATTATATGATGGCAAAGAGTTAGCAATTAAATAGATATTTTAAGAGTTTATAGTAATATGGCAACTGTCATTTCTGTGAGTGCACAGGGAGTAGTTCAGATTAGTTTCGTAGCTCCACCAACAAAAAGAGAAACAAAAAAAATATATTTTATTTTATAAGTAAACGTTGTGCTCTGAACCCAGAAGTGAACCAGAAGTGAGCGTGGAGCTAGATGTGCGGGGAAGGAGGGGTTAACAGCACTGTGGTGAATGGCCAGGACCACATGTGCTTTGATTCCACTGTGGAAGGACACACTCTAGGTATCCAGTCAAATGCCTCCATGGCCCCTTCTTCTGTTATGTGATAGCAATACTTCAATATGGTGACATCACCATGCAGCCATAAAAATGTAGGTGATGAAAAGCAGTGATACTTGCAGGGAATTGTGGCATGGCATGAGTCCCACACCAATAAAGTTTTGGGTGAGTTCCCAAATGGCCACCACAGCCCTCTCTGCATAACCAGAGGGCTGGGACAGCATGGCATGGGTCATTTGTTTTTCCTGAAGTGCTGGTTGGGTGTATGTTGTGGGGGGTACACAGTGGGGTACATCCCTTCATAGCCTGTGCAAACCTTACCTGACACTCTACAACCTTGTGAATGGCATATTGTGCAGGCATGCCCCATGGACACTCTCTTGGACTGTCCACTTGCAAAGCTGTATGAATTGTCAGTGAATTGAATGCCCCTTCAGTGCATGCTGTGGGTTCCATGGGACCCATGGTGTACACCTTTAAAACTTAAGGTTGCCTACATGCCAATTACATTTTTGTGCATAGTCCCCATAGCCTGCCATGCTTGACTCTGCTGCTGTTTGCAAAGCTATGTGCATGGGCAGTCCAGGGGAATGTTCAGGCAGTATGCCCACAATCTGTATCCACCAATTGGCCCATTGCGTACTAGTGCACCTGGGGGCAGGGCCAGAGACAGGCACACTTCGGTGACTGACTGTAATGAAATGCCATGCCCCACATGCCTGTCACCAGGTGCAGAGCTGCATGGATTGGGTACCCTCCTCTTATGCAAACCCAGCCCCTGCTAATGCATAGCTCCCCTTGCCTTTTATCAGATTTCTAACATATTGGGGAAAGGTTATGTAATCTGGTGCACAATTTCAATTGCTGGGTCCAGCTGATCCAGTTGACATTAAATGGATTAATAACAATAAAAGTTTCCCAGATCCCAATGTGCTGAATTAGATTATCATTCTACTTTGGAGGAGGGAACATTAGGAATCTCACCTACTGTATTGGATTTGGATCTAGCAAACGTGTCCAAAACTGGTGAAGCAAGGATCCTTGTCACCTGAGAGGTTTTCAGGATAGACATTGGGTAGGGTTTGAAGATGTGTATTAGGATGAGTGGTTGTGTGTGTGATTGTAGATTTATTTTGTAATTCTGAGTGTAGATGTGACTGCATTTACATGGGAGGATTTTGGTGGACATATAGAGGGTTGGGGTAATTAACTTTTTGTAGTGTAATTAGGATCATTATAGTGTCATGTGCCTGGGACAATGGGCCTCTCAGCTTAGGTGCACCCGGTCTGAGCTGCTGGACCATTGATGCCCCCTTTCAGCATTAGTATATAGGTGCAGTAGGGAGGTTGTTATTACTGGGAAGTGGGATAGTAAGTGACGGGGAGTGAGGAGGGCTAACATGGGAGCACAATTGGTACTGGTGAGGACCAGGAGGTACTCTAGGGCAAAATGGGCACAAGAGAGAGACCCAGTGTTTTTGGTGTTCATACCCAGGGTACCCACTGGATCGAGTTGGCAGGTAGCCAAAGGCCAGCAGCTGACATTCACTCCTTACTGGCAGTGTTATCTAAGTCCAGATTTATGAGGAACAAGAAAGCAGATTTAATGTCTGCCTCTTCAGTCAGTCTGGTTTCTGCTAAGGAGACCTTGCTGGGGGATGATTTCAGTCCTGTTTTGGAAGTGGTTGTCCCAGCCATGTTCTCAATTGTGAACTGCCCATGGAGGGATCTTGGGGAGAGTGGCCATCTGTTTTAGATCACAGTTGAGTTTCACTGTGTACTCAGTTGGAACAATTTCATCATTTGAATGCATGGTTGTGCATGAGGACACAAGTGCAGGGTGCAGGATACTTCTCGTTAACCGGCCTCCAGGGGATAGGAGGGCTTTCCCACAGGAAATTGCAGACCGCATTGCCAGACTGGTGTTGGAGTCACCCAGATTGTTAATTCTAGGTGACCTCAATGTCTGGATTAATGACAAAGGGTTGCAGTTTGGTCAGGATTTTCTCCAGTTAATGGATTCTCTGGGCCTTGCACAGGTGGTTACCTCTGCGACTCATCAACATGATCATGCCATGTACTTTATGTTCGCTCTGGAGCTTGAAGTTAGTAGTGTCAAGACTGATCCAGTTAGTTGGTAAAATCATGTTATGGTGAACTTCATTTTGAGGTCTCCCAGTGACTATCCCCTATGGAGTTATTCCACTATCATGCTTTCAAGCAGTTATCACCAGATGGACTCCTGGTGGTGGTGGATCTCTTAAGTATGTGGACTGCTTATGTGAGTGGATCAGAGGAGGTGGTGAGGCCTATAATCAGGCCATTGCCTCAGCTATTGATGCAGTCACACCAGTCTGTACATGAACCTTGACTGGGCGTTTGAGATCCCCATGGTTTGATAGGGAGCTAATGGAACTTAAGTTAAAGGCTCAGAGGTTGGAGCATTGTTGGAGAAGATCCAAGTCTGATGAGGACTGGTTGGCTTTAAGGGCTCAGTACATTAAGTATCCAAGGGAAATTTCTCCTGAGAAGGTAGTATTCCTGTCCAGGGAGATTGCTACATGAAGAAACTGACCGCTGTAGCTCTTCTGGGTATGACAGACTTTTAAATCCAGTCTTTTTGCAACTGGTAAGAGCTAATTCTTCTGCTCACTGCAAAGAGCTTGCTCTGTTTTTCTCTGATAGAGTGTCACTGATTTGGCCAGGGATCTCTTCAGTTGGATCATCTTGACCCAGCAGTATCAAGTGGGTGAGAGAGGGATGCCATCTGCCTGTTTGGAGTGAGTTTAGACCAGTTTTGATAGAAATCCTTTGTACTGTGATTTAGGAGCTGCAGCCCACCCACTGTGAAGTAGACCCAGGCCTGACTCGCCTAATAATTGGGTGTGTGAGTTTTCTGGGCCTGGCATTCACAAAACTGATTCGGTGTTCCATTTTGGAGGGGGGTCTTTCTTGGGGTGTTGAACGTGGCTCTGGTGAGACCACCTCTGAAAAAGCCACCTTTGGACACAGACTGACAAATTATAGACCAGTCTCTAATCTCTCCTTTTTGGTAATGTTATAAAGAGGGTGGTGGCTCTGCAGCTTGAGAAGCACCTCATGGCCTTTGACATCTATGAACCTCAGCAGTCTGGGTTTAGGTCTAGGCATAGTACCGACAGCATAATGGTCATGATGCAGAATGTTCTACTCAGAGCTAGGGATCAAGTGGAATAGTCAGTTGTCTTTTTCCTTGATCTCTGTAGCTTCCAACACCATTTATGGGTTGTTGTTGGATCTGCTCAGGGAGTTCTGTGGACTCACCAGCACTGTCATCTGCTGGTTTAAGTCATACTTTGGAGTCAAGATTAAGTGGGTGATGATGGGGAGTTTCTTCTTGCTCCTGATGCCTCTGTTCTGTGGAGTGCCTCAGGGATTTATTCTCCCTTGTTGTTTTTGGTTTAAATGCTGCCCCTGGGTGGGATCATTACAGGATATGGACTGGGTTTTCACTGCTATGTGGATGATGTCGGGCTTCCTCTGTCTTTTCTGCCCAGGATGTCAGGTGCATTGAGGTAATACATTTGTTCTTACTGAGAACCAGGACTGGATGTCATCAAGCTGGTTGCGACTCAATCCAGACAATAGAGAGCTACTGGTGATTCAGCCTGGTTGTAAAGGAGATGTGGAGCCACTCATACAAAGACTGGTTTATGGCTAGATTCTTCTGAAATGGTGACGTCTACTTAGGTTAAAATCTAGGGGCCATTCTGGATGAAAGACTGACACTTGAGTCTCAGCTATTGGGTGTGGATAACCTGCCATCATTAGTACATGCATTCATTACATCTAGGCTTGACTACTGCCATACTCTATGCCTTGGGGTGAGTGGAGGTGTCCTGCAACATCTGCAGCTAGTGCAGAATGCAGCAGCCTGGTTGTTGATAGGCCTTCCAAGGTCATGTCACATAACCCCAGTCATGTGTAAATTGCATTTGCTGCAGGAGCAGTGGCATGTCACCTTCAAGGTCAGTGTATTGATCAATAAAGCCCTGTACAGTTTGGGTCCTGGCTACCTGTGTAACTGACTGCCTCCTTACCAGACCTCTTACCCATTTCAGTCCTCTGAGGTGGGCCTTCCAACTGTTCCAAGGGTAATGCTGAAATCCTCAAGTGATAGGGCCTATTCAACTGCTGATCCAGCTCTTTGGAACAGACTTCCCACGGCCTTGAGAGAGAGACCCTCATTGGATGCCTTTAAGGAGCCCTGAAAGCCTTCCTTTTTCAGGAGACTTATGCCACTCTGTAATACTCTGAAAAAAATCAATTCTAGTGGAAATTCACCTACTGACTTGCTTTGCACATTTATTTTAAATATTTGACTATTTATTTGCATTTTTAATTGTGGTTTGCTTATAATGGATGTTATTTTAATGTTTATCTGTCCTTTTTTAAATGCTCAGAGCCCATGGGATTGCTATTTAAATAAAATTTACCACTACATGGAATTACTCTTGAATAATACCCTTAAAAACTGAATTAAAAAGTGGACCTTAGCTTTCTTTTCTTCTTTTGCCAAATGTTCATGTTTATTTCAAGTTAATTAATTCTATGCTATTTGGACATGGATTCTTGTGATTTTGATAAAAATATACTTGAGAGTATAGAAAAAAAATAGCTATACTATATTATTAATTCATTCCAATAAAAATATGTTCATGAATCACAAAGCATCAAAGGCACTGTAGGGAATGCCATCTTAGGGTAAATAGTTCACTGAGCCATGGTGAATCTGTTGTGTGGTGTTCCTTGGGGCTTAACAAATAGCCTTATGCAGCATTGACATTGCCCTAACTTTTGGCATCATCTGTGCAGACACAGAAACATATTTACCCAGCAATGCCTGGGAAGAGGGTGCTAACGTTAGGCAACACAAACACTGTGTTCCATGTTCTTGCAAACCATGAGGGGCACCACTCTTCAGATTCACTGAAAACCAATTACTCTGCACACATGCAAATCCTATTTATTTATTTATTTTTGTTTATTTGTTTTTGTGTGCATAACTCTTTTGTTTTACAAATTTTTGTTTTGGTTACTTTAAATTCATACATGTTCTGCTATTTCCTAACAGTTTTGCATGTGTCATTGTCTAAATCACAGCCATTTTTCAATTGCAAAACAACTTAAGCCTGAATTGCAGATGTGGGGCCAGATTCCAGAAGGGTTTAGAGTGATGCAAGTGACTTGCATCAGAGAGGTGTGGCACAAGTGGTGACTTGCGTCACAGTGTGCAGCATAGTGTGATTCCAGAACAGCAGCCTGTGGCTGCCGTTGACACACTGTGCTGAAGCCTCCTTGCACCAGGGTTGCATCCAACAATCCTGGGCGACATGTCACAAGGGGACTTGCACCATGATGGGGCTGCCACATCCCCGTTTTGGGATTCTGGAAGCCACACTATGGACGCAGTAGGTGGCACCACTTAGACCAGCCAGGAGGAGGTCTGAGTTTCTGAACCATGGGACTCGGGAGTAAACAGGACACTAGGGTGTCATGAGAGTCCATGGGGTTATCAGGGCACAGCTTTGGACACCATGCCCAATGTGTCCAACCCAGGTCCCCGCCACTGTAGCACCCCTCACCCCTCGAATGGCATCAAGTGGCCATGGTGATAGTACTGTCTCCACCCTGCCATGAGTGGCAATTGCCCTCAAGACTGCTATCAGTGTGGCTGGGTAGTACAGTGCCTATCCCATTCCTGATCACCTGGTAAACCTAGGGATATGCCAGTTTACCTCCAGGTGGTCTAGTGGCTTCCCACTCTCGTCACCCTGGCAGGCATTGGAGAAGCACCCTACTTCCCCTCATTCCAGCCCCAACCCACTTACATGAATGGCACTACTCCCTCAAACCACCATGGCCAGCCATGGAGTGCATTATGCTTGTATTGTATTCTGTTATACAGTATGCACATAAGGCATTTGGTGACTGGCAGTGGTGGTGTGAGGAGGGTAGTGCCAGGTGTGGAAGTGGGTCAGGGCCAGAATGGGGGGAGCAGGGTGCTTCACTAATGCCTGCCAGGGTGGCAATGGTGAGGGACCACTAGACCACCAGGTACTGTTGACGGACTGGGACCAGGTGGGTAGTGGGAACCAGGACGGGGATCAAGGCTGCCACTCGGTGGGGGTTGGGGGGAGCATTTTCCACACCACAGACATAGGGGACTGCTTGGGTTGGCACTAGCCTGCTACAGCAGGCAGTCTTCAGTGACAGCACACAGGTGTCCCGGCAGTACTGGGACAGTGCCATATGGGGGTCATGTTCAGCAGTTGCTCAGTATGGGCCCAGCTAACAGGCTTCCTGCTCTTGGGTCACCTAAGTGAGCCCGTGCCATGTAGTCCCTGGCTGGACCACAGACTTGTGACGATGCTGCCTGTTGTGCCACTCCTTTTGGTGCTGGGCCACAGTGTGCTGCTGTTCCAGAAGGTTTGCTGCAAGTGGCAAACTTTCTGGAATAGCACCGTTTGTGTTCTCTGCAACTGCATCAGGAGTATCCCCTTTTACTGCCACAAGGAGAACTCAACACAGGCAGCTTCCAGAATCGGGCCCATGATCATTAGAAATCCCAGTTCTCCCACACATAAATGTTTTACTGTTTTTTTACTTCAGTGAAAGAGTGGGGAGGGGGTATTTTAGCTGTATCTGCAAAATAGCCTATGCATTATCAAACACTGTGTTGTTCTGCACATGTGCGATCTCTAAATTTTATTGTATTCATTCATTTCATTGTTTTTTTTTTTGTAACCGGATAAGTCCATTGTGGACAAATCCCTTTTACAGGGGTAACCTGGAACACAGACAATGACAGCATAGCATAGTAAAGTAGAACATGATAATATAACAAAATATCGACAGCATTCTTGGTTAAGTGAATACCTTTAGAATGTACATTAGTTATTAGACGTAACAGCATTTACAGTGGTAGCCAGATATATACTGTATACCACAGAATATCCAGAGAGTCTGGATATTTTACAGTCAGTCCCATTGAAATGCATGATATACAGTACTGAATTCTTTTGGGATTTATTGCTGATTAGTTACCACTGCATATGAACTTTGTTGTAGAAAATGTTCCTTGAGAAAGTTTTTGAAGGGTCTAATTGTAATAGATTGGTTCAGTCAGACCAAGATAGATTTCCATTACTTTGGTGCCAAGTAAGCAAAGGAATGATGGCCCATTTGTAAGTTCATCTTAAGAAACACTATGTAAATTTTCAATGTAATACCTGACCTGCAGTTTAATTACAAAATCTATGATTCAAGCATGTTTGCCTGGTAGGCTAGGGAGCTGGAATCTAGTATTTTGTAAACAGGTGCACCAAAGTGTACTTGAGTCTGTCATCCATTAAAAGCCAGCATGATTCTTCCAGTGACGTGTCCTTCTTGGAGCACTAAGTGTTAAGCACCCAGTCCAACTGTACAGTATTCTTAGTCTGTCCATTACTTCATCAGATAATGCTGCCATTCCAATAGATCCGTGCTCAATCATGGGAAATAATTATGCAGTGAAACAGCAAGTTTTGAGTCCGTTGTTAGGCATCCCTTAATCCTGTAGGAGATCATTTTTTTTAATTTAGTTTCTTAGTCAAATAGTCAGGGTTCTCTTTGTAGGTAAGGTGTGTTCAAGGACTATGGTCAGATACTTGAATTTGTCAACTACTTTGATTTTTGTTCCATCAAGAACACAGATCACAGGGGGTGTGGTAAGGGCTCAACCTGGATGGTGGCTTGAATCCAGGACTCTCACATTGACCTCCCTAATTTCCAGCCATCCACTACCATCTAATAGGCTATCCCCATCAAAAAGATTACTGCTCGATAGAGAAGCTTGAGAGCAACTACCTGGTATAAATTTTTTTCTCTTTGGGCTTCACAACTGTGGTGTAACTCTGGTTCCAGAAATGACCTGATCAACCTCTGAGGCCCCAATAATCTGGAAATTATGGCAACATCATTACCGGTCAAGAAAGTGGAGGCGTTGTTCATCCAACTCCTGGAGGAACTCAAAGACATAAAACTAAATAGTGTACAAAATACTGAGTATATTACTCAACTTAAGGCTCTCACAGAGGCACATGAAACTAAAATTTTAATTAATGAATGCTTCTATGATGACCTATGGGCTCAAATGTGAGAGCGAAAAACTACCATTCAAGGTATGCAACATAAATTAGATGATCTGGAGAACAGAAGCCACTGGAATAACATTAGATTTGTGGGCTTTCCTGAACAAGCTAAACCGGCTAATGTAACAACTTTTCTGCAGCATGTCCTCCTACAGATTCCCAGCTCTCCAGAGACTGATGATTTGATATAGAACGGGTTCAACATGTCTTAGCACCTATCCCAAAGGCAGATGAACACCCTCAGCCCATAATAGCATGATTCCTTTGTTTTCCAGTGAAGGAAAACATACTGTGCAGGGTGAAAGAACTCAGAAGCCTGCACTAGCAAGGCCACTGGATCATGGTGTTCCCTGACTATTTGAAAAATCTCCCTGCCTATGATGAGCTTTCACCCCAGAAAAGCAAACTCTGCATAGGGCGGGTATTCCTTTTACTCTCTAGTATCCAGCACAGCTACAATTCAATCACAATATTGTAGCCTGGACCATTCTAAAGGTGGTGACCCCTCTGTCTCTGATAATTTCCCCATCCTTGTCAAATTGCATGACTGCAGCTCTCTCCTTACCTTGACTCCACCCTTTACAATCCAACTTCCAGAGGAACCACTTCACATCCACCTCCCTCCTCAAAATCACTGACTCCATTCTATCTGGAATGTATCAGGGCCTCATCACATCTGCCATCTTTGTTGACCTGGTCAAGACTTTTGACACTATTTCCCACTCCCTCCTCCTTAACAAACTCACAGTCACAGGGTTATTAATCACTGCCACCAACTGGTTAAGATCTTACCTCATGAGTAGGACACAATTGGGTCAGAATCATAGACTCACTTTCTTCGCACCTCTCTATCAACACGGGGGCCCCAGAAGGCTCTGTTCTTGGTCTACTACTATTCTCTATTTTTTTAACAATCTCCCTTCAGTCTCCTCATCTGCATCCATTCACATGTATGCAGATGACACAGTTCTGTTCATGTCCAGTCCCTCCACTCCCACTGTGGTGCCCAGACTTCAGCAGGACTTCGACAAAGTCCAGCACTGGCTATGCTCTGACCAACTGTACTTGAATGCCAAGAAGACTGTCTCCATGTCCTTCTGCACAAGGTAGAGACTCTCTTCTAGGCATCATTCCTTCCCTTATTTCCACACCCTAGATGGAACTACATTGGAAGATGTTACCTCATTCAAGTACCTCAGGGTCTGACTCAACAAACACCTGGACATTTCTAGCCATGTGTATGTTATACACAAGAAACTGCTCTCCAAACTTACATCATTATACAGGAACTGTGGATGCATCCCTTTGCTGGCCCACCGTACAATCCTCCAGAGAATGATCCTTCCAACTTTTGACTACAGTGATGTGGTCTACAGTACCTCCCCCAAAATTTACTCAGATAGATTGGATGCTGTCTTTCATTCATTCTGTCATTTTGTTCTTGACTGCCCTCCTCATACTCGCCACTGTTCCTTGTATCAATCTCTAGAGCTCCTTTAACCTTTCACTAAAGGATAGATGACTGGCTTATTAGGCCAGCTTCCTTGATAAAGTCTAGTTCGGTGTGCTCCCCTCCCACCTCTCATCTCCCTCTCACCCCCTCCTCACTCCTCCATCTCTTTCTTAGGAATAGTGATGGTAGCACCCTAGCCATTCCTCCCAGGACCTCCTCTGCTGCCATACATCCTTTTACAACTGCTTCCCCAAGCTCTGGAACTCACTCCCCTCCTCCATCCGACATGCCCCCCCTTCGTACCCTCTCTTCCCTCCATCATAATTTTACCTTTCCTACATGCAACTGCTTCTAACATCTTTTGCCTTTCCTTGATTTCTACTCCCCTATTCACTATTCCCCATGCGTGAAGCCATGTATGTTTTCAATGTAGCAAAACTCCTTGTTCCTGGGAATCATGCTTGAATCTGTTATTCTAAGAACTTACCATATAATTCTGAAATTGTCATTGGCTGTCTGACATGCATTGTACTATCTTTGCCTCTCAGTACTGTATTGTTATCCCTATTCCCTTTAACACCAGGATGCAGCTGGAAATGAACAAATTGCTCAATATGTCTTCATGGTAAAACTTTTAAATAAAAATAAATAAAATAAATAATTCTCACTACGGAATTAGCCCTGGACTATATTTTCCAGTACTGACCACTGGGCACTCTCACCCCTTGAACAACAGAAATTGAATGCAGCCTAGTGACAGCCCAGATTCCTCCACTAGGAAGATGTATACAAATCCACCCCATGGCTCATCCAGATCAGATAGGCTGCAGGAAAAAGGAAATGGGGATTCTCCCAGACAAGCACCTCCTAAGCAAAAAAGAGCAGCAGATGCAGCAGGAGATCACTTCACTTCCCTCCACATCAACTGGCATCCTGCTACAGGAGCACCAGCAGAAGTGAACTATCATAGGCACCAGATCATGATCTAGCTCCCTTTCACTCCACCAGCAGGTTTGCCCCACTGAGCACTCATCCAGCCAACACATCTCCCTCCTGTGTACCTGAACTTCCATAGGTTGCCATACCTGCTTTACTTGATCCTCCAACTGACACAGGGGTGCTCACTGACCTCCAGTCACAGTCAACAGCACAAGAGACCCTTCATGCCAGTCATCCACATCTGCACCCTATAGTAAGACCCCCAACAGATCTGCCAGATCACCCAGCTAACTCATCCATAGAACTCTCTCTGCCATCGCAGTTTGAAACCTCAACTGCTCAGCTACCGCAGAGATGAAACCTTTTGGTCAGGACTTTTCCTGTTGCCGGGGTCAATGTGTAAGTACAATTATAATCTGAGGCCTCCTGAACTCCATTTACTTGTGACCCACTGGGCCCATGAGTGACTACACTGCTCAAATTATTCCATCAATGGCAAGGATACTGTTCTTGGGATATGCAGCATTTTAAATGCAGATTTTTATCACAAGCATTGACACTAACATTTCATTTTTCCGAAGGCCACAGTATATGTTATGTCAGCAGATCCTGCTGGCTCTATATAATCATAAACTGGTTGTTTAGATGATGCACATGTAAAATTTTATTATTTAGTGATGTAGCTTGCTGCCATGTAATTTATGTTACCTGTTTCCATAGAATGGGTCTCGGCTGTAACCCTCAGAAATCAGGATGATAATAGCCACTCATTTTATCTTGTTGAGTGTGGACTTCCTAGACAATGTTCCTCATTTTACAAATGCAAGTTGGGGATGGGACAAATGTTATTCATATTCTGAGTAAGTGTATCCTGGTGTTTACCCTCAAGTGCCATCTACCTTGTTAAAAGCTACCCTGAGAAGCTGTCCTTAAAATAGAAACTCAGCTAATGAGGGCCACAGCATAGATTTCATTGTAGTCGGTCTCAGGGGAACATGGAAGACACTCAGTCACAGGTTTATGTATGTTCTCCCAGGTCTGCCACATGATGACACATACAGGATCTACTTCCTGGCTCCTTTCTTGGACACAGTCCCCCCCCTTCCTCCATCTCCTTCTCTCTAGCATATTCCCTCCCCCCCCTTTCCACATGTATACCTCCTTTCCTCTCTGGCTTAAATTCTATCACCTCCTGTCAAGATGGGACCCATTCCCCTTTTTATAGGTCTCTTGTCCACTCCTCACATAATAAGTGGCTAATTTTGAATGTCAGCGAAGCCAGTTCCTCAGACCTGTCATCAGACATTATCTGCTGTGTTGCCACATCTCAGATCTGTGGAACACACAGTCACAAGGGCAGGATTTGGATCTGCCCCTCACTGAGGATCCACCCTCACTGTGTGGAAGCCTGGGCAGCAGACACACCCTCTATTAGCTCACATGAGTCTGCACCAGAGCACAATTCTCATGATGCCTTCTGTTTATAAAATATATTTGCTCAGTATATATTGCATGCATTGTGAAGCAGCAGTAGCCACACAACAAGCTGCATAATCAGACTTCACTTTCAACTTCTCCATCATTGACAAGAATACTATACAGAGCCTGTAATCCTTCAGATTCCCCCTGACTTCCTGTAAAACCTACACTCCCTCTTCCTTATCTCCTCCCTCCAATTTCCCTCTTCTCATGCCAATCCTTATGCCCTGGAAACAAACTCAGCAACTACAGAGTAGCCAGATGACATACTTGGTGACACACATCATAGCCATGTGACTATAGCAATATGGGGGGTCAAACTAGTGCATCCTACCCACCCCTCACTTATAATACCTATGGGGTACATTGTTCTGTTACAAGCAATCTGAGGACCATTAGATAAGTTTATGCCAGATTTGCTCCTACATTATTTTTCCCACTCAGGAGGGCGGATGTAAGTCCCTTGACCTAGATCTAGTTTTCTACAGGCAGTAGCACACTTTTAATACCTTACCTAGCTGGAGATTTCCAGTAGTACCTTGTTTTCTAGCAATTCTCAGTGGGGACTGAAAGCCTATGAGGAGTCAAAAGACCACTGGTCTTGTGCTCCATTCCCATGTACTTACCTTCTGTACATATCTTGTTTTTTTTTATTTTTAGGTACTCTAGTACCATTAAGTTTCCAAGTCCTCGCTTATAGGAGAACACTGTATATAGCTCATTTTCTAGAAGTTCAATTAAGACCATGTACTCAGCATCACAGGCTCAAGATCTCACTAATAGAATATTATCCACTCCTGTCAACCTAAAGATGGGTACCTGGCAGGGCTGTCCTCTGTGCCCTTTATTATTTGTTTTAGCTTTAGAACCACTAGTGGCCACTATACGGTATCATCCTACTAGAACAGTCATACAAGTCAGTAGTGCTCGATATTAAACACTGCCATATGCGGACAATCAGTTTGTCCTAACCAGTGAGGCTAATGTCTCTATCCTGCCCATGGTTTAATTATTACACACCTTTGAATCTGTCTCAGGATTAAAGATTAACCAGAGTAAAACAGAAGTACTTCCTTTCAATCAATTATGCCAGGCTGCAGACTTCACCTCTTTGAACCTTTGTTGGACCCAGGAATCAACATCATCACCCCGAAGATTAACTGGCTAGTAGAACAACATGTAAAGTCCCTATTAGAAAAAATCAAAACAGAGTTTGAAAGATGGAAAGCCTTATAGTTTTCTATCCCATAGTTTGGGACTATATGCAGGCATTATTACTTGAGGAGGGGAGTATAAAGTAGATGCCATCTCCTTTGGATGCTACAGGATAGTCTGGAGATAGGGGCACTATTAATGGGGAGGACTCATCATAGGTTATGATGTAATTTTTCTGTATTTCTCCATCCTATATTGTAATTTTAGTGGATTATTTCTCTTGTTTACTTATGTTATCAATCTACCAGACTGGAATATGTTATTAGTATTGTATTTTACTGTTATAGTGAAATATTTCAATAAACCATTAATTACAGAAAAGGAAAGCCTTGCAGTTATCTTGATAGCTAAAATAGAAGCTATAAAGATGATTACAGTCCCAAAATTGTCCATCTTACATCGTACCTCCTGGTAGCCATTCCCAGTGAGGGTTTGCTCATATCAATAAGATTATAGGATAGTTTCTGTGGGAAGGTAAAATGCCACAATACAGTAGGAACAAGCTAAGATTGCAGTGGCGCAATGGAGGGCTAGGCCTTCCATGTCTCAAACGATATTACTGGGCTTTTTAAAGTGGCCCAAACCTTGAAATGGTTCCCAGATCCTGGACAGACTCATCCACTGTGGACAGAAATAGAAACTCAATTGTTAGGGAACCATCCTCCCCAAACCAGCATGTTCAAAACTACCCAGCTCCCTCATTGAATCCCCTCCTCTATATATGTATCAAGCACAACTTGGCACCGGGTGGCCAAGTGGTTAAAGCTACCATTGTTTCACCCAGCTTTCACCCCCTCTTTAATGCATTAAGCTGATCCTAGTAGGAGAGAGACTTCTGAATTGGGTAATTTGTAAGGACAGGCATGTCTTGAGTTTATCAGATATATTGCTACCCAACGCATTCACACTGGACTTCTTCCAGGGCCTTCAAATCAAATTTGATTTACCAAAAACTAAATTCTGGCAGTACTTAGAACTCAGAAGTGCTCTAACTCCTATTTTGAAACAGTTGGCTGGTGCATCAGTTAACATATCTTGGCACCCACTTACTAAATGGAATACCCACCAGAAAGATTTAGTCAGCCATATCTACTCTGCTATCAGGGACAGCATTCTAGACCAAACTACTTTGGCAAAGGAAAACTGAAATAAAACTGTCAATTTAAATCTTGATGGTGCCAAATGGCATGCCTGCTTGAAAACCACACAAGCTCCAGCAAAGAATACCAGCAGCAGACTCGTACAGAACAAAGTCTTAAACTCATGGTACCATGTGCCTACAATTTTACATGCTGTGCATCTTCTTCCACACAATGAATACTGGAGATGCTCCCAACTGAATGGTGATTTGTACCATATATTATGGGCCTGCCCCCACCTTACTCTTTATTGGCAACAATTTAGAGATATCATGCACAAGGTCCTCTAAGCACCCTTCCCTGCAGTGCCTGAACTGTTTATTTTGTGGGGCAAACAATGCAGTACCTTACCTTCATAAGGACCAATACAATTTAATGGTTCTTGCCAGTACAGAGGCAAAACAACTACTACTTTGTAGATGGTGTACTACTGAAATTCCATCCATACAGAAATTTTTGAACTTTATGGTGCAGCTGGCCCAATATGAAAGACTCTGACATTTGGCCTCCAACTCTATCACAGTGTTTAACAAAGCACAGTCCAATTTCAATTGGTATCTTAAACAACTTTAACTAGTTTGCTCTCCTTTAGAATACTAGCACCCATTACTAGTACTGGCATAGACTTACCCTGAAAGCTTTATCACTATTTCTAACTAGTACTATGATACTACCCCTTTTAATCAAAGTTCCTTCCTCTCCATAACTGGCCTGCTCTGGAGTAAAATCTGTAAAGCCCATTTGATTTTCTTTTGTAAAGCTCACTATACAAAATTATATGATGGATAACGTGACTGATTGTGTTTTTATAAATAATTCTATGTAAAATGTATACATCGTATGTCTATTCAGATTGCATGAATAACACCCTACAGAGATCTTGAGAATCTTTAGTATCTAAAGCATCCAAAGTAATATATCTGGGTAAGTCTTAAGACCTTTCCATATCTCTAAACAAATGTTACATTATTTCCTTTTCATGTTTCCTCCTTTTAAGATTTGGGTGTTGCTTGGATGTTTCAATCATATAAAAGACATAGAAGTAATAACTTTGCTTCTTAATTACAAGGTAGTATGATATAATTTACTGTACTGTATAGCCAATATTGTATGACTGCATCTAGCCTGAAGTGTATGCCTGTAAGCATACAGTGTAATGTTTTTCTACATTGTAAAACAAAATAAATAAAAATAATTACCTGCAAAGGATAGAGATCACACATGTGTTAGCATGCTTTTTTATATTTGCTCTAAACCTAAGGAACACTGCTTGGATTTAATACAGTCAGCACTCACATATTCAACCACCTCCATTCTCAGTCTAGCTAATTTATACAAAAGCAACTCATAGTTCAGTAGGTCAAATGTCTTTGTAAAATCCACAGATTGCCCTCATTCAGAGCAACTGTAAACTTAAAAAAGGTGGAGGAGGGGTCATGATTATTATGAAAACTGTGTTGACTGCTAGTAACTTGCCAAAGGATAATTACAGTACATTTTGCACTTCAGTATGGATCAGCAATTCCTGTATTCTAGCAATAGTAGGATAGGAAGCAGAGAGATTAGCTTGTACTGTCCCAGCTGTTTCCCCATATTTAAATAAAGGCACTACAAGGGCTACTTTCCATTTTTAAGGTACACTTCCAGTGATGATAGGGTTCATAGAAACATAGAAACATAGACTTTGATGGCAGATAAGGACTGCTTGGTCCATCTAGTCTTCCCATTTCCCTACCTACCGGATAGGCCGAAGATCCTAGTTAACCAACAGCCTATTTTCATTAGTACATGTAGTTCATTAGATTAATAACTTGTGCAGAAATCTTTGAGGAAAATAGTTTTAACTGTTTAGAAACATAGAAACATAGAAGTTATGAGCAGAAAAAGGCCCTGTGGTCCATCAAGTTGGCCCAGCTGTACTTAGTTAAAATTAATTATGGGGGCACTACTTGCCATTTACTACAGTACTCCAAAGCTCCTCTCCTTTTGAAGCCATCTTTATCAGATGCACATGTCTGTCCACCCATGATTGAACCTCCCCATTCTTCTGTAGCAGCTTCTACATTGGACCACCGTGTGCCCTCCTAAAGTCTGGAATGTCTGTCTGTGACTGTTTAATAAATAATAATGATAAAATTTATTTATATAGTGCAATTCAAACAAGTATCACAGCGCTGTATAAAAGGTTAAAAAAATGCATAAACAATAAAATATCTGAAATACATCAATAAGATAAAATATCATAGTATTCAATCACAATCTCCAAAAGCACGGCTGAATAAATACGTTTTTAAAGCCATCTTAAAAATCTCCACGGTCAGGCACTTTCTAATCCGACGAGGTAGAGAATTCTACAGGGTCGGGGCTGGATAAATAAATGCTCTAGTACCAGAAGTTTTCAAATGAACCCTGGAAACCTCTAGCAATCCCTCATCAGCTGAGCAGTAGTGGGTCAGAGGGGGCAGTAAGGAACCAGGAGCTCTTGTAGGTAGCCAGGACCCAGTCCGTGCAAGGCCTTATTGGTCAGTAAACTGACCTTGAAGGTGATCTGCCACTGAACAGACAGCCAGTGCAGTTCAAGCAGCACAGGAGTAATATGACTAGCCCAGGAAACCCCTGCCAGTAACCTGATCGCAGCGTTCTGCACCAATTCTAAGTGGCAGATATCAACCCCCAGAATCCCTAGGTATAGGTAGTTACAGTAATAAAGGCAAGAGGTCATGAAGGTGTGGATCAGTGTTGGAAGGTCGCAAGATGGAACAAGGTGCTTAATCTGGGTGGTATTCCTCAGACGGTGAAAGAGGGTTTGACTACAGCTGACACCTGTGAATGAATTCTCAGCCCTTCATCAAATATCATGCCCAGATTCCACACCTCAACAGAGGGAACGAGCTGGTTACTCCCGAGCCAAAGACCAGAGGCAGACCATGCTCCTGTCCTCTCTATCCCGCGACTTGGATCCACCATCAACACCTCAGTCTTCTCGGGATTCAACCTTAGCCAGCTGGCCTGCATCCAGACCTGGAGCTCTACGAGGCAGCTTTTAAAAACAGAGACCACACTATCCTGGTCAGGGGTAAAAGACAGGTAGAGCTAGCTATCATCTACATAACAGTGAAACCACAGCCCATGCTATCTTACAATGCCTCCCAATGACAGCAAATATACCAGAAACAACACAGGGGACAGCACAGACCCCTGAGGAACCCCACATGGCAGTGACAATGAGGCTGAGGAATAAATTCCTGACACCACTCTCTGAGTTCTGCCAGTGAGGAAAGATCTAAACCAACCAAGGACTGTACCTGGCAGGCCACAGATATTCTCTCAAGCACTCAAGCAGCCCCCCATGGTCCATGGTGTCAAAGGCTGAAGAGAGATTGAGAAAAAACAAGATTGAATGGCACTTCTGATCTCTAGCAATCAGGAGATCATTGAGCACCTGAACCAGAGCAGTCTCTGTACTATGCCCCTTCCGAAAACCAGACTGGAGGGAATCATAGAAGTCATGGATGGTCAGGTGGTCATCCAACTGAAGAGCAACTACTATCTCTATCAAATTCCCAATATAGGGAAGGTTAGAGACTGACCTGTAGTTGTCATGGCACTTTGGGTCCAGAGAAGATTTTCTAATTAGCAGTGTAACCACAGCCTCCTTCAGGGAGTTCAGGAACTCACCTAACTCTAAAGAGTACCAACCTATCTCTGCCAGAACAGGGCTGGTGATATCTACACCCCCCCCCCCAAAATGAGGTGTGTAGGGCCCAGGTCAAAAGTACAGCAAGTAGGCTGCATACTTTGGACAATCTGCACAACATCATAGATTGCCAGCCAGTCAAAGCGATCCCAGGAAGACCAAGGCGTAGTAACCATACACCAACCACCTTAAGCCCCCAAAGAGAGTGCTGAATGAATCTCAGCCCTAATGTTGGCCACTTTATTGGCAAAGAATTGAGTGAACTAATCACACTTATCTTGTGAAAATGCTTTCCAAACCTGAAGACAGGCTGGACTGCACAGTCTGTTTATGGCTTGAAAGAGCTGATCCAGTCATTTCTGAGCCACAGCAATCTCCCTGGACAGGAACTCTGCCTTCTTATGGGAGATTGTCGATTGATAGACTCGATAATGTCTCATCAATCTAAGGCAATTGGCATCCAGTGCAGATCTCCACCAGCAACGCTCTAGCCATTGCCCCACAAGCATCAACTCCTTCAAGGCCCCATCAAACCAAGGGGACCAAGGACAGAGAGTAAGGGGGAGAACGCAGACGGGAGCGATGGAATCCAGGGCGTCCCCCACAGACTTATTATAGAGTTGGACTAGGAGCTCTGGACCCTTGCTGCCATCCATAAGTCCCAATAGGTCAAGAACCTCCGAGAGACCAGTGGGGGTAACATCCCTCAATGGGCGGTATCTGACCATCTCCACAGGGACAGGCCTATAGGAGGGACCTCAGAAATTGAATCTTACAGTGCAATGGTCAAACCATTCAACTGGTTCCACCACCAGGTCGGTGGCCTCCATTCCCAGGAGGAATACCAGGTCGAGTAAGTGATCATGAACATGGGTTTCAGAGGCAATGGCCTGTGTGAAGCCACACAAATTCATGAGTTGAAGGAAGTCCTGACCAAACTGTGAGAGTTCATCGTCGACCCAGGCATTGAAATCACCCAGTACCCTCAACCTGGGTGATGAAGTCCACGACTTCTTGCAGGAAAACTTTTTCACCGCCGGGTGAATGGTAGATGAGAATGAACCTGCAGTCCACACCTGCAGCCGCAGTACAATCCAACGATCTGGAACCCTTAACTGGAACCTCTGTAAGGTCCAATTCTGTTCTAAAAGAGATAGCTTCACCACCACCCCTGCGATCCAATCTCTACTGGTGTATCACCAACAGCCTGGAAAGAATAGCCGCCTCCAAAATCAGACCAGCATATTTATCCAGCCAGGTCTCAGTGATGCATGCCAGGTCAGTTGTTCCAATAAGATCAGCTATAATAACTGTCTTGTTCTTTATAGACCTGGCATTGCACAACACCACTCGAGATGGACAAGGTTCTGGAGCTGTCTGGCTACCAGCCCTGAGATACAGGAGCCCTTGGGTATGGGAATCAGATAAGATGGACCATGCTCTATGACCCATTTTTCCCAAGGGCATCTCCTGGACTTAACTACCACAATTCGTCCCCCCAACCCACTCTTCCCACAAGGTTGGGAGCTTCCAGCCTGCCTTCTCCTTTTGTTCATGATCCCAAGAGCCCTACACAGCCCATAAACAATGGCCGGGAGTGGGGGGCAATTAAAGGGCTGGAGGCCCTGGAGCTTCAAGAAAGAGTAGTGCCTGACCGGGAGATCCAAATGCCAGCACATCCTATTAAAGCCAGAAAACCTGGGCCTAATCCACCACACAACAAAAGAGCCCCCCACCAAAAAAAAAAGTAATTAATAAACAAAACCCGTCCAGAAGTTGCTGAAATCAGCAGGAACAATTTGATACTACATCATCAGTCTGGTGACTGCTCTTTCCCAATGAGTCCTGAGCTGTGTGCTTCCTATATTGTCCCTGTTTGTAAGGATTAAGTTCAGAATGACTCCTTTCTTTGTAAGCTGCTCAGCCCTCTGTATAAAGAATGCTACAGGGAACTATTCCACAAGAATCAGACTTCTTGCATGTGCTGCTACTGAGATCCTGAAGTTTACATCTGGCATGTGGAAGAATCCCATTGACTATATCTCCCATTGTTTTGCTGCCTTTGTGATCTAGTCCCTAGGTTTGCCATCAGCCACCACTTTCTGAGATGTTGGTCTATATAATACTACTGTCCTGATGTTTCTCCCCTAACTCATGACATCCCATGCCCACACTGTTTCTATGCATTTACACACCCCAGTGTATTTGACCCCTGTGGCATTTAAATCCTCCCTTACATATGACAGCACCCCAACCCACCCCCTTTCCTTGTTCCCTGTCCCTCCTAAACATTGCATACCCATGAATGGTCATATCCCAATTGAGGTGCTGTGTTGTCCATGTCTCTATTATCACTACCAGGTCCACTTCTGCCACCATGGTCCCCAGGTTACTGTTTTCTCTTTATTCTTGTGGTGTTAGTGCTCATAGCTCTCAATGTCAGTTGCTTCTTCTTTCACTGTAACTCCTTCCTACTTTTCTATCCCCCGCCCTCATTCTTATTCCTGCTTCTTATGCATTCCCTATCATCCATTTCTTGGACTCCCTGCAGTCCCAGATCTCTCTATCCTTCTCTGTTTACACCTTGTCTCAACTCCTTTTGTGTACAGTTGTTCACTCTGTATCTACTAATATTGAGAAAGGCCATCCAGGCCTCCCTCAGTTGAGCAGGGGCACCTATCAACAACTGATCTGCCACTGATCTGCCTCCCCTTCTGCTAGTTTAAAAGTATCTCAATGCACACTGTGATATTGCACTCTAGCACCCTGGGACCAGACATTTAAATATGGGCAACAGCAGGGCACAAATATTTGAGCAGCAGCTGCACCCGACCCAGGGGTTGCTATATTCAGTTTGATAGCCAACCGTCACTATCCGACTGAATATTGGCCAGTGTTGGTGTAGCGCTAAGTAATACAACCTTTGAGTATACACTGTTTTACAAAGGTTCCACGTCAGGATATAAAACAGCAGAAACATAACAAAACCTTGACAGTTAACACAAAACAAAAGACTGCTATGTCATACAGAAAATAGATAAATAATAAATTTGAGTAACCTAGACAACTGAAACCAAACAGCGGGAGGAGATTCCCAATTAGCAATGTATGGTATAGCTTCCCAAGGGAGGCAGTCAAGATAGAGTATTGGAAAGGGTAGGAGATAGAAAGGAGGGAGATTGTGAACAAGGGGAAGATTAGAGAGAGAGAGAGAGAGAGAGAGAGATAGAGAGAGAGAGGGAGAGGGAGAGAGAGAAACAGAGAAAGGGATTGTGAGAAGGAGAATATTTATGGAGGCAGAGTGGGTGGATTGGGGAGGTGTTGGGGCAGTATGGAGGGAGCTAGAGAGGGGGAGCAGCAAGGGATGGCAGGTGGGGGTCCAGGGTAGGTAAAACAGGAGGAAATCTCAGACAGATGAGGGGGTATCTGGGTTGAGGATATGGACTCTGGTGAGTGAGTCAGAGGTGTTTAAGAGGGGGTATCCAAGTTGAAGATATGGATTCAGATAAGGCAGTTGCATGCATTTGATTTCAGCAGGAATTGCTTCAGTTCTCTTTTAAAGGACCGAACATTTGTTGCATTAAGAGCTGCAGCAAGGATCCCAGTACATGAAGGATCTTTGTCCTAGGGAAGTTCTATGAAATGGGACCTCAGACTGTGTTGTCACTGTTCTTCATGTGTTGTATTTGGAGCTTGCTTCCTTTAGCAGGTCTGCAATGCAGGTAGCGGTTAGGGAGAGCATGGTCTTTCTGCCTAACAGGCAAGTTTGGTATCTGATTCTGGATTGAAGCGGTAGTACAGTATGTGGACCAGACCATACAGGGTACAAGTGTGCATGAAGCGGTCAGCATTTAGCAATAGTCTGCAAGCTTTGTTAAGGGCAATGGTGACCCTTTTGATGGCCATATCAGTGGCACCACCATATACCACTAGCCCGTACTCGACCAAGGAGAGGACAGAGCTGGAGACTGAGAGCCAGAGGGCTTCAGCAGTTAGGCTTTTCTTTTGCATAAACAGGATCCCTAATTTAGTGTTCACAGGTTTCACCACCATGTCAATGTGCTGAACATATGAGAGGGTATCATCCACAATAACGCCCAGGTACTTGAAGGAGTGAACCTGTTCCAGTGGGACAGTCAGGTGATTTCTGATTGTTAGTTCTAGGCATCTCCTTTTTAGTTGGGAGCTAGAGAGGAGCACCGTCTTGTTTTTTTTGTAGTTTAGTAGCAACCTTTGGGAGTAGAACCAGGTCTCCAGTTGCTGGAATGATGATTGTAGCTCAGCCTGTAGGTGCTCTGTGCGAGAGTGACAGCTAAGTAGGACAGCATCATCAGCGTATAGAATGACTTTGCTAATGCAGGCATCGGGTAGGTCATTCAGGAACATGCTGAAGAGCAGTGGACACAGGATGGACCCTTGGGGCATCCCTAGTGAGACTTCCTTGGATGCAGACATGGAGTGACCTATCATTACCCTTTGAGACCGGGAGGTGAGGTAGTTCTGGAACTATAGAGCGGCATTTGGGGAAACACCAAGGGCATGCAGTTGAGACAAGAGGAGTGGGTGTCAGATTGTGTTGAATGCCTTTGTTAGGTCAATGACTATGGACCCAACCAGTTTTCCCTCATCCAATACCTTATGGACATACTCAGTGAAATCCACCATTGCAGTGTCCGTGCTGTAGATTTTCCTACAGCCATGCTGCTGGGGACATTGCAGCTGGTATTTGTGAATATAGTCAGTAAACTGGTCTGCCACAATCCTTTCCAGTGCTTTAGAAAGGGGGGAGATGATAGAGATGGGCCTGTACTTTGCAGTCAGTGACCTTTCACCTCCCATATTCACCAGGGTCACCAGCGCTTGTTTCCAAGGAGAAGGGAATTTTATGATCTGAAGGGATTTATTGAAAATTGTAGTGATGGGAGAGATGACTTCGTTGATTATCAGTGCCAGCAATTTCATATCAATGTTGCCAGACCCCATTCTGGTTTTCCCCAGGACCTTTTTAACATAACCCAGTGCTTCTTTGACAGTGACTCTCTTGAAATAAAATTGAGGGTGCGAGTTGCTGTTCAGAGGGCATCTATTATCAGCTTTGATAGGTTTGAGGTATTCAGCCAGTAGAAAAGAGCTAAGATCTGTGGAGGTGAACTCTTCAGCAATGATGTGGGGGTCCATGGTATTTGTGCCATTAATGTTTAGCAGTGATAGCTATGTTTTGTCATCCTTCCCTGTAAGTGCCTTTATTTTGTGCCAAAACCTCCTCCCATCACCCCAGGTTCTTTCCAATTGATCCTTGTAGAAATTAACCTTAGCAGTCCTGATAAGATGTGTGCATTTGTTTCTGGCAGCCCTGTATCTTTGAAGGTCCCTGGGCTTAACGGAGGCCCTGGCTTGATACCAAAGGTTGTCCCTTGCTCTCATGTGATCTAGAAGTTCACTAGTAATCCATCTATTGTTATGGCCACGTGTTTTTCTTTCTTTGAACAGAATAAATCTGTCACAAACACTTTTAAAGTTATCAATAAAGTACTGGAGTGTTATGTCATGGTCATGCAGTACCTTAAGAGGAGACCAATCAATCTGAGAAAGCACCTCCTTGAAAGCTGAGAGCTTCCCTTTCCTGAAAATTCTGCTGTTCACAAGGACAAGTGACACTTTTTTGAATTTATTGGACCACAGAGAGGTGATGGGGAGTGGTCGCTTAGTGAATCCAGTAGTACCAAGTCACCAAAAATCCTGTCAGGTGAGCTTGCAAGGAGCCAGTCCAGGAGCTTGTGCTTACTAGTCTTATGGTTCATTCTAGTGGGCTCCATGACTAATCGCACTAGGAGGGAACTGGCTATGGTATCCTTCTGGTTGGTCAATTCATTACTGAGCCAATTGATGTCGAAATCCCTAGTCACAATGAGCTCACAGTTGTTGTTAACACCAGCAAAGGACCCTAGTAGTTTAATTAGACCATCTTTGTCCATTTTCGGTGGGAGGTAGATGCATGCAATGACCAGAGACTTTTTTATGTTCACCAAAAATAATTCTAACTACAAGGAGCTCATGGTCAATGCTGCAGGTTGTGATGGGGAGCACAACACCTTGTAGGGTGTTCCATAAATAAATGAGACAGCCGCCACCTCTTTTCCCATTCCTATCACATTTAAAAGTATTGTAACCTGGTAGCACTATCTCATTATCCCTGACCCGGGTGGATAGCCAGGTCTCAGTCAGGCAAAGTATATCAGGGTTATGTAGGGTGACCCATGCCTGCAGTTGAGGCATCTTTGGAATTAGTCTGCAGATATTCATCGTAGCAAGTTTAAGCCATTTCCGTTTGGCCAGGTATACCCTACCCCACTCATGGGGTCAGATTGCATTCTTGATGTAGTAATATTAAACCATGCAGATAGTTATGTTCAAGGATATGTAATATAGCAATCTTGTGCAAAGTACCAGGAGTCAAATGATGAAAAATAATCAAATCCACAGGAAATGGTGAAACACTGGGGACCAGTGAACTGCTGTTACTGTAGATCAAAGACTCAGATTGTGTTAAATTCCTGAAGGTGATGAACACGCTGGCCTGGGGCATATGCAGGATGTTCAAATCCTTTGTTAGTATCTTCCCTTTGTTCTCCAAAATAGTTGTGAATAGACCTCAAAGACAAGCACAGATCATTTAGGAACAAGTCAGACAGAAATGTGGATTTAATGCAGCACTCCACAACTCAGAGCTTGTGTAACAGATTTACTGACCTCACTTTTACTTTTGATGGCTTCCAAAAAAGTTGATTTATGATGAGAATGCTAATATCTGGTAGTGATGTTTTAAAGTTTCTTAGTCCAGGAAACGTTCATAGATATCACGTCCAAGAGTGGTCCAGTTCCTCCAAGCAGAAACACATGAAAATTCACAAAAACTAAACTACTGATAGAGACAAACACAGCCAGCCAGCCACAATGTAGTTGAAGCAGACAAGCAGACCTGGGCTGCATGCAGCCCATGGAGAATTGTGCCCCAGGACCAGATAGCACCAGGAACCACAGCACGATATCCAGCCCCACCAGGAAAATGAGCCCATTGACATTCAAGGTGCTAAGATGCCATTTGCATGCCAATTATGGGCTCATTTGCATGGAAAGCAGCAGCTCAGTTCTTCTCACCCTGAAGTCATACCTGGTGGCTAGCAGCACCCCCACAAACACCCATTCCACAGATGTCTGTCAGGACCCTGATGTTTGTTTGTTCCCACCACTTCCTGAACACCCCTCCCAGTGTATATCATGATACCCCTGATGTCTAGTGGCACTATCCACCCTCTGAACCCACATCCTGGTACAGTGTCAGTTGTCCCTGATGTCTAGTAGCACCTCCCCACCCTCCATAACCCGTCCCAGTACAGTGTTAATTTTGCCTAGTGTCTAGTGGCACCCCCCACCCCTGAACACCCATACTGGTACAGTGTCAGTGTTCCTTGGTGGCTAGCAGCACCCTCACCCCTGAACACCCATCCCAGTACAGTGTCAGTGATACCTGGTATCTAGCAGCACCCCCACCCTCTGATCCTCCATCCTGTTATGTGTAAAGGATTCCTTGGTGTCTAGTGGCACCCCCCCACCCTCCGATGACCCATCGGGTAGAATACACATCAAACTCTGGTGGCACATGGCACCTGCTACCCCGATATCCCATCCCATAGAATATATACCTAACTACCACCATCCTCAGATCCCCAATTCTGTATAATGCACCCATAACTCTGGTGGCTAGTGGCACCTCCTCCCCCAATCCCCTCTCCCCTATAATATACTTTTAATGTTGGTGGCAAGTGATATCTTCTTCCCTCAATCTCCCATCCTGTGGTATTGATAATAATGCTGCAAACCAGAGGTACCCCTGCCCACCACCTGACTGCTGGTTGACATATGGACTGGCAAACATTGATAGCCTAGCATCCCTCACATGCCCTGTCTGTACCCAGGCCACCACCCATCCACCCCCCCCCCCCCATACTGGCACATCAGAGATGTGCACTGTTAACCAATACAGCAACCGGCACAGCCCTCCTTTCACCTCCATGGCCTGCTGCCATGCGGGCTGATAGTGACCACACATACAGTATACTGTTTACTGTTTGCATGCCTACTGTCATCTCATATGGTGCCAGCCATGGAGGTGAGAGGAGGGCTGTGTCAGTTACCATTTTGGGTTTCAGCACACATCCCTGTCTTGCTGGTGAAGGGAATTGGATGGGTGGAGGATCCAGAAAGCAGCAGTACTCCCTAACCAAACATGCATGAATGGACTGTCCAAAATAAAATGAGTTGCTGAAAGACTTTAATAAGATAATCAAGCAAGTTCATACAGTTCACCAAAAGCAGAGCCCACCACAAGTGCTGATGTATACTCATCATTTGGTGAAATGTAAGGACTTGCTTGTTTATTTTATTAAAATCTTTCAGCAACTAATTTTACTTTGGACAGTCCATTCATGCATTATTGGTTATAGAGTGCTGCTACTTTCTGGATCTGTATGTAGTGTTGGTTTACTGCTGCCATCAAGGCTTTGACCAGATAACGGGACAGAGCCTGTGCTCTGTACTGGCCAAAACAAACTACTCATAAAATATAAGGAGCTTTGGAATACAGTAAAACTCCGCATCAAGAAAGCTAAGGCTGAGTTTTACAAAACCCAACAAAAAAAACTCATTAGCTATACTAAACAGCTATGGAATGGCATAAACAAAAATCATGGACAACTCCAAAACATCTTTGCCATACTCCATTGTAGATGGTGGGACCACAATTAAAGGGGACAAGAATATTTTCAACCACTTTAACAAAACCTTCAGCGACCTTTCGTTATCATACTTACCGGACCATGTTACCCACCCTGCACTGTAGGAGATATACCTGACCAACCCATTAGACCTAAATTCTATTTTAGAAGGCTTACCTAGACTGAAGTGCATGACTACCTAACTGAAACCAAAGCCAAAGCTAGACTTGGCCCAGATAACATAGATATAAAACTACTCAAGTTAGTTATTATTTATTTTTATTTAGTTTTTGTTGACCGGGTAAGTGCACTAGACAAATCTTGCCTATTTTCAGGCATGACCCAGGGGAGGGGGATACAGATGAATGCTAACTGACCTTGAACCAGATTAAGCTGTTAGTGGTATTTTTAGTGAATGAGGGAAATTTGGCCAGGACACCATGAAAATTCCCCTACTCCTTTCGATAAGTGCCATGGAATCTTTAATATCCACCTGAACTATCACCAATCCAGGCAGATGGGACCTCGGTTTAATGTCTCATCCGAAAGATGGCACCTCAGAAGTGCAGCACCCCTCGCATGCTGCATTGCAGTGTCAGTACTGGGGATATTAACCCAAGTGCCAGATGTGGGAACTGAACCCACAGCCCTCTGATCTCCCAGCCTCAGAGGCTAGTGTGCTACCTACTGAGCCACTGACACTGCTAAGGGAGATCACATATCTCTTGCAGATTATTTTCACTCTGTTCCTTTCCACTGGGCAAGTATCAGAGATATGGAAAAAAGCCCATGTGACCCCTGTTTTCAAAGGGGGTATAATAAACTGCCATTGAATTACTGCCCAATCTCTATTTTATCCCCTCTATCAAAAAACCTTAGAAAAAATAGCATACAATCAGCTCGCCCAATACCTGAGCCAACATGAGCTACTGGGAAATGTGCAACATGGATTTAGAAGAAACTTCAGCACAATGACAGACTCCTCGAGTTCACTGACTGAATTCATTGTGCCCTGGACAGAGGAAAAATGGCCAGATCCATACACACAGACCAAACTAAAGCCTTTGATCTTGTGGACCATGCCCTCTTCTACCAGAAACTACTTAGTATGAGTCTTTCTGTTGACTTGGGGCCTGATTTTAGAAGGTCTTGGAACAACACAAGGGACTTGCATCCAAGGAGTTTGATGCAAGTGGGGGCTTGCATCAATGTTTTTGTCAAATGTGATTTCATAACACAGGCTGCGTCAAAGTCAGAAGCAGGTGCACCAAAGTCATTGTGAAAAGCAGGTGTACCATGTTGCAACCACAGGTTTCACTAACGAAAGCTGCCACATCCCCATAAATGGAATTTTATAAGGTGTTGCTCCTACATTGGCATCACTGATTTGATGCACCTATTAGAGTTAGACCAGGGTGAAGTTGGTCTAAAGCAGACAGCATATAAATAGGGCCATGCTTGTCCACTGAAATGTGAGTCACTACTGAGGAGTTACTGCTGCAGCATAAGCACCAGAGGGGTGACAAGTGAGAATGCCAGGGCTAGCAGCCCTACTAGCCATTAGGCTGTCTATGGGTAGGTTGTGTTGGCTTGCCCGATGGCATGTCCAGCAGGCACAGCATAACTCCCCTATAGAGAGAGAGGGTAGAGGGTGCAGAATGTACCCTGGAAGGATACTCAGGAGGTGAATCTCATTCTGCAAGCTCTCGGAGGAGCAGTGCTTGGCCCAATACCATCTTCCCCACAATGCTATACAGGAGCTATGTGATGAGCTCAGTGTGCATCTCCAGAGCCAGACCTGGAGGGGGCAGCCAATTTCAGTCAAAGTGAAATTGTCAGCAGCACTATGTGTCCTGACAACGGGAACATTCCAGACCACCATGGGTGTCACTGTGGGCATCTCCCAGTCTGCAGTGTCTGAATGCTTGAAGTAGTTCCTGGAGGACCTTCTGCATGGGACAGACAAGTTTTCACCTTCCCACAGGAGGCTCAGCAATAACTTGCTGTCAAGCAGGGCTTCTATGGCATCACACATTTCCACCGATTATTAGTTGCCATTGACTGCACGCATGTGGCATAAGCGCACCGACCTTGGATGCAGATGTGTATGTAAACCGGAAGGGCTTCCATTCCATGAATGTCCAAGTCATGTGTGACAGCCACTGCAACATCCTTAACATGGTTGTACAGTTACCCGGATCATGTCACGATACGTACATCATAAGACAGAGCGAGCTGCATGAGGCATTTGCACATGGGGACATCCACAGAGGATGGGTAATAGATAAGTGCAGAATCAGAAGTGGCAGATAATTTCAATGGTCACAGAAATATGCGTGTAAATGCAGTGTGTGCTGCTGGATCAATACAGCAGGGGACATGATGGCACATGCCACAGGAGACCTGGCCACAGTGATGGTTTGGTTGGCATGTAAGACATGTGCCATTCTGTCTATCTGTACTGTCAAAGGAGTCCTAAGTAGGGTAGGTGTCTGACTGCTATCTATCATGGGATGGGTGGTGGGGGGAGGGTTCAGGGCCCCTTGGTAAGAGGGGACTGGTACTTGGCCCAGAAGGGGAAGGATGTGAATGACAGGATGGAGAGTATTTCGACAGTGTGCCTATCCATTCCATTGTATCCACGCAGGTGACAGTGGCTACCTCCAGCAGCCCTGGCTGATGTCCCCCATGAGGAACACCAAATCAGAGGCAGAGGTGAAATGTAACAAGGCCCACATCTCCACCAAGGCCATCATTGGGCACACCTTTGGAATTCTCAAGATGTGATTCTGCTGCCTGGACTGGTCAGGAGGGACCTTGCAGTATACACCACAGAAAGCATGAAATATAGCCATTGCCTGCTGCATCCTGCACAATGTTGCACTGTCACACCATGTTGACCTGCCACACATGGTGCAGAACCCTGAGCAGGAGGAGGATAGAGAAGAACAGTCCAGGGACACCACAAGGGGCCAAGCAATGGGATGGTGGAGCACAACAGCAGTGGGTCATCATGCCCAGATTAGACTGCATCCAGAGCCACTTCACATAAGCAAACACCTAGCATACAGGACAGCATCCCTTGCTCATATCATGATGCATGACAACAGCAAGGGTGTGCCCAGGTGGTGTAACAGACTACTACCCTGCCATCTGGGGTAGTCACCTGAGATTGTTGGCACGTTGCATGTCATTGTGCCCACTGCCTGGGGTTGCACTGATGAAGACCAGCAGTGAAATCCAGAGTCTTTTACTGCTGCGGCCCACTGACTGCAGTCAGCCCCAGGAGCACTCCGATTGGCTCCATATAGCTCTGCACTGTTAATGTTTGATTATATTGTGCTAGATTATGTTTTCTGTTAAAACTGTCTTGTTTGTATTTTATAGCTGAAGTTTTCTGATTTAATGTAAATGCCTGTATTGTATTCCTCATAAGACCAGTAGCGATCTCAGCTCAGGCCTTTGAAACCCCTCCTTCACCTTTTTACACTAGTATTGTGTTTTTAATAGCCCTGTTATTGCCCACTCAGACTTGGAGGTACCTTGCCTAACATTATGGTCTGCAACAACCCCTCTGTTTAAGCCAGTCTGCATTCTTTTTAGCTCCACAAGCAGCCCCACCCCCTCTGACTTTCTTATTTAATTCTCCTCTGCCTTCTCCATCCAGGTAGTCTGAAAGCCACAGCCGTGATTCTCTGACGAACCCAACCTGCCAGACTGCCACCCGCAGTCCAGGTCTGAAGCCACCAGCCCCTCACAGAAATGCAGGTACGGACTTGCCTTCAGGGACTGATAACCTCCAGGAAGGGAGCCCTAGCTGCCAATTTTTTTGCCCACGCACCCACCCCTCCGATCCTGATTAAATACACATAAACCCCGCCCCAGCTTTCTAGCTCACTCCTACTGGCTTTTGCCAGCCACGCCTCATTGGTTATCTAGGCCTTAATTTTCACTGGTACCCCATCCTCCCAAAAGAACCACTCATTTCCCTGGCCCTCTCAAGGAACTGTTGCAAATCCTGTGTTTATTATTGGTAAAAGGAAATATCTCCACTTTACGAATGCCATCTGCACATATCCTTCTCTATAGTTGCCTTATATTACTAAATTATGCTCTACCCAAAATTTTGATTTGCAACTCAGACAAAGGCCAGTTACCCTTCTCTATCATCTACCAAGATATAGCCTCCCACATTAGACCATGGCATCCTACATCAGGGACGTCTCCTCTATGGTTGTGCCCCTCCTCCCACCAGGCCATAACTATAGAACATGTGCAATTCCCAAGGATGGTATCGGCCCTATCAGTTCTCTATGTTTTATCCCTAGCAAATAGCAATCCTGCCCTTAACACAGCCACTGATAAACTAATGTACGCTAGAAGGATTAACAAAAGACTATTTAGCAGGCTAAGACACCACCTTAAAAGACTACTACTGCTTCTCCTACTCTGTTCAGGAAATGTTGAATTAAACCCAGGCCCACCTATTTCTCTGGATGCCCCTGTGGACCTCCCTCAATATAAAGGGATTAGCTTTCACCATATCAATGTCTGTAGTTTGCTAAAGAAAATTGACTCTATACAGACCTGGGCTCTACATGCATCTCCTGATTTCTTCATGATAACTGAATCCTGGCTCACAACCTCGACCCCGGACAAATCTATCAACGTACCCGGATATATCATCTGCCTCTGTGATAGACCAACTAGAGGGGGAGGGGTTGCAATATATGTCAAAAGCAAATTCACAGTCACAGTCTTTGACTGTACCTCAAAAGCTAAGGAATGTGATTGCCTTGCTCTAAAATTATCACTTTCCAGCGAGAAATCACTACTTATGGCAGCATGCTACCGACCACCATCTGGTGGCTGGGCACTTCTTCCACACCTTCAAAACCTTCATGACTCTGCTAATACTGAGTGTATTCTAATGGGGGATTTCAATCTAAATTGGAATGTTGACAACTCTAAGAAATTGAAGGATCTATGTGATGTTAATGGTCTGTTACAAATTGCAACTGCTATAACCAGACCTAACTGAAAAAACCCTGAGCGCAGCACCCTCCTGGACCTTATGCTAGTAAACAAACCTCACAGTATCTCGCATACTGGAGTATTCTTCAATGATATAAGTGACCATTGCACAACTGCCTGCATCAGGCATCCTTCCCAAATAAAAATGGCCTCCAAATTCAAACTGAAAAGATGCCTGAAAAAGTTTTGCCAGTACACTTTTCTGAAAGATCTAAGCAACATTTGTTGGCGGGATTTCTATCTAGCCCCCACCTTTAACGAGGCATTTAACATCTTTCACAGCCTCTTACTGGGGTTAATAGACAAACACGCCCCACTAAGATGATCAAATAAAAAAATAAAACTCCTGGCCGGCCCGGTGGCGCTGAGGGTTGAGGCGCTGGGCGCCACACCTCACGTCACTCCAGCAACCCGGGTTCGGGAACGAGCCCGGGTGCTGGGGGTTGCCGGGGAGGGAGTAGGATCGAGCGTCTGTAGGACAGCTCTCCTCTCCCTGGGGAGGGGATCCAGGGGCATCCCGGCGCAGGAGTGACCCTCGGTGGAGACTGGGAGTACTTCCGCTGCTGGAGCACAAGCTCAGCCGGAGGCAGACGCCTGGCCAGAACGTGGGTGAACACGCACACGCTCATGGCCATTGGCGGCAGTGCATGCCTGCCGGCTCTGGGGAGAAAAGTGGAAAAGGAGGGCACTGGTTGCGGCGGCATGATGGCCATCTTCGTGCGGACTATCCCGGTACCTGGGTCCATGGCAATACTGGATCCGGAATGGGTGGGTTGAGCTCTGGAGGGAGTGCTCCCCACCCCCTGCGCCGTGGGGGGCAAGCCACGGGGGTAGCCGCGTGGCCTAATTAGGTGGCCGGGGGGTAGTCCAAGGGGACAGCGGCTGGACAGACCTGCGGGGGATGCCAGGACGTGGCAGGTAAGCAGATCAGTGGCCCTGGGGGGACAAAAATAGAAGCAAAAAAAAAAATAAATAAAACTCCTGGCTGGTTATCTCCCATCCTGAAGAAAGCACTTAGGGATAGGGACTACTGGTGGAAAAAAGTGAGGAAATCCCACCTGGAGGCCGATTGGTTAGCATTCTGTACCACTAGGAATGCTTGTACCAAGCTAATTAGGTCAGAAAAAGCTAGGTACTTCCAAAAAGAACTAAAAGACAAAAACAACTCTGCCAAATTTTGGAACATCCTCAAAGAAGTCGAAGGTCAGTCCACTGCAACACCCCTTCCAAACAAAATTGTGTCTGATGGTGCCACCTATACGGACAAAGCTGATATACTAGAGAAGCTTAATGATCACTTTGTGACTGCAGAGCTTGCCTTTGACACCTCACCTATCAGCAAACTTAGCCTGGCAAGAGACTACACTGTTGGCTTCACTGATAACCACAACCTTAACCAACTGCATCCAACCCCCTTCAGCTTCCTCATAATTACGTTCAAGCAAGTGGAGGACCTCCTCCTTTCTCTGAATACAAAAAAGAGTGTGGGTGCAGATAATATTGAACCTTACTTTCTAATACTTGGCCATACCTATCTGACTGCCCCCATTACACACTTATTCAACACCTCTCTGATTCAAGGTGAGCTACCTGTCTCATGGAAAACTGCCCACATCCTACCATTATTCAAGACTGGGAATCTGAGTGATCTGAACAACTACCGGCCTATTTCTATACTATTTGTCCTCGCTAAATTACTTGAAAAAATTGACAACATCCAACTTAGAGAACATTTGGATTCACAAAAGTTGCTAAACCCGGCTCAGTCCGGCTTCAGAGCCAAACATAGTACAGTATCGGCTCTTGCCAAAGTAACTACAGACTGGCAAATGGCCTTGGACTCCAAGAAGCATGTATTTTCCCTCTTCCTTGATCTAAGTAAGGCCTTCGATACTGTGGATCTTACCATCATGCTTACTGCACTGACTAACATTGGACTTGATAGTTCTGCCATTAAATGGTTCACCAGCTACCTAACCAATAGGTTACAACAAGTCAAAGCCATAGGAGATCTGTCCCCACAAAAATCCTTGTTACGAGGAGTACCACAAGGCTCCATCCTGAGCCCTATCCTCTTTGCAATATACATCAATAATCTGTACTCGCAACTGGGCACAGCAAATGTGCACTTATTCGCAGATGATACTGTACTCTATACCACAAATTCATCCTTAGATTTGGCCCATGAGTACTTACAGAAAGACTTCATCACCCACCAATACAACCTTCTCACTCATAAGCTCCTCCTCAATGCCAAAAAGACTAAAGCAATGATTCTCTCACCAAAGTCTACTTCTGAATGTCCACATATCACACAGATCCGAACACTCTTAGATGAACCCCTTGATGTAGTTGATACCTTTAAATACCTAGAGTTCTGGCTGGATAACAAGCTCAACTTTCTGTGCCACTTAAATGAAACCTCGAAGAAACTAAGACAGCGATTAGGTTTATTCTATTGCATTAACCACCTACTTACATTAGAAGCCAGAATGAGACTAGTACAAACTACATTCCTACCTATACTGGACTATGCTGACTTCCTTTACAGTCATTGCCCATCAGCGATGCTAAACAAACTGGACATCCTTTACTACTGGGCTTTAAGATTTATCCTAAATCTACCTCGTGGTACACATCACTGTCGTCTATACCAGGTTTCGGGATGGACCTCACTCTCAACTAGAAGAAAAAGGAATGGTCTCCTCTGGTTTTTTAGAGCATTATCTGATAACGTCCCTGCATACATCTCGAACCTCTTCAAATGGGCTAAAGGTTCCTATGGCCTGAGATGCTTCTCCATAATCTGCTTCCAGATTCCTAGAGTGAAAACTACCCTTGGCTCAGCAGCAATCAACGTCTCACTTCCATCACTTTGGAACACTATGCAAGACTGATTAAAATTATCCTCACTTCCAAGCATTTTCACATTCAAAGCTCTATTAACGGATTATCTGAAGGAATCATGCAACTGTTTCAGACGCCAATGACCCCTAAGCCCCGGGTGCCACTCTCAAATCCTATGCCTAAGTATCTCATCCACCTTATATTCCTAACAACAGAAACCTAGGACTTACAAGACTAGTTCCTTTAATTGGAGATGGCCCTGCCTATTCTCTACCTTTTACCTTCTGGCATCCCTCTTGGCTGCCTACTCTTTCACCCCAGTTTCTACCCTATTCCTTAATACCTTCTTATTTTTTTATCATTTAGGTATGAGCTCTTACTTAGCGGAGACTACATGGGATTGCTGTCTCTTCTCATTCCAGTAAAGCTTATCATTATGTACCTTTGCATGTTAATTATGTTAACCGGTATGTGTAGGCCCATATTGACTGGCACCTTCACAATGTTTTTTTTTTTCTTTTTTTTTGCACCGCTGTCCACTGTAATTGTAATCTTATGAAGCGTACTGTATTGTATTAATGCCCAGGGCCACCTTGAAAATGAGCTTGCTCAATGGTGTTTATGCCTGGTTAAATAAAGTGATTGATTGATTGATTGATGAAGGGTGCATCAGCATCATCGATGACAGTGGTTGACTTGAGAGTTCTAGAGTCTGGTTGCATTCTGGCCAGGGGAGTCATGGGGAAGGAGGAGCGAGTGTTGACACAAACACAGGGTAGGCAGCAGGAAAATTGTCTGTGCTGGGTGTAGCCAACAGGGGTTGAATTGTTGTAATTTGTGGCTGAGGGACAGCATGGGGCAGTGCCACTGCAGGAAGTGGGAAGAGTATGACAACCAGGGGCATGTAGGGCACCTTTCAGTATGCAGGGGCATGCGGGCTGCAGATGTGCAAATCACTCTCTGCAATTGTTGATGCCCATGGTACATGGGAAACAGAAGTGTACCCTGGGAGTGGAGGAGAAGTGTGCAGGCATAGCACTGTGAATGTTGCTGATACAAATATGGCATGTCTGCAAAGGTTGTGCATTATGTGGTGTGTCACCTGTACTCTGTGGTCTCACAGTCAATAATGTCCATGTAAGGTATGTGAGAGTAGTGCGGACAGGTAGTGCACAGCACATGCTGGGTTTGACTAAATCACAGCTGCTGTGATTCTCGTGGGTTTTATTGTCCTCTTCCATGGAGGTGTCTTTGTAAACCTGTGCAGTTGATGGTTCAGCAAGGGGGTCCTGTTGGAGGTGCCTGCTTGGGCACATATGGGTAGTGTTGAACATGAGGACAGATGCAAACTGACAGTCTGTGTGTGATGCCACCCAATGTCACACAGTCCCAAGACCAACAAGTGTTATGGTAGGTGGCACTCCATGGCCCCGGGAGCCAAGTAGTGGTTCTGTGACAGGAAATGGGCACATGTCTGGGATTGTGCACAACCGGGGTGGTGATATGGTTCAGACATGGATGGTGTGGGACATGTGAGGCACACAGGAGGAACACAGAGGAGACTCTTAAATGTCAGGTGGCAAAGGGGGGTGATACTTAGGCACCCGGTGACTGGTATGCAAACTGTGTGAAACCAGAAAGGGCTGGACACAGTTGTGGCAATTGCAGAGCATGTTGACTCGGTGTGCATTAAATTTGCTGGTGACATTGACACAATTTGAGTCATGCTACCACATGCCACAAATTGCATGACGTATGCACAGCACACGTACAATACAGAAATAAACACTCTGACCATATGGAAGCCTTTATGAACAATGTGCTCAGTGGGACACAGCTTGAGTGGCATTTGCAGGTCAATAGGATGTCTTACAACCACCATACTGCACATAGTGCAATCCCACAGTCCCCACCTGTGTGCTGCAACAAATCAGCAATTTAAACATGGCAAGAGCTCAGGGCAGGCTACCAAACTCAAAAGATGAGGATACTGCCATTCTAGTGAGCTCTGTGGGCCAGTGGGTCAGAGTCATTCTGCCCCTTGGAAACAAGCACTACACCAAGGCTGAGATTGATAGGGTGTGGTGCATTATTGCTGACAGGCTGCATCACCTGTCTGGGATCTGCGGGACCACCAGACAGGTGAATCACCAGTGAATTAATTTTTCCCTCCAGAACCCCCCACCACCAGCAGAAGGCTCCAGAACATTGTGAAGAAGGCAGATATTGCAATGAGGGGAGGACACAAGTGTGCCGGAGGTAAGTACATAATGCTACAACACATGACCATTGAAAGGTTCCACACCACTAAGCAATGACTATATGGTAACATGTTGTTCCTGCTTCTGTCTCCCACATAGACATTCCCACCACACAGGAGGTTGATTAGCAGCCCTCAGGATCTGGAGCCATACCAGTAGAGCAGGAAGGTGGAGAAGGTGTCAGCCAAGGTAGGAAACATATGTGCTGTATGGGTATGTCATTAACGGTATTGCATGTGTTATGGGGTCCTTGATAAGGCAATGTCATAGCTGTCACTGTAGTACTGTGGTACTATGCTGTGTCATCCCTATGGTCGGGACTGAGATGGGACCACTGCTGCAGTGCGGCATATGTTTGGGGGACAAAATGAGGCTGTGCAGCACAACATCCCATCATGTCCTCCCCCCAACAAGCAACAAGTCATGGGGCCAGGGAAAGACCCCTCTCAAGCACTGGTGTGGTAGGGGATATGAGCCTGAGCAGGGAACAGTGGCCCATCATTTATGCTGATGTTCCCAGTTGAGTGGTATGGTGGAGCTGTCCACAGTGTGCCACATACTGGATAACAATGCTGTGCACTGCATGATGTCTGACACATGTGTGCCATGATGGGTATTGTACCCTGTCACACTGTTGATGCCCTTGAAGGTTTTGTGACAGTCCCTAGCCACATGATGGCATGGTCACTGTGTAGAAACACATGGTCTGACACATCCCTCCCCTGTGATGTGGGGGTCTACAAATGAGCCCCATAAAGATGGGTAGGATGCTGTCTGCGACTGCACAGGTCACAGGAGTAGGGGTCAATGTGCACAGGGGTCTGTGGGGAGAAGCGGTAATGCCAGTACATCTGGTTCCATTCATCAGGTTTGCAGCTGGTAGATGGTGTGTTGCAAAGCACAGGAGGGGGTGGTAACAGAGTCCCAGCAAAGGGGCCTGCAACCACAATGAATCTGTGATGGACAGTTGCCCATGTCCACATGCCTGGCCTGTCATCTACAGTCATCCATGCAAGGACATACACTTACTTACCACTCCCAGCATAGCTGCCCAAGGTAATGTGCACAGTGGGCCTGTTGCCAGTACAAGATTGCTGCCAATGTTATCCACACAGGGGACACAGTCGTGTTTATGCTGCCAATAGTGGGCCACCAAGAATGTGTGTAGGTGATTAACAAACCCAGTATGGCATACAGAGGACACAGTGGTAAGTGTGTTGCACAGCAAGCATCATCTGCCAGACAACAGCAACATCACAGGGCCGCTGCATGCCACTTCGCATGCACCTGTATTCTGTGGGTGATGCTAAGTCAGGGAATGTGCTTGTGACCGCTGGCCCTCTTGGCGCACACACAGTGAGGTATATGATGCTCTTCAGTTTTTTCAAAAGGTATGGGATGACGTGTGCACGAGCAGTTGTGTGTGGTTCACAGAGCACCTGCGAGTGGAAGCCTTTCTGGGGTGCATCTGCTGGAGGTATGAAGTGGGCTACTGCTGGTGTCAGACATACTGTATCCAGCTACAATGAAGTAGCCAACAGAGTGACGGACATGGCCATAACTGCCAAGCACAGGTGTAGATGGAAAGTTTGTGCAGGGGAGCATGGAGCTAAATTACACACCATGATCTGTATCCTCTACTGCTAAACCAGCATGAGTGTCTGGCAATCTCCCTTGAATGGCAGGCCACATCCTATGCTGAGTTCACAGAGGCCACAAGTGCCCTGGAGTGACCAGTATTTCCTTGAGGATGATGAATGCACTGACATGGTGCATGTGTATGACCTGTGTGGCACCATGCACTGTGGCCCAGGATCTTGGGTGTATGCTGTATACAGGCAGGTGATTACAGACACATGTGCATGACCAGAGCTCCTGAGAGGGACCATAAGTCACCTGTACCCATGCCGCATTCTCTCCCCACATTTCTGTAGACATGCACAGTTGTGCATATAGATGGGAATCCATGAGACACACATAGCAGGTATGTGTTTGCACTGTTTGTCGTGGACTGATGTTATGTTGTGGGGTGGGGGAAGGGTGGTGAAGTGATGCTGACACATCCCCTGTTGTGCTGCAGCTGTCACCACAGATGCCTTGATTGTGGCACTGCACCACTGTGCAGCTGCACAGCTCCATGCAGTGCATCATACCATCAACCATTGTGTCCAGAGACAGGGAAGTTCATGCTTTGTGGGCCATAAAGACTGTGTGAATGTGTGCAAGTTATGCATGGAGCGGGTGGTATAGTCATGTGTATATGCTGTCTTGCGTTTGGACTTGTGTGATGCAGGCACAGGTAAATGATAGCCATTTATTTATTTTTATTTAGTTTTTGTTGACCGGGTAAGTGCACTAGACAAATCCTGCCTATTTTCAGGCACGACCCGGGGGAGGGGGATACAGATGAATGCCAACTGACCTTGAACCAGATTAAGCTGTTGGTGGTATTTTTAGTGAATGAGGGAAATTTGGCCAGGACACCGGGGAAATTCCCCTACTCTTTTCGATAAGTGCCATGGGATCTTTAACATCCACCTGAACTACCACCAATCCAGGCAGATGGGACCTCGGTTTAACGTCTCATCCGAAAGACAGCACCTCAGAAGTGCAGCACCCCTCTCATGCTGCACTACAGTGTCAGTATTGGGAAATTAACCCAAGTGCCAGATGTGGGAACTGAACCCACAGCCCTCTGATCTCCCGGCCTCAGAGGCAAGTGTGCTGCCTACTGAGCCACTGACACTGCATGGCGAACCCTGATCCACAGCCACTTTCCCAATCATTTGTGATACTCCGGGAGCAATCACCATATGTAACGTTGTCCTGGGTAACAGTACCTACCATGTGTGGGTCTTGCAGAACCATACAGCAAGGGGACCCAGAATATGACTATGCCTGTTTGAGGGTAAGTGTGATGAACCACATGGACCTTTGGTGCATGCAGTCATGCAATGCATGTCTAAAACAGGCCTGCCATTCCCACGTGCCTATGTACCAAACCTCCAAACAGTGTGACTCCCACTGAGGTGCATGCCATGATTCCCTATGCACATTGAAGATGACCAAAGTATGACTGTATCTGTGATGAACATGTGTCAAGGGGTGGGGGGGGGGCACAATCAGGAAATGTTTAATGTTCATGCCCCCATCACACAGCTGGAGTGCTCCTATGCTGTGTTCCTGGAAGGCATGTCACACATAGGTCACCTCACCCGTGAGGCCTGCACCCCAAGCCATGACATAGCCCTCAACATGATTTTATTTCTCTTGTACTTCAAGTACTGTCCATGACAGGTGATCCACTTGGTGTGTGCTGCCCATGTAGACATGTGTGTGTTACAGACATGTTGGACACATGCTGACTCCCAGCAGGGCATCTGGGTGGGGCACACATACCCATGGCTTCAATGGCTCCAGCAACCCTGTAGACATGTGTACCACTCCTGACATACTGCAGTTGGCAGGTGGATGCAGGTTGCATATGTTGATTGTGTTGTACAGCCCCCAGGATACCTGCCTGGCAGTGTGGCACATCCCCCACTTCTGACCATGCCCAGGTGTGGCACTGTGAGGCCTCCTGATTGAAATGCATGTACGCATTAAGCACAAGACACATGAGGCTGGCTTACCACCAACATACAGCACCAGCAGCACACGTGGCACTCACACACACACCAGTCCATTATGCAGTACAGCAAGATACAATGCTATATGTGCTGGGTGTGTGGGGGGGGCTGTGCAGTGTGCACCCACCCACCTTTCACACTTGGTCCACATCTTTTACCATGTGCCTGCACACTTTGTACCATGGCCCTGCTGGTCCTAGTAACCCTGGGGGATACTGGTTTCCAATGTACCAGCCTTCAGTATAAGCGGCATGACATGTATATTTGCTCAAGTTGTACCATGCCACTGTACAGCACATTGCCTTAAGATGTACAATGGAACTGCAGTAATGGCCTGCATCTTTTTACCCAACAGGTGCTGTCTGGACTACTGGGAGGCAGTCAGAACCAAGATCGGTGAAACAGCATGTCATGGAGTGTGCAGTGCTGTGCTCAAAACAAAGAGAGGCAAGAAGGTATGCAGAAAGGACCAGCCATAGACTGGTGACAGCCACAGCAGATGCAGCTCATTGAGGGGCAGGTGATGACAACTCCTGTGAGCAGGAGGGGGGGGCAGCAGCACAAGAACTGTGGGGAAAACAGTGCCAGGACACCAAACAGCTGTCCACTGTCACAGAGCAGCAGGCAGGGTCCGGTTATAGATGTCAGAACATGCAAGACCCCCTGGCCCAGGTCACGGAAGAGGATCTAGACATGTTGCAAGACCTGGATGTGGAGGCAGTACAGGAGGAGCAGCAGGCAGTCCATGTTCTAAAGCCCCCCCCACACACAACAGCAACTGGAGGACAGGCAGGAACTTCCTCAACATGAGAGGCTCAACCAGCTTGTGGACATTTTGGTTGGTGGGTTGCAGGACTGGCAGGTGACCTGCAGAGGATGCAGGGGAGCATTGCAAGATTCATGGGAGCCATCAGGGCCTGGCATAACTGATGGATGGATCCGCTGCAGGCCATAACCCCTGCACTGCATCAGGTTGTCCTTGTAAATAGTTGACATAGATTGTCTGTTTTTTGTTGCTATTGTTACTATGACCTTCCTATTTTGTTGTAACACATGAACACCCACTGTTCCCCCATAACGTTATTCCTGCTGTTTGTTACTCTCAGTGCCATTTTTGTACCTGCATTTTGCTTATTACTTTCCACTTGATGCTCAGAACCCTAGTGTTGTGTTTTCCACCTGCCATTGTTATGCTCAGCACAATGCCTTTTAAGTTTTGCAAATCTGTGGTCAGCCTCATTCTTTCACCTGTCTAGTGCTTCCTGGACTTAGGTTGGGTGTGGGGCATGTGGTTACCTGAAGACAGTCACAGCATGTTGTGCGCTTCTTATTACCCCATGCGTGTGATATATTATGCTCTTTTTCATGTCCCTGAAACCTGGTACAACAGCCCTAGTTGCCCAACCCCACCCCCTTCCTTCTGTACACCTGGTCCCAGGAGGTTGCTGTCCTTTGACAGGGCCCTGTGTTTTCTGTGATTCTGTGGTTGCAGCAGCTGGCACAGAAACATGGTCCTGCCACAGAAACAAGCCTCTGCCAGAGAAACAGCATTTTTTGGTGCAGTAAAAATGGTCATCACCTCTGAAGACCCCAACTAAATGGTTAAAATGATTGTCAGCAAGTTCAAGATGGCATTGGTGTGAGTTGTTGGCAGCTCCATTATACATCCATCCCCCCTGAGTTGCAGTAGTCAGTAGGTCCACCCCTTTCCAATCCAATGGCACTCAGCCCTGAAGCATATGACCATTATGGCCACCTACTAACACTAATGGAACTTCTGGAAGTCTATTTCATAAGAATGAATGGTGGCTCTGTTTGCCAGTTGCAGAACTGTGGAATGAAAAAGTATAAGTAATTACTGCAGACAACAAATGGGGGGCTTTCTGGACCTTTGTCTAATGTAAAATGGTCCAGTTACGCTCTAGCCTCACAGTAAATACTTACAAAGTGACAGAGAAGAAGATATGGAAGCCAAGTGGCACTGACACAAATGACACCACTGGTGTTGAACAGTGTAAGCAGGAGGAAGCAACTAGAGCAGCGTTACAGCACAAACCATCACCACCAGGCTTCAAGCAAGTGGGTGGGAGGGAGCCATTGGAGCAGCACTGTTTTGCAGTTGGGCAGTACAGGTCTTCACTCCACTGAGCAGGCAGGGGGAGGAATTCTCAGGAGCATAGCTGTGGTAAAGCAGCACTGCACAAGTGGGAGGAAGCTACGTAAGTATTAGTACCCAACAGGGTGGGCGTTATTGGGATATAAAGGACCGCCCAGGGGCGTAATGAGGCCCGATGCCGCAGGCGGAGGGCCTTATAGCCCCTGGAAGGTCTGTTATATCCCATAATGCCCACCCTGGAGGGTATTATTACACTTAGATAATAGCATTACATTAGTTTTTTTTATAATGTTTTTATTAAAAAAAGAGTGTTAAATATTATTAAAAATGAACAGAAATGTGGGTTTGTAAAATAGTCCCTTGCCAGTGGAGGATGCTGCTGTTGTTGTTTATAGGTACGAAGGGATGTGACTGTGAGTGTGGTTGGCAGACTGACTAAAAGGCCACTGGCAAATCAGAAGAGGAGCGCAGCTACAAGGGAATAATTGCGGCAGTAAAGTAATTTTTTATTCAAGACAGAAAAAAGAAACTGAGTTTGGTGTTTCTGTTTGTTTTGTGGGCAAGCATTGTCACAATGAATGGGACCTCAGAACGGAGTGGGTGGTGAAAGGATGTACTATGAATGAGTGTAAGCGGAATCGGTGGATTGCCCGAAATGCTGTTGGTGGGTGAGAAGCAGAGCAGAGCTGTGAGGCAGGAAAGTGTTTTTGTAAAAAATATAATTATTATTTAGTTTTTGGTGCTGCGGTTTGTGTTGAAGGTGAGCGAGTGGAGTGGAATGAACGCAAAGTGGGTATGTCAGCGAGCCGCTTGGTTAGCGAGGAAAAAACAAATGGTGCTGGCGAGTTCCAGAATTGGAACTTGTTTTAGAGCGAGCTGTTGTTAAGAAATAAAGGCCCCGGGTGGGAGGCTGTTTCAGCCAATCAGGAAGCGAGTTTTAATTTCCCCATTATCTAAAGGAAAATAAAACAAACAGTAAAAAAATAAATAACCCTTCAATTCCCCATGTCTTACATTCAGTTCAAATCATGATGCCAGAATTACGATGCCGGCCCAGCAGTGCTGAGGGCTGAGACATTGGGCGCCTAACCTTGCGCTACACTGGCAACCCGTGTTTGGGAATGAGCACAGGCCATCAGGGGTTGGCAGGGAAAGAGAAGGATCGAGCACTGGAGGGACTGCTTTACTTCTCCAGTGAGGGCTTCACCAGCAGTTGGTGCTTGACTGGCACCTAGCAGCAGCTGGGGGGACAGCATACCTGACGCTTAAGAAAGGGGAGTTAAGGAAACATATGGTTGGAGGAGCGCATGCAGATGCATGTGCACTCTTTCCATAGGGCATCACTGCACACCTCCTCTCCTATGGGGAGAAAATGGAGGAGGAACAAGTCCAAGGCACAGCAGGATGAAAAGCCAATCCATGCAGGCCCTGCTCCCACGAACAAGCAGTAACTTCTGCTCTGGATCCGTTTCGGTGGGTTGAGAGATCCCCACTGCCCCACAACCGGGATGGGGGGAGGCAAGCCGTGGAGGAAGTGGAAGGTAAGCTATGAGTGGGGGACGGGGCTAAGGGATCAAGCATGATGGTGAGCCGCCTAGGAGGAGGCTAAAATAAATTAACTGCAAAAAAAAAAAATGACACGAAAATTACTTTGCATTGTCTTGCCTGTGCATCTGTCAAATTGACCCAGGCTGCCTTTTCCTGAGTATTCTTTCTGGATAACTAGATTTTATTTTGAGGCTCATTTGAGATGCCAGAGAATGTAAAGTCCATCACAGAATTGCTGCAAAATTGCTCATAGCCTGACCGCAGCAAGCATGAGGTCCTGGCACAGAATATAGGCCCAGTTTGCCGCAGCGAACACGGGCATAACTTAACTTGGTATATTTAGACAAAGTAGGCTAAATGCCCATTAAATTGTCTCCCACACATAGTGGGTTTATCATTTGGATCTATTACTCAATAGGTGTTTGTCTAATCTCTTCTTGAAAATTTCCATAGTAGGAGCATCTACAATGTAACCAGGTAGACTATTCCATAACCTTGCTGTACATATATTATAAAAGTATTGGTGTCTGACTGTCTGTACTCCATGGAGCACAATTTGTCATGTGATCTTAAATTTACTGTTTTGTGGAATCTTTGTATACCACATTGTTCCATTAGGAACTGCTTTTTCATAATTCTGCACATTAACAACAGATCTCCTCTAATCCTTCTGGTCTCTAAGGAAAATAAACTCAACCTCTCCAGTCTTTTGTTATACTCCATAGTTTTTAATCCCCGAACAGATTTAGTCAATCTTCTCTGTACTCTTTCAATTTGGTTTATGTCTTTTTTTGAGATACGGACTCCATATTGGGGTTCCATAGTCCAAATGCGGTAATACATATGACTTACATAATTTCATAATACATACTTTATTTCTTGAAATGAATGCTCCTTTAATAGAGTGAATGATTTGATTACATTTCCAGATGGTTTTAGCCAAATGTGTAGATGATGATAGGTGTGTGTTCATCCATACTCCCAGATCTTTTTCACATTTACTATTTTTAAAGTATTCGTTTTTTGGCCCCCATGGCAACATGCTGTCCTGTGTTGTGCTCTGAGAGGAGCAACAGTAGTGGCTCAGGGGCGTGCACTGTGGCCTGGCATGTTATCCCACTATACCTGCTAACAGACCACTGCACAGTGTGTGCTGCAGGAACATTATGCTTACCTCAATGCCCATAAGCAACACCCTGATGCTGCATGCTTTAAATGGACCCATTTGTGCCCAAGCCCCCTTATGTTATATTGATGAGTGTTGCCAGGGTATCGCTGTGTGCCAATGCAGGGACATTCGATGGCTGGTGTAACATAAGGCTCTGTCCCGGCCAGTGCTGGACAATGGATCACCCCATCCTGTGGGACCACTGTTAACAGGTGGATGTGTCACACGTCATTCCATCTGTCAGTGTCACTCCTTCCTGGCCTGCCCGCCAGTTCTCCGCATTATGGTAGCACTGACTGCAACTGGCGGTGTGAGTTGCCTACACACATGTGTACCACACATGTGCACAGACAGCCACACTGTGGGACATACATGGAGCTTTTCAGCATCCTATTATGTTGTATAAAATGTCTCAGTGCTGTTGTTAAGGGAGAACACACAAGGTTGTAGTCCACGGAAAACCTTTATTGAAAGGATAGTAGATGCTTCACAGAGTCCCACTGCTTTTTTTCACACATTAATAGTATAAGGCTGCCCCCCAATCAGGACCCACAACCATCACCCACTCACTCCACAACTACATCCTCTTATACACCACCCCAGATGCCCCAACAAACAAATGGCTCCCCCGCCACATGATCCCACCTTTCCCCAAACAACACATGCCTGGCATGCTTCTCTAGGCACGCCACCCATAGTGGCAATGTTGATGTCACTCTTCATGGCCATGTGCACTGCCACTGTCTAGCCTCCTGTGCATCACACATCTGTGTGTTGCTGTGCCTTGGCCATTCCCTCTGCCGACATGTGGACCTTGAGTTCCATGCTCCCCCTGACTGACTACAGACCTCCTTGCTGCTGTTCTTTCTGACCTCCTCAGCAGCGACATACTACTGTGCATGACATGGTCTCCAGACACTGGAGTCAGCATTGCACACACAAGCCTCTGTCCTCTGCAATGGTGTGGCCTATGTGTGGACATCTGTGAGCCCACTGCCATTAGGCTGTCACCTGCTGTCCCAGTGATTTCACCCGTGATGCCAGCCACTGTGCTTGGGGCAGGTACATGCCCTGGACCATCACACTCCCTGTAGAGCACTCAGACAACTGCTGCTGTGTCTATCCAGAGTGTGCAGGGGTGGTACATGCTGCTGACAACTGTGTGCCACTGGCCCCCATGGCAACTGCACTCCAGACCACAGTGCTGTGTGGCATTACATCACAGTGTGGGGATTTTGTGTGGCAAGAACCAATCCTGGTTGAGTCGATCACTGGTTACCCCATGTGGCCATGCAGTCTGCTGGGTCCCACTACTGTAGGGTGCTCCTGGGACCATTACCATGCCAACATTGACCGATGATTGCACGGGTCTCCCACAGTCAGTGCTTGGGGCTGCTTGTTCTTGCAGGATGTCAGAATGGTGGGCCTCGAGTTGATGGCCCTGGTTGTTGCTGCCAGTTCTTCCCATGACCATATTACCAGTGGGTGCGTCAGGCTATGTCCTTGATTAGCCTGTGATGCAGTGCCATACCCTGCAATTTCAATGTCATACCCCTGGCCACCACAGGTCATAGTACTTCCCTGGTATTGGCCACCACAGGCATTGGGGTACTGCCTTCTGCCACTTGGCCTGGTGTTTCATCATGCATGCAGTGATCTGCCTGCACTGGGGTCATGGTATACACCTCCTCCCCAGGGAACATTGATCTCTGTGGTTTCAGGCACATTGACAACACCCTGATGCATCCTATGCATCATAATGTGGATGGGGTCCACATTACCTGCAGTGTGCTGGGTGTCTCCTGGAATGGTGACAGGATGCGGGGGAGCTGCACTGCTGATGACACCAGGCAGTACTGCCACCAGCACTTGCCCCATGTTTTCCTGCAGGGCTACCAGACAAGTCAAGCATGAGCAACACACGTTCCAGAATGGATGTTTTCTGCTCTGCCAGAGCTTGAATTCCTTCAGGACAGCTATCTGTTGCACCTCGAGGGCAACCAACCCTATGCAGGCTCTGTGATATGGCATTGGTCAGACGACTGAGGTCCCCATCTAAACACTAGTAACATTGCCATGTAGCACTGTGGTACTCCTGAATTGCCACACTAATGGAACTAAGTTCTCAGCCTAACACAACCTCTGAGTTCAGAATTTTTTGGCAGAGGCAGTCCACCTCATCCAACTCCATGGCTGTGACCCTGCAGCTTCCACTATCCTGGTCCCTTCCCCCTGCATTGATATTGCTGAAAACAGGTCATGTGCAACAATGTCCTGTATTGTGTCTGCTGGACTGGTGACACTGGCCTCACAGTCCACTGGTTCTGCTACTGGTGACTCTCCCCTCTCCTCACTGAGTGTGGTCAGCTGTGTGAGGTCCTTATCTTCTGTGTTGTCTCCAGCCTGTGTGTCTACAGCAGATGCTGTCTCTCCTCCATTACCGGCAGCAGTGTCACTCTCACTGTCAATTGGAACACAACCCAGTGTCTCTGCTATGCAGCCACTGGGCCCTGCTGAGGCTGTGTCAATGGTGCTGCTGCTACCTGGAATGAGAGCGACAATAGTTCACTTTTGTACAGTCCAGGATAACAATCACAGACATGTGTTGCTCATTTACCACATTTACAAGTACCGTGTCTATCGCCCACAGCAGTGCCAGATGGCTACCAGCATATGTTGCACAGCAACCCTTGCAACACACCTGGTATAACACTGGCTCCATACCCCAAGGAGCATGGCAAGAGGCATCACATACTATGCATTCTGGTAGTTGCCCTTGCCCCACCCCACACAGTGCAGCAAGTGCCTCACACTACAACAACTGGCTCACTTCACAGTACATCTCAGTAAGTCACCTATCGTATCAGCCCCCCTCCCACTCAAAGATGTGCAGCAGAGTAATTCACACCCCTTGCCTGGCCAGTGTGCCACATGCCAGTTGAGGACTGCAGGCCAACATACAGCTCCTGGACTCCCATGTGGAATGTCACTCACCTTCCCACACATGACCCTTGTATACATTTGTTCTCCACCATGGTGGCCCCTGAAGACATTCCCCTTTGCATAAGCTCCCATGAGAGTGTTCATGGCAGTGTCTTGCATGCCATGAAGCACCTACATATGCAACATTGTCTGGATGTCAACTGTGGGGATACTTGACATCCTTTCCCTGCACAAATTACATTGGTGCATGTGTTACCACCCCCCTTCAGCCACACATGGCTAACACTAGAATCATCCTTCAGCCTGCCCACCGTCTCAAGTCCATAGCCGTGTAGTTGACCATCACAACCACCAGTGGGACACATCAGGTCCCAGAACCCACCCAACACCCCCCCTAACAGTGTTGCCAACATTGGCTGCCCCCCCCAGAGGTCCAGCACTGTCTCCCTCTGCAAGGCACTTCACCTGGTGCTTCTGTTGCCATATCTGGACCATGTGCAACACACAACAGCAAATATGTGCATGGCACACACCACAGAGTGATGGTAACAATGTGGTGGATGTACTGCCAAGCATCACACTGCTCCACCCTCTGCCTCACCCCTTCACGTGTCCATCTCTGTCACCACTGTCACTCCACTGCACACACACACTGCTATGTGTCCCTCAGTCCCTGGTCACATCCATGGAAACAGGGCCGGAGAGTCACACACCACAGCCACATCAGCACAGCAGCAGTCCAGTACATGTTACACCTTTTGGCCTGTGTTCCCCCCCTGCCCTGCACACCACTGTGCATTGCTTGCATCCTGCATTCTGAGGCCTCCTGCAGTGGCACCCCATAGTCCCTTGCTACTCTGCCAACAAACCATGCAGTGGGGTTGTAGCAACTCAGCCACACCTTGTGGTTGTCAGCAACATCATGCAGTACAGCATCACTGGTGCAGCTTCCCCCAGGGCAACATATATTTGTCCCCTAACATAACCTCCAGCCCTGCATGCAAGCACCATCACACCCTGCATGCCTGGTACTGTAAAATGCCATTGCATTCACCACTTCACACCCTCATCATCATCTCAGGACCGGTTGCAAGGTATGGAGTACACACTTAGGTGATGGATGGGGAAGGGGGGGACTATGACCATTGCCTTACCACTTTCATATGTGGTAGGGGTAGGTCCTGGCCCTCCCAGTTTTAGGGATCATGTTAAATTATTGCTTTGGAGGACTATGCCTTAAAATGCTAATTATGCAGAAAGCAGTTCCTTTCTAATCACTTTTTTTCAGCCTTACTGAGTGCCAGCAGAATTTTGTAATGTGAAGGCCTGAGTACTGTTGATGGTGGTGGTCTACTTTCATGGCCTGATAATTTAAGGCACAGTGGTCACACTTTGGCACTGAACAGGAGGGGACATGCCCTCTGGTGGGCATCAAGGAAACTGGGCAAAGAATGCTGCTGTCAGTCAGTGTGAGGGGTTACTCCAGTGCTTACATGTTACTCCAGAGCTTACATGTTTGGATGTGACATAAAGGCTGTGGGTTACCCACTCATCATGAAGGGAATTTACTCCTTTCATCCTTGTCCCTACCACTTGTCAGACCGCTCCGCTTCCAGTGAGAACACATCTGTACTTGTGCAATACCCTGCTTATCTGCTGTGCTTCACAGTCTAAAGGTGTCCAGATTGTTGTCCCCTCAGTGGTCCTTGTTCTGAGGTGGCTGGCTACATGCTCTTCCTGGCTACTCAGTGCCACTATCTTTCATGGTCTTCCTCCAGTGGCCATGGTACTGTGTCAGTACTGCTCTATTTTTTCTGAGTGCCACCTGAGATCATGGTAGCATTTACGTAGCTCATGCACAGACCACTTCACTGTACCCACAGCATTCACTCAGGTGGCAACCTGCTCCCAGACCTGTCTGTTTCAACCTGTAACCTCCTTGTCACCACCTCTGCCTAGCAGGAGGTTAACCTGAGCATCAACCTCCTCAATGAGCACATCTGTTTCCTCTGCAGTGAAGCATTTTTTTCCTTGGCAGCTTGGTTGCCTGGCCCTCAGCCATCTAAGGTCCTCTCTGCGCCATTGTGTGCAGCTATTTGGGCTGCATCACAGCTTGCATCAAATCCACTAACTGTGCCACTCTTTATGAGGCAGTCTGCAGATTGCATTATTCCAGATAAATTGATGCAATTTGTGAACTTTCTGAAAAAAAGTGCACTGTGTTTGACACAGCTGCATTTGGCGCAGTCACCGACTTTAATGCAACTTGCATCGATCTAACCTGTCTTCTAAAATTAGACCCTCAGTCTCCTGGTTCAAAGGCTACTTGGTTGGTAGAACCCAAACTGTAAAATGTTGTAGTGTACTTTCACTGGATAGGTTAGTCACAGTGGGTATTCTCAAAGGGTCAAACCTAAGGCCCCTTTTCTTCAGTCTATTTATAAATAATGTATCAACCATCTGCAGGTCAACCAAAATAGTACTCTATGAGTATGACGCTATCATCTTCTCCAGTGACAAATGCCCAGAGAATTTGAGGCTGAGGCTTCAGTCTGACTTTACTGCAATCCAGGAATGGTTCACCTTCAACCTACTAGTAATTAACACACAAAAAAATGCTAAATGTATTCTTTTTGGCACCCTTAACAAAACCCACACCTCCCCTGTTTTAACCATTGCCTCCACAACTGGGATCCACCTTGAACAAGTGCATAACTTTAAATATGTTGGAGTTACACTTGACAGTCCATTGTCTTTCAGTGCACATGTTGACCTCTTGGTTAAGGCAGTCAGCTCTACGCTAGGTCTACTATACAGGCACAGAAACAATTTCCTTCTGGAGATTAAGATACTACTTGTACAGTGCTTCATTGCAAGTATTATTCAGTATGGGATTGTGGTTTATGGCTCTGTGAGTGACAGTGTGATGTCCAAAGACAGGGGTATGTTCAGTAGGGAATGCCTCTTTGCACTTGGCCTAAAAAATGATACACACACCTGTATGCTGTAAAACAGCCTGAACTGGCTAAACCTTGATGAGAGGCTGCTCTACCACACCCTCATCAATGGCAAAAGAGCATTAAGAGACCAGCTGTCTCCTGGCCTACTGCCAATATTTAATGCTGTGGATAGTGAACACTCTATAAGGGGTTCAATGTGACATGCTCACTTGCTCCCTCAAAGAAAAATCTCACTTGGTCATTCTTGTTTTTCATACCTCTTTGCTATGCAATGGAATGACTTGCCTTGCTCTCTAAAAACTGATTGCTCTCTCAAACTGTTAAAATCCCAAATGTGGCATAAGTACAATGTGCTTTCTCAGGATGTAATATCTATAAGATATCGTGAACTGTTAGTTACAGTACTTACACCAGCTGTACAATATTGTCCTACCTGTGTCTAAAGGCGTATTATTGTAGTTTAACTGTACTGTACACTTGGAACTTTTTCCAATCATTGAAATGTTTCACCTGGAGGTCACACTGAACAACAAGTTGCTCGTCTCATGGTGCGACCTGGGGGGATGGGTTACATAGCGTTGTGAAGGATGATCAGTTACAATAGTATGTGAGTAGTACAAACAATACAACACTGTAAGATTGTGAAACAGTTAAAACACCAGAAAGGCAGGTGGAGAAGAGATGGGGAGAGGCAAGAACTGAATATAAGGAGAAGGGGTAACCATTTCCTAATTTCCCCCTTCAGGATGTTGAGAACCCTGCTAGAACTTGTTCTGTAATTGTAGTCTTTTTTTTGCACCTGACCCTAAACCCTTTGAAAATAGGCTCAGCGTAAAGGGTTTTATGTAAAATAAAGGGTGCACTAAAATAAACTAGTGTAGGATAGCCAACCCTGTAGCAACACTCCCCAGCAATCCCAGATGCACAGCAAATTCCTGGGAGCTTGGATGGGTGGTGGCTTGGTTGTGGGTGGGGCAGGTGGGGGGGGCCATTGGACCACCATTGATTGCTGGTCTGCATGTTGACTGGTGGTTGGGGGATGGGGACAGGGGTACTTCTGTAGACTAAGATTATTTTTCCATACAGCTTTTTTCCCATGGGTCGGTTCTGGTGGGCTCTCAGCCCTTTCCCTACCACTTCCATCTGGCACTCACCCACTGACCAAGCCACCAACAGATTCTCCCATGGATTGCCCCCTATGGCTAGGCTAGGAAGGGGAGGTCCTTCCTCACTCCACCCAGAGACTCTTATCCAGAATTGGAGCAGTGCTTGGGTGATGATGTGGGAATGGGGCAGGCAGGCAGGGCTTCATTAAACTGGCATCTTCCCATTTTCAGTTTTCTCCCTTTTACCCCTTACCACTGTGGCACGTAAGCATGCGAGTGTGGAGGCATGCACGTGCTATGGAACTGCAGCCTCTCCCTTGCTCGGTGCTCAGACTCCAGCACTGCCACCCAGCCTCTACTAAATGGCATCCAAGGAGTGAGATGGCATCCCTCCCTATCTGTGAAGAGGAGAGCAGTCCATTGGATGCTCAATCACCTCTCCCATGCCTAACCCCCAGTGCCCCAAGCTTGTTTCTGAACTCAGGTCACTGGCATGGTGAGAGGTAAGGTGCATAGCACCTCAGCCCTCAGTGGCATTAGGCCAGCCAAACTCCAGGGTTATTATCAGTACCACAGTATGGGAGATTGGGGGGGGAAAGGTGCCACTAGCCAACAGGGTTAACAGCATATACAAGATGGGGGATCAGGGATGAGGTGACAGTAGCCACCAGGGTAAAGAGAGTATTCTAAGGGACAGAGAATTGGGGGAGGTGGTGCCACTAGGGTTAAGTGTATATTTTACAAGATGGGGGATCGGGGGGTGGAGTTGCCACTAGCCACCACAGTTACATGTGTGTTCTACAGGTTAAGGGATTGGAGGGTGGAGGGTAGCCACTAGAGACCAAGGGCTCCTTTACATATACTGGGACAGGGGATTAGAGGCTTGGGGGGGTGCCACTAGACACAATGGTATCCTTTTCACTAACTGGGATAGGGGGATCAGGAGATGGGGGTGCCATCAGCCACCAGGGAAGACTGACACTATACCAGGATGAATGTTCAGGTGGAGGGAAGTGCGGCTAGCCACCAGAGAACATTCACATTGTATCGGGATGGGTGTTTTGGGAGTAGGGGTGCCAATGCACACCAGGGAATCCTTTACATGTACTGGGACTAGTGTTCAGGGATTGACAGTGTCACCAGATACCAGGGAATGCTTTACACATACCAGGAAGAGAGATCAAAAGGCAGAGGGTGCCACTGGTCACCAGGGCTGTCTGACAAATTAGAAGGGAGAACAGTGGAGGGGGGGGTTGTAGTACAGCCATCCCACCATCATTGTATGGGGACACAGACTTAGCGCCCAGTTAAGTCAAGTTTTTCAGAGGTGGTGAATACAGTAGTGCTACTTTAGGTGCCATTTACACCCAATGGAAACCTTTGACATTTTAGCCGCAACCATATGGAGGTGGGGACTCCTCATTTGCATGGGCACAGTGTTAGTTTAAGCCATGCTACAAGGGTCTCTGAACATAGACCCCACCGCAAAAAAGCACAAATTCCAGACAGAGCAGGCAACACTGCTTCAGTCATGAGCTGAAGTGAACTATCAGAAGTATCCTCTCCATACCTCTAAATAATACTGGCAGGACCTCTATTATGACAAGACCACTTTTGCTGGTTTAATAGTCCCTCAGTATAAGAAATGAAAAGAGAGTCATAACCTGCATTTATTATAGCTCTCCATTCATTACATAGAAGGACATTACTATGTATTACTATCGGCCGGCGCATATGTCACCCACACACTTCAAACACATTCATATACATTATACAGTAATTCTTTATTTGCTCATTTACAGTAAAGACAGAACCTGTGACTAGTAGGTAGCTTTGGGCTCTTCCTGAGACAAACTGTTTCAGATCTTTCACCTCATGCACTTTACAAATACACACCCCCTAGGCTCACAGTTCACAACACAACATCTGAACATAGATGAGTGGGTAGTACTATACTGAGCAAAAGAAAACTAAAAACCAAAATATCCAATATTAACTTTTAGTTGAGAGTTGAAGACAGTACCTGTAACATGGACAGTTGCTCAGGCCTTCCACGTGCTTTACAAACATTTACCCCCCTTGACTCAGAGACTCATCGCTCCACAGATCTGAACACAGACTAGTGGGTGTTGTTTTACTAGGCAAGACAAAAAACAAAAAGTATAAATCATTTGCCAAAAAATACCTCATCTCTAAATTCCAGACCTCTTTGCTGTTTTATCTGGGTTTCAGAGTGAAACTGCTACGGACCTTCCACACGTTTTGCAAACAAGTCCCCCACATCCAACTCACAGATGGCTGCTTCACATCTTCAGCTATTAAATTTATGGTGTTCAGTATTGAATTTATTTTATGCACAGTATGTTCCATTTAATAAAAGAATTTTGAGGAACAGAACAGCTGAAGTAACAGGAGTAGCAAGAAGCATTCATTATACCCTAGTTTTTCATTATAGCAAGATTTGCTATAGCAAGGGGCTACTGTACTCCAAATTATCTTTGTCAGCTGCTAGTAGAGATGGGTGAAGTGGCTAAAATTCCCTTTGTGAATTAGTTTGTGAAATTGGTGAAATTTACAAGTATGAAGTGCCGACTTTGCAAAGTTTTTGCAAGGCAAAGTTGCCTTTTTTCTAGGGGAATTTACTTAAAATCATCCAAGTTCACATAACTTCACTACCTTTATAGGCGAAGTTAGGTGAGACTGAGAAGTGGGAACTTTGTGAAGTAATTCAGGTAGACAAATTTTGCAACTTTGCCAGAACTTGCTGGCGAAGTAAAACTTCGCAACATTTCTAACTGCTAGTACCTATTGCAGCAGTGGGTGTCGGGATGCATTAATCAAATATGACAAAACTGGCCTATTTTGTAGATTTTCTGCAGTTCTGCAGGGTTTCATAAGTGATGTGGACCTTGTAAAAGGCTTCCTGAAAGGGGGGTAGGATTATCAGTACAGAGAGAGAGAGAGAGAGAGAGATGGGGTAAATGTTTCAACCCAGTTATTTCATCCTCTTTTCACTGGGGTATCTATGTGAGTGGGTCCAAATGAGAGAGCAGGACAGTGTGTCTGTACAGAGAGATTTAAAGAAACACACTTAATGTGGACAGTAAGATAAGAAGACCTTGTGACTGTTAAAGACGGTTAAAGCATTTACCTGCACAAGTGTGCAAGCTTTCTTTTGTATTCTTGTATGTGTACTGTTGTTTGACTATGTGTAAATACCCCAAGTTTCTGCTGTATTTGGACAACCAGTGTTTAGTTATAAATTGTTTATTTTTCTAAGACAAGTTGTTGGTTGTTTGTGACTGCATCTTTGAAGGAAGGGTACCTGGATGCAGGGCTCCATAGTAAAAGTCAGATAGAGAGAGAGAGAGAGAGAGAGAGAGTGCATTCTACCCAGAGCAGAGACCCTCACTAGAGTCTAAAGGGCAGAAGTTGGCAAAAATGGGTAAAAAGAGCACTGGGATCTGCACTCTCACTTAAGAGTGGACCTTCACAGTGGTGACGCTGGTCCAGATGACATCAGTTGCAGAGTCCTGAGAGAGAGAGAGAGAGAGGAGAAAGAAGCCCACTGGGGACTGTGGCGTGCTCTGTCACAACCTGAAAGAGAACCTCTGGTTGTTGCCAGTTTGATCTGCCCTCCTAAGCTCCTAAAACTATCCATCACCTCGCCTAGGAGTCTGCTCTTTATGTAATTTGTCTCTAAGTCGACAATTATATCTAGTCTTTCCCTCCCATGCCCTTGACAATCCTATCCATCCTGTGTGCATCCCTCCCAGCTGAAGCTCTGGAAGAGCACCTTAGTATTTTGCTTCCTCAGTCCACAACATTTACTATCCACTCCATCCCCCCAATGCATAAATTAATTTTTGAGAAGTGATTAGCAGTGATTGCTAATCAAAATATTTTTGATTAGGAATCTTCCAGTTTTCATTAGCAATTTTTTAATGTTTTATGTGTGCTAAGTATTGTCATTATTCCCTATTCTTTACCTTTCCCTTAACTTTTCTCATCTTCATATCTGTGATCCTCTTTCTCTCTCTCTCTCTCTCTCTCTCTCTCTCTCTGGTGTCATTTTCATGCCTCTCACTAACAACTAACACACACACACACACACACACACACACCCTTGCACACACAGGTTGATTATTTTTGTCTGGTTTAAAGCTCAAAAGCTATTGGTCATCTTCATGTTAGAACAGCAGTGTCTCTTCATTTCAAACTGCTGTAACAGCAGCCTCAGTGTTAAACTGTGGCAGCCATCAGGACTCAGCTCCTACTTTAGACTGCACTATATAACTATTAACTCAGCTATAAATAATTACTTCCTCACCTTCAAAAAATATTATTAGGGTTTGTTTTGTTCTGGAGCAACATTTTGCAGAATGGAGGAGGGGTTCTCAAGTCTGGCAGAGGCAGATGCACATATCCTTGGAGTTGTTGTTCCCAATGCACAGAAAGGCTAACTTTTTAAATTAGAAAAGTGAGAGGGGGGACTGCCAATTCAAGAGTGGAGAAAATGCATTGCTGACCTTTTAAAACAAAGCACCAGCCTATAATTTTAATTAACAAGTTCTGCTAAGCAAGCATGCAGTTGGTTGACAATTTGTTTCTTTTTGGGTTGCAAAATATGATGCAAACTCACTTATGCCTTGTCCCCTTTATGTTGATATTACCTACCAAAAGCACCTTTCTAGAGTTCATCATTTCCTTGCTCTCCTAGCTTAGCATAGGTGTCACCATAGAGACAGATCTGTAATCCTGGGAAGTAACAGTTTCTGGTTCCTGTCTAGGAGAGAGTGGACCTTCTGAGTTGCATAGGGGAGTGAATCAGTTAAACAATAATGTATGACTGGGTGTGTGTTGTGCTGGGACAACACCACGCCTGGAGTGGTTGGGCATGAGGCTGCAGGCTGAGTGCATCCAGCACTTCAGATGTGATGTTATCCCAGCACAGCACACACCATGCAGTTCATTATTGCTATTATATAATGGCTTGTTTATACATTTTTTTGTTTCTGATCACCTTTTTGCCCCCTGTATTGAGGGATCCAGCTCCCCACACCACTCACCAACCCCTCGTGCCCGGGCTTACCCCTCCAAGGTGGGGCTGCGGGTCAGGCTCCCCCTCCCTCAGGAACATAGTCTCTGACTCTGGCTTGCCCTCCAGGGTGGGGCTAAGGGAGTGGAACACCCCCCATGAACACTGATCTCTGCAAGAGTGGCGGCAGAGGCAGGGCCCATTGTTAACCGGCCCTGGGATTTTTTACTATGCTGAGATTCCCCCTGGGAGTGGGGACATGCAATGATGCCAGTGTCCATCCCGCCCCCCTAACATGTGGTGCCAGCCACAGCGGTACCCCCAGGCTTCACCAGAGGTCCGCACTATGCCAGACACTCTGCCCCCTCCCCCAGAGAAGGAGAACAGTCCCAGGGATGCTTAATCCTTCTCCCCCTGGCCATCCCTCAAACTCCCAAGTCCGTTACTGAACCTGAAATGTCGGTGCCACAAGCAGAAAGCTTGACACTGTTCCGGTTTGCTGGCATATGTCTTGTTTATTTAAAAAAAACAGAAAGATGAGAAAAAAAGCAGTTTCACTTTACTTTTCAATGTGGAGGTATACCAAGGAAAAAAGTTGTTCTGTTTTTGCCGGTAGGTGGTGCTGATGGTAAATGAATGGCTGTGTCTGTGCAAATGCTGCCTTTTCCTCCCTCCTTCCCCTCTGACACACAAACAGACACACACTTTCGTTTTCCTGTTTGCAGGAACAGGTGTTCTAGTTTGTGACCAATACTTTGTGAATTTTCAAGGGTGGCAGTTACAAAGTTGATTGGGAATGGGAGAAAGGTGGTTTTCTGAACACTACTGGGTGAGTCATCTCATCTACCCTTTTGTGTTATACTGATCGAGATCGATGTAAACTGAAAAAATATGCTGGTTACTTCAGTCCCACCTACACTGGGATTGGTAAAATATGTTTAACTTTTTCTTTTATTTGAGTCACAAAAGTGGTAGTGGAATGATTGTGATGAAAGCCAAGGGCATGCCTGCGTGAAGTACACGGCTGCATGGAACACTGCGTTGATGTTGGAATCCATTACCAGCAGGAAAACATTTCATTTGCATTGCTGTCAGTGATTTGAAATATTTTTTACAGTCAGTTGCTTCATGTCGTTCTTGCGAGCAAACAGCCACTTTTTTTGTCACAAACCGAGCGGCTTCTGTGAACAGCATGACTGGCAGTTACAGTCTCTGTGGTCCACTGAAGCCGCTGGGTTTGGGGAAGAAAAAACGCTGTAAAAATTTAACTTTTGAGTGCTGTGGAAAAGAGGAGGGTGAGACTTGGTGAGAGGGAGGTTTTCATTTTTGTTTAATAAAAGAGGAGCTGGGGACACTGAAGGTGGCTTGGAAGTGAGAATCAGTGAAGCAGATATCCGATCGGGGATCAGTAAACAGGGATGCATGGAGTAATTCCTTTAAGAGCTGATGTGGTCATTTGTGTGCTGGGACTAGACCCGTGATGTACTGGGATAGCATCATGGGTCCAGTCCCACACTGACCAATCAGAGGACAGCATTATTTCTTGCCATTGTATAATTCTCTTTTACTAACCCAGTACTCCATCCCTGCTCAAGTGGACCCTTAACTTCCCATCCCCCACTGACTACCATCCACTCCGAGTCTGGACAGCTGGTGTTCTATTTGAAAAGGAACAATGGCTGCCTGCCACAGCCCCTGCATGTTCCTGCTGCAGAGAAGACTACATTTAACCTTTACTATGGCTAGTCCCCCATAAAGTGCTGCAGTCCTACTGCACAAATTATCTCCCAGAAAATGGCTGCTCCACAGGTGTTGCATCCTACCTGGTCCCTTCCCCAGCCTGTCCTTTGTTCTCTCCACATTCTCCACCAGTGTCATCTCTATGCTCCTGCTTCACCTATTACTCTAGAGGCCACTCATCCAGCTGTCTACCAGAGTTGATAAAGCTGCATTCCTTACAAAGGACCATTAATCTGCACAGCCCAAATAGGATTTTTCTAGGATTCTTGGAATACCTGGTGACAGCTCCCACTCTCTTTGTATTCCAGGTCCCCTCACTACTTGATCCATACTCCCTTACCTAGCTTTCCCTTCAGAGTATAATCTACCCAGTCTTTGCTGTCTAGTAAAGACAAACACAGAAACAGTATTATTACCACTCTCAGTTACACCCAATGATTACAAAATGACTTCCCCTGTGCTATAGCTGCCCCTCAAAGTTATTTTAAGCAGAGTTCTGTATGGACCTATTAACTGCATGTAGATTTCCTGGCAGGCATTGCCCTCCTGCTCCTTTGCTGTCACACTCAAGGGTCTGAAATACTCCAGGGTTGCTGGTTCTAAGCAGTTTAAATAGTGGGCTGCTGGGACCAGACTGGGGCCTAGTGGTCATATGATACAGCCCCAGCAATGGTTCCTAGCCCTGGTGGATTACTCCCTCTGCCTTGCAATTACCCCCAGTCACTCCTGTCTCCTCATTTCACTCCGTATTCCCATCCCACACACCAGTAGGTATAATCACATTCAGGAGAAAACATAAAAGAAGGGCTTAGCAAAATACAGAACAGAGAACAAAGTTTAAGTTGTTCACAGCAGTATCGTATGATGATGCTCTCCCCTGCTGATTATACCAGTATCTCTGAGTGCCTGGCTTATTTTTAAAGCAGGTGGACAGAAAGCAGTTGCACAAATCCACAGTGGGTCAACTGAAGCTGCATACAATTTATTCCAAAGTGGAGTACAATAGCAGCAACACATTCAACATTCAGAAATATTTATAGACTGTCCAGACATGGTGGTCTGCTGTCCTGGTGCTTCACTCCATCATGGAGCTTCAGAACTGCTGCAACCAGTTTACAGTAGCACTAAGACATTTGTTACTAACTTTTTTACACATTGCAAATCATTGTTGTTTTGTTTAGCATACTTAAAGTCTCTTCACTAGTCGCTTTGTGCCATTTAAGATAAATATGCACACAGCAGTAACATGGTTCTATTATCCACTTAAAAGTGTCATGTTTATTATCTTTTCTGTGCTCTCTGATGAAGCTCTGAGCTGGAGTAAAACGCTGGGGCAGCAGACCTCCATGGCTGGACTAGTCAATTAATTTTTCTTAATTCTACATGTTTTTCTGCCCTTGTACTCCACTTTGGAACAAACTGTATGCAGCTTCAAATGACTTACTGTGTATTTGTGTCACTTTGTCCTGTCTACCTTTGTGAATTTAGGGTTAGCCAGCCCTTTCCACATGCACCATCTGTCTTAGCTTTGTATAGCATCTAGTTCTTTTTTTAAACACATACTGCTAGGACCCAATTGATGACTAGCAATCGCATGTTACAACGAGCAATAGTGGTCCTTGTCCTGATGGATCCCTCCCACTGCCTGCGAATAGCCACAGTCCTGCCTACCTACTGAATTTCCTTCCCTTACTCATTAGCTATAGTCAGATGAAGGCTAACACAAAAGAAACCCTCAATAATATTCAACATAGAAAAAATGTTTAAATTGCTTACAACAGTGTCCCACATGGAATCTCTCTCCCAGCAAACACACGCATTTCTCTAAGTTTGGGTTTTGTACCATCACTGCCTGAGAATCTCATAGTATTGATTTTTCTGTGGAGCTTCAGTACATTTCTTTCCGATACCAGTTTCAGGTAGAATTCCCTGGTATTTTACATTTACATTAGGATACAGAGTTTGATGCCTGTTGAAAGATTCATTGTAGGCACTAAGATCTTTAAAGGTATAGCTGCAAAAGGCTGTTATGCATTCAGGATATGTAATAAATTTACAATCTGTTATCAGATTCACAATATTAGTTTTTGTTACTTGACTCAGCTGCTTTTTGTTATGCCTGCATTTGCATAATATCTTGCAGTTAGGTAGGTTACTCTCACTGTCTAGTGTTTTGGGTTTAAGTCATGTTTCTCTGATAGCAAGCAGTTCAAGAAGCTATAGGTTTACCTGGCCTTCAACTCCAGGTATTTCAGGTAATGGACTAGCAACACTCCTGTGTACTAGTTTTAACTCTTTCTCGTTAAACCAAATTGAGCTAGAGTTTGTAACAAGTACATTTTTAGAGTAGGGTATAAGCAATTTTGCACTTGGGTTTGATTTAGTGTCTCCAGCCAATACAATGAGTAGGTGAATTAGTAGTTTCTGTGAGAATGTGCCCATGTTTTAAAGGTATATGCTTCTCACATTTTTACATAGCGTCCTATTTTATACGCATCAGATTGACTGAGAATTCACAGGAAATATGTCTTTTTTTACGGTTTGCAATGTACCAGCTAGGTGAGTTTAACATGACTTTACAATGGTATCTCTAGTTTGGGATGGCTGATAGTGCCATTCCCATTATTATCATATTATTTTCAAAACACACTGTTGAGATAATGATAGTTTTGTGAACAAACTACAAAACACAGACCCTAACACTGCATATTCTGTGTAAGCAACATGGTTAAGGTTTCATGTTTCTGCTACGGTAGCTGGATTATATACACCTTGGTTGTATCCTCAGCCCAGCTAATAGCCCTATGAATTCTTGTTATCTTGTTTACAGAAACAAAGTGTCCATTTGAAAGGTTTTTTTTTTCCAAGTACAAAACACGTACATTAAAGCAGCAGGATGTGTTAGTCAACATGTGCTTTTTAGCAATATATATATATTTTTTTTTCTGGCAATGGCATTAATAAATCCATTTTTCTTTTCATTTTCTTTCATCCCTTAATGAAGCTATGGGATTCTGAAGTTTCTAAAAGTGCCTGCTTCCCATGCCATGCCAACTATGAAAACATTAAATATACTGGTACAGCACTGTGCTGTTTGCCATCAGAAACATGTAGTAGCATCATCCTAATACATTCATAACATGAATCCTGAATGTAAATGAAACAAGTAACATCAGCAAAATAACTTTTTAAAAAGTGCACCAACATGAGAAGGTTGCTCAGGATAGACCACTGGCACCATCATGAAACAGAAACACTATCACACTAGAAGGTCAGCCTCATGGTTCCGGAATTCAGTTCCATTAACTCCACACAGGTAGTAATTGACACAATTCCAAAATTTATTGTACAAAAAAAAAGTCCTTTAAAAAAAACACACAGAGCATGCACAAAATTTTAGGCCAGTATAAATGACTGCTCTTTGTCACCTTTACTATTTTTGTACAATAAATTTGGCAATTGTATCAATTACTATCTGTTTGGAGTTAATAGAACTGACTTCCAGCACCGTGAAGCTGAATTTCTAGCACGTGTGACTTTTTAAAAAGTGCCAGTGGTGGCCAGCTTTAATTACTGTGTGTAAGTCAATAAACAGAAAATTAGCTATAAAAGCTGTCTTAAAAATATCTATGAAAATTAAAAAATACACTGAGAATAAATATAAAGATGGCAGAAATACATCTGTACTAAAAAAAAAACTGTATAATAATATTGTTTGCTGACTAACAAATGCTGCTGTTTTAAGTTATTGTCTACTAAAGCTAAACTATTTACATGTGTTTTCTGAAAACACAAAAATAAAGTGTTTGTAAGCTAATGCATTTTTTTTGGGTGGGTTCCGTGAAGCCAGAACCCTAAAATTGTACTTCACATTTTTGAACATTCCCCAACATTCAGACCCCCTAGTTTATCTTCAGCACTGGGAGCCAGAATTTAGTATACAACAGTATATTTTCAGGATTCCAGAAATCAGGACCAGTCAAACAGATGAATAGGACACCACACTCACTCTTAAAGAGATTTTCTGACCTAGATAGGAGCAGCTACCCCTCACATATTGTGGTAGCTGCCCTCAGAGATAGTTATTTTAGCCAAGTTTTAACTACAATATTAATAGTACCCCATACCTTAGTTATAGCACTCATAACTTTTTATTTTGCATGGTAACCCAATCCTTTCCAAGTGCCCTGGTGATGTTAACATGCCCCCCCTGCACTCAAGCACATAATGATGTGTCATCAGGGAGAACGGTGAGGAGGGGCACGCCCAATTGAAATGAATGGGGCTTGATTTCTCTTTCATTTTTAAGCTCAAGATTGGCCACTTAGAGATTAATGAAGGTCATCGCTCGACTAACAAGGGCAACAAACCTAACCTGGCTCCCCAACATGATTTTCACCAATACTATGTGCCTGTATTACCCTCTCCTGAAGGCTATAATCATCTCTATGTTAACCACATCTCTTGGTAGATGGTGACATGTCTTTGCCACCCTTTCCATGAAGAAGCAAGTTCTCACATGCCTCCTCCTGAATTCCTCAGCAAATAATTTATAATTGTGTCTTCTTGTCACTGACATCTCACATTACCTGAACAGTTCCTAAAAATCTGTCCTGTTTATTGCCTTTAGGTATCTGAATCTGCATTTTTATATCAAGTTTCCCTTCCTGTTCTGGCCTTCAGGAGTACTGTACATGTCCAGATCAACCAGTCTCAACTCAGCTAGCAGTGTCAGTGGCTCAACAGGTTGCACACTCATCTCTGAGGCTGAAAGATCAGAAGATTATGGGTTCTATCCCCACACCAGGCACTTCAGTTAAATCTAAATACTGAGACTGTGATGCAGTATGAGGGGGGTGCTGCACTCCTGAGGTGCCGTCTTTCAGATGAGATGTTAAACCGAGGTCCCATCTGCCTGTTCTGCTGGTAGTTCAGGTGGATGCTAAATATCACATTGTACTTCTCGAAAAGAGCAGAGGAATTTCCTCTATGTCCTGGCTAAATATCCCCCAGTCACTTAAAATACCACCAACAGCTTAATCTGGTTCAATGTCAATTGGCATCCATCTGTATCCCCCTTCCCCGGAACGAGGCTGAAAGTAGGCAGAATTGTCTAGTCCTCCTTTCCCAGTCAACAAATCTAAATAAAATAAATAAATAAAGATCTTCCCAAGTTGCCTGTGTATCATTTTGGTTGCCCTCCTTGTCCTTTTAAGGGAAATGTTCAATAACTGCATGCATTATTCCAAGTATAGACTTGCAAGTGACCTACAGTAGAGAGGGGCAATCTCACTTCATTTTCCCCTGCTAAGGACCTACCTAGGCTGACTTCCCATATGCTTCAATGTATTGGTCGGTGATCTTATGGTTGTCACTTTAACTAAAACATCCCACAAAGTCTCTTTCCTCTGAGGTCTGCTCTATTCTCCCCATTTAATGCTGTGTTTTCAGAGTCTGCCTTTCAATGTGCATGACCTTGTATTTTTTGGCATTGCATTTGAGCTGCCAGATGTTTGTCTGGCTTCCTAATTCTCCAGGTCTTTTTTTTATGTCACTAATTTTTCCTTGCCATCCAGCCAACTACATATTCTTTCCACAAAGAGTCGAAGTAAAAATACAATTTTCTCAGCTCAGGGGTGGTCTAGGAACACAAATGAGGGTGGGTTTTGCTCAGGGGGCTTCATTCTATTGAGGCATGGCAGTGGTTTCATGTAATTCTGCCTATAGCTCGAGTTTCACCATTTTTAATTTTTTGATCATGAGCCTGCACATTTTTTGATCACGAGCCTGCAGATTCTGTGATTGTGAGATTCTTTGATCATGATCTTGCATTTTGAGGGAGGGACAAGATGGTCCTTTGAAAAATTCAAATTTCTCAGCCCAGGGGTGGCCTAGGAACACAAATGAGGGTGGGTTTTGCTCAGGGGGCTTCATTCTATCGAGGCATGACACTGATTTCATGTAATTCTGCCTAAAACTTGAATTTCACCATTTTTTATTCTTTGATCGTGAGTCTGCAAATTCTTTGATCACATGATTTTTTGATCGTCATCAGGGACAAGATGGCCAGATTTTATAATGGAATAGAAAGGCCAATTTTCACAGTCCTTAAGTTTAAATATTTCAGAAATGGTTTGGTCTTTTTACTTGAAATTTGGAGGGTGTTGACGGCATGTCCTGTACATGTGAGTTATGGTATTTACATCTTGGATTTAATATTTTTGTGGAGCTATTGCATAACACAATTTACGTTTTGCAGACAGTGTTTTGCATTGTGTTGGTGCCGTGAAATTGATAGGATACCTAGTCTTAGTGCCATAGATGTACTTTTCAGTCATTGTGTCTGTAAAATGTCAATGGGTGTGGAATTCTGCAACTCCGATGTATGAAAATCTCAAAATTTAAGATGTTATATCTTGGGCACAGTTTGGTCTTTTACATTGAAATTTGGAGGGTGTTGATGGTGGAGACACATTTACAAGTGGGTGGGTGCACAGGGCTCGAAGGGTCCGTGCTCCTACCAACTTCTGCAAGTTCTTTGTTTTCTATTCTTTCTCAAAAAGTAAGGAAATTCTATGCAAAAAATTGTGTTAATGCATCATTTAGGGTTAAAGCACAAAAATGTCATCTGTCAACCTTGGGATGATTGGTTGGTCCATGGGGGGAGCGCAACCTAAAAATGTTTCATTTCCTGACTTTTTGTGCTTTATCCCTAAATGATGCATTCATGCAGTTTTCTTTCATAGAATATATGTATATATATATATATATATATATATATATATATATATAGGCATCCATCAGGATGAAACACAATTCTGTATTTTTGCAGCACTCTGCAGAATGCTGCAGCAGTTCTGAACAGAAAAATTTCAATGTCAATTGGTCCCTTTTGTCAGTCATGAAAATATGACACTGCCAGGATGAAGTGATTGCCACAGTTTCCTACATGACAAAAGGAACTAATTGCCATTGAAATTATATGCCTCATTCAGTAGGTCTGCTGCAACATACTGGAGAGTGCTTTAAAAGTGGGTTTCATCCTGTGGATGCCACTGTATGTATGTTTTATATATATATATATATATATATATATATATATATATATATATGCAATGGTCTCAGGACAGACCCCTGTGGCATTCCACTGGTCACACCCCTGACATCTTACTGATTGCCATTTGACAGCACCCTTTTTGTTTTTCAACATAACTGATTTTCCAACAATCCTGTTAATGAAGAACTGTGCTAAATCAGCAAGTAATATTTTTCCAGTTTTGAAGCCATTTATTATGTGTGATTTAAATTATTTCATTGTTCTATCTATACCATTTTTTAAATTATCCCTGGGGGGTGTTTCTAATTTATACACTGCTGGCAAGGCCCATTTTAGAACTATGTGATGTAGTTTATTTCTCCATTATCATTATGCATCACTGTTCTAATACAGAACTCTGAAGCTGTAAGCAACATAGACTACATCTTACAGTGCTAAAACCTTATTTACCACCTGAGGCTAAATCAGAAACAACCATTGAGGTTACTAAAAGACCTTATAGATGGAACACTAACAGAAATGGAACCAGTACTTAAACAATAACATATACTGGTGAATTTACTTGCAGGATCAATGCAGTTCTCCATAAGGTGTTACCCAATCTCCAAGGCACCCATCTTCTTCAGCAGTCATCTGTGTGGCACTGAATCAAAGGCTTTATGAAATCCAAATATAAGACATACACCACTTGGCCTTCATCCAGTGCCTGAGACACCTTGTTAAAGAATTCTGTGTGGTTCATCAGGCAAGACCTCACATTCATGAACCCACTTTTCCTGCAGTTCTGGAGACTGTGTTTCTCCAATAAGTCCAGTAAGTGCTCCTTGTTAATAGCTTCAAGTAGCTTCCCCACTATTAATGTCAGATTAATTGGTCCTAGCTGTCTGGATCTTACTTGTCCCTGTTCTTATGGAGGGGTACAACATCATCCCATAGGGATTTCTGCAGTTGCTAGCAAGCAGTTGAACAGTCTGCCAAGGTCCTGTCCCACCTCACTGAGCAGCTGAGATGTAACACATGTAGCTCCATCATCAACATTGTTAAGCCATTTAGCACTCTGTCCTCAATGATGGTCCCTATCACCATCTTCAGTTCTCTCCCACCTTTAGTGTCATATTCTGAAAGTGCCCCCAGCTTCATTCATGAATGCTAAGCAAAAGTATTCAGTTAATATGTCTGCTTCTTTCTCATCAGCATCCAACCAGAGTCCCTCCTTCTTTTGTCATTCAGTTGCAAGCTTGCTGACTTCCTCTGCTTAATTAACCCCTTCCCCCTGCCCCCTTTCCTATCTGGCTTTCATAAAATCTCACCACTGTGTCCTCTCTGCTGTGTGTAACTGATTCTATCTTCAATGGGATTTTATTTTTTCCAAGTTCAAGTTCAAAATGCTTTATTTGTTCAACTCTGTATGAGCCATTGCAAGCATATACATACATACTGTAACTATTTTATAAAATATAATACATACAGCACATTTATAAAAGTTAAAATGTATACATATATACAGACTGTAAATTTCACATACAAACTTTTAAAAAGCATTTCATAATATGTCAATATTACAACTTAAGCCATGAATTATACAGAAGAATCAGAACCTTGCTTGCAAATAAATCCATATACTTATGCTATTTTTAGGTCCAAAGTTAGACTGATTTATAAATGAGTATGATGTATCATTTCTAGGGAGCACCAGTTCACTAGAAGGGATTTTAATTTCCTAATACAATGAAAATGTATATAAAACTATTTAAATTGGTTTATATATTCCATTGGGTGAGACTTTGGAAGATATTCTGCCCTAGTTTAAGGTACTGTAGCATGTAGACAAGACATCTTCTACACAGGAATAGCATAATATAGCTTGTAGTCACTAGAAATACCCAATATTACTGGATTTCAAAGATGATTTCCAAGCAGGAAAACCATAAAATTGCTGGGTTTTGGCAGGATTCTAAACCTGATGGAAAAACATGACAAATGGCTACCATGGCAAGGACCTGATTGGTCACAACCAAACCAGTGCGCAGAAAGGTGTACAGATGAATGGGCACAGGAACCACAAAGGTGCTCAAACCTACAGCCTCCCATTCAAACCATACAGTTGATTTTGTAGGCCCTCTGTGCCATAAATGGGACTGGAAATCGTGAAGGTGATTGAGCCTATTCCCTCCTCATTCACCCAGCAGCATTGGACTATGGGATTCTGTACCCAAATGAGTAACTGTCTAGCTGTTGAGCACAAGGTGGATCAATATGCCTTGCAGTCTCAGCTAGGTTAGGAAAACAGTAACCTTCCAAAAATGGCCATTAGCACAGAGCTCAAACTACATGGCTCAAACTTTCTGACCTCCAATGGAGGTTGGTGCAATTTTGTACTGGATCTGAAATCACAAGCCCATCCAATACAGTATATTTGCAAACTGTATTCGGAGGCAAAACCTACTGCTAAGAAACATGACCAAAAAGGTGTAATGGTTGCCACCCTGTATACTGCATTACAAGCAGTGGAAGTGGAGGTCCTAGCGCTGAAAAAGGTACTGGGCTCCTAATCCTGAGAAGTTGGTGAGCAACAGAAGGAGTTGGAATAAGCAATTGAAAAGCTTAGGTATGAGACCCAGAATGAATTGAGAGTACCGTACAGGAAAAATACAGATAGATTGTTAGGTTGAAAGAGGACTGTGAAGGGTTACAGCAGGATAAGAAGCATGTGTTACAGTTGAATGACTTGCTTACAAGTATGAATTATAGAATGCGGAGTGAGTGTGATGAGTTGTAGGAGGAGTCTGGAAAATGTCAGGAGGCATTGGACAGGGAGATTAGGGAAAATCACAAAGCGAGTGCCATGTATACATCTTTACAAGATTATGTCAGTAAGGGACAGTACAATGGCAGAGTGGATCATTCGAGCTGTAGGATCAAGATTATGAAACTGCATCAACATTTGACAATCCTGAGGAGTCACGTGAAATCTATGACGTATGTCCCGCCTATTGACCTATCATCATCAGAGGGTGATGACAGCAATGATGGAGAAATTCAAGGTGTGAGTACCTGGGATGCTGGAGGAATGATGCCTCACCCACCAGTAGCCGCTTTCAATAAAAAGGATAAGGCAGAGGTGGAGAGTCTGATTTAGAAGGCAGTCTCAAAAGCCAGGATCTCTGTCATTCATTTATTTTATTTATTTTACTTTATTTTAGTCTTTGGTAACTGGATAAGGCCCACTAGGCACAAGTGCCTGTTTTCAGGGGTGACCTGGGAGCACTGGGCAGTTAAGTGACTTGCTCAGAGTCACACAGTATGCAAGTGAAGGTTGTGAGAATCAGACTCAGGTCTGGTCTGCTGGATGTATCAAGCTTGTTCACACCTCGTTCCTCTAACCTCTAGGCTATACTGCCATCTGGCTTGGATGTTGAAACAAGCAGTCTCTGATATGCAGAAAAAGGAGATGGAGCAACAGACTTTCATTCAGGGCGTGGCCACCGCCATGACCAAGGCAGTCATCAAGTCCATTGAACGGTAGCAAAAGCCTACTCTGAATGCTCTGCAGTCCACGCAAGCCATCCAGAACATTGCGGACAAGATAGCCCATATGGCCTCAGGTGACAATCTCAGTTGCCATTTTGAAAAAAGTGCGGAATCACTGTGAAATGCTCAGCCTTGATGCTGAGCACAGAGTACAGGTTTTGAAATAGACCATTGACCCTACGTTGTGGGCCAAGTTGCCGGAAGGCATGCATAATGATGTCACACCCCCAGTCAAAGCCGTTGCAACCCAACTCTTGGTGGCACACAACCATAACATGGTCTGCATAATGCTAACCAGTCCAGTAAAGCATGCCAAAGACACCCTGGCCCAGTATAACAGTGACTTGTGGCTCACATATGTAGCAGGCAAAGACCTGGCCAGCAATCATTCTGACAGGGAATCGACTGAGTACAAATGCTTGTTCTGAGAAATCTTCAGCCTGCTCTTTGCAAGAAGGTGGAGACAGCGGTATTCTTAAGATGGGACAGCTTCCATGACAGCACAGAAAAAGTGGAACGCACATACCAGATTTATGCATGGGACCTAGGCTCAGGTCCCAAGGCCAAAGTGGCTGCAGTGCAAAATAGCACAGAGTTATCCACCCAGTACGTGGTAGAAGGGAAGTCAAAAGATTCCCAACAGGACAAGCCTTCCATCCAAAACCAAGGATGTTCTAACAAGAACAGGCAAAGGCATTGGCAGATGCTGAACCAGCATATTACAGAGGGAAACAATGGACAATACCAGTGGACCAACCCTTTGTATAGGGATTTGGCCGAGGAGAATGCATGGCTTGAGGAGTTCAGGTCAAAGGTCCAGTCACTTACTGCTTCAATACCGACTAAAGTCATGGTGACCATTCCATCTGCTCCTCCATTGGACGGGACCCATTTTGGTGAGCAGTCAACATCTCTGTACTCCGAAGTGGTACAAATGCTTTGAGAGATAGACCCCACACTTAATGACTCCTAGCAGAAAAAAAGTGAATCGGACTGATGGTGTAAGGCCCCGGTTTAGATCATCACCACCTTGGTAACTGATGAATCCAGACGTTCATATGTAGAAGTGCTGGTTGGGGACCACTAGCTAGAATTATTTCTAGACATGGGCATTACTGTTTCAGTGTTGCATCAAGACTAAGTGGCTTCTGCTCCTGGGTCAAATCAAGTTCCATTTCTACCTGTTGGGGAAGAAGGCCTTCCTGGAAATCGTGCCCCCGTACCTGCAGGCATTATTCCAACCTGCTCAAGCCAAACATGTGACTAGTAGTGTAACAAAGCATGCCCTAGCAGTGCCTGTCAGGAGAACTGCCCAGGGGAGGCAAGCCTTGGCAGTCAGATCACCCACCTGGTTAGATGAACTCCCCCATTCCATTACAAGCCTCACACACCTCACTTCAAATCCAAGCTTAGGAATTCCATCTCCCCTCCTGACCACTGCTTCTGCAACACTTAATCCTCAGCAGAAACTATTCTTTCTTCTGTCCCTGACCCACACCCTGACTGACCTAGGACCATCTGGACCTTCCCCCAATGCTCCCACTTCATGGTGCCCCCACCACTTACCTCTTGTACCTTCCCCCTCTTCCCCTCCTCCTCCTCCTCTTACTGCCTTATACCCTTTCTACCTTTTCCTCTCTTACCCTCCCCCTCTCCTCTGATCATGTTTCCCTCAGCTATTTCCCCATAGACCCTCTCACCTACACTTTGCAGCTGTCTCTTCCTTTGCACCCTCTTAGCCTTAATTCTCTTGATGAATTTATTGGCTTGAGTTGATGAAACTACATGAGTTTACCTTCTATGAATGGCAGTGCTATATATCTGCTGCCTGTGTATCAACTACCAGTAATTATTAGCATTTTTGCATTTTACCTATCTGCCCTGGTGACTTTTCCCCCTGAGTCTTTAGTACCTGTGACACAGACTTCTCTGTCCTAATGTGTTGTGGTTTGTTCTTTGTACTTGCTGAATGTATTGCTGACAATGCTGTATGCTGCTAATGTCTCTCCTTACTCATGTGTTGTTTGTTTTTGCTGATGAGGATCTGTTGTAAAAGAGCTCTTTGCTCAAAGGTTGTAATTCCTATTTTTAATAAATAAATAAGATAATCCACAGCTATCTTGCTGGGCCACAGGGATGGCCACTTCCTCCCAGAACTTTGTGGAGCCCATGATTATGATGTACCAGTCCAAATCAATACCAGTTGCCATTGATACTTTTGAGGTGACACACCATTTTGACCTCATGGTAATACATTATCACCAGAGCATCTTGGGAATAGAGTGTGGCCTAGAATCACCCACTCTGCTAGAACAAGGCCCCTTCCTTCCCCCTACTAAGTGTACCCTGAAAGGTTCCCGCACTTCACCACATCTTTACAGATGAATCTTCCTCCTATCATGAAGGAGAACAAACTGCAGGCTTTGGGGTCCTGGTCCTTCACCCAGCAAGTGACACCTCTGAGGTGTCCAGAAAGTGCACCATTAAAAGTTTTCAGTATGCAGAACTTACTGCAGTTGCCTGTGCCCTGGAGATCATTCACAGCAAAGGAGAGGAGGACACCATCATATTCTCTGATTCTTCCTGGGTGTGCATTACATTGATGGGATTTCTTCCTTTCTGGAAGACCCATGACTTTGCCTCTTCAGAAGGCACCCATATGAAATCAGGACCTGTTCATACATATTGTCAACCTAGCTGACCAATTTGTTTTCAGGCTGTACATACACAAGATTAAGGCCCCATCCAAGTCTAAGCCTTACCATGAGTATGATTGAGCAGATGCCTTGGCAAAGGATGATGCTCAGAGGGGAGAATGGAATATGCAGCCCCCCACTGAGGCCCACACAGTGGTCACACACAAAAGGGCCAAAGTGGTCCCTCTGGATCTAAGCACAGTACAAATAGTGGATCCAGAAATCAAAGATGTATATGAATACCTCTCAAAGGAGACAGAAAAGGAAATGCATTTGAATAACCCATTCAAAAGACATTCTGACAACCTCCACCTTTCTGCAGACCAGAAATTGGTCCTCTACCACTCAGGTGATTAAAAACTGTGGGTGGTTCACAAATCCCTCCAATCAGAATTCATCCACCAGGTTCATGATACCGCTACAGGTGGACATCAAGGGGCAGACAAGACCTTGCAGAGACTGAAAACTATGGGCTGGTATGACAACTGATGTCCAACATTATGTTGACAATTGCATTATCTGTGCTAAGAACAACCCTATCCCTGGGAACAAAAAATGCCAAGCTACTTCTGCAAAGGCAATCAGGCCCCTGGAATGCAAGTCAAATTGATTTATTTGGGCCCTTGCCCAGCACTAGCAGAAACAACAAGTATGCACTTGTGATCACTGCCCTTTTCTCAAAATGGGCAGAAGCCTTCCCATGTAGAGCAAGCATGGCAAAAGCCACTTCCAAAATTCTGATTAATCAAGTACTTACCAGGTGGGGCCTAGCCCTTAAGGTAGAATCTGACAAAGGGATCAGCTCACAGGATAACTAATGCAAGAATGTTTGGAGTTATTTGGAATTAGCCAGAAGTTTCATATCACTTTCCACCCTCAGTTTTCTGGACAGGTAGAGGGATCCAACAAACAGATCAAACTAATGTTGTGTAAATTTGCAAATGAGAATGCTAAAAGTTGGGATACTCTATTGCCCTTGCTCCTAATGACAATCAGGGCTACCCTAGCTGCAGCAAACCAGTGCACACCCTTTGAGGTGATGACAGGCAGATAAATGCAACTACCAGAACATTTGTGGATCGATCTGAAGACCCTGACTGCAGACAGGGTGTTGGTGTATGCTTATGTCATGCAACTAAAGAATAATCTTGTCCAGATTCACCTTTTTGCTGCCAAGAATTTGGACCAGGCCCAACAGCAATCTAGAATGTACTTTGACAAGAATGTCAAAGTTGATTGGCAAGTGGGAGACCAAGTTATGGTACTGAAATTCTCCACAGCAGCCCACCCATTTGCCAACTAATGGTCGGGTCCCTATGACATCATAAACAGATTGAGTCCTGCTATCTACCAAGTGCAGATAACAGACTGCAAGAAACATATAGACAAATGGTATCACACCAATCAGCTGAAACTGTACAAAGGTGATTAATGCTCCACGTTAAACCCGATTATACTCTTTGGTTCTGAGGTATGTTGTATTACTCTTCCTGAAAATATTGAGATTCCTTTATAATTTTATTATAAAACCATCTTATAAGTCTCACTTTCCACTGCTAATGCAGTTTGTAAGAACAGAATTAGTTAGGCTCCCCATAGCAACTACACTAGATATATTATTAGCTGAAATTAATCAATAACCAGCTTAATACTTTACCAGATTTTTGCCTCAAAGAGAAGTGCAGTTGGGTTGAGAAGGGCTTTTTTGTCTCCTTGGCTGAAACAACTTTAATCAGTATTATTAAAAGCCTCCTTAACCCATGTATGGGAGGATTCACTGAAAGGGATGCAAATATCCCCTCTTTTTAATACCACTCTGAAACAAAGGCTTTATCTGGAAACACAAAATCATCAGATGACTTTAATTAGGTCACAGAAACAAGCCATCTGGTTTGGGATGAATAAAATCAATCCTTTCATAGAAGAATATATTTTACTACCCTTTATTCCCTGTGTTAGGAAATTGATTACCTGGGCAAGAGTGGGTAGCTTAGTGTACAGACATTCCTTTCTTAACAAACCACTTATGACTGGTTCATGCACAGAATTATGTAGGTGTAATAGAGGATTCCAAGAAACTCTTTATCACATGGTAAAACAGTGTCCCCTCTACCACTTTGCATGACAACAATTATTAAAGTTATTTTTAATGAAATATGCAGACTGGGGCCCAGATATTCAAACTGCGCCAGGCTGTGGCGCAAGCTTGGGCGCAGCACAACTTGGCTGCGCAGGGGTGTGGACTGGGCGATATTCAACAGAGCTGCACCATGGCACTCCCCCCACCTGTGCCTGCATACATTACTGATGCACTCTGGGGCATTGGGATTTGTGCCGCACACTTTTTCCTTTTGAATATCTGGGCCTAGGATTAAGATGCCCTATTCATTCTACTGCACCTTAAAACCATTTCTGAAGCTCTTCTAATTGCAAAATTTTTTGGAGCTAGTAGTAAAATATCAAAAAGAATCATTCTCCTCATTCATAGAAGAGACATGGTAACAAGATGACCTTGGACCAGAAATATGTCATGGTACTTTACAATGATTATGATGTTTTATTATGTATTTATATCTGATACAGGAAATTATATTGTTGACAGTAGTGCACATTATGTAAACACACAACTGTTGTGCTCTTATTTTCTCTCCTGTTTTTTGCCATCTTTTTATGCATAACTGTTTTAATGCCCAATATTTTATACTGAATGAACAATAAAAACTATGATGATGATGATGATGATTAGTGTTCCTTCCCCAAGATGGTGGAGGAGACCTGTTCTCTAACCTATTAATTTATTTGTTTTTCAGATATGAAACTAATCCCTATAATCCCTTTCCTCATCTTGGGCATATGATAGGCACTATCACAACCAGATCCAGATGAAACCTTGAGGAATCACCAGATAGCTCTTAAACCTCTAAGCTGTGGTCCATGCCCATTTCCAACCCTACCTCCTGAACCAAAGGTGACCATTGAACTCCAATCAACCAGTGTGACTGTTCGGGTAGGAAGAGATGCATTTCTGAATGCCATGGGGGTCTCCACAGACAACTCAACTCTCCAAGTTGAATGGATAACTGGTTACCCCATTGGACAAGAAATTCCAGTAGCCTGCCTTGCCAAAGGAACTTTTCAAGGCTGGCCCAACACATATATTTGCTCCAATAGAACTTTGTGCATACGTCAAGTTAATCAACATCATATGGGCCTCTACAACCTCACAGCCATGATGAGTCCAGACTTTTGTTACCAGTTTCCTAATACCACCATGCACCAAAACTGTGTCAACAAATCCATTGCAATTGCTGCTCTTTTAATTATAGTCATCCCACCAACTACAGATGAATCCTTGCAATGCCCAGTTTTAGAGCCAGGTCCACCAAGTGGACTGGCCACAACATCTGTCCCTGGTACACTTATTAACAATGTTCAATTTACGTGTGTTCCTGTTATTTTGAAACTTACCCATTGGAACATGGCCAAGTTTGTCCATAATTTCACCACCAATGTTTCTAAATTTCATACTGTAATGCTATAAGATTTAATGGCAGCCTACCAGGCATGTGCACAAGACCCTGTAGCTGAGCATCATACTGTGGAACACAGAGGAGTGTTCCACCTCCAAATGTCCCAAGAGGAGTTTGGGATTTTCAAATGTTACAGGCATAACCAGTACTGTTATGGGTATGTTTGGATCTGGAATGTCAATTTGGAACAGAGATGATTTGGCTAAAATTCACAGGCATGCTAAAATCTTTAATAGTAAGTTGTCACAAATTGTCATACAGCCCATGCTACATGGTATAGATGGTATATCTTAGGACAAAAGAGTCATGGTGTATAACATGCATGATATAGCACATTTATTCAATGAGACACAAAACAAAATCAATGAATTGATCTTTTAAAATAACAAAAAAGCTAAACAGTAACAAATAGGCAGGTAAATCTATTATTCAGCATATGGTATGTATGCCATAAACACTATAACAAATTTCTTCCAGGATCTGGAGTCAGAAAGGATTCCAGATTTAATCCATGATAGATGTATGGCTAAATGGTACCATCCCTATTGTAAAACCCTGTCATGCACTACCAGGTGCATGGCCAGGACTGTGTCTTTTTCATTGGCCACAGCTCGGAACTTGGGTTATGACACACCACACCCAAAACAATGACCCTGTTACACATCAGGTGCATGCACCATGAGGGACACCTGTATGTTACATTCACCGTGTCCCTCCCACTCTTCGAAAAGAGCTCTTCCGTTTTTGACAAGCTGGCAAAAATCCACTAAATGGGTCATCTAGAGGGCAGTATCTACCAAGAATGGACCAACTTGCCTCCCTTGCTGGTGTTTCATCCTTGCTTGGATACCTGGGTAGCCCTGCATACTGACTGTTGTGCCATAAAGGGCTACCACTATTTGTGCAGATGTGAAATTTTTGATATGACCGCACCAGTCTGTGGTTATTCTGCTAACTCTGTGGACTGGTCATATACGTTTGATAATGACCTATTTAACATGTTTCTCCTCCTGTTAATGTCACATCACCTCCTTTGATGCTGAATGCAACTAAAATTCAGCCACAGATTGTACAATAAATCACCAGCCAGATAAGAAATGCTTCCATTAGCTACCCAGTACAACTGACGAAGTGACACCTTCCTGAAGTTTGTGTGATCTACAACAGTGATGGACAATATTTTCTCTATTCTGCTCATTCAGCTAGACTGTAACCAACCACACTTTCCCTCATGGTGTTGCCTTTTCCTCAGGCAACAAGTGGAATATGTAGACCTGCCTGACCTACAGTGCCTAATGTGGACTACCATGTTATATGGTACAGCATAAGGCATATTGATATTTACTCATGCTTGCTATGATGTGTTTACAAAGTATTATACAGAATACAGTAACAAACAGTCACGGCACTCCACCCTTTCTGCACAGCAATATACAAGGCCACAAGAATACTTAATCTCACCAAAAGTTTTATTTACCTCATAATAAAAAGTAGATGGAGAGTGGCTTGAAGGTAACAGCGTGCCCATAAACAAGCTCTCTAACGTTTCAACCAGTCTTTTGAAAAAGAGATGAGAAGAAATTTAGATGAATATATTCAAGACGGAATTTGACAAATATAGCCCTATTCTTTTTGTCAGGAAGAAAAAGTAAATATGTCTCAAGTACATGACTAATTTTATTTTGGCCGCCTGGCATAGTCATGAGATATAGTTATATTTTTAAGGAAATCTACACGTAGGTGTTCCAGCTTCAACATTGTTAGTGTATCTAGTATATCTGTCAACCAAGGTGAAGAAGAATTTCTTGTTATCCAGATTACCTTTTCATCCATGCATTTTTATTAGCCTATTTGGATCAGTACTTCTGATCCAATAGGTTGTTTTTGCAGAAAGAGCTAAATATTTCATTTCTGCCCGGTCTAACTCTGCTCTGGCAATTTTGGAAGCTGGTGACCTAGGAATTTGTAAAATAGACCTGTATAGCTGAGTAAAACGCTTTTCCATTTGCTCAATATTTTTGTCATACCATATCTCAGCAGCATACAAGGCTACAGGGTTCATCTTCATTTCTGCTGCATGTAAAATGGAAACTATTGAATATCCCCATACCTAGCGGTAAACCTCAGTAAAGTGTTCTTTATCTGGAATAACTTGTTTAAAGTATATATAGCATGTTTTACTGTCTTACAGTTATTAGAAAAATAAAAACCCAAATAGCGGTAGCTGGAAACCACATTCAAAGGACATTGTTGAAATATCAGACAAATTTTGAGCTTCATTTCCCTACTGTTAAAATGTGTGTCTTTTTTTTGATAATAGGCAATCTGTTTTGGATGCAGTATTGTAATAATATGAGTTGCTTTTTCAGTCCCACAGATGAGACAGAAATCAAAACTAAGGGCCTGATTCAAAGTTGGGATACACTGGCATAAGCTGAGATAAGCCAAACCCCATGGCGTATTTTGCGACTTACGCCAAGTGAAATGTCAGCCCCTATTACAAGAGGCGCCCTAGGCCATGTTGGATGCAGGCTACAACAGTCATGGATTATGCCACCCACTACACCGCAGCCCACAGTGACATGGCACAAGTGCGGGTTATGACAGCAACTGCACCCTATTCCAGGAGGGTGGCTGACATAACCTACAAGTGTGATTCCGGAAGCCACACTGGCAGGGCTATGTTAGAACAGCATGGAGCTGCTCTAAGTGGTGACCGATGGTGCTATCTATCGGTTGCCAGTCCTGTGGTGCCATGACAATGGCGCTGCTGTGTCCCACCTGCTCCCACTGGCATAGCCCTGCCCCACCCCGATTTTCAGGGACCCCTGGGGTTCCAGTCTATGGTGTGCCCCCCAGATGCCTGTGCCATCTGTCCTGCCCCCATGCCCCTGGTGTATGCCATGCTGTTCTGGGGTGGGGGGGCTTCAGGGGTCTGCCAGTCACTGGCTGTGACTTGCGACATGCAGGTCAGTTATGCCATGCCTGTGGCATTAGCCTCTGCATGGCATAAGCCACATGTCGCAAGTGCCAGAACCCTGCTGCTCTTGGAATGTGGTGCAGGATCCATGGCATAGTGATGAATGGCATAACTTGCAGCCGCTTGTGAGTTATGCCGTTTGTCCTGGAATTGGGCCCCAAGTCATCAGCGAACATGAGTGCTGGTACTGGAATGCCCCTTGCTGAGGAGAAAAGAGAGGTTTCTGTTAGATAAAAGTTGGAAGATCATTAACAAATAAATTAAAAAATAGTGGAGCAAGAATGCAACCTTGTTTCATACATTGATTTATAGCTTACTGTAGTCCAATTTTGAGAATGAAGACCAAAAATTATTATTAATATTAACATACTAACATACTAATTGACAGCAGATTAGGCCTTATGGTCTATTGAGTCTGCTCAAACCTCAGATCCCTAGTTGGGTGCCAAGGCCCCACCCCTTGTGTTCCAGAAACCCCTATCATCCATCCCCACCCCTTGGGCCAGGCCATCATCTGATACATACACTTTCTGTGTCTGTCCCACCCTCTCTTGAAGCCCTCCACTGTGGATCTCTGAACCAGCTCACCAGGCAGTGCATTCCAAGGGTCCACCACCCTCTCAGTGAAAACCTCCTCTTTCCCCTCACCCTTCCACCTTCCAACTTCAAACCATGCCCTCAGGTGATACCTCCTGCTTTAGTCTAAAGATCCCTCCATGTTTACCCTATTTACTCCCTTGAGGTACTTGAAGACCTCAATCATGTCTCCCTGTCTCTCCTCTCCTCCAATGAAAACAGGCAGAGCTCCTCAAGCCTGTCCTCCTACGTCAAATCCCCTAGTCCTCATATCATCTTAGTTGCCCTCCTCTGTACCCTCTCCAGGAGCTGTATGTCCCTCTTCAAGTGTGATCTCCAGTACTGTACACAGTACTCAAGGTGTGGTCTAACCAGTCCATTGTACAGTGGCAGAATCACTTCCCTGCTCCTAGAGGTGATCCCCCTTATGATTCATCCCAACATGCTGTTTGCCTTGCTAGCCGCTCTCCTGCACTGCTCAGAGTTTTTCATACATGCATCCACCATGACCCCAGGTCTTTTTCCCCTATTGAGACCTCCAGCTCCTCTCCTCCCAAGGTGTACCTGTGTTTAGGGTTTCCCTGCCCAAGATGTAACACCTTGCACTTGGTGATATTGAAATTTAATTTCCATGTGTGAGCCCAGCTTTCCAGGGTGTCCCGTTCCCCTAGCAGGGCCAACCTCCCCTCTTCCCCCTCAACTACTGCTCCCATCTTGGAGTCATCAGTGAAGAGACTCATTTCACACCCTATACCCTCCCTGATGTCTGATATGTATGCATTAAACAGGATCGGACCCAGGACCGAGCCCTGCAGTACCCCACTACCGACCTCTCTAGGGTTCGAGAGCTCCCCACCGACCACTACTCTCTGGGTGCATCCAGCTAGCCAGTTTTCAATCCATCTGACCATCAAAGGGCCTACTCCCAACCCCATCAGTTCCTCCACCAGACCATTGTGGAGGACAGAGTCAAACGCCTTGCTGAAGTCCAAGAATAATACATCCACAGGCTTTCCCCTGTCCAGTTCTGATGTCACCCATTTGTAGAACTCCACAAGATTGGTTTGACATGATCGACCTCGCACAAACCCATGTTGCCAACTATCCAGACCTCCCACCTCCTCCAAGTACACCCCCAATCGTTCCTTTAGTATACGCTACATTAATTTTCCCACCACTGAGGTCAAACTGATGGGTCTATGGTTACCTGGTACTTCCCTCAACCCCCCTTTATGGATTGGCACCACATGTGCCTCTCTCCAATCCCAAGGTACCCTCCCTGTCTCAAGCGACCTGTTGAAGAGCTCCACCAGGGGTGCAGCCAGTATGTCCGCCAATTCCCATAGTACTCTCAGATGAATGCCATCTGGCCCAGGGGATTTGTCTTTCTTTATGGCCTTGAGGGCTAACCACACCCGTTCGGTGGAGATAGCATCATCTGTCCTCTCCACCTTACTGGCCTTTTTATCCTTATCCTGATGTGACACCCCTAGGGTACCTCTCCCTCCCTCTTGCTCTACTTCTGTTGCTCCCCTGATCCCACTCACTGTCGCTTCTATCCCCATCATGCCTTGCTTTGTAGATATCCCATCCCCCTCCCTAATGAACACAGAGGTGACGTACTTGTTTAATAATATGGTTTATTTCTAAATTATATCATTTCTCCCAGATAAGTGCCCTATTGACTCCATCAAATGCACCTTTAAAATCTACAAATGCTAGATAAATGGGTATATGTTTCTTGATGTAATATTTCTCCAAAATATAATATAGAATAAAAAATTGGTCTATAGTCAAATATCCTTTCTGAAGCCTGTTTAATATATATGTTTGAAATGTTTTATTGTTCAGTCCAAGAGTTCCAGCTAGTAAAAACAACTCTCAAGAGTATGGATAATTGGTATATAATTTTCTGAGTGATTTAGATCACCCTTTTTGAAAATTGGAACTGTCCCTTCCATGCATGAGGGATTTAGTTCTCTTCTAAAATGTTATTAAACTGAATAGCTGAAAGAGTAGTCCATCATGCCAACTGAATTTTGTAAAGAAAAGGAGAAATCTTGCTGGGTCCTGGTGCTTTATCAGCTTTGGTTTGCTTAGTGGCCAGCAATATTTCATATGGGGGTAATATTTAAAGGCTGTGAAGCATTCTGTAACTTCGTAAGGACATTACTTTGAGAATTACAATTGGGTTATTGAAAAACATGTGGATAATAAATGAACCAGGTCATTGATGTTATATGTGCTAAGATAACTTCACTGGAATGGATCAGGGACACATCACTGTCATTATCTTTATCAACGTTGCCAAGGCTTTTGATTTAACAGTTCACCCATCCTTCTGGGGAAACTGAGATCTACAGGTCTTTATATCCCAGCAGTTGACTGTTTCAGATCCTATCTCTCAGATCATCTCCAGTCAGTGTAGGCCAGCAACGTCTTTTCTCCTCCCCTTTCTTTCCCTTCTGGGGGCCCCAAGAATCAGGGACACTGGTTTACTGGGATTGAGAAAGGACATATTCCATTTTGCACATTGTAAAAAACGGTATTGGCACTGGTGTCTGCTAAACCAAAATCCGGTTTTACTGGTATTTGGTTCTGTGTACTTTATTTAACAATTTTTAACTCTGCTAACATGCATTTTAGCAATTTTGACCTCCACTGTTGCACATCCTTCCTTCCTTGTACCAATTTAAAGTTATTTTAGGTACAAGATGTGATGGCAGCAGCAGTACTACAACCCCCATCCCTAAGGTGTGATGGAAGCAGCACTACAGCCCCATCCCTCAGGTGTGATGGCAGTACCTACAGCACTACAGCCCCATCCCTCTGGTGTGATGGCAGCAGCAACAGCACTATGACCTCCTTCCCTCCCTCCCTCAGGTGTGATAGAAGCAGCAGCACTGCGGACCCCATCCCTTAGGTGAGATGGCAGCAGTACTTCATTCCCCATCCACCAGTGGTGATGGTAGAAGCACTACAGTCCCCACCCCTTTGGTATGATGGCAGTAGCAACAATGCAGTCCACATCCCTCTAGGGTGATGGCAGTAGTGACAGCACTATGATCCCTTTTCTTCAACACCCACACCCCACATGCACAAGTTACAAATGACTTGGTCTCTTTGCTTGTTAGAACCCAGATGTGAATTAATCTGAACCACCACCACTAAGGTGGACCACCTTTGTTTTTTTATATCTATAATTTAACTGCCTGAATTGGATTTCTGCCTGTGACACTGCTGACCAGGGTTAGGGAACAGACTTGGGCGTTGGAGGGCCAGCTGGTGGGTGAATGCTTGAGTGTCCAACAACCACTCACCTTCTCCTGGAAGGGAGGGTGGGTTCATGGCTCAGCATTTGCTGGCCCCTAGTGGAGGCCAGAGGCATGACAACACGTCAGCCCTCACTGCAGGATGGAGTGTGACAGATGTTGGCTTGTGCCTTGACATCATGTAGCCTGTCATGCTCCCAAGAAAATGGGAAAACACCCACTGGCCAACCGAAGGATGGCTGCTGGTCCCCCCATAAGCCAGAAGCCCCAGACATGTCCGTTCTGACTCCTGCCATGCCCAGGATACACAGGAAACTCTTTGTGGCAATTGTCCTCCCCTGGTAGCCTCCCACAGGGGTAGGGGCCTACTCAGTGAAGGGTTACTTTGGGTTATCTGGTAGCACAGCAGTAAGGGGCAGTGGATGGTGGTCAGAACTCTGCAGTGGTGGTAGGGGGCCTTGGCAGGCCTGAAAGAGTGGATGGCAGGGGGTAGGAGGAGCAGAAAAACAAATAAGCTTGAATTTGCTTAATTGAAATCAAGTGTCTTCACCTAAAAAATCCACAAGTGATTAGTGGAGGACCTTCAAATAGATTCATGCATCTCCTAGACATGTGGATGCTTTTTTTTACTTGGTGTCCATGAAAAGGGTGTCTCCCAGTTTTCATGACTTTGTTCAGATGTGAACTGAGCACCACTCTGCCCACCAGCATCATACAGCCCCTGGGGTCTTACCTTCTGTGTCATTGACTGTGCTTTCAGAATCCACTGGCCAAACATAAGTACACTTAAATACTTAACATTTGCTTTTTGTTGAAGCAGTCTAACAGAAAACTTTTTGTTGTCACAGAGACTGAAACAGCAGGTGGGAGAAAAGGTGCAAATGATCCAATTCACCTAAATGAGGTGCTGACTGTGAAGTCTTTTCATAAGTAGTAAGGCAGTTTTTTCCTTGTGAACATACTTTCATTCAGATTAGTTTTCATTCAAACAATTGAGGATTTTGGATGGCCCTGTTGATTATAAACTTGAATAAGCTAGTTGGTAACAGTGATCCTGCGTTTAGCAATCTACAACCTAGATGCTCATATGCAAAGAATACAATATAAACCAGACTAAAATCTAAAAACAAGCTTATAACACATATTAAATGTATCTGAACATTTATCTTTATCTATACAAAATCATTGCAGCCCAAGTTAAACTCAGGTAAATTACATGGTACCCTGACTACTATTCTATGATGTAGTAAATGTATATTGGTATTTTTTTTATATATATATATTCTTTGCAAACCAAGTAAGGCCCACTAGGCAGAACTGCTTGTTTTCAGGAGTGACCTAGAAGCACTGGGGAGGTTAAATGACTTGCTTGGAGTCACACAGTATGTAAGTGGAGTTTGTGGGAAACAAACCCAAGTCTGCTGGATGTACCCAGTTCAATCACTGTTTGTTATTCTAACCACTAGGCTATACTGCCATCCATAATAACACCCATGTATAATGTTTTAAAATACGATTTTAATAATAGTGCATAGTACCTACAGTACAAATTATGAACATGAAACACTTTACAACATTTTACTAAAACTGAACTATTTGCCACTCCATCTGCTTCTTTTTTTCTTACACCAAAGTTGGAGAATAGTTGACAGAGCACTGTAAATAGCTTTTGATCAGGCTTCATTATTCTACATCCAGAAACAGATAACATTTGTTTTTTCTGGATTTATTTAATATTGATTTTCAGTGGCTCACTAAATGGAATCTAGCACTGTATGAGGCAGATGTTTTTACATTTTGGAAGAGGCAACACATCTTATCCATTTAGGATTCGTGTTAGAAGCAGATGTTTTCCTTCATATTTAAAACATATTAAAGTGTTAGTGTATTCATTTAGTAGTTTATGCTAATATATGCTGCAGAAAACAGTAAAGGATTTATTGTGAAGCACTCAGGATCTATAATAGAACTCATGCAATTTCCCAGCAAGTTTTGCAAAAAATCTCTGCAATTTTAGATTACATTTCCTGCAATTTTCCAGTGGCCCTGCCCATGTGTGCTGATACATCTATTTTTTTTTTGTTTCATACAGTGTAATATAAATAGTAAAAGACTCTTAGGCACATACTACATGAAAACTGTGGTTTCAGGAAGGAAAACAGTCCTCAGGTGATGGAGATGTTGGTGGGAAGCATGGGTAGTTAAACTGAATGGCTGATTACAACAAATAAGTGCAGGTGATTTCCTTACTGACTCTATACACAGCAAAGCAGAAAGAATGCAAAGCACAGCAGCCTTCATTTTAAGATGCTGAAATCTGGATCGGCCCACTGGCACTGCGGTAGCACTACTGCTTGCAATGCCAGTGACCCAGGGTCGGAAATGAACTCGGGTTGCTGGAGGTCTGGCTAGGGGAGTAGTATCTAGCACCCAGGGGACTGCTCTCATCCTCCTCCTCCAGGGAGGGTGGGCTGCAGGTCCTGCTGCTTTACCACCACCTGTGTGACCATGGGTGGTGGTGCAATGGTGCTGTAGAGTGATCAGGAGGGGAGGATGCTAGCCAGGATCTAGAGCAGTGGCATGTCTCTATGTGGCCTACCTCCTTGGATCTCCTCTAGTGCCGGTGCCCTCAGGGACAGAGACCAGAAAACCAGGAACAATCACCCCACATCAGCCACTGGCAGAAGGGACCCAGGTGCCCCAGACTTCATAACCAGGCTCCATGAGGGACCCACTGGGCTGCTCGACACACATTAAGGGAGTGGAGAGGGGTGGTCTGGGGTCCACTCCCTTCCCACCTGGAGGGGGTACAACCCAGGCAGGATAGGGGCAGGCACACAGGAGCTCCTGAGCATTACTTGGGGATGAAGCCAGAGGATACCCAGCCTAGGGATCTCTGAAAAGTGGAGACTGATGCTGTGAGAAGGGGACATAGAAAGAAAATAAAAAAAATGTAAAAAGATGCTGAAATCTTAGACATTCTGTGCAGTGACATGCAATTTCCATGAGGCACCGGTACAAGAATTCAAAATCCGCAAACCAAGCAGGATTCCGTGATTGTTACCAGTGTTACCGGTAAAAATGGAAAACCAGGGTCCCTGCCAAGAATCCATCCTGGGTCCCATCATTTTCTCCATTTTTCATATTGACCTCCCTTCCATCTGTGATGAATCACATATTCACATGTATGGGGGTAACACTGTACTCTTTGCATCAGAAACCTCTGTTTCAAACCTGGAATCATAGCTACACTGTAACTTTAACAATGCCCAGTGCTAATTCCAATCAATTCAACTTTGGGTCAGTGCAAAGAAAACTGTGTCTATGACATTTAGCACCAGCCAAACACTGTCCAGATTCTCTTGCTGTCTTCTCTATCCTGGATGGCATGCCCCTTGAGATTTTCACCTGTTTCAAATATTTGCTATGTGGCTGGACAATAGGCATGATTTCTCCACCTATATTAATGCCATCCATAGCAAGTTTCACCTGAAGCTTGGTGCCCTTTACCTCAAAAAAAATTTCCTCTCATCCCATGCCTGCCATGAACTGGTCACCAAGATTGTGCTCCCGCTATTTAAATAGGCGGATGTGGTCTATAGCACTGCATCTTTTTTGTACCTGGCCAGGCAGGACACCCTATGCAATGTCTTTTGCTGTTATACTGCTGGATCTTGGAGCATTATGTCCGTGCAGCCCAGCCAGTTGAATCACACATGACTGACACAGTCTCCCAGCAGAATGATGGGTACACATATGTGGACATGTTTTCTTTATTGAACCAGTGTAAGGAGCCCGAAGAAAACAAAGAAGAGGACCCTGACCAGAAGAGGGTTAAGGCTGATGGGGATTTCATACGTGATTAGAGGGAGTTATCATTTTGCCCAGCATTATTTGTCAGATGGTCCCTGAAAAGAGTGTTTTAATCTATTTAACTATCTAAATATGATCATGTGTGCCCACAGCCTCGGGGGGGGGGGGGACTTGCTGGCAGGGATTCAATTCTGGTCTCACCATTCCAGTGGAATTTTGGACTCAGAGGTCTGGGAGTGGATAGAGAATTCTTTTGTGCCCCAGACCAGAGCAGTATATCACTGAGGGGTAGGGAATTTTCAAGTATCCCAGTCATGGCTGGTTGGCCTAATAGTTGGGCAATTCCTGCAGTACAGTTATGCATTTATATATTGGAGGCACATTGGTGGGGCCTGACAACCGGGGGAGTAGGGCAGCACCATCATGGTTCACCCGGGTGTTGGGGTTCATAGATATTATTCATGCTTTCAAGGTTCTGAAGATACTTGAGGGCTGGAGCAAGGCAACACCAAAGCAGATTGACCCCTCAGCCTGGTGATGCTGAGTAGAGTGTGCAAGGTCTTACTGGCAGTCTGTTGGTCTCCTTTGGAGGTACATTTATTCAAGACTGCATTTTTGCTGGTTTTCTGTGGGGGCTTTTGGGCCTCAAAGTTAGTGCAGCCAGACAAAAGTGATATTCCCATATTGCTGTAGGATGAAGACATAGCAGTAATATGGGAGAGTGTGCTTGTGAGGCTCTGCATGAGTAAGACTGACCAAAGAGGTATGGGATGCTGGTGCACCTTGCAAACTGCTTGGGGGGCCAGTATGGGATGTAAAGGCCAAGGTGACAGAATGCACAGCCCTCCAACTATAAGCTAGATCAGCTCTTCTGTGACACAGAGATGGTACCCTGTTAACAGTTTACTAGTCCAGGCATATACTGGGATTGGTGGTGCAGCAGTCAAGGTGAACCCCAAATAATTTAATGCCCACTTCTCCTGATAGAGGCAGCTACAACTGCCAGGGCCCAACAGCTTGCCATCATTATTATTGCAATCAAAAGCTTTATTGTTTGACATGATACAAGTCTTTACAAGCACAGACACATACACAGATATTACATACACAGTACAAAAATATAAAATGACAAGGCTTGTTGACTGCACAATTGCCTTTGATTTATAAATATTATTTTACAGACAGCTGAGAATTAAATTGGAGGAAATATTCCATTATTAAAAACATTCACAAGCATTTAATATACAAGGGTGACCAGTAATCAAAGTAGCATGAAGCACCTGATGCATTAGTTTACCTATCTGCTCTGTATATGAAGGAGATGTTTAGTTTCTTGAACATAATGGTTGTTATAATATAACCAAGTTACTTTTCTTGTTATTCCAAGTCATTTCCATTGGATGAGTAAAGACTAAATGTTACAGGGCGCTCTTAAAAAACAGGACTACTGTACCTTTAGAATGCAATTAATCATGTAAACATCCCAAGTAGGATAACAAAAGCCTAAATCGTCAAATAGACTTATAAAAAGTTATTCTTCCAATTGGTAACATGTAAACTATATAGTCAAAGATATTAACGTGTTTAAAATTACGTGATTATACAAGCACAACTTACTGATAATTTTAACTTTTACTGTTTCTATTATGTCAAAATTGCTAGGTTGACTCTGATAGCTTTCACTTTGTATCACTTTTTATGTTGGCTTGCCGCGCTTACGCGCAGGTCAACATATTGGGAGAGTGGAGATTTGGAGGCGCGGCTGCTGTTGGGCGAATGCAGGCACACATCAGTCGGTGCGCCCTCATTCCCCAATAAGCCAGCATGCTAGCGCTGACACCAGCATTATGGAAAGTGGACAAAACTTGTAAACAGAGTGCCGCTGCAATCAGAGACAAGCTCATCTATGCAGCGGCATAAAGACACGCCTCCCATACGTGCCTTTCCTAATGAAACATTTCGAGAAACATGGCACTGAAGCCCCCACATGGTGGGTGAAGCTCGCGCCCCCCCCTTGTGTGACACGCTGATGGGGGAGCCCACCCACATCGGGCATCACCCCAACTTGTTGAATGCCGAGGGGGCCCAATCCCCGCAGCATTAACCCCTGTGTTGTGTGCCAGCGGGTGCCCAATCCCCGTCGGCTAGTGACTCCCAAACCAACTTAGGTGGCACGCTGGGAGCCACCCAGCGTGCAAAACAGTCCTGCGCGCTTTGTTTGCCGGCGGGGTGCCGCAATCCCCAGTGGCATTAACCCCCAGCCCGTGTTCTGTGTCGACGAGGGTGCCCAATCCCCATTGGCTACTAACCCCCAACCCACTTAGGTGGCATGCTGGGAGCCCACCCCAGCATTCCAAAACTGTCCCATGACATTTTTGTACCTAGAATACGAAACGGTCCTCGTAGTCTAGGTCTGCCCTCCCCCACCCGCACCCACCCAGTGCGCACCCTGCCTCCCTCACCCCCTCACCCCATACTTACCTCCAGAGTCCGGTGTGATGATCTTCAGTGGACCGGGAACACGCCTGCACTCTTCAAAGCCGACCACGGACTGAGGAAATGCCGGTAAGCTGTGTAATGGAGCAAATAGGGTTTTTTAAACTTTGTTGCATATCTCAGGCATTTCTTGGACTTTTTGCACTAAATTTTCAACATGGGGTTTTTGGGGCCCCTCCACATAAATTTTGTCACTGTCATGGCGTTTAACGGCCTCAAAAGGTGATTTTGCAGTCACTGTGCGAAATCACCTTTCAGGGTCCATTAACGAAATGACAGTGGCGGTTTCATGAGGTGCCCTCTTAAAAAGCCCAAGTTCCAAATTTGGTGGAAAAAAATCCAACAAATGCCTGTTTTACGAGCGTGCATTGTGCAGTTGCTACGCAGGCTTGTAACTTCATGCATTCACAATATTTTACTGCCGGATTTTCAGCATTGTCATTTTTGTACACCTCCTTCTGAACAGTACAGCTGTCATTTTCCACATCCTGCCCAAAATGTGTTTCCGCACTTCCGGCACACAATAGTGCAGTTGCTGTGGGAAATCAGTGTTTGGCCCAGATTATGAAAATGACAGTGACACAGTTCATGAGCAGAGGACCTAAAATGCCAATGTTGAAAATTTAGTGATGATACTCCATAAAATAACTGTGTTACGAGCATGTGTTGGCAGATTGCACGCACACTCGTACCGTCGTGCATTTATGATATTTTCAGTCTGGATTTTCACCATTGCCATTTTTCCACACCTCTTGATGAACAGTACTGCCGTCATTTGACATATTGTGTCCAAAATGTGTTTTTGCACCTCCGGCGCAGAATAGCGTGGTCGCTGAGCGAAATCACTTCTTGGGACACTTTGAGGAAATAACAGTACATCGTACATGAGCAGAGGTGCTAAATGCCTGTGTTGAAAATTTGGTTTAACGCTTCATAAATGGAGTAGTTGCAAGCTGCAGCATTGCATATTTCCCATGCACCCTAGTAACTTTGCAAATTTGGTATATTTACATGCCACATTTTCAACACTGGCATTTTTTTCCACCTCCTTATGAACTATGCAGCTGTCATTTCTCACATCCTGCCTGACATGTTTTCCCGCACTGCACTACCAAACACCCAAAAGGACACCCTACTGCTTGTCACTCTCTGCAGGGTGGGGGTGGGTTGGCATCAGTTCAATACTTCACTGCCATTCCTATGATGCATCTGTCTAACTCCTGCACTACCAATGCCAATGCCAGCAAGCCAAAATTTGGCATTGACAAAAGCTTGTTTCATAATATCCTGGGTTACAGTTTTTGAAAATGAATTTATAAGGCCTCTTAAGAAGGCTTCTGGTGAATCAGATGATTGTAATAAATATGGAAGTAAACATTCATTTGTAATATGTGAACATATCTGAACACCTGAAACATTGTGATACAAGGCAGCTTTCCTGATTAAGAGGCAAGCACTGTTGTCAAGGGGCTGCCCTATCAAACAGTGCTCAGGAAGGTGGGGGGTTGGGAACGAGTCAGCTTGTAAATAGAAGGGGCAGTGATCAATGGAAGAAAATAGGATGAGGCCTGTAAGGGAGAGCAGGGCTAGATGAGGTCACAGAGGGAGAAAGAGGGTGGGGGGAGAGGCTTGATGACATCACAGCAGAAAATGATTTTGATTAGAGTACGAGAGGAGAGAAAGGGTAGAGTGAGAGGGGTTTAAAAAGGTGAGCAAGTGGAGAGGAGCCCACAGAAATTTGCTTTCTTGTTTGATTAACTACTGAGATAGCACATTATTAGGCAACTAGGACTGAATTTTACAACTGTAGAATTGCTTTTTTCTTGCAATGATCAGTTGTAATTTAATCTTAAATTTTAACCAGTACTAGAGACAGTACAAAGTATTTAATGAATTTGTATTAGTTCAAGTATTAGTTTGCTAATTACAACTCACCAATATTGGCAGAGTGCTGGAGCTGAGGATACCAGTGACTGACTGACTCACGGACTTGGCAGGTAAGAGTTTACTCAGTAAAAGTAAATTGATGGTAGCTCTGCATTTTCGGGGTTCGTCCTAGTTTCAAAAACATTATGCGACTTGGCCACAGGTGGTCAGAGGTCCTCCCATACCGGTGGATATTATCTTGGCGCCAAAGAAGCCTTGTGCTCCAGGGGAGCAATTGGTGACCAGGTTTCAGAGGCTAGGAGCAACGCTAAGTGTTTTGTGTTCTCCCCTGGTGAAAACAGTTGAAAAGGTCTAGGGAAGAAGTGCATAGGAACAAAGGAGTACTGAAATTGGGGCCTCTCTGTTCCTCTCCTCAGCTAGAGCAGGCACTGAAACTTCATGACATATTAAAAAAAAAAAATTTGAACTGGGAGGTGCTAGAAGTTTTTACCTGTTTGGGCATGACAAGTGAGCCTACTGGTGAGCGAGTCCTGATGTTAGATGTTGGAGTAAGCGAGTGGTGTCCGATCATCTGACCACATGGCAGATCCCAGCCTTACTTCAACTTGGGAATGCAATGGGTGTGGAGAAAAGAAAAAGAAATTGGCTATGGCACACAAGCAGCTAAGGGCAGGTGGGGCAGGTGAGCCTAAGCTAGAGATGCCCTGAAGCCAAAAATAATAATAAAAAAAAAATAGCAGGAGTATAGAAGAAGGGCAGCAGCCGCCATCTTAAGAATACAGGTGGCCATCATTTTGAGCATAGCTTTTCCGAGTGAGCGGGCTGGGTCCATTACCTGATGGCCATGTGGCTCAGGAGATTAACACATGGTCTTTGTTAAAGCACAAATGAGATTGACATAGTAAAGAAAAAGAAAATACGTAAAAATAAAACAACAAAGGAAGAACTGGGTACTGGGAGTGGCCTCCACTTTTGGCCACATGAGAGGTCGCCATTTTAAAATGCACATGGTGGCCGCCATCTTAGAGCTGGAGTGCATGGCTCAAAATGGACACAGCAACAGCTGGTTTATGGTGGGGCAGGAAAACTAGTACATGAAGCCTGCAACCAGAGGGTGGTTAATAATAATAACAATAATAATAATAATAAATAAATAAATAAAATTGAGTGATTTAAGTCTTGGCAAAAATGCATGAATGACAGCAGGGCAGACCACAAGTATTACAGGCCTCTGTTTAAAAAAAAAAAAAGAAAGAAAGAAAGAATACATAAAGGAGAGTGGGGGGGGGGGATTCAAAAAGAAACAAAACAGGGGTCTGACAGTTTTTCACCAGGGGTGTAAGTCTGGTCCAGGAATAATAAAAAGCTGACTATGAGGTAGGGTTAAGGGGTTTAGAAGCAGGATTGTTCAAAAATAAAACAGTAATAATAATAATAATAAAGTTTATTCATAAAATGCCTGGTAGACATATATCCTGATGACAGAATAAAAGGTTTTGAGAGTCATGTGACACCAAGGGGACAGCACACAGCCAGCTCCCTGGCAGGGCATACAAGTGCCTTTTTGAAATCTGAGATATTTGTAGCTCAGATATTAACATGTATTCTGTGATTTTCCCACAGCATTGTGCAAAGTTTTATAGTGGTATACGACATCATGGTACCCAGAAAAAATGTAGCCAAGATCAAAAAGGACTGTTATAAGGCAGTCATGGAGTTGGTAGAGAAAGAAAACAGGCCATTGGAGGATGCAGGGGGGACAAAAGGGGGCAACGAGAGAAGAGAAGAGTGGAAAAGGGATGGGGAAGAATGAGGGCAACAAAAAAGTCCCTGCGGATCCTCCTGCCCCGGAACCAAGGGGCCCTCCACCTCCGCCGGTGCCAGGACTTGTTCCATCTGCTCTCACCCCAACACCAAAGCCCAGACCAGAACCAGCTCAGCTACCCATGCCTCAGCCAGCCTCTCCTGCCCTGTCAGCTCCCACTGGAGTGCCGGGTCCTCTGTCACCTGTGGATGAACCAACTCCTCTGGACAACACAACAGCCAGGCCCTCAATGCCAGTACTGAATCTTGAACCAGAACCCCTACAAACAGGGAACCTGGATCTCTTGGTAGAGAGCAGTGTGAAGGAGTATGTTGAACAGATGTTAAAATCTATGGGGGACACAGGGATGGGTCAATTAGAAAAGGTTCTAGGAGAGATTAAAAAAGGAACGGTGGGAGAAGGAAGCCAGACAGTGCCCTGGGTGGGCAATAAGAAAGCTGAGTCATCAGAAATAGAGGCCCCAGGCTTTCAAATCAGGGATCATATTCCTTTCACAAAAATGGAGAACATTTTTAAGGGGGAATGTGTTGACATATTTGCCTTAGCCAACACAGACAGCTTAGATAAATATGAAGAAAAGGAGATTTTCAAAAAGAAAGACATGGCAGCCACCGTGGTCCTACTGGGTAAAGGGGAGAATGATAACCATAAAAGGGAAAACCTGGGATAGCTGTTCCATGGGTTTTACTTATTATACTGCCATAGGTATAGAAATGAAACCTGAGCTGGCTACCCCCCTCCCATTAGCATATTGCCTGATAATAAAGAATGCCTACAAGGCTAAAGGTGGGCATAGTTGGATGAATATGAGAAGTTTAGGATGCAAATGGCTCATTTTGGGTATGTGCGATTGGATGCCAGACATGTGAATTTGTGGTTAGAGATATGCATGGGCATGAACGGAGGTGAGGATTGGGACTGGAAGGCGGGACCCCTGAAAAAATGTTGCTGGGGTTAGAATAAAGCTTTCCAGTCCTGGCCTGATTGTCATTTTAAGCACGCCTGCTCCAAGTGTGGTGACAATCACCCAGCCTCAAAGTGCAGGTCAGGATGGGATAAGGGTAATAATAATACATAGATACTTAGGCAGTGTCGGCAGATAAGGACCAGTGGCCCACCCAGTCTGCCCATTTGAGCTTGTAAGTTCAGTTTATGTTTTCCTAGAAGTCTGTTGCCCCTTACCCCAGACCTCCAGAATTCCTTTATGTCTATCCCATGCATTCTTAAATCCCGTGATTGTTTCAGCCCCCACCACTTCCTCTGGCAGGGTGTTCCACTTGTCCACCACCCGTTCTGTGAAGAAATTCTTCCTCACGTTTCCTCTGAATCGCCCTCCCTCCAACTTTATCCCATGCCCTCTAGTTCTGGAACATTTTTTTCTCTTAAAAATAGTGTATTCCTGCACCCTGTTCCTCCCTGTAAGATACTTGTATGTCTCTATCATGTCCCCTCTCTCCCTCCTCTCCTCCAGGGAGTACATATTCAATTCCTTCAACCTGTCCTCATAGGACTTGTGATGCAAATCCATGTACCATCTTTGTTGCCCTCCTCTGAACCTTCTCTACCCTGTCTATGTCCTTATGTAGGTAAGGTCACCAGAATAGCCCTTTTGGGCTGGCCATGCTGGGTATGGGAGACAGACAGGGGGGAAAGGGGCCAGGGCAGAGGGTCCAGTGGAGGGCGGATATACACACAATGTGAGGGAACAACAGAACTGCTGAGGTCCTAGGTGCAGACTAGGTGGCCAAGCGGTCCTTATCTGCTATCAAATTCTGTTTCTATGTTTCTAGAGCATTTAAGCTAGCTGACACACCCATAAAGGTATAGGTATTAATAGAATGGGTAAAACAGTACCCCGACAGGGAAGTGGCTAAACTATTTATGGAGGGTTTTGAATGTGGTTTTAATTTGCAATTTAAAGGACAGAGGAAAGGGACCAAATCAAAGAAGTCCATAAAAGGAAAAGAGGATTTGCTAGAACAAAAAAAAAAAGAAAAGAGGTAGATGTGGGCAGAGTGGAAGGCCCCTCCGATACAGAACTTGAGGATTTCCCCTTTGGGTTTGATCCCCAAGGAACAGAAAGGGGAATTGAGGGTGCTACAACTCCTGTCCTACCCAGAGGAAGACTTGGTTAACAATCACATAGATGAGGCAGACAGCAAGGTCCCATACGCCACTCTAGAGGTGGCAGTGTGGTTAATAAGGGCAACCCCAGGGGCATGGTTAGAAAAAACTGATATTGAATCGGCATTTAGACTGCTACCAATTAAGCCAAAAGATTGTTTTTTTTAGGTTTCCAGGTAGGAAGGCAATACTTATTTGAAAGAAACATTCCCATGGGTTGCTTGATCGCATGGGCCACATTTGAGACTTTCAATACTTGATTGCAGTGGGTTTTCCAGGATAGGTGTGGATAGACAACTGGCATTCACTATTTAGATGATTTCTTATTAATCAGGGAAGGGGAAGAAAAGGCAAGGATTATGTTAGACAACTTCAGGACCATGTGTAATGAACTGGGCATACACAGGAAGTGGATAAGATGGAAGGTCCCAGCCAGCATCTAGAATTCTTGGGAATAGAAATAGATACGGAAGGGGAATTGTTTAGACTACCTGACAAAAACCTGGACAAGTTAAAAGCAATGCTAAGGGTGACTAGGTGGCATAGGATGATCCAGCTGCATCAGGTCCAGTAACTACTGGGCCACCCAAATTTTGCTTGTAGGGTAGTAGCGCCGGGATGCACGTTTAGACATCATCTGGCAAGGGTAACCAAGGAAGCGACTAGACTACATCATTGGGTAAGTATAACTAGAGGGATTTAGATACAAGGGAGTTATTCTTACTGGAATACAATGGAAAAACCTTCTGGCAGGATGATTGGGTTTTCCATACTGATGTATACACTGACACAACTGGAGGTATTGGGAAGGGGGGCTTATTTTAGAGGCAGGTGGATAGCAGAGCCATGGCTGGTTGAATGGGTATTTAGGGGGATTACAAGGGACATAATTTTTCTTGAGATTTTCTCCATTTAGGTGGCCACTGGTATGGGGGGAGGATCTCAGGAACCAACAGGTCACATTCTGGTGTGACAATCAGGCAGTGGTACAGGTATTGAACAAGATGAGGGCCAAGTTCGAGATGGTTGGTGCTGCAGGGTCTGAGGTTGAATATGTCTTTTAGGGCCAGGCATGTGGAAGGGGTCAATAACATAATAACTGACTGCTTCTCACATCTGCAGCTGGACAGGTTCCGGGATGTGGTTCCATAAGCAGAGGATGTATGGACACCAGGGCCAACATACATATGGGAGACTGTCTAGAAGAAGGTGAATTGCTTTTCCGCAGCTCTCAGGCCCTTAGAACATTGAATGAGTATGAAGGTTCATGGCAGGTCTTTCAGGCATTCAGAGAAAGCCTTGGCTATGAGGTAAGTGGGGTGGTGGCAGAAGACCAGGTGGCAAAGTTTGCAGTTAAGGGCTGGAGAAAGAAGATGGTACATGCCACAATGGTAGTGCATCTAGCAGCCATTGGCTTAGTCTGCAATTTGAAAGGGTGGAGGGACCCGATGAATAGAAATTTAGTAAGAAGGATGATGCAGGGTTGGACAAGGATAGTGGGCAATTCAGTAGATGCCAGATGCCCAATCACAGATGCACTTTTGAAAAGTGTAATGGTGGCTATGATCAAGGTTTGCCAGTCTTGAAATGAGTCAGTCTTGTTTTAGGTCATTTCTACCACACTGTACCATGGGGCTTTTAGAGTCAATGAGGTTCTAGGTCAAGGAAATGGGGGCAAGTTAGGGGGTTTAACCTGGGAAGATGTTACCTGGGGGACAGAGTCTATAGGGCTGAGGTTAAGAAAATCCAAAACAGACCAGACAGGGAAGGGGGCCAACATAAAATTAAAACAATGGTGGGGCACAACAGTTGGCCCAGTGGCAGCACTGCCTGCATATGCAGCAGTGTGGCCAAAAGGGGGTGGTGCCACTATTTATCCACAGAGATGGGGCAAAGGTCTCTAGTATGCAGCTGATTAGACTCCTGAAAAAAGCCCTAGAATTCTTGGGGGAAGACCCTAAGGGATTTTCGTCACACTTCTTCTGGATAGGAGAAGCAACAGAAATAGCATCACAGGGAGGGTCTCCCCTGAAAAGATAAGGCAAAAAGGTAGATGAGTTTTGAATTGTTTTAAGAAATATTTGAGGAACACAGCAAAACAACTACAATAACCTCGTCTCTTTTCTTTCCCTACAGGACCAGTGCACAGAAGACTTGCTTGGTTTATTTAAAATTTAGGTATAAGGCAATTGTGGAAAAGGGAAAATTAAGGGGTTAGGGGTTGGGGAGCTCAAAAAACAAAAGGGGGGGTGGGAGTCATCCCGGAAAGGCATGGTGGTTAAAGGCTACAGTACACATCACTCACGCTTTCTTATATTTTAACAGGACACAGGCCGAGATTGGAAGTGTGGATCAGCGGACACTCCTTCATATTTTGGGCCAAAAAATGACCATCAAGGAGGCTTGGGGTGAAGACAACTCTGTCAGGACCCATTCAAAATTAAATTGACCTGAAAGGAGTGAGGGGGATACAATAGGCCCAGTTGATGCCATTGCTGCTGGAAAAGAAGGCTGAACATGCAAGACCTGACATGATCATCATATACCTGGGAGGAAATGATTTGGGAACGCAGACATGGCTGGGCATTTTCTTTCATATAAAGAGCGATATTGCCAAGATTAAAGAGTGGTGGCTGGATAGTGCTCACGAGAGTGTGGTGTAATGCCCACAGTCATAAGGCTATTGAAAAAGCAAGGAGGTAGATGAACACTAGGATAGCAGCTTTATTCATGGCGGGGGGGGGTGTTGTATCAGGAGAGGGATAGAGGAAGGCATAGATGAATACTATAGGGGAGACATAGTTCAACTCTCTGCGATGGTCTTGTCCTTTTTTAACTCAGAAACAGCTGACACCATTGATTTGTGGAAACTAGAAAGGCAGATTAAAAAAAAAAACACATAACACAGGGACTGAGGTTCCAGCGGTGGGGGGACTGAAGGAATCAGGGAGAAGCCCTCCATCCTTTTGCAAGCAGGATATGGGCTAGTGGAAGAAAATGGGAGGAGAAGGTTGGGGGATGGGGCATTAGTGGACACATACGGCCTTTAGGACCACTAAACAGAAGAAGGGTACGAGTGTATACTCATACCCGGACATAAAAGAAATGAGGAGAATGGCCTCCAGATGTACATCTTGGGGAAGAAGAGATGACATTAATAATGTGTATTGTGATTGGAAAGTAATAATGATATGGAAGATTGGATTCATATAAATATGTTGTAGATATCGATGGATGATTTAAAACTTGGAGTAAAATAATTTGCCAGCTGAGTACCCACAGAACGGTTGCCTGTGTCCTGAGAGGGGGGAATCTGGGGACAAAGTGGCTTGCCTGATTAAAAGGCAAGCACTGTTGTCAACAGGCCCTCCTATCAAACAGTACTCAAGAGGGTGGGGGTTGTGGGAGAGTCTGGCCTGTAAATAGAAGTGACAGTGATCAGTGGAAGAAAATATGAGAGCAATAAGGGGCAGGGCTAGATGAGGTCACAGAGAGAGAGAGGGGTGGGGAGGGGCTTGATGACATCACAGAAGGGAATGATTTTGATTGGATCAAGAAAGGAGAGAGAGAGGGTTGAGTGATGGGGGTTTAAAAAGGTGGGCAAGTGAAGGGAAGCCCACAGAAATGTTGCTTTTTATTTGATACCCACCCACCCATCCCTAAAAAGAAGGGTAAAGTAAGTCCCCCAAAAGAGCAAACCAACCAACCACCAAAAAAACAAGTACTAAAAGTCAGAGACTTCATTATTTGAGGTGTGGAGTCTTACCTTCAGCAATCTGGACATACAAATGTTACTGTTAGGTGTCTCCCGGGTATGTCTGTGTGGAAGGACACTAAACGCAGTCTGAATATCGTGCGCAATGTGGACCACAAACCGCATGTCATCCTCCATATAGGCAGAAATGATATAGCCTCTCGCAAGGTAGAAGAGACTAAAAAAACATAACAAATCAGGCCAGCAAATGAATTCTCTTTCATCAAATCTCTCTTTCTCAGAGGTCCTGCCAGTATGGGAAAATGGCAGAATCAAGCACAGGATCAGAGAGATAGACATCTCCGAATTCAATGCCTGGCTTAAACATTACTGCCAGGAAAATGGCCATGGCTTTATTGGCAATTGGCACAACTTCTGGAAGTGGGAATTCTGCAAATTCAATGGTCTGCACCTAAACAATCAATGAACTTGGCAGCTCAGACAAAAACTTGACTTGCACATAGACCATTTAAACTAGTGAGTGGGGAGAAGCAACAAGAACACCTTGTGGCAAGAAGGGTGTCAGGAGCACCCCCCTCCTCAACAGCTAGTTTGACACAGGTCTCATTTAGTGATCTCAGAAATGGTAGTTATCAAGACACTTCCCATAACAGGCAAAGGGATAAGTGCAATAGGCATAAGATAAGCAACATATATATACAGCATAACAATTCTACTATTTCACCACACCACACAAAACAGGGATGGAGGGCTATGTGTGTCAATGCACATAGTCTCTCAAATAAAATCTCTGACCTCTCCACTTTAATAACAGAAGCCAAATTAGATTGGGTAGCAGTCACAAAAACCTGTTTTATGGAGAATCATACCTGGGACATCGCTATACTAGGTTACACACTTTTAAGGAAGGGCTTCATTGAAAAAAGAGGGGGTGAGGGGTGGCATTATATGGAAGAGAAGAAATTTCAGCAATAGAAGTCCAAGCAAAACAGGGAAGACCAGAAGCTCTATGGGTCACTCTAGGAGCAGGGGACAAAGCTCCCATCCAAGTTGAAGTCATATATAGACCTCCCTCCCAAGACATGGCAAGGATCTCCTGGAAAACATCATCTTGATGGCTGACAAGGGAGACCTGTTATTAGTGGGGGATTTTAATCTATCTAGTTCAGATTGGTCCTTAGTGACTGCATCATCTGAATGGAGCAAATAGTTTCTATTTGCACTGAAGGGGGCAGGACTTAATCAGCTGGTGCAGTCCCCCAACAGAGAACAGACTATTCTGGACCTGGTGCTGACAAACAGCACCAGAATCTCAAACATAACCATAGGGGTAAATCTGGGAACCAGCGACCACAGGTCAATCTGGTTAACAGTGGAAAGGGTAGTGGAATCAAGTCACACGGAGCTCAAAATACTTGATTTCTGCAAGGCAGACTTCAACACCATGAAAACTCAGTCAAGAAACTTGCTGGAAATCAACAACTCATGGGACGTGGTGAGAAGCTGGGAAGCAATGAAGACAGCTTTACTTCAAGTTACTGAACAGTGCACAAAATACATCAGCAAGTCAATAAAAAGAAAAAAGCCACAGTGGTTCTACAAAGAAATAGCAACAATTGTAAAACACAAAAAAGGGCCTTCAAGCAGTATAAGCAGACAAAGAAAGAAGCAGACAGGCAGCATTATATATCAAAGCTGAGAGAAGTTGGAAAGGGTATTAGGATAGCCAAGGCCCAGGCAGAGGACAAAATAACGCAGGGAGTAACAAAGGGGACAAAATATTTTTTAGGTACATAAATGAAAGAAAAAATATTAAGAGTAGGATAATCAGGCAAAATCAACTGAAGGATAGATAGCTGAAAGGGATGAATACAAGGCAGAAGTGCTAAACAAATTCTTTTGCTCAGTCTTCACCATTGAAGACCAAGACAGTGGCCTTACTCTGGGAAAGGCAGTGTGCAACAGTAGAACAGTAGATGACTTCCACTTCTCAAGAGAAAGTGTCCAGGAAGAGCTTTGCAAACTAAAAGTAAACAAAGCAATGGACCAAATGGAATCCATCCTAGGATTCCAAAGAAGTTATGGGAAGAAATTGCAACACCACTCACTGATCTTTTTAATAAGTCACTGAAAAGTGACACATTACCACTAGACTGGAAAAAGGCTGTAGTGGTACCCTTACATTAAAGTGGAAGCAGGGAAGATCCTGGGAACTACTGCTCAATCAGTCTGACCTCTGTGGTAGGCAAACATATTGAAATTCTGCTGAAAGATAGAATAGTGGATCATCTAAAAGAACAAGGAAAGCTTGACACCAAGCAAAACGGATTTAAGGCAGGAAAATCATGCCTAACAAACTTAATAGAATTCTTCAACTGGATGACCAGAACAGTGGATCAGGGAGGGGCAGCGAATATGGTGTACCTAGACTTCAGCAAGGCCTTCGACACTGTACCCCATAGAAGGTTCATGAATATGCTAGACAATATAGGAATTAGTCAGAAGACAGTCAACTGGATTGCAAACTGGCTCAAGGATAGGACACAGAGGGTCTTAGTTAATGGAGCAAGGTCAAGGGAGGGCAAGGTGACCAGTAGAGTGCAACAAGGGTCAGTTTTAAGCCCCATCCTCTTCAATATTTTCATCAGCGACATCATTGATGAGCTGAAGGGGAGAGTATACCTGTCTGTGGATGATACAAAACTCTATAACTGGGTGGACAACCAAGAGGGAGTCTTGAAGATGGAAAAGGATCTTAATAGGCTGGAAGAATGGTCCAAAAATTGGCAATTGAAGCTCAGTGCCAAAAAATGCAAGGTCATTTATCTCAGTAAAAGAAACCCCAGAAAGGAATACATTCTGCTGGGCACCAGCTTGAAGTAACACAGGTGGTGAGGGATCTTGGCATAATCATTACAGATGAACTTAGGACAAGCAAGCAATGTGAAAGGGCAGTGCAGAAAGCAAATGGCATCCTCGGATGCATTGGAAGGGGTATAACTAGCAGAAAAAGAGAGGTGATAATGCCACTCAACAGATCACTGGTCAGGCCACACATGGACTATTGCATCCAGTTTTGGAGGCTGCACCTGAAGAAGGATATCAACAGACTTGGAGTGGTGCAGAGAAAGGCTACAAAGATGGTGCAGGTTTTACACCAGGAGCCATATGAAACCAGACTGGCTGACTTAAAGCTGTACTCACTTGAACAGAGAAGAGACAGGGGGAACATGAGTAAAATGTTGAAGTTTATGAAGGGGATTAACACGGCACAGAAGGAAAACCTGCTTGAGATGAAATCAGAGAATCATACAAGAGGCCACAATCTATGACTGGCAGGAGGTAAATTTAAGTTAAAACATCAGGAAGCACATTTTTTCTGAGAGGGTGATCAATCCTTGGAATAACCTACCACAAGAGGTAGTAGATTCAAAAAATGTAAGTGAATTCAGTCTTGCGTGGGATAAACACAACATGCTAAAAAGGAAATAGTCTAAGAGTAGGGGGGTAGGTATTTGGTCAGACTAGATGGATCAAGAAGTCCCCTTCTGCCAGCAAATTCTTATGTTTTTATAAGACAGCATGAGGAAAATAAGGGTGTCTGCTGATGGGGTGCAGCAGGTTGCAGTGTCCTGCCAAAGGCGGATGGCGTGGAGAAGGAACAACTATTTAAAAGGGTGAAGGAAGAAAAGGGGAGGGGGCATTAGTGGACACATAGGGTCTTTATGACCACTAAAAAGAAGAAGGGTACGAGTGTACACTCGTACCCTGACATAAAAGAAATGAGGAGAACGGCCCGTGGATTTACATCCGGGGAGGGGGGAGAAGAGATGACATTAATAATATGTATTGTGATTGGAATGTAATGATATGGAAGATTAGATTCATGTAAATATGTTGTAAATATCGATGGATGATATAAAACTTGGAGTAAAATAATTTGCCAACTGAGCACCCACACAACAGTTGTCTGTGTCATATTTGGGGGACGGAGTGGAAACAATGATTCAAAATAATTATTTCCTTGATCACATTTGAAATTCCACAAAACCTCTGTAGACTGACCTTTATTGTATCTGAATTTTGAAGGTGATATTTCCAATCTAAATGGAAGGAATATCCTTCTATCATTCTAGTCTGTTAGACTAAATAGGGTTCCAAAATACAATCTAACTTGTTTTATGAGTACCACAAATAAGATTTAAGTTTTGTTATCCTTTCCATGTCTGCATTTTTAGAAATTACTTTGAGTCTTGAAGAAATTAATGACATGTTTTGGGGTGATACATTGATCTTCAAAAGAATCAACCCACAAATGTTGAAGGTTTACTGCTTCTAGGATTTGCTTTATTTCCTAAAGCCAATGTGATTGGTTGCACTTATTATACCAGGTGGTCTTCTCTAAACACATCTTTATCAGTCTCTTTGGATCCATAATCATACATTCTGTCTATAGGCTACCTTTCTGCATCTAAATAGTACCTCCATTTTAAATATTTCCAGCTCAGCCCTGACACTTTCTGCCAGTGTTGACCTTGAAACTTGTAGGATGGCCCTATAAAATCTTGCAAAATGTTATTCTATTTGTTGAAAATTATTCCCTTTCCAAACCTCAGTCTTTTACAAACCTACACTGTTTATTTTCAAGAACAGCAAAATGCCACGGCAGTCACCATCGAGTAAGAAAAGAGAGCCCACACAAAATATTATGTCCAGCTTCCCACTTTATTACAGAACTGCAAAACTTGCATACAAAAGTGCAACAGCAGCAGGAATCACAAACTCCTGACATTTCACCTTAAAGAATGCTCTTTCAAATGAATAGTGCCCCTAGGTTACGGATGTTTTATAGCACTCCACTAACTGCAATTAATATTAATGTGACACAGTGCAATTAAATAAAGACAAGCAATAACGATAAATACATATAATTTCAACAACATTATTATACTACACACAATGCTAGTAAAATACCACTATTAAATCAAACCATCATGTATACACTGCTGAATTATGTTTACAAAACCTGAAACAAATATAGTAGTGTTGCAAAGATTCAAGTGGCATAGATGTGTGGCACAGAGAGTAGGCAAATTGAAAAGGGGAGCATAATAATTGTTAAAGTGCAGACAATTTAAAATATTGACTAAATAATCAAATCAAGATTACACAACCCTTTATTATACCCTATGAGTAACAGCTATCAAAAACTATTATTTGCAAAAATGGAGATGCCCCGGGGCAGAAATGTTACTCCTTACATTACTTTATGTCTAGGAAACAGTCCTTCTCTGTCTGCAACCAGACCCATTATCATCCTGCATACAACCTGAATGATCTGAAAAAGAATATTTACAGATGAGAAGACATAGCTGTTACTGGCAATGCAAGACACACAATGAAAGAAGTTATCTATTGATTAAAAATGGAGTAAGTTCTATCCCATCATTAAGGCCATGCCTTCTGCATGCACCTAGCCTGTGGATCCAAAAAGACTCCCATTTAGTAAGAAATATCTTTTAAGTTCCACCTCTAGGTCCCATGCACACTTGTTCGAGGCCTATGAGGGCCAACACATGTTATGCTTTATTTACTGATTTGTTTTTTTCATGTGCATAGCTAACACATAATCCATATTTTCATTTTTTACAGCTCAGATGTGGTCCCCCACTCATTCTTTGAACTTTCTTTTAAGTCACGCAGCATGAATAATAAGTTATTTAGATAACAAACATAGTATTGCAGTTGATAAAATTAAAGATACCCATGTCTTCATCCGTTAGGGGTTTCTTAAAGCTGGTGCGCTCTTTTATGAATGGGCAGTACTTACACCACCCACACTGTTTACACCCTTTTGCAAGTGGGAGCAACCAATTTCTAGGTCTCATCATAGGTTGTACAAAGTTGAGCAAATTGTCCCTAAGGTTTTTATCCCTCCCATATGCTACCCTTGGTGGTGTTTCTACAATCTCCCTTAGGCATGTATCGGACTGCAGTACACTCCAATTTTTGTGGAGTATTTCCCTCACTTTCCAAACTCTCATGCTATTGGTGGTAACAAAGTTGATATGATTCTCCTTCTCTTTTTCACTTTTTCTTTCTGTTTTTTTGGGCTATTAGAGATTCTGTGTCTTTTCCATCACAACAATCCTTTGCTGCTTTAATAATAACCATAATATAGCCCCTATCAAAAAATATTTTTTTCTAGTACAGATGATTTTTGCAGATGATTATTCTTCATAGGTGGCTTCATTGCTATAGATACATTTTATGCTGCCATACTGGCTACTGGGTGTGATCTCTATGGTGTGGCGGGGTGGCAACTGCAAACAAGCAGAATCATGTTTTGGTCTGTCTGTTGGTAACTGTCAATCCATGCTCTTGGAATAATTTGAGATGAAATATCTGACGCATAATTCCCTGTCCCCTTGGCCACTAACAGCCATAAATACTTGCTATCATTTTCATTTATTTCTTGGAACATTTCCTGCCATTGCACACTATGAAAATCAATTTTCTTATTTGGGAAGAAAATATTTATACTGGTTCTGATATTTGTTTAGATATGCATAATTCTCTCTTGAGGGGTTCTGCTTCATATATTTTATTACCAATAGCAGAGCTACTTTATATTTTTACAATCATCGATAAACCATGTTTACTGTTTTATAACTGTTTGTGATCTGTATAAAATTGACTATTTTCCACTACATATTTCCTTTATATCTCAATACATAGCTTGGGTTTTATAACATGATGAGATGGCCTGTACTTTTTCAGCAATACCATTGTTTGACAGAATACTTATAAGCCTATTTTCTACGATTTCTGAGAAGTGTACTCTATTACTACAGTATTAAGAATGTCAATATCAAGAAAAATCAGTATTTTCATGAATAGCTTTCAATGAAAGATGTGAATAAAAATTTAGTTGAATTGGAAAGTGATCACTCTCTGGCCTATCAATAACAAACATTCCAATAAAATCTAAATAAAAAACCCGCCAATAGAAAGAAATATATTACTCAAGAGCACTGGCCCCCAGGGATGAAAAATAGGTAAACTGGACAATAAGATCAACTTGTACTACTCCTTTTATGACACTGAGGCCATTTTGTTCTAAGAAATACAAAAGTTTTTGCCAATTTTATTAACAAGTTTGTTTTAAGAAATTATTTTTTTTCGTTTTGCAAGATGTCTACTCAGACATCTGTTATAACACCAAAACTACCCATTTATGAATAAAAATCCCATAGCAACAGTACTCCTGTCTCAGGGGAAAGATTTATAGCTTTTTTGTAGTTCTATTTCTAGCTGTTACAACAAATCCTCACTATAATACTCTGAATTTTCTGGAGGGGATGTAACAGTTGCTTATAATATATAGTTCTGAGTTCCATTGTGTCAAAATTAGTACAGTATGATATTTGATATTATCTTGATATGATTTTCAATTGTAAATCAAGATTTGACTTAAGTAAGATTGCTAAACCCCTTACTGTTCTTTCCATGCTATTAGATTTTCTGAGCTCTATTTGATATACAGTCAACTACACTGTTCCAGACTTGATCTATGGACCAAGTTTCCTCAGAAGGTACTATACTATATTGATTATTAAACCACTTAAATTGATCATCCACGAAATATTTCTGTATACCTACAATATTCCATGATATGATTTTATTTCAATTTTCCATCCCATTATCCTTTGCAAAAGATTGTTCATCTATTTTAATACCTTCTTCATGAATTAATGTCTGTCATTTTTCATGTCTCTTATTGGTTCAAATCTGTTAGATAATGGGAACTGCTAACCCCCAACCCCTGAGCCCAACTCTATGTTATTTATGGTAATTTGTTACCTGGAGCATTTTCTCTTTTTTAATTATCTATTGTATTAATGTCAAAAACTAATTCCTGTATTATTTCACTTTCATATCTATTACATTTCAGGGTTGTCATGTCACAAATAAGGATCCCAAGTTTATCTACAGTAACTGTGTATACTTCATTAGGAATCTGTTTAACAAGTAATGTATCTCTATTTGCACAAATAATTTGTCCTTGATTATTAACTCAAGAATCACTCCATACTCAAAGAATTCCTTTATAATCCATTTTCACTCCACTGTTTTGTCCTGTAAGCCACCAAACTGTGTGGATAAGATATTTTTGATTTTCAATTGGACTGGATTCTAAACCATGGATAGTTAACAATTGCTGTACTTCACTATTACATGTACTTGTTTATTCCTCTGAGCTGTTTAGTAAAATATTATCCCGATCATTAATACAAGTGAGTTTCCATGAGTAAAATTCTCTTTTATTTCCTTCAGACAAGATAACACAGTAATTGGGGATGATGTCTCTATACCTTAGTTATTGAGGCTTAATGTCTGTCTCCATATACATTTACTTACTTCCAAAGCACTTTGAATGAAATAAACTGGCTCATCAATTTTAGTGCTACATTTTAAGCAATGAGTTACATTATTCATTCCATTAGACATTGCTCGTTCATTGTCCAGATTCACCCTTTTTCCCTCACAAAAAGACGGAGACCATTGTTTGTTGTTGTGCTCAGATTGGCAATTAATTTATTTATATTCATAATTCCATATTCCATTTCAATTTCTTTATTATCATATTTTCAACATTTCATTTATTTCCATCCATATATCAATCTCTGATTATCCTTCCCCCAGGTGAAAACCTGGGTGCCTTCTTCTTCTCCTCTTCCGTTAGGTAACGGTGAAAACTGAGACTGCTTTCTCCTTCATCTTCTTCCTCTTCTTGTGTTATTCCTTTATTCTTCCCCTTCCCCTCCCCTCCTCCTCCCCCTTTTTTCCCCCTTTTCCTCCTACCATCCACCTTTGGCAGTCCATAACCATATTCTCAACCTGCCATCCACCTTTGGCAGTCCATAACCATGTTCTCAACCTGCATCTACCTTTGGCAGTCCCAACTGTCCAACGGACGTGTCTGTCATTCACCCTGACAGGCGCATCATACAGTCCCATCTTGACTGTCTTCCTCTCTTGCTTTGCCTAGTAGGGTGGGTGGAGGATCAAACTCCAGTAAAAGTGGCTGAGGCACCCCAGTGCTGTCCCTTCTGTACCTCCCTTCGCCTCCCTTCCTGTTACCTGCCCCATTGTTCTGGCCCTTAGCCCTCCTCTTCCTTCTCCCTTCCCCTTCTGAGCACAACCATTCTATGCAGGAAGGAAGGGGTGCACCAGGACAACATGGTCTGCCCCTTAAAGGGCAAACTCCATTGTCCGGATTCCCCCCTTTTCCCTCACAAAAAGACGGAGACCATTGTTTGTTGTTGTGCTCAGATTGGCAATTAATTTATTTATATTCATAATTCCATATTCCATTTCAATTTCTTTATTATCATACTTCAATATTTCATTTATTTCCATCCATATATCAATCTCTGATTATCCTTCCCCCAGATGAAAACCTGGGTGCCTTCTCCTTCTCCTTTTCTGTTAGGTAATGGTGAAAACCGATACTGCTTTCTCCTTCATCTTCTTCCTCTTCTTGTGTTATTCCTTTATTCTTCCCCCTCCCCTCCTCCCCCCTTTTTTCCCCATTAGCCAGTTTCCAGCTTGCATTGGATGGCTGGCTTCCCCCATACTTAGGGTACCATTCTCCCTTACCTCAGGGAATATCCTTTTCGTTCCTTCTTTCTTTCCTCCTTTTTTTTTATATTCCATTTTTTGCATGTTTTCTCCATGCTTCTATGAAGCCCATTGTTTCTGTATTGAACATATCTATGGCTAGGTCCGACAGGTGCACACCGTCTGACCTGTAGAAATTTTCTACCCATTCTTTTACACCCCTCAGTATCACCTGTCCTCCCATCTGCCTTACCAACGTCCCAACCCTCCTATTCATCTTCCTCCTGGCCCTCTCAAATGCTCTGTGGCTGTGCTCCTGCCTCCATACCCTCTGTGGTATCATATCCAACCAGGCGATGCACACCTACGGCCACCACTGTTGTATTTCCACTAAATCCCTTTTTATTTGTAAGTATGTGTCTACCCAAGGCCTGCCTGCAAGGTCATTGCCCCCTAGATGTATAATAATGAGATCTGGGCTGGGCCGCCATTCCTTGAGTTCTTTTCAGGTCAGAAGCAGCTGTGCCCATCTCATCCCCCGTATGCCATGCCAGACCAACCTACACTTTCTTGCATCTTGGTACAGTTGCCTTCCCCCAGCCTTCTTCTCTGCTCTTTTTCCAGCCCAATAGATATAGGATTGGCCGCAGATCCAGACTTCCGTGATCCTCCCTCTACCTATGGGGTACAAGCAAAATTCATTATTTTACACCTGCTCTTAGTGTCCTACCCATATTTTCCCCCCTCATTATTCTTTTTTTTTTTGCTCCCACCACCTTTTTTCCCCTGACTCTCCCCCCCAGTTCTGCAGCTCACCAGGAGTGCCATCTTCAAAATTATTATATATATATATTTTTTTTTTACTTCAGTGCTCTAATGTATCTCTTATAACTGGCCGATTGCCAGCGTCCCTTTTCCAATATCCCATTCACTGTCTCTCCTGCTGCTGCCCACTGTGAGGCAGCTCCAATCTGCAAGGAATGGGATGAAAAATTAGCCGGGTCTTCCCCCATGAATTATATGCCTTTTTTTAATAGTGCTGTGACTTGGTAGCCAGTGACCCTTTTCCCATCACCATGTACAAATAATTTCCCCGTCCTGTTCCTATGCTTTGCGGCGAAAGCCCACAGAGCCTGTACTGGGCATATTGCACCCACTGCTTGCCCTTTCAGTGTCACTATTGCAACCTTGTCCTTTTTGATCCATTTTTGACCTATTTATCTTGATCCGTATCTCTGCTACCCCCAGTCTACATCTTCCCATTTTAACCCCCCTTCCTTGTCTTCTCTCCCATGGCCTACCACCTCACTCACTCTCATGGCCCCTGCAAACATTACCACATAAATTGTGTGAAATAGTTGGGCCTCAGCCTTTGATCTGCATATTGCCGGGAGCACATCCTGCAGCCTTATTAGCCACTGCTCCCCTATCGGCCTTCTATTATCTGCTAGCCCTTGTCTCAACCTGCTCCATCCTTGCATCATTCTTCTGATGAGTAAAGATTTTGTCAGGTCCTTCCACCCCTTTAGACTGCAGATAACACTAATCCCTGCCAGATAGACTCCCATAGTGGTGTGGGCTGTGCCTTTTTTTCCACTGCTCCATGGTGAACATTCCCAACTGTTCCTCTGTGAGTGGCCTACTTACCTCCATCTGGTGCTCTGCCCTGAATGTTTGAAACACTCCCCAGGCCCCATCGTAGGCCCTCAGAGTCCAAGGCACCCAAGAGCTGCAAAACAACAGTTCTGCTCCTCCTTGCCAATGTCCCAGATGTTCATTGGAATGAGTGTTTTTAGTTCTTCCGCTGCCGGTGCCAGCCTCCAAAAATGGTCCAGCTGCAGACGGGAAAGGCTGTCAGCCAGGGTATTGTGTACCCCCTTCTATGTGTTGTGCTCTAAATGACATGTTCAGCTGCAAAGCCCTTAAAACTAAAAGTCGTAATACCTGCATGACTGTACCTGACCTGGCTCTCCTGTTGTTCAGAACATCCATCACTGCTCTATTATCACACCAAAATGTCACTTTTCGATCCCGTAATTCCTCCCCCCAGACCAAGGTACATGCCCATATGGGCATAATTTCTAGTAATGTTATATCTTTCACCTTTCCCTCCTTCACCCAACTGGCAGGCCAGGGTTCTGTGAACCATCTACCCCTTAGGTAACCCCCCCATGCCTAGCCCCCAGCAGTGTCTGTGTAGAGGTCGAGGTCTGTGTTGTATAGCCACTCCTCTTGCCAGAAAGAGCACCCATTGTGATCTCTGAGGAATTCTTCCCAGATTTTAAAATCCTCCCTGACACCTTGCGTCAGATCTACCCAGTGATGTGGTCTGGTGACCCCTGCTGTAACCCTGGCTAACCTCTTTGTGAATGCCCTTCCTGGTCAGATGGCCCTGCATGCGAAATTCAGGTGCCCCAGTACCTGCTGCACCAATTTTAGTTGTACCCGTCTCCTGCTGGTATGTACCTGGATTAGTTCCTTCAACTTCTTTACTTTTTTGTCTGGTAGTCTAAATACTTCATTCGGGACATCTATCTCGATCCCCAGAAATTTCATAACCCTGCTGGGGCCCTCTGTTGTTTTCTGGTGCCAATGGGACCCCTAGCTCCCGGCACAATTCCTGAAACTTACCCAGCATCCTCTGTGTCTCCAGTTTTCCCTTCCCAATGAAAGGAAAATCATCCAGATGATGGATGACTGTCCTAGAATACATTTTTTCCTGGAATATCCACTGCAAACAGGTGCTGGACACCTTGAATGTAGCACATGCTGTGGAACAACCCATTGGCATTGCTTTTCCAAAATAATACTGTCTCCCACTTTTAAAACCCAATGGATCCCAGTCCTCCCTCCTAACCGGAAGCAGTCTGAAAGTGGACTTAATGTCCATTTTTGCCATCCATGCATCCTCTGTATCCTGGATTATCCAGACTACATCCTCTAGTGTCGCATATGTCACCTTACTATGTTCCTCACTGATGAAATCATTCACCTACTCCCCTTCTGGATAGGACAAATGGTGGATCACCCTGTACTCTCCTTCTTGTTTCTTGGGTACCAAACCCAATGGCGAGATCCGTATGTTTGGCAATGGGGGGGTGTTAAATGGGCCCTCTACCCTACCTGCTGCCTTTTCTTTCTCTATCTTTTGTCTTAGCATTTCCTCCTTTCCTTTTACTGACCCAAGGTCGCTCGCCTCCCTCGCTTCCTTGGGTCCCCTACTCTGTAATGAAAAGCCTGTGTTAAAACCCCTTAAAATCATATCCCACATGCTCATGTCCAGATATCTGTCCAGGCAAACTGTCCATGCCTTCAAGTTGATGGGGGTTCTGGCCATGCCAAACTGTTCCCTGTTGTGCCCCCCACCACTCCTCCCTTATCCCTCCCTCTCATTTTGCCTGACCTTCTTCCCTCATTGGTGCTGACCCCATTTCCATTCCCCCTACCCCACCCTCCCTGTTCCATGTTTGCCCTTAAACACCTGGCCATCTCAAAAAACTGTTGATCTGATCCTTGCCCCCCATGCTCCTGTGCTCTCTGGGCCCATGTCATTCTACATTTGTTTGCCGGGTGCCCTCCTCCGCATTTTGAGCAAGCATGCCGGAAATGACATTGAGTCCATGAGCAAAAGGCCCTGTTATAAGCCCAGCAACATCTCTGGGGCGTAAACCCCTTTTTGCCTCACTCACCTTCGGGTGTGGACTGATCTGTTACATAATCCGTCCACAAATCTATCTGCTTGGTATCCCATCTCACGTCCCCAAATTATGCCATTCTCTGCTGAAAACATTCATCATAGTATAACCACCCCACCCAGCCCTTTGCTTTTGCTCTCCATATTATCAATGAATAAGTAATGAGCTGGATGCCCAGCTCCAGCCTTTTTTCCCGAATGATGGCTGAAAAAATGGCAAAACCTAGGAACCATCCATCCCAAGTCTTCTCTTTTGTGAACTTGTCATCCTCTTTTTTTTCCTAATAGCACTATGGCCGCTGCCATCTCATTCTTACCTATGCCCTCAGTTTCCTCGTACTTGGCTGCCACTTCCCGGCTCACCAAAGTGAATATGTCCACGTATTCCCCTTTCCATTTTTTTTCCTTTGTAGCCAATGGCACATGCTCGCCTATCCTCATCCCAGGTGCACCTATCTCTCGTGTACCTTTCCTTCTCTCCTGTCCCTTTCCATTCTTTTCCAGCACCTCCTTTTTGGTCCTAATCTCTGCTAGAGCCAATTCCATCTGCCCCAGACCTCCTGTCCCCAGTGCTGCCACAATTTGCCCTATATATTCTTTTATACTGTCACCCACCGCACTGGATGTGTTACCTGTAACCTTGTCTGGGCCATGCTGCCTGCAGTCCTCCAAAGTTCCCCTTGCTTCTCTTTGTGGTTGAGGTGGAGGGTGAGCTACTGGGGTCTGTGGAGGGAACAACCCATTCTGGGCATCATGTCTGGGTTCAGCCGGGGAGATCTCCCTTTGATCTGGGTGGGTACTGGCGTCACCGGGTCCACAGGCCACAGAGGTACTGGATCAACCGCATTGGTGGGCCCCTCTATCGTCAGTGGTACTCTAGTGGGGCTATGTAACCCTTCGGCTGGTCATTTCCCCCGACACCTTTTCCCGGGCCTGCTTTTCTCTTCTCCCTGGGTCTCCCTGGTTCCTCCCCCTCCACCAGTTCCCACATTCTGTTTGCCTTTTCTGCCAATTCAATTGTAGCCTTGTAAGCATCTTCCTTTGATGGCCTGCTCTTCTTTGGTGCCATATCTGTCTTATCTTTGCTCTGTGAAGACAACTACAGGAAGAGAAAACAGGGTTATTTGTATATCTGTACCTTTTTGTACACCTTCCTCCTGTCCTTCTCACCACACGCCCCCTTAAAAACAGACTGGGCCACCAGTGAATGTCCCCATCCTGTTTGACACCCCCCTTGTCATCCACTCAAGTGCCTCCTCTTATTTATAATTACAAATATATTATATATATATTTTTGGAGGAGCCTACCTCCTGCCTGGGCTGACCAGGGCACCACCAGTCAACATCCCTACTACTCAGGAAATGGACGCACTCACGTGGTCCCATAATTAGCCCCTTTTATATTCCTGCCTGTGCCAGCTTTTTTTTTTTTGCAGTACTCAAAGGGAAACAGCCCCATAAAAAGGTGAGGGCACTGCTTCTAAGGCGACCACCTCCCAGCGTGGAATGTCCACAGGAGGTCCCAGGTCATGATCCCTCTCCCTCTGTCCTTGGCCTCCCCCCAGGCCCCTTACATTCCCCCCAGTATGCCTCAACAAAGGCCCCCCTGAGCTGTGGAACTCATCCTATCCCTTGGGCATGCTTTTGTCCCATTCCCCCAGCGGCATGTGACGTCACGCTGCGTGGTCCCCAACCTAATCACTCTCCTTTGCTCCCTGGCTTTTTCCAGGCCTACTCCCCTCATTTGTCACCCAAAAATGCCCTTGCCCAACCCCAGTAGCCACCCCAGCCCCAGGAGAGTGCCTCCCCTCTGCTACCCCACATGGCATGTGACATGCCACGTGGTCCATGTGTTGGGGCCTCTTCCAGCCTACCATCCCTTCCAGGCAACCCAGAGGCCATAAAACCACCACAAATGCACAAAGCATGATACAAGGATCCTTACACCCCCCCACGCGGCGTGTGATGCTTGCCACGTGGTCCCAGGATCTTGCTCACCCTTCCCGGCTTCCAAGCATCTTTCAGACCTCCTGCTCCCAACAGCAAATGAAAACAGCCACCCAGTGCCTACTTAGCCCGAGAAACAAAAAGCAAGTGCCTGTCTAGCAAACTCCATGAGGCGTGTGCCTCACGCCACACCATCCATGGCTCAGGGCCTCTTCTAGGCCTACCCTTCCTCCCCAGGCAACCAAACAGCCACCACAGCACCAAACCAGACAAAAAGGGGGGTTTCTACAAACCAACACGCGGCGTGTGATGTCATGGCACGTGGTCTCGGCATGCGCTCGCTCCCCCCCCATCTCCATGGCCTCTTCCAGGCCCCCCATTCATAGCAGGCAGGCAGCCACACAAATGGTTAAATCGCCACAAAATGTGAAAACCAACAAAAATGCTTTGCTACTCCTCCCTACAAAATGCGCGTGGTGCCCCACCATGTGTTTCCTGCTCTCACATTCTCTCCACTGCTCAGGGGCTCCTTCAGTTATATCAATTCTTAGCAGCCAGCAAAATCAGTCCTCAAAATCCTACAAGGCATCACAGTAAGCAAAAAATCTTTCCAACTAGACCCCCACGAGGTGTGCACATCACCCCATGTGGTCCTAGGTTGCTCTCTCATCCACATTCTGATCCCCATCACTACCAGGATCCTCCACATTTGCTCCTACTGTAACATGTTCTGTCTTAATACTGTATATATATTCTTCCTCTCCTTCTTTTTTTTTTTTGAAAACTTCAACACATCGTCCTGCCATATCATCTTTTTGTTTCCTTACCTCTCTCTCCTGGTGAAACAAACCTCAAAGAATTTGCCAATCTGACATGCTGCAGTTGATGTAGATCAAAACTCCAGCAAAAAGTGGCTGAGGCCCCCTTGTGCTGTCCCTTATGTACCTCCCTTCGCCCCTCCCCATCCTGTTACCTGCCCCATTGTTCTGGCCCTTAGCCCCTCCCTTTCCTTTCCCCTTCCCCTTCTGAGCACAACCATTCTATGCAGGAGGGAAGGGGTGCACCAGGACAACATGGTCTGCCCCTTAAAGGGCAAACTCCAATATCCAAAAACTGATTAGCCAAGTTAGAGCTTTTACCCAATTTCATCCCTATTACTGTGAACAACAAAGATTGTAATAGTTGCTTGATTTCCAGAGAGCCATAAAGAACCTGCACATTCCCTTTTTTACCTCAAGGCACTTTTATGCCATATTAACTGTCATCACCAAATCTTCATCTAGAATGTTCTGCCTTTCTATTGTCACTTCTTTTGACTGAGTTCTAGTTAGCTAACCAAGTCCCGGTTGATTTCAGTAGTCTTTTTGATTTATTTTTCTTTTTTGGGATATCTTTCCCTTACTCAACTGCAAAAAATACTACTGAATTAGAACCAGTAATGTTTCATTTATTCATGCTGCTGACTCTCAATAAGACATCTTGTACCAAAGAATTTCCTAATGCTTGAGAATATTCTTGTCCTTGACTTCGATGCTTCCTTCTCTTACCCTTTTTATGTTTATATTTTAGGGTTTTTTTCCCCTTTAGTTTTAAATTAGTTCCCCAAATATGGAATTTCAGCTACTTAATGTAATGTTATGTTCATATGCTGATTCCTTAGAGTCACAATCAGACCCCAGTTCTCCTTGTATCAATTCTTTGAATGTATTTCTAATTAGTGCATCATGATGAGCAAGTGTTGATTTTAAAACTGTTATTTCATCTCTTAGAGTTTAACGTTGCTCTAAGCACTACACATTAGCCATGTTGGGGTCTCTCAATGCCTCTATCTACTGTATATTTGTTGAAAGGTACAAGATAATTTCTAACAAATTCAGAGGAACAACTATACTTGTCACTTATAAGCATATTTCCATCATTTAAATTTTCATCTGGTCTTAAATTATTTTCTCTTACTGTGATTGGTGATCTCTCTAGGGAGTCAACTGACTGCTCAATTCTAATAACTGACTAGGGGAAAGGTTCCCAATCAGATTCAGTTGGTGTTCGAGGGATGATTCTATCATCATTCATATTACCTAAAATTAGGCCTAAATTTTCATTATTTTAACTTTGTAAGAATTTTCTGCAGAATCAGAATTTAAAACACTGTGCAAAGATCTATTAATAGCTGTGCACGTTTCTCCACTACAAACAATTAAAGAAAAATTCTCTCCATCTTTGTCATAATCTTTGATTGCTTTACAACATTACTTTCTGGCCTCTGTTGGTGAGGAATTGAGGCACCTATCAAGCTTTCTGTGAGGCCCTGATAAAATTTCCTCTATTCTTTCCTCAATAATTAAGGAGGTGTTAGAATCTAGGGTTGTGTTTTTAAGTTTTTTTATCATAATTTTCTTCTCAATTCCCCCACTCTTGATTTATTTAATTATTTTGCTGTTCTTGTGTGTTTGTCTGGATCTGAGAACCACAGGGTGCATTGTTAGGTGGGTAGGTAATTGGTTGAAAGGCAGGAAAGAGGGAGTAGTCATCAACAGGGAGAAGTCAGAGGAGGGGGCTGTCACTAGTGGTGTACCACAGCTCTCTGTCCTATGTTCGGTATTGTTTAATGTGTTCAACAGCAACATTGGGGGTTAGCATTCAGGGTAAGCTAGCCTATTCACAGATGACACAAAACTAGGTGGGAGAGTGGATAGTGAGGATGCAGTTATGAGCCTGTAAAAAGATCTTCAGAGGCTGGAAAAATGGGCTAGTATCTGGCAGCTAAAATGTAATGCCAAGATGTGTAAGGTGATGTACCTGGGTAAAAAAAAAAAACTAGAACTGCTTATTGGATAGATGGGATCAGACTCAGTGTTTCTCAGGAAGAGAGAGACATGGGTGTCATCATCTGTGACACTCTTAATCAGACCAGGCAGTGCACCAGCTTACAGTAAGGCCTGCAACATGTTAGGATGTATTGGGAAGGGGGTTGACAGCAGGAGTAGGAGGTAATTCTACCACTGTACAGATCCCTAGCAAGGCCACACCTGGAGTATTGTGTCCAGTTTTGGAGCTCCCACCTAATGAAGGGCATAAACAGATTGAAAAAGGTTCAGAGGAGAGCCACAAAAATGATCCAGGGCCTTCAAGAGCTTCCATAAGAGGGATGTTTCTATGTTTCCCTGGCCCCATTGCAACATTTTCAGTTTGTTCTTGGATAACTTCCATCTCTACCTCTGGCAATGATCCTTTCTTTCTTTTTGTGCTAACAACCATGTCCTCTTTCCACTCAGTGAATAAACAATAATTATTGTGTCTGTCAATCAAGGTATTGCTGTCTTAACGCATGATATTTGTGGGGAAAAAATGCAGCAAATCTCATTTGAAATGGCAGCTCAAAAACAACTTTTACCAGCTCAAAAACATTAAAGTTTATGACATTATTTAGAATCATATTATTTTAAAATCCAAACAAACTATTAAACAGTGTGATCTATATTCTTTCACATACTCAGAATTATTTTTATTATTCTGTATTTCTGATTCTGCCGTGGTTTCTTTATAGTGACTCAATCTCACCCTGGAGTCAGACATAATTAGCATTACAAATATCTGCTCAGATTGAATCTATAAATGCTTAATTATCAGTATGCAAACTAGAGAAAATGAGGAATAAGGACTACCCATTATTCCTTCATCTCACAAACAAGAGAGTCATTTAAAAGTGACCCAAAGGCTAACATTTAGTTTATAGAGCGAGGAAGAGTATTGGCTAAAAGCACTGCAGCTTCTAGTAAGCATGTTCCCTGGTGTTGTAAAGCAACAAGTGCTGTGAAGGGCAGAACTTAAATAAGGTTCAGAGCATGCCTAGTGACAAAACCATAAGCATGCTTTTTTATTGCATGACACAGCTGAGAACACAAATTAAAAAAAGACCAGGGATCAGATTTTCAAATGTACTGACATGGCTGAGAGTCAAAGTCACTGTGCACAACACTCCAGTGCAGGGAAAATCCCCCACACCTGCAAAAATGCAATTTTCTTCATTTTAAACACAAGGGCAGCATTTCCCTTTTTTTCACAACTGCACAAAAAACAAGCATTTGTCAATGACGAATGTTTGCTTGCTGGTATTAACACTGGAAGTGCATGAGGTAGAGAGATGCAGAATAGGAAGGGCAGTGAAGTACTGAAGTGATGCCAACCCCACCGCCACCCTGCAGAGATGGGTGTGCCTTTGGATCATCACCTAATGGTCACACCATTTCACTTCACCATGTCATGCAGACACTGACAAGTATTGAGGTGTGCCTTGGGGTGTTCGGCTTTACAGTCACCCCATTCCATAAGGAAATATGCTGAAATGGGTGCAGTATAGGAGAATGGGGTAAACTGTGGGTCAAAGAGTCCAAGGTACACCTCAATGCCTGTCAGTGGCTGCAGGGTAGTGGTTGAATGGCATGCCTATTACAGCCAGCAATCCAAAGTCACACCCCTGTTACCAGTCAGTCTCTACAGGGTGAGATGTCATAGTTAGAAACCCTAATGGCCCAGGCGTTTGTTGATATTTGCACTCAAAATTTTCAACATGGGCTTTTTTGTCACCCCACCTCATGAAAGCATTTGGAACCTCTGCTCATGAGCAGTGGCAGTGTGGTTTTGTTAATCTGTCCTGAACATTGATGTCCCACAGTGATCATACCATTTTTGCCAGTCTTGCAAAACCACATTTCGGGCAGAATGTGAGAAATTACAACTATACTGTTCTTAAGGAGGTGTGCAAAAATGGCAATGTTGAAAATCTGAAGTGAAAATATTAAAAAAATTTTCAAACTTATGAGTGTGCGTGGAAACTGCGCAACAGATGCTCATAACATAGGCATTTTGTGGAATTTTGTCACCATGTTTTCAACATAGGTATTTTGGGACCTCTGCTCACGAACAGCATCACTGTGAGTTTCTTAATCTGTCCCAAACATTGATTTCCCAGAACAACGTGCCATTAGTCACCATATGTGGGAAAACACAGTTTGGGCAGGATGTGAACAATGACAGCTGTACTGTTCATTACGAGGTGTGAAAAAAATGGTGATGTTGAAAATCTGGAGTGAAAATAGCAAAAGTTCTTGAAGTTACGAGCGTGCATGAAAAATACACAGCATGTGCTCGTAACAGTCTTTGTTTTGGAATTTGCTCACCAAATTTGCAACATAGGCATTTTTGGGAGCCTGCCTCATGAACAGTTGCACTGTCATTGTGTTAATCAGTCCCATAAGGCGATTCGGCACAGTGACGACGGAATCACCTGTCAGGGCCAAATAATGAAATGACAGTGACTGAATTCATAAGGTTGGGTCCCAAGAACCCCATGTTGCAAATGTGGAGCACAAATGTGGAAAAATGGCCTAGATATCCACCTAAGTTGAAAAAAAAACAAACATTTATACCATTTTATAGATTACTGGTATTTCTTCAGTTCGCGGTCAGCTTTGAAGAGTGCAGACGTGTTCCTTGTCCACTGAAGACTGGGTACCAAGGCAACCAACAGGATTTATTTAAGTTAAAGTATCGAAAAAATACATATTTTGAATATGGTGAGGTGTTCAGGTTTGGAGGCCTCATCTCTAATTAAGGACCTAGGCAGGGTGGAGGCAGTTCAAAAAAGGGCAACAAAGATAGTGCTGAAGATGCACCAAAAGTCTGATGAGGGGAGAATGGGAGATCTCAGTATCTATACCATGGAGGAGAGAAGAGACGGGGAGATAGGACAGAAACAATTATCTAAAAGGCATAAATAATGTACTGGAGCTGGAGGGTAGCATCTTTAATCAATCAATCAATCAATCAATCAATCAATCAAAATCTTTATTTATTCAGGCGGACATCATTGAGCAAAGCTCATTTACAAGATGGACCTGATAGGTTGAGGAACAAAATAAGGGTACAAAAGCAGACATATACAAAAACACTTCCATATAAACAGATACAAAAATATAAACATATTTACAAACAAGGTAGCCAGGAATTAATGGCTCCAAAGCATGCTAGACCAGACAGTTATGATTGAAGCCTAATAAAATGTTAGAAGCAGCCTCGAAATGAAAAATGACATGGGCGGGTTGGTGGGAGTTATGGATAGGGACTTAATCTACTAGTAATGATTAAGTGGGGTAAGTAAGTGTGAGGGGTAGCAGTGGAGGATTTGGTAGGGGGTAAAGAATGTGATAGGACTAGGCTTTATGAAAGCAATTGCATTTCTCTGGGAAGAGACTTGTGTGAAGCTTTTAAAGGATGATAGAGGTATATAGGTGGTCAGCTTTAGGGTCTTCTGCAGAGAATTCCATGCCAATGCTAGGGAGTAACTGATTGCAGATCTCCCATGTCGGGTGCAGGCTTTTGGTAGTTTCAAAATGATGAGATTTGTTGCTTCTTAGGGCATATGACCTAGCTGAAGCCAGAGTAAAGCAATCTAAAATATAGGATGGAAGTTTGTTGGACAGGGCCTTGTATATCCATAGTGCAGCATTTTATTCCTTCTAAGGTGTAAGGATGTCAACCAACTGCAGCATAAAGAGAGAGTGATGAGTGTTGAATGGAAGATCTGTGATGAACCTTAGAGCTCTATGATACAAGGTATCCAATTTACTTAAATATGAAATAGTACAGTGGCCATAGAGAAATCCGCATAGTCGATAAGTGATAGAAATGAGGCCTGGATTATTCTCTGTCTTGAATCCCTGGTTAAATAATGTTTGATTCTGAAGAAAAGGCCAAGCCTCTGACGAAGTTTTTTCAGAAGTTCTTCAATATGCTGAGTATAATCAAGCCTGTTGTCAATCCATACCCCTAAATATTTGAATTTGTCAACATAGTCAAGGCTTTCTCCAAGAATGGTGGATAGTTGGGGAAGATTGCTTGGTGAGAAGGTGTTGGTATAGTAATTAGTGGAGAAGAACATAGCTTTTGTCTTCTTTGCATTAAGAAGTTTTTATCAAGTAGTTGGTACTGCAAAGGAGAACTCTGATTGTAGTATTCACAGGCCTTTGAAGGTGATGGGTTACTAACATATAAGACAGTGTCATCTGCAAAGAGGTGAACATTGGCTTTTGTGAGGTTAGAGTCAATATTGTTAATGTAGATGGCAAAAGGATAGGGCCCAGAATAGATCCTTGAGGTAGTCCTCTTAGGAGTGGTTTTGATGAGGAAAGGTTGCCTTCATTTTTCACCTGTTGCATTCTATCAGTGAGGTAACATCTGAACCACTTGAGAGAGGGTGGATCTAGGCCTATGGATTGCAGTGAAGAGGTAACAGCTCATGATCCACTGTGTCGAAGGCTTTGCTTAGGTCAAGAAATACAACACAGACGTTGTTCTTTTGTCTAGCTCAGTTTGCCAGTCATTTGTGACTTTTGCCAATGCAGAAATGGTGCCATGCCTGGTCCTAAACCCAGATTGAGCAGGGTTCAGGAGATTATTAACATCGAGGTAGTCTCTTAATTGGATGCTCAATAATTTTTCTAGCATTTTGGAAAGCACTGGCAGGATGGAAATGGGCCTGTAATTGTTGAGGTCCATGGGGTACCCTGATTTTAGGAGGGGAAACACTTGTGCTGTCTTCCACAGCGAAGGAATAGAACCAGAGGCTAAGGAGAGATTGAAAAGATGTGTTAAGGGAACTGCAAGCACATGTAATGCAGTTTTTAGAAAATAGGGGTCAAGAGAGTCTGCACCTGCGCTTTTTTTAGTGTCCAAGTGCAGTAATAGGTCCTCTACTTGCTTCAGTAAAATTGGTTTAAATGAGAATGAAGAATCAGCCCTCTGAGCCTCATTAGACTGGGATTTAAGTTGTGACCGCAGATGATTAGCTGGAGAGGAATCGAAAGCAAGGCCAGCCGTTGTGAAGTGAGTGTTGGATGCATTTAGTATTTCTTGTTTGTTGGAGATAGTAGCCTTATAAAGGTGCACTTGAGGTGGCAGAGAAGTGCTAGAGTCTTGCCCTAAGATCCCCTTGATGGTGCCCCAGAATTTAGCAGGGTTGTGGTAAGAGGCATCCAGTTCAGCTGAGTAGAAAGCAGCATTAGCATCCCTTACTTTTTTGGTGTAGCTATTTCTTGCTTTTCTGAACAGCACCCAGTCATTTGGATCTTTCGTCTTCCTTGCCATTTTCTATAGCTTATCTCTCTGAAGCAGTGCAAATTTAAGGTCGGCTGAAAACCAGCGGCAGGATTTGTTTTTCGTTCTAACACTAGTGATTGGTGCATGAGTATTGAGGGCACCTATAATTATGCTGTTTAACACCTGAAGTGCTAATTCCACAGAGTCTGCAAGGTAGAACTCCTGCCAGTGTGCAGAGTGGCATATATCATGGAGATATCCCTCAATGTTGAAGTTTTTTTTAGATCTTCTCAGGAGGAATTTTGCTGGGTTAGCTGGTTTGCCAGATGATTTAAGAAAAGGAGATGTCCAGGAATGATGGCCCATGGCATGACATGAAGTTGGAAGGTGGTGGAATAGAGTAAGCAGTAGTGTGAGGAAGTATTTCTTCATGGACAGGATGGAGGATGCATGCAATACAGTCCTAGAAGAGCTGGGGAGGGGCAAATGCAGTAGGGTGATTCAAGCATGCATAAAAAAGGTATTGGGTAGCAGCTAGCAATAGAAATGAGAACATAGTGCCTGAGATCAAGTAGTGTCTGCTGCTTTTACAGCAGGCAGGGAAAATGTGCAGACTAGATTGACATAGTCGTGGTCCTTGTCTGTCATCAATTTCTATGTTTATATCATTAATATGTAATAGCCCAGATTTAAACCAACTGTATCTGACATGCCCTACCCAATGCAACCTTCACGTGTGTGCCAGAAACTCCAACCACAATCATAAAAAAAGAAAACATCTACATCGATATTGTGTAAAACAGCAAAAGTGTTGCTACCTGTGAGCAATCAATTCACGAACAATACCACCAACAGCTTAATCTGGTTCAACTGCCATTGGTTACCATCTGAATCCCCTTTCGCCAGTCACCCCTGAGAAATGGAATTTTAGTCTCAGTGGGCCTACCAGGTCAACAAAATTGAATAAATAAATTAATTAATTTATAAACAACACCAGAAAAGCACATCTGGGGCACTAAAAACCAGATCAACACTACAGAAATACTTCAGAAAGTATTAAAGCTACATGGCCTTTAATTTCTTTCACCTCTCCAAGAGCTTAGATAGGAAAACACAATTGCTGAAACAAACTGATGGCGACCAAGAAATACTTCTTTTGAAAGAAGCAGCTATATGGTGCTTCGTCTTATATATTTGGTGTGCTGTGATTATGGACAATAGTCTTTAGTAAATGAAATACTTGGATCAGAACCATTATATGGTTGCATGCAATATCAAAATAAGTTAATCTCATTAAAATGCTGGTAGCATGGTGAGAAAAGTTGCAAATTACACCATTCAACTAAATCAAGCTTTAATTACAGTGCTTGCTTTTGAGTGACAGGGGAGGTTTTCCTTGTATACAGACTTTAAATCTGCATGGATTTTGATTCAAATGTGTGAAAAGTTTGGGTGACCTTGCTGATTATAAGCTTGAATGTTCTGTGGGGGTTGGTGACAATGATCACTTACTTCTTAAAAAGAGATAGACGACTTGTCACCAGAACTACATACCACATATCAGACAAAGCAGCCCAAAAAATATTACATACATATATGTCTGTAAAGATGCTGGTAAAACAGATTATATGTAAAACAGATTAAGCATATTTCAAAAGTCACCTCTGTAGAGAAAAGAGAATTCCAACCTGTCTCAAAAAAAGTGCTACATTTAGTAAAAAATCTATTGCATAATGCTGTGAAAAGCTATTTTTGTGTGGTCAGCATTCAAAAGGTATCTTTAGTTGGTCAGCATATGAACTTGCCAGCAGATCACCATATGGTCTATCTAGTCTGCTCGACTGTGCAGCACTTCAGCCCATTAAACTGCAGCAGTCCCTCCCATTAACTCTTCCCTCCCCCAACTGCAACCCCTTGTGTGCACTTTCCCCTTGAATTTGTCCCATCTCCTCTTGAAGCACCCCACAGTCTGCACTAATACGAGTTGCTCAGGCAGTGCATTCCACCATTACCACTCTTTCAGTGAAGTAGTGCCTCCTCCTTTCCCTCCTGAGTCTGCCCGCTTTAACTTCAGGGAGTGCCCTCTGGTAACTCTTCCATTCTGGAGAGTGAACCCACCCTGGAAGCCTACTCTGTTCATCCCCTTCAGGTACGTGAAGGTCTCGATCATGTCCCTTTCTATCTTCTGCACTCCAGGGTATACATGTTGAGCTCTTTTAGTCTTTCTTTGTAAATTCTATCCCTCAACCCCTGGATCATCTCTGTTGCTCTTCATTGCACTGCTCCAGTAGTTTGATATCCCTTTTCAAGGAGAGACACCAGAACTGCACACACTACTGCAAGTGTGGCCTCACCAGGGACCTATATAGGGGCAATATGACTTTTGCTACATCTGGATGTAATCCCCCTGTTATGTAGCCTAGCATCCTGTTAGCCTTACCTGCTGTCTTCCTATACTGGGCCGAGTGATTTAATTCCCCAGTCACCAGCACCCCCAGATCCTTCTCCTCATTGGATGTGGACAGTTTGATACCATCCATCCAGTAGCTGTATCCTAGGTTTTTGGCTCTGAAATGCATCACTTTGCACTTCTTGGTGTTGAGCCCAAGCTGCCAGGTGTGTGACCACTCCTCGAGTCTTGCCAAGTCCTCCTGCAGTAATTTGCCACCCTCCTTCCCATCCACCTCAGCACAGATCTTGGTGTCATCGGCGAGGAGACCGATCTTATTCTTGATCCCAACTGCTATGTCTGCGATGAAAATGTTAAACAGGACTGGTCCCAGTACTAATCCCTGTGGGACACCACTTGTTACTGCCCTGAGCTCCGATGCCCCCCCCACTACTACCACCCTCTGTTGTCTGTCCCTCAGCCAGTTTTCTACCCATTGGGCTAGCTTCCACCCTATACCAAGACTCCTCAACTTGCAGGTCAACCTTCCATGTGGCACTAAATCAAAGACCTTGCTGAAATCCATGTAGACTAATCGACTGCATGGCCCTTGTCCAGTACCCTTGTGATCTAGTCATAAAAAAAAAATCAACCAAGTTTGTCTGACAGGATCTGCCAGTGATGAACCTGTGCTGTCTGTCATCTTGCAGATCATTATCCACAAGAAACTGCACCAGCCTTTCTTTGAGGATAGATTACATCAGTTTCCCCACAATTACAGTGAGGCTCAATGGTCTATAGTTCCCTGGTTCATCCTTGGGCTCACTTTTATGGAAAGGTACCACGTGCTCCTCACTTTAATCTCTGGGTACACATTCCGTATTTAGCGAGGTGTTGAACAGATCCACCAGTGGCTTTGCCAGGACCTCTGCCAGCTCCTTCAGCACCCTAGGATGTACTGTACCTCATCTGGTCCAGGTGCCTTGTCTACCCTCAGGGACCTAAGGCCTTCCAGCACCCTTTCCACTGTGATGACCTCGTCTTCGGTTGTTTCTCTCCCCATGTCTGTGCCCCCTCTCCCTCCAGGAATGGGCCCATCCCTCTCCCTTGTGAACATTGAACAGAAGTACCTATTAAGTACTTCTGTCTTCTCTGTCCTCTTATCTACCCACCCACCCACTGCCTTTCCTAATCTTAACTAGTTGATCCTTGCACTTCCTCTTTTCCCTGATATACCCGAATAAATCCTTTTCCCCTTCCTTAATCCCCTGTGCTAATTTCATTTCCCTGGCTACCTTTGCAGTCCTGACCACTCTGCTCACTTCTCTGGATTTTCTCACATAGTTCTCCCTATCCTTTGCCCTGTTGGTTCTCTTGTAGGTTTGGAAGGCCCATCTCTTATTCCTCACCTTCTCCGTTACCTCTCTGGTCATCCAGCTTGGATGCTTCATGCCTGATTACTTTTGCTGGCTCTTGACACAAGCATTAATGGATTCAATTAGTCCTAGTTGTATGATTGCCTATTTCTGCTCTTCATCCATGTCAATGTGAATGCCATCTACGTGTGTTCTCATTAATTACCCCATCCTGCCAAAGTCTGCCTTTCTGAAGTCCAAGACCTTTGTTTTTGTATTGTGGATCTCACTACCCAAACTGACTGAGAACCACACTGTGTGGTGATCGCTCCTAGCCAGTGGTTCCTCCACCCTTACATCTGTGACCTGTTCTCCATCCTGCTGCACTTCCTGCTTTTAAGAACACACAATAAAAGTATTAAAATTATATCATATGAAATGATTTAATACTTTGTTTGATTTTAAACGCAGGAGGCACAGTACATCTGCCAGCCCAGGCAAAGAAATCATATACTGCTGACTAACCACTCAAATGATTACTGAAAGGAACAGTACAAATGGCATAAGCATTGCAACCTTTCAAAGTGCTTGTGGCTTTTCCATCTTAAGAGCAAATACAGAAATACAGAATTCCCTTTATTTAAATACAGTGTGTTATAGGACTAGTCAGACTGCTAGCACTGCAATAGAGCATTTTTTTTATTAGTATGCTTGCTGACTAAAGTGCAAATTCTGATTAGAACATTGGTTGGAACCAATGCTACTGTTGGAATGTGCACTTTAATTAGAATGTAGAAAGCACATAATCACCTGCTCTACTGCGAACAGTCTGACTATTCCTGTAAGACATCATATTGAAACTGAGCAGTTGTAGCACACAATTCAGTTCATCCTGCCCCCCAACGTGCACACAGACACAGCAGCTTGCACTGGCCAATTTAAACCACTATGCCTTCTATTACAGAGCAGGAAACACAAGTTAAGCACCTACCAAAAAAAAAAAAAGAGTAGAATGAAGGCAAAGCACCCGTCTTGGTCTGACTCTGTATCTTCTTCCAGGCAGGCTGGCAGTCATGCAGTCACAGTCACTGGCGGCTGCTGTGGGTGGTCTGCGGTGGACAGCAGTGAATAGCTGGCTGCTGCTTAAAGAAAGATTTTACTTTATTAATATGAAATTATTCCATTATTAAATGAATTGCTAAGTTTCAATACAGTGTCTGACAGGAATTGTCAGACTGCTGGCAGTAGTGTAAGTGATTTTTTAATTGTGCTAGAGTAGGAATGTGCACCTGAATCAGAAAGCACACTAAAACCTTGTTTACACTACCATATCTGCAGTGCATTAACCCATCCACAGAGGTTAATCTGCCTCAGATGTCACCGTGTGAACACTCACTGTTCCACCTCAGAGTGCCTTCGCTTGAGTTTTTGGCAACGCAGCAAGAGAGGGATCACCATGCGACTTGAAAGGATTAGCCCAGTGTGTGAATCCGATTTTGTGCTGCATCCATTGCACCTTGTAAATTACCTGTCGTGCTGTGGACTCCTGGCCTCTTTTGTGCCAGAAGCAGGAAGACCGCGAGTGTTTACTTCCCCACAAGCCCCAGCAGTTCATTGTCCCTTGACTGAACAAATGAAAGAACGGTACAAAAAGAGCATAAATCCGAGGTCAGTGTCTTTTTTTTTTTACGGTGGTAGGGTGCTGGTTAGCATACGCGTGGAACGGTGTATTTCACAAATATTAGCTTTTGTGCCAGCACTTCCTGTATATTGGAAGGCTTGGCAAGCACCAGATGCGACGTGTGAGGGAGCACGTCAGAGCCACATCACACACCCTATAATCACCCACCACAGCCACCAGTGTAACTTGCATTGGAGAATGGGGATGCATGTAAATGGAGACACAGTGGATGCACAGACAGCTCAGTGCACTAGGAGCAGCGCAGTGCTCAGTTCGCAGCTGCGGTGTAAACACGGCTTAAGAAATCACTTACTCTGTCTGCTGGCAGTCCAACTATTCCTGTAAGACACTGAATTGAAACTGAGCATGGCTGCCTAAATGTAATGAACATGAAAACTCTACTAAATCATATAAACCCTCCGAGTACAACAAGGATAGGTAAAATAAGCAGTGGAGGTTTAAACTTTAAGTGTCAGTTGCTTATATTTTCTTGTATACAGATGAGAACTTCAAACCATAAACAAAGTGTTCTGCCTAATACATATATGAACTTTGTGCAGCTGCTGTAGATACAGTACGTATCTACTGCAACTGCTCCAAGTTTATACATCTTTACTAATCCTTTTTTTAAATTTGATGAAATATAAAAACTACTATTAGCGGCGTCTGCTAATAATATATTGCTATTGGCACAGAATTAACAGCAATCAGCACAAATAGGTGGGCTACAAAATGGCAGAGAAGAAAACCAGTGCCTATGGTGAATTTCATATCAGCTAGCTGACAGTTAACTGTTAACTGCCTTCAGTTAATTCTGCAGCATTTCTTTAGCCATAACAAACCCCTAACCCCCACCTCAGGGTCTATCCCACACAAAAAACAAGTCAGAGCACACCCTGAAACCCACCCCAACTCAAAAAAAGGGGTAACACAAACATTATTGATGCAGTGAGTGCTCTTTTGCTTTTCAAACAACTGAACTAATAGTCTAACTGCATGATGTACAGGAGTATAGAACCAGGTGGCACAAGAGTTCAACAGGAACATAATAACTATGCAGCATAAGATAAAAACATTGAACATATGCTCAAAGAGCTCCCAGTACCATTTGCTACTAAACAACTGTTTTTTTCAGCAGGAGAGTCAGCCCTGTCACTGTTTTGTACCACATAGGCCCTGTCCACACTACACTTGAAAAAGCTGTAATGGTTTCAGATTGTTACATACTGTAAACATTACAGTGTGTCCACACTGCCAGTGAACAGTGTGGGTAACGGTTTGAAAATATTACAGTCTGTCCACACTGCGTGCGATAGTGTGCATGGTCTCAACCCCATAGTAGCAGTGCACTTCCCATGGTGCATTTGGTGATGACAGCTGCATTTTGAGATGCCCTCCTACATGTCCTATGGAGTACTGTGCATATGGTACAGTCATATTATGTAAAAAAACATATTTCACTGTTATGAGATGCACTTATGTTGTGGAGATGACAGAGAAAGGTTCGAGGGAGGGGGAGATCCGTATATTGGAATCAGGGGCCTCATCAGTGAGAGGGAGAGACAGAGAGAGAGAGAGAGAGAGAGAGAGAGAAGGGGAGTAACGGCATCAGTTCTGCCAGTATTATGGCATTTGGGCACAACAGACATTCATGTACTGCTGCTGTATGGCTGAATGCAGACCCTCTACTACTGCCTTCAGTGTTACTCACTGCTCCACTGTACAGAGTGCCACACGTCTATTGTCCACCACAGCAGTGCTCCCCAATGCACTCAGGAGTTCCACTAATGTATGTGTTCACTACTGGCACTGCTCCACAGGTAGTATTGCTGCCACATCACACATGGGCAGGCAGGGTACTCCCAACACTCGGCACAGAGAGAGCAGTCATCAAGGACAGTACATGGATACCATCAGGAGGTAGCCCTCAAGGAGACAAGTGTGGACAGAGAGGTAGGTTAGATGGGGACATAAGGGTACACCTGGGGGTGGACATACAGCTGTCAGGGTACTGTGGTATGGAGGCGTCCCAGTATTGCAGCCTACACCTATGCTCAACGCTACCATTTGCATATGTCCTGGTAGCCTCCAACCTCTCTGCATGCAGGGAAAGAGTGCTATAATGCAATGCATGCAGCTATAGTGGGAGATTGGAGGCTACATGGTGGAGCATTTAGACGCACACTGGTAATGTTATAGGACTGTAACCATTGTTGAAACTGTTGTTGAAACCACCTCACAACAGGTTTCTGTAATGGTTACGAAAACTCCTTCTGTAACATTGCCAGTGTAAATGCAGACTGTTACGGTAATGGTTTGACCCCTCAATAACATTACAGAGGGGTTTATATTTGGTGTAGTGTGGACAGGGCCTTAGTGTCTGCATAGCTGAGCAGCTATACAGTGTATCATGTCACTGATGTCAGTGATCACAGATAGGCTGAGATAGCAAAACAGTGCAAGTGTCCACAGTCTAGAAGATAATTTTTTTATCACGCATGTATAGTACCTCTGCTCTAAACACATATGAGATTGACCCATTCCTCATATGTCCATTCCCCTGAAAAAAAATAATCCATATGCCCACAAGTTCCGCAACTGTTGTTACTGTATATTATATAGTCCAAACAAACTTACTGACTGACTGCAGTGCTACTGTTAAGCCACGTTATTTATCAATTCTAATTTCCCTCGTCTCTTCCTAATCCTAGCATAGCAGCTATTGGCCCTCCCAAGTCCAGTTGAGATATCAAAAAGAGTGAGGGAACAGTAGGAAACAAAACACCAACCTATGGACAGCTTACAGCTAGTCTAGCTGGACTTGTCTGGGATGGTACTTCTCCTCGGTGGACTAAGAAGGCTATCTCAGCTCAGCTCACGGTTGCTGTGGGTGGGTTGCAGGTCCTGTCCTCCTGATGGGCCATCTTCCAGTCCCACTCTGTCTCAGCTATCTGCAGTGCCTGGAAGAAGTTGAAAAGAAATAGCTGCAGAAATAAAAAGTAATTGACAGTACAGCCACACTCGGTGGCTCAGGTTGGCAGCGCAGACTAGCCTGTGGTTGCCGGCTGTTGTGTAATGTGGGGTGGGCGGTCTTGGCTGCTCTCTCTCTCTCTAATATGGTTGCTGGGATGGGGAACGGAGGGAGTGGGGTGGACAGTATTCAGTGGGAGGGAGCTGGAGGGTCTAATTACCTGCCAGGACCAGGAATGGAGGGAGCAGCATGGACAACATGCAGTGGGAGGGAGTGGGAAGATCTACTTACATGCTGGGACTGGGAACAAAGGGAGTGAGGTGGACAGCATGCAGAGGGAGGGAGTGGGAGGCAGTGGTGTGCAATGACCTTTTTAACAAGGCATGCAATTACAAAGGCAAGGGGGTGCGAAAGCCTGAGCGGCCCCCAGAAGGCTTTCGAATTCTTTGCAATTTGTGATACATTATGAGGGTATTTTGACACAGTTTAGAATGTGTTTGCCATCACCACCATTGCTCCAGAGCAGGTGATACAGGTATGCCCTTGGAAGATCATTGATACCTGGCTGTGTAGTAAGTAGTTTTGTGCGAAACTGAAATATTTCATCAGGTGAATTATTTTGCGTAAGTAATGCATTACACAAAATATTTTACTGGGCGAAATGCAAAATTTCACCCAAGGTTGTAATTGAAGTTTCACCCCTAAGCCAGTGAAAGCTCATCTGTGGGCAAGTTTCACCACCTCGGGTGAAATTCCACCACTTCTGGTGAAATTTTTTCTCCCTCAGGTGAAATTTCTCCATTGGTGGTGGACTGGTGAGCTGGTGAAATTGCGGGCGAAATTGCAAAATTTCGCAGCATTTTCACGAAACAGTTCACATAATGAAATTACAGATTTTGCCACAATTTCACCAGTGAAATTTAATGTTGCTGCATCCCTAGTGGTAAGATGCATAGAACAGAGTCCTCTGAATGGGAGCAGCATCCTGTGGGGAACCAAACATTTATCAAGGGAAGACAAGCATCTGGCTGTGTTTATGGCAAGGTAAGCTAGGAAAGTGTCAAAGATCCTCCCTCCCTTTTTAGGAAACACTTCTGGCTCAGTGGCTGTCACTTTATTTTACTGAAGTCCTTGCTCGTGAATCAGAATCCAACTTCTCAAAAGTCAGGAATTCAAGCAAAGTACTTTTACAGAGAAAGTACACACAGTTTTATCTGAATCTTGAGCCTAAGCAGACTATAAAATTTCTCATTGAGTACCAGAGGGCAGCCTTCCTACAATGAGAAAAATGCACCCCCACCAAAATAAATATATTGGTAACCTAGACAACTTGCCTATATGGTCTTGTTTGAAAGGCAGACAATATAACATGGTGTTGTAATATGCAAACTAAAGGTCGAGGTGTGGGGCCCAAAGATCTTGGCAGGATAGAAAAGTAATACAGTACTGCCAAAACTTACATAATTACTTTTTTATCCTGCCAAGATCTTTGGACCAAGTACCACTTCGATAATGTACATATCACTATTAGCCTCAAATTAGGCATTACCCAGTGGTTTCCAGTATTTGTGCAAAAATTACAAAATATCTTAGTTCACATCTGGTATTGCACAACTTAATTCAACTACAGAGTACAAAAAGGAAAATTACATCAGTCTTTTCTAAACTTGTTATATTATATGCGCTGGTCTATGTTAAAGTGCTTCCATATATTTGCCCACAATATGATGTCCAAGCCAGTATTAAAAAATCAAATAAAGTATTTTGCTTTTGTAAACAAAATTGTTTACAATATATGTAATGTTTTGAAAAATAAAATTGCAAAGAAATAATAAACCAAATCTCCAACCTCCAATAGTTTTATTTCTTACAGCAGATAACATACCAGATAACATACAGCCCTATTTTTAAAGGAAACAATAAATCAAATGAAACTACCACTATATATAACATTCAACAGACAACTTTAGGAAGGGGTGATACCCAATGACTGGAGAATAGCTTCACTAATTCCAATATGCATAAAGAAAGGGAGTAAGAAAATATCAGGAATTACAGACTGATAAGTCTCACCTCGATGGCCTGTAAAACCCTAGAGAAAATACTCAAAACCAGACTGCAAAAAGAGATTATCAAAAAAGGACTAAATGATTTAAACGGTTTAAAAGAGAAGTAAACAGATTTCTATTGGGTAAGCAGGATTAAATTCACTCCACTAGTGTGGGGAAGACAGTCTCGGTAAAACCAAGTAAACAAAAATAAAAATATTGTTTCTCATGACGTGAGTCAGTTTTCTGAGTAAGCATCTTATTGTGTTAAAAATACAGTACTTGTCTTTGATTTGAGTGTGCTCTGCTAAAACATTTACTAAAAGTTTTCCTAATGGAAATGATTTACTTAAAGTTGGAGCAAAACTCGTTACTTAATGATAGGTATTTCATGAAATGATCCAGCAAAATATGGTGTTTTAATTGACTGGGAAAGGGAAAGGTGAAATTGTTTAACTAGGACAGACACAGTAAGCCAAAGCTTGATTCCAAGTGTGAGCTAGGAGCACAAGGAAGTTAACTGACTTGTTTAGGGTCACACAGTATGTGAGTAGGGGCTGTGGGATTCAAACCCAGGTTTCCAGGTTTGCAGCTCAGAGCCTTAAACTACTGCACTATAATTGATTATTTCAGGACTTAATAAGTTTGTGGAGAATAAACTTTAAATGGAGGCCAGGCCAGTGTCTTTACTCTGTTTTATCATAACGAAATGGCCTGCCTATGGTACTGTACAATTATCAATGTAGCATCTGAGGAGTTGATAACTTACATGTATTCTACTATGTGGAGCTGTGCTGAGGTCAAGGGATGACAAGTGCAGGAATATTATTTCTGTAGTTTCCCCCAGGGCAAGCAGCAAACATATTCTTTTGTACCTATCCATATGGTGCCTGAAGAAGCTGTCAACAGGGTTTGGAGAGCTTGCTTATGGTGTTCTCATGTGTTGCCCATGCTGCCAGAAGCACTCTACTTGGCATTCACACATCTTGCTTGTGAAGTCCAGAGAGGCTTTTTTGCATATGCTGTATTTATTAAGTTGAGTCCTACTGTATATTGCAGCGTCAGTGGCTCAGCAGGTAGCACACTCACCTCTGAGGCTGGAAGATCAGAAGGCTGTGGGTTCTATCACCACACCAGGCACTTGGGTTAATATCCTGACACTGCAGTGCAGTGTGGCATGAGGGGGGTGCTGCACTCCTGAGGTGCTGTCTTTCAGATGAGACATTAAACTGAGGTCTCTGGTGGTAGTTCAGGTGGATGTTGAAGATCCCATGGCGCTTCTCGAAAAGAGTAGGGAAATTTCCTTGGTGCCTTGGCCAAATTCCCCCCATTCAGTAAAATACCACCAGCAGCTTAATCTGGTTCAAGATCAGTTGGCATTCATCTGTATCCTGTCCCTTGGGTCGTGCCTGAAAACAGGCAGAATTTGTCTAGTGCACTTACCCGGTCAACAAAAACAAAATCAATAGATATTCTTCAGTGAGCAGCGGTGCTAGAGTCTTATACAACTGCACTGTTAGGTGCTTTTTTTAATGCTTTCCATATTTATTAATCATTTGTCACATTTTGTCTGTGAAATATAGTCTGTGAAATATCATACTCCAGCATGTGCAAAATACTTCAAAATATGCACATCTATCCTGGTGTGGTATCTAAATAATTAGGTAAATATTTTTTGTTTCTTTGGTAACCAGGTAAAGCTGATCGGTTACAAGTGTACAGGGGTAACAGGGGGAACACTGGGAGGTTAAGTAACTTGCTCAGTGCAACAAAACGTGTAAGTGAAGGTTGTGAGAATGAAAAATGTCTACTGAATGTATCAAACTTATTCACAGCTAATTGCTCTAACCTCTAAGCTATAAAATGTGTTCACAGTAACCCAACTGAGATGCAGCATCTCATTTTCCATGGGATTCATGCATCTACTTTAGAACTGGTTGGACTGAAGTACATGGAGGTAAAATGACTTGCTCAAGGTCATGCAGAAACCCACATTTGTTGCTCAGACATGGAGCATTATTATGGGAGCTGCAGAGAAAACAAGGGATGAGAAAAAAACATTTTTTTTTTTTTTAATATTAAGGTGTCCACACAATAGTATTGGGGACAGAGCGTACTGGAGCTGCAACCAGCAGTTGGAAAAGTGATGGCTGCTCCCTCTGTGTTTGACATCCTCTACTAGGGAATGAGTACCATTTAAAAAAACAGGAACAAATGAAAGAGCTTGCTGGAATCATACTTGTACTAAATATACCACCAGAATTAATTTTTTTTAGTGCACTGCGGGCAAACGTTACCGGAGCACTTGTAACAATGGGGAGGGGGGATAAAAGAAATATAACAAATTTTGCTCAGTCACCATACCTTTCAAATCTTTGCGTCTGACCTGTGGGACTGGAATGGTAAGCCTATATAAAGAAAGCTACTTATGTCCTGCTCACAAACTGCTATAAAACGTATTCTGTTTGTCTTATAGCAACTTCTGAGCAGGACAAAAGTAATTTTCTTTACATAAACTACCCGCTCCTGTTCTGTCCCACCACATTTCTGACCACCATTGCTTCCAATTTCAACAAATCCTCTTAATTTTTGAGAAAGGGGCCAAAGTTAGGGTAAAACTAGTAGTACTGCTTACCTTTCAACAGTGTTTAAACATGCTGCCTCTCACATTCGGAGACTGATTCTCTCTGGGGCTGACAGACCATCACTGCTGTCCACCACCACTGCTACTGCACTGGATCAAAACTTTTACAAATAAAAACTAAGTGACACTGAGAGGGGAAAAACATTAAAAAATAGAAAAATAGGCTGCAATGCTTGCCTTGCATACAACGAATGCATTCTGACTCACTGCCAGGAGGGTCTAATTACATGCCGGAACCAATAATGGAGGGAGTGGGGTGGACAGCACAAAGTGGGAGGGAGAGGGAGGGTTTACCTACATGCTGGGAATAGGAATGGAGGGAGCAGAGCAGACGGGATGCAATGGGAGGGAGAGGGAGGATTTACTTGCTCTCGGTTGCTGGGATGGGGAATGGAGGGAGTGGGGCAGACAGCACACAGTGGGAGGGAGTGCAAGGGTTTACCTACGTGCCGTGACTGGTCATGGAAGAAGCAGCGCAGACAGGACACAGTGGGAGGGAGCAGAAGGGTTCACATGCACTATGGTTGCTGGGATGGGGAATGGAGGGAGCGGCGTGGACAGCATGCAGTGGGAGGGAGCGGGAGAGTTAACTTGCTTTCGGTTGCCGGGAGGGGGAATGGAGTGAGCGAGGTGGACAACATGCAGTGGGAGGGAGAGGGAGGGTTTACTTACAGTGCAGGATGGGTGCCTGAATGGGAAACAGAGGGAATGGGGTGGACAGCACACAGTGGGAGGAAGCTGGAGAGTTTACTTGCACTCTTGCTCCTGCAATGGACAATGGAAGGAGTGGGGTGAACAGAAATGTCTCAGCAAGCAAGGCACGCCCTGCAATGACGAGGTGCTCCCTCATTGCAGTGGCCAGTGTCTTTCAGGCATGCCGTGCAATGATGCAAGCCACTCATGCCTTACAATGCACCTGGGGCATGCTCTTATCAGACAACAACCCACAGTCCGTTGTGTCTTATTGCTTACTTGTCAGTCTTAGACCTTTAATGGCCCCAGTTCCTTTCTACGATTTTGCTCATCCTTCCTTCTGTCCTTCTGTCCTTCTTTCCTGGGCCTTCAGCATTCTAACTTCTTTCTTCTCAAATTCTGATTTGGACTGCAATTTTAGTTTTACACAACTCCTTCTTTCTCCATTTTCTATTGCCCCTCAGAAACCCCACCAAGAAATACATGGACAAGTATGTGTGGGTGCTCAGTTTGGCAATCAATTTACTTAAATGTTCTCTTTTGTTCTTATACATTCATTTTGCATATTTCTCTGTTTAACATATTTACAAACATCCTCCATTGCATCTCTACATTATGCCATTATCATTTTTCCAATAATCCTTTTGTACATTTTTGTTGCCCAATTTCCTCTTATTTCTTCTATTCCTCTTCCTCCCCAGATGTATATGATGGGGGGCTGTTTTCTGTCATCCTCTTTCATTCCAAGGGGGTACAGGCGTACGCTCTGACCCCCTACTTTCTGTTGAATTTTTTTTATCTTTCTTACATGTTAATTTCTTTGTCCCCCAAACCAATTTACCTCCCTTTTTCTCCTTTCCCCCTCTCCTATGTTTCCAGCCTTCTGGCCTTTTATCTGCCATCCACCTTCAGCAGTCCAACAGCACTCACCTGCATTCCACCTGCCACGGTGACCACACATCTCCCCTTATTGCCAAACTCTAGGGAGGGTGGGTAGGAAATTCTCTTGGAGCAAAATTGTGAGCTCCTTGGCCTATGTAAGCCCTTAAATATCCCTGTAGCTGACCCCTCTCTTGCTTCCTTTCTTCTGATCCCTACTTCCCACCTAACTCCATCCCTGACATCATCATCCCTCCCCTGTTGTGACCTCACCAAGCTCCTTCCACTTCCCCAACCCCCCTCCATTCCCCTTCCCTTCTTCCTTCTTTCGCTTGTCTCTAGCTACCCACACTCCTTGGCCTTGGTCCTGTGGACAATGTGTTCTGCCACTTTAAGGGGCAATCCTCTTTGTCCCTCAGAAACCCCACCAAGAAATGTATGGACAAGTATGTATGGGTGCTCAGTTTGGCAATCAATTTACTTAAATGTTCTCTTTTGTTCCTTTACATTCATTTTGCATATTTCTCTGTTCCACATATTTAAAACATCCTCCATTGCATCTCTACATTATGCCATAATCATTTTTCCAATAATCATTTTGTACATTTTTGTTGCCCGTTGTCCTCTTATTTCTTCTATTCTCTGTCCTCTTCTACCCCCCCCCCAGGTGTATATCATGAGAGGATGTCTTCTCTCATCCTCCTTCGTTCCAAGGGAGTACAAGTGTAAGCTCTGACCCCCTACTTTCTGTTAAATTTCTTTCACCTCTTTTCTTACATGTTCATTTCTTTGTCCCCCGGCCCAATTTACCTCCCCTTTTCTCCTCCCCCCTTTCCCTATTTTTTCACTAGTCCATCTCCTACCTGCCATGGATTTTGGACTTCCCCCTCCCAAGATCAGTGGGAGAGGGGGATAGGACCTTCTCTAGTCAATCTTCACCCCGCCCAGGTCCCTATCATGTTGGCGCTCTCCTCATTAAACTGTGCCAGCCCTAAAAAGGAGAGTTGTATCCCATCCCCTCCGTAGTACTCGTCCCTCTCCTCTACTGCCCCCCTGTGCACTTCCTTACCTCCCATGCTCTTGAATAACCTTCCTACCCTGGCATTCATATGCTTCCTAGCGCTGTCCAGGGTTTTGTGGCTATCTACATGTCTCCACACTCTTTGTGGAACAATGTCTGACCATAGTAGGGTCACTTCCGGCCACCATTCCTTAATCTGCTCCACATCCCTTTTTAGCTGAAAAAAGATGTCCAACCATGGTCTGGTCCTCAGGTCATTGCCTCCCAAATACATCATAATTAAATCAGGGCAGCTGTGCTCTCTTCTTAACTTCCTGAGTGTTGGTATCAGCTGGGCCTATTTCATGCCTCTCTATCCCTTCCAGGTCATTTTGATGTCGCTGAGATCCTGGTACAGCTGCCTCCCCCTGGGTCTCCGGGCTGCCCACTTCTCTGCCCAATGTATGAAGGAGTGGGTGCATATCCAGGCTTCTAGCCTCCATGTCCTTCCTCCTGGGAACCATAAACAAATAGAAGTTACTAACCATCTGTCCTTTGTCCCCCCCCCATCCTCTAGATCCCCCTTTCCATCTTGTCGGTGTCTTCTCTAGACTATGCCCAGCCTGCTAAAAGGGAAGGAACTAAAGATAATATTATTTAGGCAATGCATTGTGAACATATCTTTTATAATAACCAGAAGACCACCTCCCTCTTTTCCTAATATCCCCTGGTGTGCTCCCCTTGGCTGCTATCTCTGAGTCTGCTCCAATTATAAATGAATTGAAGGAGTAACCCTTCAGGTCTTCCCCTAAGAACATCATACACTTTTTAAATATGGCCACTGTCTGTGACCCATTCAATGAGGTCCTGTTCCCGTGTACAAAGAGTTATGGCTCGCCTCCCATGAGCACCCTGCCATGTATGCGTGCAGGGCTGCCACTGGGCAGATGGATGCTTGCCTGCAGTGCCACAGTTCCACCTTGGCCCTTTTCCCAACCTGGTCAGTTTTGGACCTCCGTACCAAAATTTAAACCTCATCCCCATACCATGTTATGTCTTCCCAGGTGCAAACCATCATTCAGGCCTGCTCTACCATGCACTACAACCTCACTGACGCGGAAAGCCCCGATATACATTGTGGTGACTAGTGCTTTAAACAGCACTGCTTCGCTGTGGCAGTTACAAACTTGGTGCAGGACCCCTATTAACCTTCCTAGTAGTTCCTCCATCACTGGCCTCCTTTTGTCCAGTGACCTTCCAGCCTCACACAGTCAACCCTGCATCATACATTTTATGAGGTTTGATTTTGTGGAGTCCTTCCACCCTTTCAGTATACACACCTGGCTTATCATAGCCAGGTGTTCCCCCATGGTTACATGGGCCATTTGGTTCTTCCACCCTGTTACAATGAATTGTGCGATCTGCTTCCCAGTCACAACCCCACTTACCTGGCTGCCATTCTGTGCTCGGGCACCCTGGAAGGCCCTCCATGAGGTTTAGAGGCTTTTAGGGTCCTGTGGAATGAGGAGTTCTGAAACAAATGTTCAGATCCCCAAGCCAATCCTCCAGACATAATCCAGAACTGGTGTCTGCCTTGGCTCTGTGCCTGGGGTGATGGCACAGAACTTGTCCATCTGCAGGTGGGAGAGACAGTCAGCTATCATGTTATCCGTACCATGTATATGTGTATCCCTAAATGACATATTAAGTGTTAATCCTCTGAGCACTAGTTGTCTTATGACTTGCATGACCCTCGTGAACAAACCCACCTGCTGTTCAACACATCCACCATTGCTCTATTGTCGCTCCAGAAAGTGACTTTCTGGTTCTGCAGCATCTTACCTCAGAATTCCATGGCCACCCAAATTGGCAATATCTCCAAGAATGTGATATCCTTTGTTAATCCAGCTCTGGCCCACTCCATGGGCCAATCTGTGGCAAACCATTCCCTTTAAAGTACTCTGCCATCCCTATGCTCCCAGCCGCATCAGTATATAGTTGCAGGTCAGTGTAAAATACCCATTCATCTTGCCAAGAGGTCTTGCAATTGTATCTGTTTAGAAACATCTTCCCTAACTCCTTTGTTAATGTCCACCCAATGGTGTGGCTTAGATGCCTCTTGTGTTGCCCTTGCCAAGCACTGTGTAAACACGCAGCCTGGAGCTACAGCTCTACAAGTGAAATTCAAGTGCCCCATGAGTGGCTAAACTTGTTAGAGCTGTACCCTTCACCAGTCCATGACTGCTCCCAGTAGTGACTTTAATTTGTTTACTTTTTCTTCGGGTAGTCAGAATAGCCCCCCAGCTGTGTCTATTTCAATGCCTAGGAACTCAATGCTTCTGATAGGCCCATCTGTCTTCTCTGGAGCCAGAGGGACCCCAAACTCACACCACAGGCTCTCAGAATCCTGTAACATCCTCTCTGTCTGCTCCTACCCTTGTCCTACAAAATTAAGTCATCCAAATAATGGGCTAGTGTCTGGTGCCTGTACTTCTCTCAGAAAATCCATTGTAACCATGTGCTGTACATCTCAAATGTTGCACAGGCGATAAAACAGGCCATGGGCATGGCCTTGTCAAAATAGTAGGCCCTCCCACCCTAAAACCCAAGAGGTCCCAATCTTCCTGCTGAACTGGAAGTAAATGGAAGACCTCCTTAATGTCAGTCTTTGCTAACTATGCCCCCTCTACTGCCCTAAACAACTGGACTACCTCCTCCAAGGTAAAGTATGTCACCCGGCTATCCTCCTCCTCCCTGATGTGGTAATTGACCAAATCCCCTTCTGGATAAGGCAGGTGGAGTATCACCTGGAACTCCCCTGGTTGCTTCTTTGGGACCAGCCCAAGGGGTGAGATTCTTAGTTTTGGCAAAGGTCGCTGCACAAATGGACCTTCCACCTTGCCTGCTGCTATCTCGTTTCCAATTTTTTATTCCAGCAACTGATTTTGTCCTTTTATAGACCTCAGATGTTATGTTTCTATCTCCTTTCAGGCCTCATTAAAGTGTAGACTAAAACTCTCCCGGAAGCCTCTCAGTAATATGTTATCAGACCCCTTATCTGGGTAGGGCCACAGCCACTCCTCCAACACTTCCACTGTTATGGAGTGCTGGCCGGGAGAAACATCCTGTTTCCCCCTCATCAATTGTCCTGTTGTCGGCTGTAGAAGACCTGACCTCTTCCCTCCGATCCCCTACCCCGGGTGAACCTCCTCCACTGTTGTCCCCTAAACCCTGTCTGGTGTCCCCAAAAGGACTGATTATAGGATCCTTCCTGGCTAGCTTTGCCTTTTTCCCAGCTGTACCTGCAACTAGAGGCTGGGTGGTTGCCTCTGTATTTGAAGCAAGCATGTCAGAAGTGGCAGTTTGGCCATGAGCACAAGGCTTGGTTTTATGACAAGCAACATTTGCCATCACCCCCCCCTTCTCTCTCACTCCCCTTCATTATTGGTCCCACCCCCTTTTATCATTATTCCACTGTTAGACTCAGACTCCATTTTGTGTAGGGAGACAGTATCCTTCCTATGTCGCCATTTTAGGTAGTGGGGCCAGATTCTCAAGCCACCATTTCGGATGAGAGGCCTTACAGTCACCTAAACACACAGTGCTTGTTATTCTATACATCAAACTGTCTAAGTCGTTGCCAGGAGTATTTTTTCCAATTTTATCATGAATCATGCTTTTATTGTGGTTAAAGATGGGGCCTATGAAATCATTCCTCTAATACCATGGTCTCTTGGGATCCTTAATCCTTCACCTCAGAGCACATTTATACCTGCTACTTTCACATTTTAAAGGCATTTATTACCTCTTACAAGTAACCCCCATGACTGCATGATTTCTAAAGGCATTGCTCGTGATTTATTACCTCTTGCAGGTAACTCCCATGACTGCATGATTTTTAATGTTCTGCTTCTTCTTCTCTGTCCTTCTCTCATCCTTCAGATGGCAAAGGCAAAGAAATGCAACTCTTGTAGTGCCGCTCTCCTGCCCTACAACCTGGGTCCATGTTGCCCTGCCTGCGAACACATGGAAGAGGAACTAGAAGTCGAGCAGACCCAAAACACAGACCTGGATACCCAGGGACCTAGCACGTCTGCCTGGATGAATCCAGGGGCTCTCCTCATCTAGACCCAGCAGACAACGGTATCTATGATGGAGAGTCAGCAAAATTTCATGCTGAAGGTCATGAAGAAATTGGAATCCTTAACTAAGGCTAGGCCTCCACCATCGCCCATGCCAGTACCAAACCCTGGCCAACCCACTCCCCTTACAGACAATGAGGATAGCACAGCCCCCCGATCCAGTGGATGAGGACCACGTGGATGCTTCAGATGGGGGGAGAACACAGAATTGGGGGATGACGACATGGACACCATATCCGATTGTCCCTCATTGACTTCTAAACTCTGCTCCTTTGACCTGGTCCCAGGGCTTATGAGGGCCATTAAGTCCACCATGGGGGTTCAACATGGAGACACCAAAGCCAGAATCCAAGCTTGATCCTATGATCTAGCAGAATCAGCAGGTCAAGGACACCTTCCCAAGCTGTTCAGCCATTGATGACATAATTGCAAAAGAATGGGAGTCCACGGAACCGGGTCGACTGTCCGAGAAAAGGAACATGGACAGGATGTACCCGATACAACAGGATAAGGCCAAACTGTGGTGTACAGCACCTGTCATAGATCCCCAAATTGCAGCACTAAGCAAAAGAACAGTGCTACCTTGTGGCACCATCTCACTCAAAGACCCCACTGACAAAAAAGTGGAAGATATTTTAAAAAAGCTGTTCGAAATCACAGGAATGGCAACCAAAGCGGCAGTGTCAGCAGTGTACTCTGCCAGTGCTCAAATTCGCTGGCTAGAGGAAATAATGGAAAAAGTGGACCCCAAGTCCTGAGAAGCCGAACTGTTAGAATGCACTCTAGACACAGCAAAGTACCTGGGGGACATGGCTGTGGACACTCTGAAGCTGGATGCCAGAGCAGGGGCCTTAACAAACAGAGCTAGATGTGCCTTATGGTTAAAACTCTGGGAAACGGACAATGAATTAAAAGCATTATTGCAAAACCTCCCCCTAAAGGGAAACAATCTCTTTGGGGAAGGCCTAAAAGAATACCTCAGGCTAAAGGAGGAAGGAAAAGACCTCACCAAGGACAAACAAAGAACCCTTTACCTACCTTCTAACTGGTGTAGGTTTCAAGGGCATGGTAAATTCCAACAAAACAAAAAGCAAACTTACCCTATTTCCTTTCATGGAAGAGGCCACAGCAGTAACTTCATAAGCACCTCCCAAGGTAACCACTCTAACTTCAGAGGCAGGAACCCCCGATTCGGGGGCAGAGGCAGAGGCGGAAAGCCAAAGCAGTTTTGACTGCCACCCTCATGCCACGTCTTACCTCTGCCCTCAACACAGTTAACCACCAGTGGGACAGAGACTGTCATTGTTCCTACAACAGTGGCAGCAAACAACCGCCGACTAGTGGGTCCTGGAGATCATATCTCAAGGATACGCTATAGAATTTTCAAAGAAGCTTTGCAGAGACAGGGTGGTAATCTCACCCATCTCAAAGAAAAGTGCCACAGCCCATCAGGTGAAGGATGTCTTGTGGGACTTGCTCGAGAACAAGGCAATACAGCCTGTACCCGACAACAAAGTGGGCGCTGGGATCTATTCCATCTTCTTTCTATTACCAAAGAAGAATGGGGACCTCAAGCCTATTTTAGACCTCAAATTCTTGAACAAGTTCATAACCACACCAAAGATCAAGATGGAAACACTCAGAACCACACTGAGGAACGTAAGGGTAGGCGACTACCTCACCTCAGTGGACCTGAAGGATGCATACACACACATCCCCATCAGGCCCAGTCACCAACAATTCCTTCGATTCCACATACTGGGTCAGCACTTCCAGTATCAGGCCTTACCATTCAGTCTCACGTCGGCACCAAGGGTGTTCACAAAAGTGTCCATTGTCTTGGCGGCCCGGCTACGGGAGAAGGGAGTGGACATCATTCCATATCTCAATGATTGGCTGATAAGATCACGCTCCAGACAACAGTCCCAGAAGGACACAGACCTAGTGCTGACTGCACTCTCGCAGCACAGCTGGGTGGTCAATCAGAGCAAGAGTTCATTACACCCCTCTCAGTGCATAGAGCATCTCGGCATAGAAATAAATGCAACCGAAGGAATGTCAAGGCCCTCATGCAAACAAGGAGAGGAGCAGATTAGCCAGATCTCCTGAAGTTAAATAACAAAAAAAAAATCAGATGGCAGTAATGTACAGTATGTGCTGTAATCTGTGTAGTACTATTTGTGGAAGTAAGGAGTTCCTCCTACATTTTAGGCAGTGACACTATAAGCTCACAGACCCACCTTTACATAGCTTTCTATCCCACACTACCACCATGACCAATCTAGGAGGTGGGAGTCGGTGTCTCAACATATCCAGGAACTTAAGTATTACATAAGACTCCCTACTTGTCCCCATAAAACTGTGTACACATGTTAGTGCCTTTCGGTTATCAACCCTTATGAATATCACCACAAAGGATTTACTGAGAACCAAAGTTCCAGACTGGAAACAAACATCTGAATCAGATTTGATTAAACAGTAGTGCTTCTGGGGTTTAATCAGAATCACAGAAGAGTGTAAAATATATAATGTTCTCCATTTTGACACAATGGCTGGTCAATTACAATTAATTGCTCAAAATACTTAGTGAGAATGCATGGGAATTGCAGCCTAACAGTATTGATCAATGTACAATATAAATGATTTATCATCAATTACTATCATTTAATGTGCTTTAATTTAATACAATTTTTACATTTATCTGTTCCTTCTTTTTTTCTTTCATAGGTCAAAGCAAGCAGAAAAAATAACTATTGGCTGTTTTGTTTATCAAACCAGAGGAAAATGCTTTCTCATTTAAGGCAAGTCTACTTTCATTCATTGTTCACCTTTTACAACTGTATAGGCCCAATTTTCAAATGTGTTAGATTGAGGCAAGGGACTTGCATCAAAGGAGTGCCTCACAAGGGGTGGCTTGAGTCACAACTTGCATCAAATGTGATTTTCTAAAGGAGCCTACATAAAATCCTGATGCTGCTGTGCCAAAGCCATTATGCACCATGGTTGTGGAAAAAAACTGGTGTACCAGGTTGCAAGAGGACCTGAGCCACAGTGGGGCTGCAACATCCCGATTTTTGGGATTCTACAAGCCTCACCATGGATGCAACAAAGGGCACCACTTAGACCAGCCAGGAGGTGGTCTAAGTGGCTTGCACCAGTGGGAGGGGATCTGACAGTTGGCTTCTGGGTGCAGAAGGGACACAGGAGGTGGCATGGGGGAGTTGAAGGGCAGCTGGGCATCACCAGGAATAATGTGTCACCCTGCTGGGTGCAATTGCAATGTACTGTATTGTAGCACGGTATACTTATCTTCCCTGGTGGTCTAGCATTCCCCACCACCAGATCATCCACTCTATGTATTAAAAATATTTCCCTGGTGGCTAGCAGCCCTTGATTCACCTGATTAGCTGTCTGATGTATTTTTTTTTTTATTTATTATTTATTTCCCTGCCATGGCACTCCCTGAACCCATCAACTCCCAGTCTTGAACTGTCAACTCCATGGAATTTCCTCTCCATGTTGGGGCCATGCCAGGGATGGTTCCTACACCATGGCATGCCCACAACAGTCACCCAGGGGTCAAGGAGACCAACGGCCAAGAGGCCCTCATGCATGAGGGTCTTTTTTTTTTTACTTGTTTTAAACTGGAGCTCCCTCCTGAGGAAGTTAGCTGAATGGAAGCCCAAGGATACCATCACATGTCGAGATGTGCTACCAGTCCAGACTTCCAGTTGACATCCTCCACTCCCTTCAATGACACCCCAACTGCATTGTCAGCCATGGTCACTGTGTGGCATTAATGCAGCGAGTGCAGCAACACTCCCACCTTTCCTCCTCCTATGGGCTCTCAATCCTCCCTCCCCTTGCCTACCCTCCTGTGACTGAGGCCAGTTCCTGAACTCCAATCACCAATGTCACAAGCGGTAATGTTACCGCTGTGCCGGTGGGCCAGCATATCTGCTTGATGTATTAAAATTATTTCTCTGGTGTCAAGCAATCCCTCCTCCCACCCAATCACCCTCCCAACATTGGCATCATCGTCCCTGGTGTCCAGTGTAACCCCCCCATCCCGATGCACTGTATAGTAAATATAAACATTCCCTGGTGTCTGGCGGACCTGCCTCTATATCCATGATCCCCTGAATAGTGCATGAAAACTGTTTCTGGTGGTCAAGTAGACCCAACCCCCACCCGGCAGGTAGTACCGCACTACCCTAATCTCCCACACTGAAACTGAGCTGGTGACCAGCACAGCCCTCCTCTCTCCACCATGGGTGACCACCCACTGAACTATCAATAAGGGCATACTGTATACAGTTCATGCTCAGTGACACTGACTGACAGCTCAGAGTGAGCTGTCATTCAATGAGCACGTACTGTATACAGTGCACACTCATTGATAACTCAGTTCACGGCCAGCCATGATGGAGACAGAAAGGCTGTGCTGGTTGCTGGCTTGGTTTAGGGAAGGGGAGAGCAGGGTGGAGAGGCACTACCTCCTGTGGGTGTGGGGGGTGTTGAGTCCAATAGACCACTAGGGAACAGTTTACTTGCACTATATATAGGGGATGTGGGATGCTTGGTTTGGTTAGGCCATCTCACACCCACAACTACCAGGCCCTGATGCCCTGTAATGGGGCCTGGTAGTCTTACCCAGTGACTGACTGGTAGGGATGGCTACTGGATTGCCAGGCAGAGTTCAGGCTGGCTATTATACTGATGTTTATGAAGACAGTGCTGGCCTTGGTGGTAAGTGGTATAGAGGGGAGGCTGCAGTGAGAGCAAATGTAGTTGAAGTTATATTCCAGGTTACTATATGAGTTGTAGGCTGTGGAGTAGCAATTGTAGGAATAGAGGTGACTCAGACAATGGCAGGCTGGGAACAACAAGCAAACCATGCCAGATACTATCAGATCCAGGGTAGCAGTATGAGTTGGGCCAAACCCCACAAAAATGTTAAGTCCTTGGCCCTGCCTTAATGAGACCTGAATGGTGAAATTATAGAAGTGGATTGCTGATTTGCTAGGGCTCGATTCAAGCACAGAGAGCCTCAAGCCTGATTCAGAGCACTATTGCTGTTTCTCAGAATGTTAGCCGAAGCCCTTCTAATGATCCTGTCTTTATGCTACTGTCTAAGGAATGTTAGATTGTAAGGAATCTTAAGAGGGTGAAAAAATTAAGCAATGATGCACTCCATGGTGTGTGTCGTGCTGGGATAACGTCATTCCTCAGATGGTTGGGCATGAGGTCACAGGCCGAGTGTGTCCAACACCCAAGAAGTGATGTCATCCCAGCACTACACACACACACACACACACACACACACACCCTGAAGTGTATGATTGCTATTAAACAATGATTCATGTTTTTAAAGAAGAATGGGAAAATGTGTTTAAATCTTCTTTTTATTTGCTTTTTGTTTGGGGAGATGCACCTTTAGGAATAAAAGTTAAGAGTTTATGTTTTTAACAGCAGGTGGCACTGCCTGTAAATGGTTGTTCTGTATTGGTTGTAGATGTCTTCTTGTATGTAGGGAGATTGACTTAAAGTGGAGGTGGGACCTCTAGCAGACCTTAGCAAAAAGGGGATGTCTGTGTCTTTATTGTGGTAAATTATCAAATTAGACTACAGAAAAAGCTGAGGGCCATGAGTGGAATTGGAGCTAGAGGATTGTTATGCAGTGTGGCGCTGAAGCGTGCACATGCTGTCACACTCGTGATTTGGAGTGGTAGATAGACAAGCTATTTGGCGCCATGATTGTCTTTATACTTTTGGAACATAAACCTTAAAATGCAATGAAGAGTAGTAGCTTTCTAAGTGCTGGAATGTAGTTTTCATGCTTTGTTTTTTTCACTAAGTCAATTGGTGTCTCTGAACTGTGGAAACAGCAGTTACAGCCAGTGTGGTTCAGTGAAGCTGCTCGCTTTGGAGAAAAAAACAGACAAAATTAAATTTATTTTGTGTCCTCTAGTGTGGTTTTTGCTCACCTTCAGTTATTGACGGAATTGCTCTTTTCGGGGTGGTGATATTGTCAGAGGGCTGAACTCCTTTACAGCAGCAGCTCAGAATGGTGGTATCTTGAGGAGGGGACACATGATTCATGAGTCTGTCATGTGGTCATGTGCGGGCCTGGACTTTGTACAGTAATGTTATACTGAGATAACATCTATGTCCCAGGCACACACTGATCAATCAGAGCCCAGGGATTCATTCTTGCCATTGCATAAAAAATAAAAAGGAAATACATAAAGCACTGCAGTGGAATAGCACATTTAACACCACTAGTGAGTGGTAAGACCCATAATTTGTGAGTGGTAAACCCATGCATTAGTTATGATGGTCTTACCATTCATGTGTAGAGTAAAATAAGTTATGCTTCAGAAAATAATTAGGATTTGGTGTATACAATACTATTTGTAATGTTTTTATTAGTGTTTTGCCCTGTTTTACTGTAGCTTAAATCTGCCTTTCTTTCCATTGAAACCAGTCTGCCAACCCCATTGTTTTCTGTGTTCTGTTTCAAGATTGCAATTGTAAATTACATATTCTATGGGAGATAGCTTCTGCTCTAAGTGATCTAAAATGCTCTAAATGAAAATATTTCCCCATAAATAACATCATTTATTAATTTATATTTACTGGTTAAAGTAATTAACTGCAGGCAGGTGCTCGGAAACGCTGTAAACCACATGTGTGGTTTATGGTGTTCCGTAAACCACAGCTACGGCAAACAGCTGCGAGTTTCTTTGTCTCCTCAAGAAGGTGTCCTTGTGCTGGTGCGGCTTGAGTTCCTGAGAGAAAACTAAGAGTGCAAGAGACTTGCTTATCGGAGATCCTAAACAAAGAAAAGGATGCATTTTAAAGAAAACTGTCCGGGTCAAAAAAAGTTTAAAAAATAAAATCAGAAATGATAACCGCATCCCATGTTGCCGCTCCTAGTGAACTGGAAAGACAGAAATTAATTGAGGACTAGGAGAGCAAAAATACACAGAAAAAGTGACGTGGCACTGTTCTGCAAATACTTGGAAGACATGGGTGAGGCATCAGATTTTATTATCCTCCCTGTGTAACAGCTGGACATCTTACTAGTCAATTTTATATTCACAATTAAAGTCAAATGGCTCTATGAGCCCTGTTTAATACTTATAGATTGGTGATTTATAGTTTTTCTCTGTTCCATTTAACTAAAAATAAAAGTTCTTCACAGAAACTGCTTGGATCTTTTAATTACAAAATTACTCAGTGAGTAAGCAGTAAATACAACAAACAAAACATGGGGAAGTGTGGCAATTTGCATTTTATGCACACCCTCGGTATGTGATGCCCAGATAAACCCCTCAGGCTTTGCTCTCGGGGTTTATGGGACATCATGCACCTTGGGTGTGCATAAAATCCTCATAAACTACACTTCCCCATGAATTATTCTATATATTCACCGCTAGTGCGACATATTCTGTGTAGGGTATATTCCATACTGTAGCATGTCCAGGGACAAGCTTTTTATTCACACGTGGATGTTGCTTCCCAACAATGCTGCCTGGCAAGCAGGAGTAGGGTGAAGCAGAGCTACAAGTGCTAGGGTAGCAGCGCTGACAAGGTGCCAGAGACAGAATAAAAAAACTTTTTCTGGTCACACTATAGAATGTCCTTTTAATATTATAGGCCACAACAGATTCACATACTGTACCAGATGACTAAGCATGATTAACTGCTGAAGAGAAACTAAAATGTTGTTAACCTTCTAAGAGAATAACAAGGCTGAATAACATTTCTAATAACTAAGGAGCCCCTTTATCAACTGGAATTTGGTTGCTGTCAAGCGCAGTAATAGCTCAGTGTGACATTACACCTAGTTATTATGGTATTTTTTTTAGAAAACTGAAGCACTAAGCTAGAATCTTTGAGAACAGCTGGCATCTGACTGTACAAGTTGCAGTCAGTTCTATCAGACATGAGGTGCTCAGCAGGAATGTCTTCACCATGAGTCTCATTAGGCACTCCTGTCACACAGAAAACAGTTTGTGAAAAGAAGTGATTCCTGTAAATAACGCCGTTTAAATTATTGTTGTTAAACCTAGTTTAGCAGCACAAACAGCAACACCACTGCTACCTGTCAGTGCAACTGTTTACAGTACCTTCTCAGATTTCTTTCCTGTGTAGCTCATTAGACATCAACTCCAGTGTTTCAAAAATATGAATTGCAGTAAGACACATCATGTAGTTTATTTTAATATTACTCAAACCTGTTGAGTTAAAAATTGAGTATGTAATGTACTTACATGCAGTGGTTTTCTTTTTATAGTTACAATAAAACAGATTCATATAACTGAAAATAATGTCAATTGTTAAACCTACGCTGGGGCCAGTTATTATAAAAAAAATAACACCCAGGACATGCGTGTGTTTATGAGGGTTTTTTTACACAGCTTCAGTTTGTGATGACCTTATAAACCTATCGAACTTCACTCTCAAGGTTTATGGGTCATCACGCACCTTGGGTATGTAAAAAAGCCTCATAACTCCCACGACTGAACATTTTTCTGTATTTATTCTGCTGTTTTATTCATCCCTGATTGGGTAAAAATAAAGTTACAGTATGTAAGCAGGTAATTATTCACACTGACAAAGTGTAGCAAATTAATATGTCTGGGGTAGTTTTCATGTTTCCCAGTAAAAGATTATTTTTGAGTAAGCCTCAAAATGACATTAAGCACTATGTATTACAAAGAACAATCCTTCAGAATTCAACTTGAACTAATGCTTATGTTGTACAGCCTAAATTCCATTTCTCTAAGCCATGCCTTACCAAAAAGCTGCAAATCTGTGTTACAGAGTTTCCATTTAAGAAAGGAAATGTATATTTCACATGGAGGTTTATACATTCATGTCCATACATTCAGCAAACTGCAAAATATTGATTGTCTACAGTTTGGCTATAAAATGAATTATTTTATGTATTTATGTACTAAATCATCCAAAGAAATAGAAAAAATAGCCATGCTTTATTAGAAAATTGTTGCTTTTTTGGCCTTAAAATCCTGTAAAATTACTGAATAAAACAGAAAGCTTGATTTGGATAATATCAAGGGATGAGTCTGTCCATTGAGTCACCATGTGGCCAGTTCTGTGCACTGCTTCCATACATGAAGAGTGGCATGTTTGCTTTCAGGGTGAAACATCTGCCTAAAGTTCTGTTTTGAATTCTAAGGTGCTCATTCGGTAAGCTGAGGCACTAAATAATGTTTTACCATGCACACAAATTAGTTTTATCAAAGGCAATTTAGTAGCAATTCATAAAGGAACATGAGCCAACACAGGAAAAATGCTATCACCCCTATGTTTTTGTCTACATGCAGCTTCTATGGGCACCCCTCTTTTCAGTTAAATTTACAAGATGTGTTTTGCTCTTGAGGGAAGTTGAGGTTGTTGGGATGGTCTCAGTAGTTGGTGCCAGCTAAACAGAGCAGGTGTGTCCACAGACAGGTCCTGGTTAGGTTCCTATGAAAAACAGAGAACAATCCCTGAGGGACACAGGACAACTACATGAGGACAACATAATGCTCACCCAGAAAGTGTGAAAGAGATGAAACTGGACAGTGTTCTACACATGTTGAGGGAACTGTGGGACTAAGGTCCTTATAACTCAATCATCTAGTTCACCAGGATCAAATACAGAAATGTTTGCATCAGACAATGACAAAACCTTTCTTTGATTGCCTATGTGACAATAGCATGGAATGCACATAGACATTACTCCACAACAATTACCATAGACCATCTAGATCACTGATTTTAACATAGAAACATAGAATTTGATGGCAGATAAGGACCGCTTGGCCCACCTAGTCTTCCAATTTCCCTACCTAAAGGATAAGCTGCAGATCCTAGTTAGCCAACAGCCTACAGTAGGATCCACAGACTTTGCCAGCTATTTCCCCAAATTTCTATGATATTTCTAGAGAAATCTCCTGCTTTCTGCTTTTCCACGGGTAGGGGCAGCAGAGAGAAACTCTTTAGAAATTTCACGAAATGTCTGGAAATAGCTGGCAATGACTGAAGCTACTACTGTACTTCCTCCTAACCCCCTCTAGAATTGCCTTATGTCTGTCCCATGCATTCTTGAATTGCCCCACTGTTTCTGACTCCAAGACCTCTTCAGGAAGCCTGTTCCATGCATCTACAACCCTCTCTGAGAAGAAATACTTCCTCACATTACCTCTGAGCTGTCCCCCCTCTAGCTTCAAATTGTACCCACTTGTTCTTGCACATCTCTTTTTTCTGAAAGATGCTACCATCTTAGACTTTGTTGATTCCCTTGAGGTACTTGAAAGTTTCTATCATGTCCCCCCTCTCCCTCCTTTCCTTGAGGCTATACATATTAAGCTTCTTTAGTCTGTCTTCATATGTCTTCTGGTGCAGACCCTGCATCATTTTGGTTATCCTCCTCTGGACAGCCTCCACCCCATCTATGTCTTTATGGAGATGGGGTCTCCAGAACTGCACACTATTCCAGATGTGGTCTCACCAACTCTCTGTACAGAGGGATAACAACTTCCTGTTTCCTACTGGTGATGCCTCTCCCTATGCATCCCAATATCCCTCAAAGCCCTCCTTACTGTCTTCTCACATTGCTTGACCACCTTTAGGTCATCTGCTATAACTACCCCAGGTCCCTTTCCATTTTTGTTGCTCTCAGTGTCTACCCCTTCCCCACTGTGTACTCTTCCCCTGGGTTTTTGTTTCCCAGGTGCATTACTTTGCACTTCTTTGCATTGAATCTAAGCCACCATACATTTGACCATTCCTCCAACCTTGCCGTGTCCTTCTCATCCTTTCCACCCCACCTTGTGTATTAACCCTGTTGCAGATCTTTGTGTCATCTGCAAAGAGACATAATTTTCATTCCAGTCCCTCTGCAATTTCACTTATAAAGACATTAAAAAGTACCAGCCCCAGTATTGAACCTTGTGGTACCCCACTAGTAACCTCCCTTTTTTCACCGTACTCCATTTATTATTACCCCTTGTGTCCTGTTGTCCAGCCAATGTTTTACCCAGACTATCACCCTGGGACCCACTCCCAGGCTGGTTAATTTGTTTATGAATCTTGTGTGTGGAACTGTGTCAAATGCCTTGCTAAAGTCTAGGTAAGCCCTGTCCACAGCTCCTTCATGGTCTACTACTTTGGTCACCCAGTCAAAGAAATTGATTAGATTCATCTGACATGACCTTCCTGCTATGAATCCATGGTGCCTTGGGTCCTGTGCCCCACTGGCCTCTAGGTACTCAATAATTCTTTCCTTCAGAAGTGATTCCATCACTTTTCCTACCACTGAGGTCAAACTGACAGGTCTGTAGTTTCCTGCCTCTGTCTTGCTCCCACTTTTGTGAAAGGGACTCACATCCAGCCTCCTCCAGTCCTCCTGTACCACAACATCCTCCCGTAATTTGTTAAAAAGAGTAGTCAGTGGTGTTACTAGTTCTTCCCTTAGTTCTTTTAAGAATTCTGGGGTGAATCCCATCAGACCCCATTGCTTAATTCACCTTCAGTTTTAGGGGTTGTTTCAGAACCCTCTCTTCTGTGAAAGGAGTTGTATCGTCCCCTCTATTCAGAGTGCTTCTTTTGACAGGATTAGGTATCCCCCCCTCTTCTTCCTTTGTGAATACTGAGCAGAAGTATTCATTCAGTATCCCTGCCTTTTCACTGTCCCTCTCTGCCCAACCACTCTCCTCTTTATTCAGCCTCAGTATCCCTGCCTTAGTCTTTCTTTGCTCTCTAATTTACCCATAAAAGGTTTTATCCCCCTTCTTAACTGAGTTGTCTATCTTTTCCTCAGTTTGGGCCTTTGCTATTCTGACTGCCTTCCCAACTTCCTTCTGCTTTAACCGGTACAGTTCTCTGTCCTGCTTCTTCTGTGTTTCCTTATACTTCATAAATGCAATCTTTTTCTCCTTAACCTTCCCTGCCACTTCTTTCAAGAACCATAGTGTTTTTTTCTTTTGTTTTGATTTGTTTATTTGCTTCACAGAATGGCTTGTTACCTCTGATAGCAATTTTGATGTTTCCCCATTGTTGCTCCACCCCATTTCTTGCCTGTTTGCTAGTGCTTTCCTGAGGCACTCTCTCATTTTGACAAAATCAGCCCTCCTGAAGTCCAGTACTTTCACTTTTGTATGGCTTGACTCTACAGCTAAGTTTATTGTGAACCACACTGTTTGGTGGTCACTTGTTTCCAGATGGCTACCCACTTCTAGATCTGAGATCCACTCTCTGTCCCTATTTAAAAGTACCAGATCTAAGATTGCTCCCTCTCGAGTGGGTTCCAAAACTAGCTGTCTGAGGCATTCCCCTGTAGTGCATCGAGAATGGCCCTGCTCTTGGATGTGGCTGCAACAAAGGTGCTCCAGTTAACATCTGGCAAATTCAAGTCCCCCCATCAGCAATATCTCCCCTTTCTCTGCCATCCTAAGGATGCCTTCTATCATTTCATTGTCCATTTCCTCCCCCTGAGATGGGGGTCTGTATACAACCCCTGTGCAGATTGTGGTGCCATTTCCAGTCTCCAGGGTGACCCACGGTGCCACCTCTCCTCCCTGTTCACTCTTTAGTTCTGTTGCTTTGATCCCTTCCCTTACACAGAGTGCTAATCTACCTCCTTTTCTACATTCACTGTCCCTCCTGTAGATTGTGTACCCTGATATGTTGACATTCCAGTCATAGTTCTCTGTGTACCATGTTTCTGTGACTGCCACAATATCCATGCATCCCACTTACATCAAAGCCACAAGTTCAGGGAACTTGTTACCTAGACTATGGGCAGTGATACTCATTACCCTCCATTTTCTGATAGCCTTATTCTTTTTTGTCCCATCCCTGTCCTTACTGCCTTTGTCTTTTTCTCCATTTATCCCTGCACTTCTCCTTATTGACTGCTCTATCTTGTTGTTTACCTCACTAACTACACATATTTTTTGGGGGGGCTAGGATTTCACTTCTCCTTTTTAGTGACTCCCCCTTGGCTAGTTTAAATGCTTGCCAATGAAGCATTTAAACCTATCACTTAGGATCCTGGTTCCCCTCCTGAACAGATGCAGACTATCACACCAGTATAGGCCTGTATCCCTCCAGGTGGAGCCTCATTCCCAGTGAAGCTGAAACCCTGAGCTCTGCACCAGTTTTTCAACCACTGATTGAATCCCATGGTTTGGAGTACCCTAGCTTCACCCATACCTTAGACAGGTAGCACCTCCAAGAAGGTTACCATGCATGCTCCTTGTCTACAGCCCCTCCCCAACTCCACAACTCCTCCTGCACTGCTTCAGTCCCTTTCCCAACCAGGTCATCTGTCATCTTCCCAATCTTCAGCACTCACCTAGCACTTCCCACTCCCCAGCCCAACCAAGTTCAAACCTAGTTTTAGATTGGATTAGTGACCTGCCAAACACTAATTTGATTGAACTGACAAAGTCAAAAGAATTTGAGTTTGCTCTTCTGTCATGGACAGGCAAAATCATCTAGCTGTTCTGGTGTTTCAGCACATGATGCAAACTGAAATATGTAAATCATGAGGGGCCTATATCAACTGTGACAGGACAGAGGAAATTGGAATGGCCTATTAAATCTGGGAAATGAAATGCTCTGGATAGTATGCCATTATTGTGATCTGGACCCTGCTCCGATGTGGAACGTAAGGAAACATATAAATGAACTATAAGAAACCCCAGAAAAAGAACAAATAAAAAAAGTATGTGTGTGAACATACTTGAAAAAAATATAATCTTTGTACAGTATTTTGTAAAGTCAATAAAATTAATACAACAAAATATTTAGGCTTGCCAAGTTCTTGTTTATAGCATTTATTAAATATTTTGTGTTATTAAAAAGTATGTACTGAGTACTTTTAACAAAATCTGGTCAGAGCCACTATGGCTGCTAGTGCATTAATTTGATAAGAGTGTTTCATGGGCTTCAACATAAAGATTATTTTTTTGTAGTCAGTGTTGTGTGTAGATTGCATTTTTGGTACACTTAGATCATTTATCTAGTAGATTATGTGTTTACCATGTGTTTAAAATGCAAGCAGCATCTTGTACTTTGTGGGGAAGGAGAGGGAGCGCACACCAAGGCCTTCAAGTAATGGTAGAAGAAATAGTGCAGAGAGGAGAGATATGGACATGATGGGGACTGATGGTCAACCTTGAAGGATAAGTGCCTATACCAATGTGATGACCAGCTTCCATTTAGGAGGGAGCCATAGTCCTCAGTGGATGGTTTAAATATTACTTAGATGGACATTTAAAGTAGCCAAGGGGGGTGACACAAGAAATGGATGAGGTAGAAAGTGGCCACCACAGGCTGGAATAGAGAGTAGGGAGATCTTGAGGGAGAGAGAGAGAGAGAGAGAGGGAGTCCCATCAGAATGCAAGTTATTCAAGAAAGCAGGGGGTTAACAAAGGAGGTGAGGGAAAGAGCAGTCAAAGAAGAAAGTTGAGGAAGGAGGAGCAATTGGAAAAATGAGAAAGTGACAAGAAGACAGCTGCAGGGATGTCAAAATGGTGCAAGGCCTGCATCAGAAGACTTATGAGAGGAAACTGAATTAGCTCAATATATACACCCTGAAGCAGAGGAGATAGAGTTGGGATATGATGGAGCCCTTTAAGTACCTCATGGGGATTAATAAGGTACAGGAGGGAGGTATGTTTCAGAGAAAAATGTAGTGTAGAACAAGGGGTCATGACATGAAGCTGGAAGGAGGCAGATTCAGGACAGTTGTGAGGAAGTACTTTTTCACAGAAAGGCTGGTGGATTCCTGGAACAGCATTCCATGGGAGGCAGTGGGGGTGAAACCAGTGGTGGGTTTCAAAAATGCCTTGGATAGTCACAAAGGAACCCTTGGAGGTAGGAAGGAAGGGGATAGTAAAGACAGTGCTGTAGATCACATTGGATTTGCAGCAAAAGTGATCATAATTAAAAATGGGCTGGCTAGATGGGCCCAACAGTCATTATCAGCCATCAGTTTCTATGTGTCTATGTGTGACAGATTATGTGATTCAAATGGATACAGTGTAAAATTAGGCATATGTGTAATGTTGATACTGTTAGTTATGTTGCACACATAATTCATGTTATACTATGCTACACAGACATGATAATCAAATTGGTAATAATATATGCATTGAGCAATGGAGAAAAACATCAAGCGGAATATGTGTGAAGGAATATAGTACTCATAGAGTGGTGACACCATAAGAGATACATACTGTACTGTATGAAGTTACTGTATTAGGATGGTACCCAGTTTTATACCAATGTTGAGTAACCTACAGTATGGAATTTTATTTTTCTTTAATTTTTAATAAGCCAGGCATTGTTTACACAGTAATGACAATAGCCAAATGTGCTCTTTACAATTTGAGACCTTGTTTTTTTGGGGGCGGTGGAGAGGGTTGCTTATTCATTTTTGTGAAATCACTTGCAATGTGACTGCAATTATTTTCAGCCAATTAACTTTTGGTTTGGAGGATATAAGGGGTTAAAAATACAGTAGATCAAAACAAGAAGAAAGAGCTGCTGCCTAGTGTGTAGTGCACAATGTAAAAATAGCTACAGCAAATTGAAAAAAACATTGGCACTCACACACACTTGGACACAGACACCAACAAAGAAGTTCAAGGTGTTTAAATCCTTTAATAATATTCAGCAGCTCCGCACCATAAAAGACACAAAATATTAGGGAAAAAAACCCTCAACATTTCATGTAGGCCTCCTCCATTTTGTCAAGATAATCTCTTAACAAAGCACAGGGGGCCTGCATGAAACGTTGAGATTTAGTTCCTGGTATTTTGTGTCTTTTATAGTAATGAGCAGAATATTATGAGAGACAGCCTGCCAGACTGTCTTTGTTGGTGACTGTGTCCAAGTGTGAGTGAGTGCCGATGCTCTAGATCAAGTTTGGCCTGCAGCAAAAGTGATCTTAATTAAAAATGGGCAGACTAGATTGGCCCAGCAGTCATTATCTGCCATCAGTTTCTATGTTTCTATGTATGCCAGGTTATGTAATTCAAATGGATACAGTGTAAAATTATTTTATGCTTAATGTCGATACTGTAAACTATGTGGCACACATAATTCATGTTGCACTGTGCTACACAGATACAATAATCAAATGGTTAGTAGAGGATAGAGGAGTTGAGACAGCTAGGTGTTGCTAGCTCAGTGACAGCTGGTCACTTGCATTTTCCTGCAGACAGAATGCAGAGGGGTGCCTGGATACCTACCTGCCTGTCATGTGCAGTTCTGGCATTATGCCTCTACACAACACTGTAGATATAACAATCTGATAAGAGCTTACTGCTTTCCTGTTTCCAAAACTGTTTTCTCTAACACTTGGGAGTTGTTACTAGGAATTCTGAGATGAGAGGAGACATTGTACATCCCTATATATAGTTGCCTCATAATCATGTAAAATGGTCATTTAGTTATCCCCCATCCATATATGACTCTAGTTTTCTCTATGTGCTTTATTCCCACAAAGGGTTGTGATAAGGAATAACAACTAATAGAAATTGCTATCATCCAACTTCAAAGTAGAAAATAATATGAGGTGGGGATGGGTACAAAATATTTCCCTTACAAATCCAGTATATGGTTCAGTGCTGTTTGAGAAAAGGGGACAGAACAGAACATGCCAGCTGAATAAATGCTAGGGTCTAAAAATTAGCCACTGGCTAAAATGCACTCAGTGTTTTAGCTACCTGTGAACTGAATTAGTCACACTACAAACATAGCCTGATACTGCTTTCCTGTTGCTGAGGTTCTAGACTTTTTGGTGCCCAATTTGGACTGACAGATGTCATGTTTTCAAGGGGCAGTGAGTGAACATGCACTCTCTAGTAGGGTTTGCTCATGATTTGTGTGAGGACAAAGAGAAATTGCTCTGCTACATGGCACCAATTGGCCAAACATATTGACAGATGTGACAGTGTTGGCCTGCTGTGGTGTGGAGTGACAGTCAGCCACATTCAGGTACATTTGTCAAAATGTCTTAGCCACAGTGATGAAAGTGAGCCTGGAATTGTTAGTCACATTGATTTTACAGTAGACATTGGTGATTGTGGCTATCCTTTGTGCACACCCAGAGCCAGGAAGAATAAAATTTACCCCTATTAATGACCAAGATGGATATGAAATGGAATCACTCTCTTTATTTTTCCTAGTTTTTTATTTGAAATGGGTCATTGTCAAGCTTTTTTGCATCATATTATTTCTAGTTGAAAACCCATATTTTCTAATTGCTTACCTTTTCTAAAATTCATTAATGTTGCTGGTTGTTTTGTTTGCTCCTTTCACAGTAGAACTGAAATACATGCTAATGGTATTATTATATCTAGGCTTGTTTTGTTTCAAATCCTTGGCCTACTCTTATTGCATACTCCCTGATCATTAGGAACACCCCTAGACAATGCAGCCACTCACAATGCCACATTCTCCTCCCCTCCCACTTTGTAATGATGTTTTATGTGGGAGGAGTCTGTGAAAGATGCAGTGGGAAATGATTAAGGACTGTAAATAAACTTGTTTTGACAAACATGAACCTAAGGTCATGAGTTGAAACTAGAGGGGGTAAGGTTTAAGAGAGATGTGAGGAAATTCTGTTTTATTGAAAGAGTGGTGAAGCTGTAGAACCCTCTGCCAGCAGAGGTAGTGGGCACCAAGATCAAAAATGGTTTCAAGCATGGCTGCGATGGAGTGAAGGGTTTGGTGGTTGCTCAGGTCAGCAGCATTAAGAGGGGGGGCAGGGGTGGACCAGGAAGGATATAACCCTCTATGGACAATTGGTTGCAGGGCAGATAGGGAAGTCTAGGCAGACTAGATGGATCTTAGGTCTTTCTCTACTGTTATTGTCTATGTAATAATATATACATTGATTAATGAAGAAAAAATCAATGGGAACATATGTGAAGCAATATACTACTCACAGAGTGGTGACACCATGATAGGTGCATACTGTATGAAGTTTACTGTATTATGATGGTAACTAGATGTATACCAATGTTGAATAAGCTATAATATGGGATTTTATTTATTTTTGTTTTATTTTTAATAATCCAGACTTTGTCTACACAGTAATGATATATAGCCAATGATGCTGCTTACAGTTTGAGACCTTTTTTTTTTTGGTTACCACTTTATTTATTTTAGGGAAATCACTTGTAACATGGGTACAATTCTGGTCAGTCAAGAGAGTACTGTATGTATTAATGCCAGTGCACATTATTACCCTTAGTATAGGTTGTGCAATGCATTTGAATAGATGTAAAAATTGTGAGATTGCACTGTACATCAAGTAATAATGGAGTCCCTGATTGTGAGCATCGGTCCCTGATTTTAATGTGCAGTATCCCTCATTTTGGTCCAGGCAGGGTGAGATATATGCATTCTGGGGTAGCCAGGTGTTGCAGCTGACATTGCTATGATTTCTTTGCAGTCTATTCTGATGCCCCTTGCAATCCTTGGATACCCCTAAAACATTAGTTGCTTAGCATTTACCCCTCCTACAAATATAAAGCCATGAGAGTTCTAATGCCACTAACATATAGATACTGAAAGGGTTAACATAAACCAGCTCTTCAGAGAAAATACATCATTGCCACGAACACACAAACACACACATATACACACACACACACACACACACACACACACACACACATATACTCACACACATTTGACAGTGATAAAGTAATTTGAAACTCCTCTGTAGCTATTTCCTCTAAAAGCTTGCTCTGTTGGAAATTATGTCAGTAAATTATTTAGGTTCCAAAGACTAGAAAATTGCATTTCAATAATACATAACATTAACAAGACACTAAGTGAACATACTAAATCCTGTGTTAAAACAGGTCAAATAGACTTCCGATGTTTTCTTTTTACAAATGCCTGGTACATCTCTGGCTACAAAGTGAACAGCTCTTTCTCGTTTTCTCTCTCTCACTCAGTAGCTGACTAGTCAAGCAAGGCTTTTTTGACACTAGCATGCAAAAAAAATTTCTAATTGCATTGTTGCAAACAATTAAACTGCTTCAAATAAGTGGTGTAAGTATCTTTTCTTTGTGCCTACTCTGAGACACTACCTGTCAGGTCACTTAAAGCAGGCATGACGAGAGAGAGAGATGAACAAGCTGAAAAATAGTGCTGGAACTGGTCTATTGAATAGAGAGAGGGGTAGTATGTCATTCAACTGGCATAGTGATTTGGAGTTATGGAAGGATACACTGAAAACTCCTAATTTGTACCTCGGTATTCCATTTTTCCAGCTACAGCAAGGCAACTTCAGGCTCCACTCACCATAGCCATAAAAAGGAACGGGGAACAGTCAGTACCAAGGTCCCCACACCCAAGCATGGGGCAGATCCCAATGTGCATTTTGTGTGCAAAAACATTTTGGTTTACTTACTGTTCACTGTAGTGTAGTAGGTTGTATGAGATTAATTTTGCTTTCTTCTAGAAGGACATCTTCTGTGACTAGAAATCCTAGAAACCCCTGCAGCTGATATCAGAGCTGCAATTCACAATGGGAGAGTCAACAGCATGCAGTGCATGTTAGAGTTCATATAAGCTCTGATTTTCTGTTTGCTGATCTTCTATTTGCTGGTTCCACTCTCCACCCAGTACCAAGGACTGTACTTAGCTCCTGGATAAAAGCAGGACCGGAAATCATCTGATCAGAGATTATAAAAGCTGTAACATGACTGCATTTAATAAAGGACTACACCACAGTTTTGTGTGGATAATCATTGCTAGTTATTAATTGTATAGAGAATCATATACTATATGAGGGAGTGGGTAGGTGAAACCAGAATTTTATAGACCAAATATATGGGATGCTATTTGTTTTAAAAAAGTACCACACTCTGAGGGTGGATAACGTTTTGGTTACATAAATGTAAAACTCACCAATGTTTTCATTTTTAGAATGTCAGCTTCCCAATCAAGCTTAATTTAATTTTAATTGTTATACTTGATAACTTGATGAGCATCACTGCCTGTTTTCACAAGAGGCAAGTAATACATTTAAACATAATCACACAATACAAAACTATACATACAATAAATAACATGATATATAATACAAAACTATACATACAATAAATAACATAACACACAGTACAAAACTATACACACAATAAATAACACACAATACAAAACTATACATACAATAAATAACATGATGTACAATAAGACAAATAACATGATACACAATAAGACATACTGGCCGAAAGCTAATTCCCAGAAGAACTAGTGGCACAGGAACATGTGATAAAACTTTCCAGCCAGGCCATCAGTTTTGATTTAAAAGTAAACATTGTTAAACAATTACTGATTACTGTAGGATTCAGGGTGGGTTAAGTGCCCCAGGGCCTTGTGTGCCCCTGCTGTTTGGTGTCAGACACTCTGCAATGTGCCATTCAGTGACATTTTAATTAAATATAAAAAGTTTTATCTTCATGCCCTTAGCCCACCAACCAGGGAAAATTCATATGGCCACAGGGGAGACATCAACAGGAGAGTTTCCACTCCTTGTAATGGATGTGCTGCTTCTGCCATAGACCACTGATTGAGTTACACTCTGTCTCATGTTTTACAAAATGTAGTTGATTGAGAGGTTGATATTACACACTGCCATGTGTAACACACAATTGCAGCATGGTTATCCATGTATAAATAATAATGACCAGTACTTACAGTACATTAGCATTGGGGCAGGAAGAAAGCACACAAGCACAAACTGTGGTGTAAAACCTTTTGTGTTTAGCCATATAAAGTACACTACATTTGTGGCCTATTACTACTGCACCACCATAGCCATAGTGCTACAGTAAATTGGTCCCTCACTTCACCATGGCCCCAAACACCACCACCAGGGTGGCACACTTGCCCTCATCCATAGGCTGCTGTTCTGGTAATGGGTCTGCATTGACCTGCCTGGTCCCTGGTGCATTGGCATGCTCCTCCTCACTGATATTTCCACAGATCACACCATCTCATACAGTTCATGTACCTACAGTTGTACCTGAGGGTGATGCCACATAGGCACAGTGCTTAGAGACCATTAATATTAAAAATGAACCACACTTAGAGTATTTTACATTATCTCTTTTTATCTGATTCAAAATATTCCAGAACCAGGTCACATAAATACTGCTGCCTCATGATCATAGATGCCCAGGTGGTATACCACCTGTCCCCCCACCCTTACAGGATAGGATGATGTTCACTACAATGAGGACGGTGAAGGAACCTATGGCATACTGTCTGAGGTCTCTCAGACATAAGAGAGTACTACACTTGCATTAATTTAACTGTGCTATGACTACAGTATATCAACAAAAAATGTAAGACAGTAATGAACATTGTGTTGCTTATTTTCCAGCCTGTACAGGGCAAGGCTCCTCCTCTGTTGGTAGTTCAACAGTTTTGGCAACAGCAAACACCATACAGTAATGTATGCTAATGCAAAGTTTGTATTTTAATAGCTTTACTATGTCACTGGTCTTTGATCTCCTTTAGTGTTTGCCCAGCCATAGAGAATCCAGTGCAGCTGAAACACACCATAGTGTGCATGTAGTATGGCACTTTGCAATATGGTTCATGCTTTAATTAAAAATTCCTGTACCACACTGGACACCAATAAAGAAACATAGCAGCCCAGATGTGGAGGAGAAGGTGTTGTGCTGGGTATCTAACTGGTTGAAGGATATGAGGCAGAGGGTGGTGGTAAATGGCTGTCACTCAAAGGATGACAGTGTGGCCAGTGGAGTACCAGAAGGATCAGTTCTGGGCCCTGTCCTGTTTTGTTGCTGAAGAACTGGAGGGGAAGATATGGCTCTTCGCTGATGGCACAAAAATCTGCAATAGAGTGGACACTGAAAAGAGCATGCAAAGGGGTCTGGGGAAACTAGAGGAGTAGTCTAGGGAATGGCAGCTGGGTTTGCAATGCCAAAAAGTGCACAGTCAAACACCTGGAGCAGGGAGACCTGAGGGCTATGTATAAGATGTGAGGGCAGTTCTTAACAGCTATCAAGTAAGACTGGGACCTTGGGTTAATCACATCTGTTAATCTCAAGGTGGAAGAGCAGTGTGACAAGGGAATAAGCAAGGCTAGCCATATGCTGGGGTGCTTAGGGAGAGGGATTTTTAGCAGGAGAAGGGAGGTGATGTTGCCTGTGTATTGCCTTTGTCCATTTCTGGAGGCCACACCTCCACAAGTATGTTGAGAGGGTGGAAGCAGTCCACAGGAGGGCTACCAAAATGGTGAGGGGATTAAACAAGAAACCACAGGAGGAGAGGCTGTGGGAGATCAAAATGTACTCCCTGGAGGACAGAAGAGCAAAAGAGGACATGCCTGAGATCTATAAGTACCTCACAGGGATGAACAAGGTGCATGAGTGAGTCTCTTTCACAGGAGGAGTACCGGAATGAAAGGGTATGCAATTAAGCTGGGGGGGGGTGAGTTTAAGAAGGATGTGAGAAAATACTTTTTCAGAGAAAAAGTAGTGGATGCCTAAAACAGCCTGCCAGAAGAGGTGGTAGGGGCAAAGACAGTGGTGAGTTTCAAACATGCGAGGGATAGGCACATGGGTATAATAAGCAGAGGTAAGGGAGGACAGAGGAACGCCTGTGACCAAATAGGTTCCAGGGTGTAGTAACAGACAAAGAAAATAAGGCAGACTAGATGGGTCTACCAGTACTTTTCTGCTTATGCATTCTGTGTTTCTGTGTTTCTCATTTATAGTACTGCAGTGTTACAGGTATCAGAATAAACAGGATAATGCCAATAGATAGCTTGTGAGCAAAGCGAGAGGGATAATGGCACCTAGCTTTATCTTAAAAGTCAATATTAATATTTATTTATACTTCTCTTTTGAAGGAAGCAGTGTAAATTGGGAGAAAAGAAGACACCTATAAGCAGTCTTTGGGGCACTTTGAATCTTGGTAGGCAGTGTGTGGGGTACCTTGAAATGTGGGTTTTAAATAGTAACAGGTGCTGTGGGGGAATCTAGCTCAGGAGCTTAATCTTTTGGTGAGTAGAATAAGGATGCCCTGTGAATCAGGTGTGTAATTTCTAGGGTGTGGAACTGACAGAGGCTTAGTGCCTTCTCACAAGAGCATTATAAAAGTACTTCCACTCTGTGTCCAACACATTCTTGTCCCAGCCAGTGAGTGATATGGTGAAGGAGTGGAACAGGTGACTGGCATTGTAGGCATCAGCAGGTGTCAGCAGAAGAAAGCAAAACAGTGGAGGACTTTGACGGTTGACTAAGGCAAGGAAACTGTTCACTACTGGGTAACAGTCACTGTGGTGAAAGATTGAAGACCAAGGGTAGGCCAAAACTGGGAATAGATGCTACACCCTGTCAGTTCCATGTCAAAATGGTAATTTTACAAGGGTAACCCATAAACATGTCACAACTCCCGCAGCATGACAGATTACAACAAAGACTGATTCTTGCAGGTGGCTTCATCTCCACACCCCCTTTATGTGAGTCCTTGCCCCCCATGCCCCTCTTTATTTATTAACTAACTCTGGGGGGGCATACCTCGGGGATGAGGAGAATCACTGATTGCCTGAAAGTGTCAGTGCTGTGATTCCCTCTCCCTCTTCATGGGCTACCCTTCTAAAATTGCCATTTTGACTTGATACCCACCCTATCAAGGATAGGAATATAAAGATATTTAAACAAGGTACAGGGAAACACAAATAGAAACAAACAAATACTGTAAAGAGGAAAACCAGAAACAGTATCGGGGTAAGGGTACCAAAGTACAGTATTTCCAGGTAGCACAAGAAGAAAAGAAGTTGAGAATGCTGGGAGTGATGCAGTGCAGTGGCTATGGGGCAGCAGTTTTCATAGATGCCTACTGGAGGCTGAGGTGCTGCACCATCTGACACATTTCTCTGGGTTGAGGGAGGAAGTTGCTACACTCCAGGCTGAGTTGGCTAGAATTCTGGGGAACTCCTTCCCCACCCAGGGACCACCAAATCTGCCACTGTTACCTCAGAAGATGCAAGGGAGGAGGAGTGGCTGGACTGTGTTGGGCTATGGAAGGGCAGGGGTGGTGGGACAGAGGCACATTCCTTATGTGGTACCAATACATAATTTCTTCACCACTCTGGTGGGGTGGGACTGTCAAAAGGAGGAACCTGTGGTAGTGACCATTGAAGAAGTGGGGGCCCTCCTTGGTGGAGATGCCAACAAGGCTGGTAGAGGACAGCAGAGGAGGAGGATTCAGCTTCTGGTGGGGGACTAAATAGTGAGGGGGATAGATATGGGTATAAGAAAGGAGGAAGAAGAAGAAGAAGAAGAAGAAGAAGAAGAAGAAGAAGAAGAATCAGCATTTATACAGTATAACGCTTTTCATACACAGTATCCCAAAGTGCTTTACAAGCAATGCTAGACTGGTAGTGAAGTGATTGAATGTGTGGTGGCAGCCATATCGCACGTCATCACCCACGCATAGCCTGGATAATTGCATGAACCAGTTTATGGGAAGGGGAATGTTGGCCAGTACACCAGTAATGTTCCCTTCTCTTTGCGAAGAGTGCCCTGGGTTCTTTTACTTCCACCTGGACACCCACCAGGACAACACCAGGATGGGCAGAAGGGACCATGGTTTAATGTCTCATCTGAAGGACGGCACACCCCAGCAGTACAGCACCCCCCAATACTGCACTCAGATGCCAGCAATTTTTAGGTGCAAGTCCAATCCTGGTGTGGGATGAGAACCCATGACATTCTGGTCCAGAGGCAGATGTGCTACCAACTGAGCCATGCTGACAGGTTAGGTGCCTACCAGGTGCCATGGCCTGGAGGGATGGGAAGTGCATCTTGAGGATCACAATGGCAGAAGGACGGGGAAACAACTGGATGTCATTGTCCACGTGGGGACTAATGATCTGCCTAAGGACAGGGCTGGGATAGTACAGGGGGGAATTTAGGGAGTTGGGAAGAGGTCTTAGACAGGTAGCTCACTCAGTGGCTTTTGCTGAGGTGCTGCCTGTCTATGACAGGGGTGAGGAGAGGACTGTAACAAGAGCTTCAAATCATGGCTGAATGAATGGTACATAGAGGAGGGGTTAGACTACATTTGAGAGTGGGGATCCACAAGTGAGAATAAAGGCCTATACAGGGGTGATGGCCTGCATCTATTCGGTAGGGAACTGCAGTCCTCAGTTTAAATATTACATCTATAAACATGTAAACTAGTTGAGGGTGGTGGTGGAAGGAATCAAGGAGGTAGAAACTGCCCCCCCACTGGCTAAAGTAGAAAGTAAGGAGAACCCAATGGGAGTGGAATCACACAGGTTCCAAATTATTAAAGGAAGCAGGGTGGTAGAGGTAGAGGGGGAAGGGAATGGGAGCATTTAAAAGAGAGAAGGACAGGAGAGAGGGTAAAAAGGAAAAAAGGGTCAACAAGCAAAATAGATATAAAATCTGGAAGGCCATGTGTATGAATGCTAGAAGTCTAGGAAATAAAATTCTGGACCAAGATGCTATCATGGCAGAGGCCGACCTGAATATTGTGGCCATTACTGAGTCATGGTACACTGAAAACCATGACTGGGACATGGCCATACCAGGCTATTTTCTGTTCAGGAAAGGCAGGCTGGTAAGAAAAGGAGGGGGTGTGGTGCTTTATGTGAGGGAAAGTATACATGTAACAGAGATACAGGGAATACAGGGAGAGGCAGAGGTGCTGTGGGTCATCCTGGAGATGAGAAATGGAGCTGATATTCACACTGGAGTGATCTACAGACCTCCAGCACAGTGGGAACAATCAACTGGTCAGTTAAGTCACTCATGAAGGAGCGATATTTGATCTGGTACTCACTAACAGGGACAGCACTGTGGACGTCAAGGTGGGTGGCAACCTGGAGACCAGTGATCACAAGATGGTGTGGTTCAGTATAAGGATGGCTGTGGAATTGAGCCACATAAGGGCAAGGGTCCTGGAAATCTGGAGGGCAGATTTTATTCTAACATACTAATATGCCAGCATAGTAGGCTTCATGGTCTATCGAGTCTGCTTGGGAGTCAGTACCCTGAATGGGTACTGTCTCTGTCTTCATCAAAGTTTCCCCCCAGACAAACCTTGCCCCACTCCCTCCTCCTAAACCTGTCCCAGCCCCTCTTGAATCTCTCCACCATAGATACCCCCCCACCAGTTCCTCAAGCAGAGCATTCCATGGTTCCACCACTCTTTCAGTGAAAAAACACCTCTTCCTTTCCCCAGAGTATTCCCCCCTCCAGCCTCCAGCTGTGCCCCTGGTGACTCCTCCTCCTTCCTCTGAAGGAAAGCACTTAGGCTTACCTTATTTATTCTCTTCAGGTACCTGAAGACCTCAATCATATCCTGCCATCCCTCCTCTCCTCCAGTGAGAAAAGGTTGAGCTCCCCAAGTCACTCTTTCTATGTCCTATCCCCAGTCCCTGGATCATCCTAGCTGCCTCCTCTGGTCCCGCTCATTGAGCAAGATATCCTCCTTTAGGTGCAGTCTCCAAAACTGCACACAGTACTCGAAGTGTGGTCTAACCAGCCTGATATCGGTGTTGGGGGGGAAATTATTGGAATCAGTGCTGAAGGAAAGGATTGTGGAATATCTTGAATCCGATGGGTTACAAGACCTGAGGCAGCATGGTTTTAAAGCAAGGAAGTAATGTCAAATGAATCTATAGATTTCTTTGACTGGGTAATAAAGAAGTTAGATCAGGGTGGAACAATGGATGTTGCCTACTTAGATTTCTGTAAGGCTTTTGACACTGTTCCACATAGGAGACTAGTAAGTAAACTGGGTAGATTAGGAGTGGGTCAAAAGGTGATAAACTGGGTAAGGCACTGGTTAGGGGATAGGTGACAGAGGGTGGTGGTAAATGGAGTTCACTCCGAGGAAGGAAGAGTGACCAGTGGGGTGCCGCAAGGATCAGTGCTGCGACCAGTTCTCTTTAATGTCTTTATAAGTCACATTGCACAGGAGTTGGAAGGGAAGGGCTGTCTATTTGTGGATAATGCCAATGAGTTCTGAAATTAGTTTATAAAACTGAACTGTCTCATTGTCTCTCTAAACCCTTCCCTTAGTGGTTATTGGAAAAGAATACATTGGCCAGTGTGTGTAACATGGAATTTTATACACTTTCTCAGTGTGGGATGCTTTCATAAACAGCTTGAGCTTCACTTTTTGTGTTTATATAGCGTCCTGCACTTTTGATGTGTATAACATTCTGGTTAAACATATCGATCCAATTATTATTCTCTATTGAGCATTGCAATAGCAATATTTATTGTTAACTGTTTTACTAGGGATATATACAGAGGGACTGATCTATGGCTTGGACCCATGCTGGAAGGGAGAGCTGCAGTAGATGGAATTTAAATGGAGGAGTAGAAAGGGGGGATAATAGTCAGGCTGGGGGAGATAGAGAGAGAGATAGAGAGAGAGAGAGAGAGAGACAGTAGTAGTGAGGAAGTGAATTTATTTATTTAAAATTGGTTAACCAGGTAAAAACCCAAGGGCATAAATGCCCATGTTCAAGGATGATCTGGATACATACAAACATGCACGTACAATTGTACAGTAATAAAGAGTACTAAGACAATAATACAATAATATCAAATTTACAACAATCTTAACAATATATGCAACAAATAAAAGACAATAAATTGGCCAACACATTGAGCTTTTAAGACAAAACTTCCTAAGAACAGACTTGAATATAGAATTAGTGTATTCTTGTGAAATAGAACCTCATAAAGAATTCATTTTTATGGCAAAAAATAAAAAAAAGATTTAACTAAGGAATGTTTTGTATGAGGCAGTCTGATGTTGTAACCTTGATAAAATCTAGCAGAATCTATTGAAGTATTAAAGATAACTGAATCCATAATGAAAATTGTTCTGAATTAAAAAGAAATACAAGAACTCTGTACTGTAAAGTAAAAATGTCTTATATCAAATGAAAACTAGTTTAATGAACTATAAAGTTTACAATGATGGGGATTACAGGGGCACAAAAGTGTGACTCGACAGATGGAATTGTACAGAACCAGAATTCTGGAATTTAGTTTTTGAGAAGCGGTACAATAAATGGACAATTCATAGTCAACCAACAAGAATAGCAAATACTGAACTAAATTTTTTCTGGACTTCAAAGTTATACAATTTTTTAAGCAATATACAATTCTAAAGGGATATAGGAGCCCCAAACATATGTGAGATGGTTTAATTAATGTATTAACAATCTAAAAGTGAAGGGATTGGAAAAAAATCAACTTTATGATAATTACCTTTAAGTTTGCTACAATCTTCTGCACATGCTCTGTTATGTTTTTTATCAACTGTGCATACTACAACTTTTTAATTGTAATACATAAATAGTACAAAATAATTAAGTATGCCAATTTTAAACCCCCAAAGCCCAGGGCCACCATTGAATGCCCTCACAAATATCAAAATGTAAGCTTTTGTGTTTTTGCTGTAACCTTGGGCAAAACAATGGTAGAAAAAGAACAAAAATCATAAGGTACAGTACTGTTTTTCGAACATCTGCCATTTAAAATTAGCTGTACTTATCCACTTTCCATCATCATGGTTTGTTCATCCTACCAGTCTAACAAAACCCTGAAAACCATGAGAAATTTAACATAACCAATTAGACTGTTTGTAGGTAGCAGATGACTGTATAATATGGGCTTTAACAGCACTACTTAGGGATTTCCATTCTGATAGTTCTATTTTGGCACAATAAAGAGCACACAGAAGTATATCATACTGTTGAATAGCCACACTAGGGCCCCAGTTTTACCCATGGATATAGAATATATAATATGAAAATTTCAATGAACAGTGAGCAGTTTATACGCAGTGCTTAGCAAGTTCAAAGTTCAGTGGGAAGCTAATGATTTGTAGTACCAAACAGATTTAGTATAATTTGGTTGTGCCCTGCAGACTTGCTGATGCTCCCTGAATGATACCCCTAGAAGACACCTTTCTGTGAGATCCTTTAAATCTGGCCCCATATGTTGAGGACTGCTTGCCCTAGCCCTGGCTTTTAAAGTACTTAAAGGTAAGACCAGACCCCTGCAAGCAACCTGATTGACTGCTCCGCTCATGTCAAAAAATGCAAGACTATCAAGAGAAACAAATTGAGCTGGCTGTTGGGGTAGGGAGGGCTCCTCCTATTTATTGTGATGTCTTGCAACCCCTGGCTTTGGGAAATGAGGATCTGGCCTTGCTGATGAAACTGCCTGACTGATCTAACTGCTGGTTTCCTGCAGATGTGGAAATTGATACTCTGGCTATGCAGTCCTGGCCACTGAAAGCAACCTGATTGACTTGATCTGCTCTGCTAAAAGTTATAAATTTCAAAAAGAAAAATTCCTTGGTGCTGATTGTTTGGGAGGAAAGCTCCTCCCCATTGTAGAAATCCCTCATGATCCCTGCCTTTGGAAAATTTTTCTCTGGCCACAATAATGAAACAGCCTGATTGGTAAGGCTGCTGGTTGCCTGCAGAAGTTGCTTTCTCTGGGGGAAGCCCTGGCCTCAGCAAGTAGCCTGATTGGCTTACTCTTCTTTTCACTGAAATGCACAAATTTCAGCCAAAAAAGTCCAATGATACTGGTACTATGAAACAGGACTCCTTTAATTTCGAACATTAAAAATCCTTTAATTTTACCATATAAATCCTCATTGACAATTAAGTGACTAATTACGGGGTTTTCATTCTTAACTTCTGCTTAATTCGTCCTTAATCAGAGCGCACAATTTAAGTTTTTTCTAACTTATTTTTTGATATTTTGCACTTAATTTTTTACCTCTTTATTCCTTAAATTAAGCATAGACTTCTAACTGATTGAATACTTAATCTGCATACCATAATACTTAAAAATAAGCATCTTTAAGTGGTTAATATTGCACTTAATTGTAATCCATTAATACCTAAATTAAATATATTTTACTACTAAATTTAACCATTAACTGTGGATTCTTTCATCTTAAATTCTGCTTAATTCATCCTTAATCAGAGCACATAATGTAAGGAAATTTTCTGCCTATTTTTGGATGTTTTGTACTTAATTGTGTTTGCTTGCATGCATGTGAATCTTTGGCAGCGCGACGATCTTCGGTGGACCAGGAACACATCTGCACTCTTTAAAGCCGACCACAAACTGAGGAAATGCCAGTATGCTGTATAATGGTATGCATAGTTTTTTTTCAACTTTGATGCATATCTCAGGCATTTTTTGGAATTTTGGCACCAAATTTTCAACATGAGGTTTTTGGGACCCCTCTTCATGAATTCTGCCACTGTCATGGTGTTAATCAGCCCCAAAAGGTGATTTTGTGGTCACTGCATGGAATCATCTTTTTTTTTTTATTTGGTTGTTTAACACACTAAGCTGAAAGCTTTTTTATAGGAGCGACCTGGGAGCACAAGAAGATTAAGTGACTTGCTCAGAATCACACAGTATGCAAGTGGAAGCTGTGGGATTCAAACCCAGGTCTAGTCTGCTGGATGTCACCAGATTTGCAGCTGAGAGCCTTAGACCACTGCGCTATACTGCCTCCATTTCAGGACCGATTAATGAAACAACAGTGCCAGTGTTCATGAGGTGGCTCTCCAAAAGCCTATGTTGCAAATTTGGTAGAAAAAATCCAAAAAATGACTGTTTTATGAGCATGCATTGTGCATTTGCTATGTATGCTCGTAACTTCTCAAATTTGCAATATTTTCACACCACATTTTCAACATTGACATTTTTCCACACCTCCTTGTGAACAGTACAGCTGTCATTTTTCACATCCTGCCAGAAATGTGTTTTCACAGTTCTGGCGCAGAATAGCATGGTCACCATAGGAAATCTGTGTTGTGGACACATTACAAAAATCACAGTCACATTGTTTATTAGCAGAGGTCTTAAAATGCCTATGTTGAAAATTTGGTTACAAAAGTCCATGAAATGACTATATTACGAGCTTGCATTGCGTAGTTTCCACGCACGCTCGTAACTTCACACATTTGCAATATTTCCACTCCAGATTGTCAACATTGCCATTTTTTTGCACCGTCTTATGACTAGAACAGCTGTCATTTTTCACATCCTGGACGAAATGTGTTTTCGTACATCCAGCGCAGAATAGCATGGTCACTGTGGGAAATCCATGTTCGGGACATATTACAAAAATCACAGTGACACTGTTCATTAGCAGAGGTCCTAAAATGCCTATGTTGAAAATTTGGTGAGAAAAGTCCATGAAATGACTGTGTTACGAGCATGCATTGCACAGTTTCCACACACTCTTGTAACTTCGCACATTTGCAATATTTTCACTCCACATTGTCAACATTGCCATTTTTCTGCACCTCCTTATGAACAGTACAACTGTCATTTTTTACGTTTCACCTGATATGTGTTTTCAGACATGTAGCATACAATGGCACAGTCGGTGTATGGAGTCAGTGTTCGGAACAGATTAAGAAAATCACAGTGACACTGTTCATGAGCAGACGTCTTAAACTGGCAATGTTGAAAATTTGGTGACAAAAGTCCATAAAATGACTGTGTTATGAGTGTACATTATGCAGTTACCACGCACCCTCGTACGTTCACAAATTCATAATCCTTTCAGTCCAGATTTTCAACAATGGCATTTTTACACACCTCCGTATGAACAGTACAGCTGTCATTTTTCACAACATGGCTGAAATGTGTTTTCGCACTTCTGGCGCAGAATAGCACAGACGCTATAGAAAATCAGTGTTTTCGGGATAGATTAAAAAAAATTACAGTGACACTGTACATGAGCGGAGGTCCCAAAATGCCTGTGTTGAAACTGCTGTAAAAAATTCCCAAACTAATTACATTACGGGTGTGCTTTGCACAGTTTCTATGCACACTCATGACTTCACTAGTTTTTTTTTATTTTCATTCCAGATTTTCAACATTGTCATTTTTTACACCTCTTCATGAACAGTAGAGCTGTCATTTTTCACATCCTGTTCAAAATCTGTTTTCACACCTGTGGCTCCAAATGGCACAGTCACTGTGCAAAATCACCTTTCGGCTAGCAAACTGATAGTTTCTCTATTCATGCAGTGGGATCACAAAAAGCCCATGTTGAAAACTTTTGAGTAAAAATACCAAGAAACAGCCAGGGTGTTAGGGTTTTCAACCATAATTCCCTACAGCCATCAGGGATATGACTTGGGATTGTCGACATTAATGTTCACGCAATTCCACCCCCCCAACCTGCAGCCAGTGACAGTCTTCGAGGTGCGCCTTGGACTCTTTGGACCCAGAATCCATCACATTCTCCTATACTGCACCCATTTCAGCATATTTCCTTATGGAATGAGATGAGTAAAGCCTGAACACCCAAGGCACACCTCGACACTTGTCAGTGTCAGCAGGGTAGGGTGAGGGGAAATGTCGTGACTGTTATGGGCAATGACCAAAAGGCACACCCCAGTGCCTGCCCATCTCTGCAGGGTGGGGGTGGGGTTGGCATCAGTTCAGTACTTCACTGCCATTCCTACTCTGCATGGGACCAATTCTCATAGGGATCTGCATCTGGCACAAGCTGTGGCAAGCAATACCTTGCACCAATGCCTGGTGCTCCAGGGAACCTGCACCTGATTCAGGTAGAGGAGGGGTCCCAGTGGCTAAGTCCCCATGCTAGCACTGACCAGAACCCTGTGGCAAACCCCCTGGCACACTGCACAGTTCCACCACGGGCAACCAGAGACTAACACAGGACCCCCTGTCCAACTAGGTAATGGGCATGTATACCTAACCTGATGGGTCGATGTCCCCCCACCATGTTTGGTGCAATTAGCACTTGGCCACATACTGTAGGTGAGTGGTGGGATGTACTGGGCACTGGGGAGCAGTCTGCACTGGTGTATGGGGGTTTGGGCACCACCTGCTGGGACATTGGTGGGCACTGTATCATCATTCGTTGGTGCTGTAATAGCATCGATAGGGCAGGCATCGGGGATCAGAAGAGCCGCATCAGGATGGGGGGTACCAACATGGTACATAGGTGGCATCAAGGAGCTGTGAGGGGTGCCATTGGACCACTAGGATGGGGGCCTCACATACAAGGCCACACTCTGGGGTGTATGGTGGGTGGACCATCACCCGTGGTATGCTGCACACAGGCATGTCCCTGAGGGGAGAATGTCTAAGTCCACTTATGGCTGTCCTGGCTTGTCTAAGGACATTTACAATTTCTCCCACCAGGTGATGCCTGTGAATCGCAGGATGCAGCTTGCATTGGCCGCACTCCCCCTACCACCATGCCGCAGTGCATTGGAGGTGCAAGCCCTGTTTGGGGCAGGTGGACTGTGGTCAGTGTGCAAAATGAATGTTTGGGACACATTATGAAGATCACAGTGACACTGTTCATGAGCGGAGGTCCCAAAATGCCTGTGTTGAAACTCTGCTGTAAAAAATTCCCAAACTAATTACATTACAGGTGTGCTTTGCCCAGTTTCTATGCACACTCATGACTTCACTAGTTTTTTTTATATTTTTATTCCAGATTTTCAACATTGCCATTTTTTACAGCTCCTCATGAACAGTAGAGCTGTCATTTTTCACATCCTGTTCGAAATGTGTTTTCACACCTGTGACGCCAAATGCTGCAGTCGCTGTGCAAAATCACCTTTCAGCTAGCAAACTGATAGTTTCTCTGTTCATGCAGTGGGATCACAAAAAGCCCATGTTGAAAACTTGGAGTAAAAATACCAAGAAATGGCCAGGGTGTTAGGGTTTTCAACCATAATGCCCTACAGCCATCAGGGATATGACTTGGGATTGTCGACATTAATGTTCACGCAATTCCACCCCCCCAACCCACACTCTGCAGCCAGTGACAGGCTTCGAGGTCCACCTTGGACTCTTTGGCCCCAGAATCCATCACATTCTCCTATACTGCACCCATTTCAGCATATTTCCTTATGGAATGAGATGAGTAAAGCCCGAACACCAAAGGCACCATCATACATTGGTGCTGTAATAACATCGATAGGGCAGGCATCGGGGATCAGGAGAACCGCATCAGGATGGGGGTACCAACATGGTGCATAGGTGGCATCGGGGAGCTGTGAGGGGTGCCATTGGACCACTAGGATGGGGACCACACATATGAGGCCACACTCTGGGGTGTATGGTGGGTGGACCATCACCCGTGGTATGCCACACACAGGCATGTCACCCTGGAGACAATGTTTAAGTCCACTTAGAGCTGCCCTGGCTTGTCTAAGGACGCTTACAATTTCTCCCACCAGGTGATGCCTGTGAATCGCAGGATGCAGCTTGCATTGGCCGCACTCCCCCTACCATCATGCTGCAGTGCATTGCAGGAGCAAGCCCTGTTTGGGGCAGGTGGACTGTGGTCAGTGTGAAAAATGAATGTTTGGGACACATTATGAAGATCACAGTGACACTGTTCATGAGCAGAGGTGTTAAAATGGCTATGTTTAAAATTTGATGACAAAAGTCCATAAAATGACTCTTTTATGAGCATACATTGTGCAATTTCCATGCACCCTCGTAAGTTCTCGAACTTATGAACAGTGCAGCAGTCATTTTTCACACCTGGCCAAAATATTTTTTCGCACTTCTGGTGCAGAATAGCATGTTTGCTGTAGGAAATTAGTGTTTGGGACAGATTAAGAAAATCACAGTGACACTGTTCATGAGAGGAGGTCCCAAAATTCCTATGTTGAAAATCTGCTGTAAAAATTCCCCAAATTAATTACATTACAGGTGTATATTACGCAGTTTCTACGCATGCTCATGACTTCACCAGTTTTTGTATATTTTCACTCCAGATTTTCAACAGTGCCATTTTTTGCACCTCCTCATGAACAGTACACCTGTTACATTTCACATCCTGTTGAAAATGTGTCTTTGCACCTGTGGTGCCAAATGGCACAGTCGCTGTGAAAAATCACCTTTCGCCTAAAGAACTGATAGTGTCACTGTTTATGCGGTGGGATCACAAAATGCTCATGTGGAAAACTTGGAGCAAAAAATACAAAGAAACGCCTTAGGCATTAGAGTTTTTGACCATAATGCCCTACCCTGTAGGGACTGACAGGTGTCAGGGGTGTGACTTAGGACTGTTGACAATAATCCTCATGCCATTCCACCCCCACCCCACCCCCACCGTGCAGCCAGTGATAGGCATTGAGGTGTGGCTGGGACTCTTTGCTCCCAGAGTTCATCCCATTCTTCTATACTGCACCCATTTCAGTGTATTTCCTTATGGAATGAGTTGAATGTAAAGCCCAAACACCCCAAGGAACAACTTGACACTTGTCAGTGTCTGAGGGGTAGGCTGAGGTGAAATGTCATGACCATTATGGGTGACAGCCCAGAGGCACAACCCAATTCCGGTCCTTCTCTGCAAAATGAGAGAGTGGAGTTGGCATCAGTTCAATACTTCAGTGCCATTCCTATACTGCATCTCTCTAAGTCCTGCACTTCAACTGCTAATGCCAGCAAGCAAACATTCGGCATTGACAAATGCTTGTTTTATGCTTACTTTTAACCCCTTAATTTCTCATATTAATCCTGGATTTCTAATTGATTGTATACTTAATCTGCGCACCTTAATTCTTAAAATTAAGTATCTGTAAATTCATAATTTTACACTTAATTGTAATACCTTAATATGTAAATTAAACATATTTTTCCTTTATTTAACACTCTTAATTGATTAACAACAAAAATTTATTATATTTAATCCCTTAATTTAACACTTAATTGTAATCCCTTAACACCTAACAGCATTTAGTACTGTTCGTATTTAATTTGACACGTAATTCTTATCCCTTAATAGCTAAAATAAATATACTTAAATACTTACTTTTTATACTTAATTTACTGAAAAAAAATCTCAAAATTCCAATTAATTCTAAATCTTAAATATACTTTAATCATATCCTTAATTGATAGTTGTATTAGAGGTAATTAAATGGTTTAAACCATACAATTTCCTTTATTATTTATTTTGATTTGCACAATGTGGATCTCACCCCTTAGTCATAATCCCTAAAATGAAATACATTTTAATACTTCATTGGATTTGATTAAAATTAATTTCCTTAATTTCTACTTAAAAATAAAGGTTAACCTAAATTGTTCTGGAAATTACACTGCAATTCAGAATCTGATCCACATGCCATGTAACTTCTTTCTTTTTTTATTGCTTTAATTTATTTTACTCATTGCCAAGCTACAGTATCACAACTTGGCATTTAAGAACTATAAATTATTTTGCAGGACCCTTGATCTGACTGATAATACAGAGCTTAACAGAACTTGTTTGACATAAATCTCACTTAAATAACTTAAATACATTCCATCAGATGAAAATGTGAAGAATTTAAAACTTTACTTAATGCAAAAATACTGTACAGAGTGAAGAAAAAGAGATATATACATAGTTTTTCAATTTTCAAAAGTATCTGTTCTCAGCGCTGGAGGCTGTTGTAACAAAAGCAATAGAAGTGGCCGGTGGCATCCCTACTGACAAAAAACTATCTGGATGGAGATCTATAAACACATTCTATTAATGGAGTGGATGGCTGGCAAGGTGCTACACAATGATGAGTAGATGCCTCCTGTACTTTTCATTTCCCATGCAGTCTTGAACCAACTAGCTCTACCATGACTTACATTGTCAGTGCACTTAAACAAAAGAGGATGGTTCAGTGGTGCTGAATTGTCATTTTTTCTTCAGGGGCCATTTGAAACATTTTTAAAGCATTGGCAGATTATCTTCCAATGAGGCAAGGGAGCTATCTGTGTCAGTTTTTTTTTGTTTTGTTTTTTTACAAAAAAGAAAAAAGAAAGAAAGATTCTCCTTAAGTAATAAAGTGCAGGGATAGAGAAACTCTATGATTTTTTGTTGATCCAAATATCTTCAAAAATGAATCATGCATTCAAAATTTACAGGAAATGCATGAATACAAGGCAAATTGTGTTTGCTAGTATTTTTTTTTAAATACTCACAGGCATCAGAAAGTTTTTGCACTGCATAGTCTTGTGCCCCTTCCATTAATGTACGATAAATTTTATGCTGTTTAAATCGTAGGCCATACCATCAGTTCAAAAGTTATACTTTTTATTTTGCTGGCATCTTTTACCACTTGCAGGCTTTAATGCTTTTGTGGACTGTAACCTATGTCATCATAATTGTTTTTTCCTTTCCCACTTTCATGGTGTCAGGTATGACATGTCCAGCAACTTGTTCATCTACACTGTTTGGTGGAATGTTTTCCTGTATTTCATCTCCACACTGTGCCTCATTAACAGACTCATGTTCTTTAGCCATTCTAACCAAATTTGAATCCTGAACTGAATTCTCATCCTGAAAAGAATTCTCCATTGACTTTATGATTTTTTTTTTCATAACCAGTTATTTTCACATTGGCAATTTTCTTGTTTGTGTTCCTCCAAATTTACACTTCACCTTACAGTTATTTCATCAGCCTGTAATAGAAACAAAACATCAGCACAAACTAGGAAGTGTACTGTCATTACCAACTAAGGTAGCATGTCATTTATTTCATTTATTTATAAGATTATATGATGTTTTATCCATTTGCTTATGTCTTTAATCTAGTTTTAGGGCAAGCATTTTTGCCTAGTGGTTACTGCAGACATGTCATCCTGAAGACATTGGTTTCTTTACCATCACCAAGTATATTTCCCACAGATTCCCATTCTCATGCATGAAGGCACCATCCACAGTAGCAGTAGTCTCTGTTCACCAACATTTCAACAAAATTAAGCAATTTGATGGCATTACTGAATGACCATGAGAAAGTTTATTTCCCACAGATTCCCATTCACATGAATGAAGGCACTGTCCACAGTAGCAGTAGTCCCTGTTCACTAATATTTCCACAAAATCAAGCAGTTTGATTGCATTAGACCATGACAGAGCCATGTAATTATCACAACATAATTACATTCATGAACTACTTTTTATTTTGCTAACCTCATCACATGTGCACATTAACATATCAATAAACAATAGAACACAGTGTGCCAGCAATACTGAGAACAGAAATAATACTGTTTTACAAAATTCCACCAATCATTGAAATGTTGTGTTCCACATACAATAAATTATAACTAATAAATAAAACACATTTAGTAGTATTATGAATAAAATGGCAAATCATAAATATCAGAATATCATTGCCCTAGAGTCCTGACTATGCATTAAAATATAATGATGCTAGTGCTGAAAAGCCACAGTATTGCAACAAAATCAATAGATCTATGGACCAAATAATCTCAATCATTCCATCCACCATCTAACCATTCCTATTGTTTACTACTCTGATATTGTTAACTGCTGACTCTGCATCTCAAGTACTGTCTGCAGCTCTGGCACCCCTGTCTAATAAAGGACATCACACTGCTGGAGAGAGTCCAGAGAAGGGCAACAAAGATGATTAGTGATCTGGAGGGGTTGCCATATGAGGATAGACTTGGAGAGCAGAATATGTACTCTGGAGAACAGAAGAGATTGTGGGGTTATGATTGAGACCTTCAAATACCCGAAGGGGTTCAATAGAGGGAAAAAGGAGGGTCTGCTCAAGTTGAGGGAGGAGGGGACTATGATAAGCCATAGTCTAAATTTAGCAGGGGGGGCAGTGCAGAGAGGAGGTGAGGGCATTACTTCATGGAGAGGGAGGTGGTGCCCCGGAATGTACTGCCAGATGATCTGATAAAATTGGGAACTGTGGTTGGTTTCAAGAAGGGTTGGGACAGGCACAGGGGCACAGTATGGGGTAGGAGTTTGGAGATCACCAGAGTTGTACAGGGTGGGGAAGTGGGTGGGAGGGGGAAAAATAATGAGGGGAGGTAGAGCAACTACTTTGCACTACCAGTGAGCTGTGTCAGGCAGACAAGATAGACCAGTAGGCCTAATCTGCTGGCAACTATGTATGTATATACAGTATACGTGTATGTATGAATATTGCTCATAAAGAACACATTTTCAACTTCCCCAGCAAGATGATGAAAATAGGTAGAATTGCCTAGTCCTCCTTTCCCGATCAACAAAAATTGAAAAAAAAAAAAAAATGCATGTTTGTTAAATAGTGCTTCTATTGTCAAAGCACATTTCATAGTTTTCACCCTATGCTCTTGTGTCTGCCAGATCTATCATCTCCTTGACATACATTCTCAAAACTAAGCACTACCAGATAAAAACAATAATGGAGCCAACAATTTTGACTCGATGTGATCCTGCTCTCCTGACTGCAACCACAGTCAAACAGAGTGGCCACGGTGTTTTTTATTCATATTACCAGTAATTTCTACCAACAACTGCTTTCCCCATACCCATCTTCCATCAGCAGTACTGACCTGACTGCTTACTTTCGCAACTGTCTGGCAGGCATGAGAGAAGTGGCAATTGTGAAATCTGGCAGGTAGGAGAGAGGAATGGCAAAAATGTGACAAAGTACAGCATACACCTAGTAGTGCAGGAGTGTGGAGCAGCAAATGTGCAAACTAACAGTGGACTCAGTTCAAGTGGGAATTGGGGAAATGGAATTCGTGAACTTCCACAGGTGCTCTGTACAGTTGAATGGAAAAGTAAAGGGAGCAACACTGCCCAATAATGAAGTAGGCCAAAAGGAACACAATACAAGTAACCAAGAGCCATTTTAAAAGTACAATAAGCCACTCCAGGGTGTGCATTAAAGGATTTACCACGCATTTTCCAGGGGCACAAAGACACTTTTCCTTCATCCCCAAGCTCTACTACACACCATGGTGTGCATCATTAATCCATTTCTTTACAATCCCTTGAAGCTTATTGATTATCTATTTTCTGTCACAACAATGTTACAATATTTACCTTTAGTTACTGTTCCAAGTCCAATGTAAGCTGTGGTCATAACTTGAATGTGTACACAGCCACTGAAATATAATAAACAATATTACATCACTGTTGCAACTACTCAATATGGTGATAAAGCGTTCATCTTAAACACTTGTTTTTCTTGCTAAAACATTCATTAGATTTCATGAAGAGCTATCAAGCAACTTTCAGATGGTCTTCTTAAGCCTCAGTTCTTTATCATCCTCAGTAATCCAACACCCCCACTGCTTCCATACCCACAATGAGAAGGTATCCTGATAATACCGGACTACACTTATGATTCCATATTTTTTTCTTCTGGAGGCACAACTATAATTTGACTACGCATTCCATCATTCTTTGCCCTTTTTTGACCCCTGTCACCATATATACAGTAGGTCCACATGGCCTTTCAAAATATACATTGACACTCAGATGAGCATGTGTTACGTCCTACTGCATGGATGCACAGTATGTATCACAAGATCATAATTTCCTCACTGTTAATGACTGCCAACATATGTCTCGCTTTCTCTTTTTGTCTCTCACAAAAAAAAGTTGCTATCACTACATGGCACTGTGTCATGATGCGGTCCCCTTAACTCCCATCCTGCCTCCGACGAGTTAACTCATCCTGCTGCACTGCAGTTACTGCTGCCACTGATGGCATAACTCATCCTGCTGAACACTTTATTCAATGCCGTAGTGCATACATGCTGCGGCAATTCTTTGAAATCTGTCTAGTGATATTTATTTGAGAGACCTGTAGCTTACTGTAATTGGCAGTCAAACTAACCAATCACAGCTGAACACATTTTTTTTTTCGTTCTGTGACACGCCTGTTGCTAAGTCTGCATTTACTTGCATTTTCCCTTCAGGTCTGCAAGTAGTGTCAGAGTGCTGGTCATTGTTTGCTTCATTTGAATCAAGGTCACACTCTGCAGAACAGTGGACTGAATTTGACCCTTTGTCAAGTGAGTGAGCAGGAAAACATCTTTTGAGGTCTATTTTTTATGTTTATCAGTGAAATGACACCACTAAATGACAACTTTGACCAAAATAAGTCAATGTGTAGTCTTATTTTGAAGGTTTGTCAAAAGTATACCATTTTTAGGAAACTTTATAGTCTAAAATGAAAGGATTGTCAAGAGAAACCTGCTTTCATGAGAAATAAACTTATTTTGTGAGAGTGTTGTTAGGTAATAAATAACACATTTTGTTCTAAATGTACACTACTTTCATATTCTCAGATAGGAAGAACTGCAAAAGACATTTACTGTGTTCAGAAATGTTTTGAAAAAACGTATACTGCATTGTTTTTATGTCCGATACTAGAACAAAATGTACTGTAAAGTGTAAAATAGTTTAGTGAAAAAAAATGTGGTGACCAGATCCTTCACAAATTCATACTGGTTTCGTTTTGTTTTCTATATCCCTAAACTTTTTATTTGCATAGTTGGTGTAAATCATTTTATGTTCTATATTTTGTTTTATCATTTGGGTTCCATTTTTGGCATGCGACTCGAATTGATTACAGCTAATGTTTCTAGTGGTGTATCAACCTTCCTGATGGCTGACAGTGTTTATGCTAATTGGTGCCATGTTGTTTTGACTGATGTGAGTGTTCAGCATTTTGTGGTACATTTTTCATTCCCTCTCTGTGTAAGACTGATCCCAAAATGTGAAGTGTCTGAGAGGCAAGAAGAGTTCTGAATCCAAGTAAAGTACAGGCAAACTGTTTGAGAACACACGACAACCGCAGCTCGGACAGCTAGAGACAGTCTGCACATGTCCCTGAACCTGGCAAATCATTTGTTTGTGTGTGGGGGGGGGGTTGTCAGCATGATCCCATGTCCCTCCCCAGCTGCCAGACCTTTTTTGCTTCATTCCCCTCCAATTTCCTATGAAGTCTGCAGTCCATTTGTGAGCTTTAGCTGCGCTCCACTTTCTATCAGCAGTGCAGGAGGAGGCACAGAGGGACTCAGCAGCCCCAAGAGATAGAGAGGTAGTGCAGGATGAGGTATGGTGGAGGGATAGTAGGTATGACAAGTTGGCCCTCGGTGACACATAACTTATCTTGGCAATAAAGTAATCACAGAATTCACACAGTTTATTTCTGACCACAGTGTGACTGTGTGTTTGCTGGCAAAACAGGAGCATACTGACAAAATAAATCTTATTTGACTTGTGCTATAGAGAGATTTCTGGGACCAGAGATATTTTTACAGTCAAAAATAAAGCTTATTTCTGGCCTCAGTGTGGATTTGTGTGAACATGTAGGGTCAGGGCAGACTAGTAAAATTAAAAAAAAATGAGTTCTGCTATTCAGAGAGGAGAGAGGGTGAGATTTCTTAGGACCAGACATTTTTATAAGTCACACAGATCAGTGAGGGTTCAAAAGGTACATGGAGGGAACTGGGGGGTTCTTGTCACGTCTATGGCTGCCATCATGGGTGACAGCATTTCACACCCCGATCTGAATGACTTTGCAGGGGACTGATCATTGGGGTAGTGGTGAAGTTTGTACCAGAGGACGAGGGTGTGGGTGCCAGTTTTGTACATGGACCTTTGGGGAAACTTGCTAGGCAGGTCATCTCATGTTGTGATCTGCTACTAGCGGCTGACTGTTTTTTGTTGGGGTGGGAACCACTACTAGCAGGGACAGGAGTGGGTGGAGGTCAGACTGTAGATGGGAGGGTGGGAGGCACACTAAGCATCCCTGCAAGGCACATGCAAATGGAGACCATTATGCCTTGCATGTCTAATAACCACATTTGCATGTCTGTGACTGGGAATGGCAGTTTTGGGTGCAGTGCTGTCACATTGGGTTCCCAGCTCGATGTGATTTGGGAGGACTTGTGGGGTCCACTGGGTACCAGAGACTGCTTAAATTGTTGTGCAGTCTCATATCAGAGTGAATTGGGGGCCCATTTGACAGCAGGCAATGTGTTTTTGGTGGTAGGCATTGATAAGGGAGGTCTTGTGGGAGGCCATTGCACACCACAGAACGCTTAACCTGTTGTGCCATCTGGTACTGAAGTGAATTGGGGGACCACTGGACAACAGGGATTTTTTTTTTCCTGTGGTGTAACCTGGTTGGGGAGGGCTTGTGGGGGTTGACATTGTACACCATGTAAAGCCTAAAATGTTTTGACACTAGATATGGGAAGGAATTGGTGGACCATTGGTCAACAGAGAATGTACTTTTCTTGGGAGGGCTTGGTTGGGGCCATTGAACACCAGGGAATGCTTAACATGTGGTTGCTCCTGATACTTGATTGGATGTTTTTATTATAATATCACTGTCTTCCCACAGGAAAGCTCCTGATTGGACATCTTACTGATTGACAAGAACATCTGTCTCGTAGAGTCCTGATCCGAGCTTTTCAGAGATTTTCAAACATCTGTATATTCACTTTTCAACATAGAAACATAGAATTTGACAGCAAATAAGAACCACTTGGCCCACCTCGTCTGCCCATTTCCCTACCTGATGGATAAGCTGCAGATTCTAGTTAACCAACAGTTTACTTCCTCCTACCCCCCCACTAGAATTGCTTTAAGTTTGTTCCATACATTCCTGAATTCTCCCACTGTTCTCGATTCCACAACCTCCTCAGGAAGGCTGTTCCATGCGTCCACAACCCTCTCCATGAAAAAATACTTTCCAACATTACCTCTGAGCTGTCCTTCCTCTATCTTCAAATTGTGTGCCTTTGTTCTTGCACATCTCTTTTTCTAAAAGATACTACCCTCTTGGACTTTGTTAATTCCCTTGAGGTACTTGAAAGTTTCTGTCATGTCCCCCCTCTCCTTTCTTTCCTCGAGGGTGTACATATTAAGCTGCTTTAGCATCTCTTCATATGTCTTCTGGTGCAGACCCTGCACCATTTTGGTTGCCCTCCTGTGTCCAGCCTCCACTCTGTCTATTACTTTGCAGAGATGGGGTCTCCAGAACTGCATGCACTACTCCAGATGGGCCTCACCAACTGTCTGTACAGAGGAATAACAAATTCCTGTTTTCTACCTTTGATGCCTCTCCCTATGCAACCCAGTATCCCCCAGCCCTCCTTACTGCCTTCTTACATTGCTTGCCACCTTTAGGTCATTTGATATAATTACTCCCAAGTCCCTTTCAATTTTTGTTGTTGTTAGTATCTCACCACCCACTGTGTACTCTTCCCCTGGGTTTTTGTTTCCCAGGTGCATTACCTTGCACTTAATCTGAGCTGCCATACATTTGACCATTCCTCCAACCTTGCCAAGTCCATTTTCATCCTTTCCACCCCACCTTGTGTATCAACCCTGTTGCAGATCTTTCTGTCATCTGCAGAGAGACATATTTTTCCTTCCAGGTGCTCTCAAATGTCATTTATAAAGACATTAAAGAGGACCGGTCCCAGTACTGAACCCTGCGGTACCCCACTAGTTACCCCCCTTTCTTCACTGTGGACTCCGTTTACTATTACCCTCTGTGTTCCGTTGTCCAGCCAATTTTTATATCCAGGCTACCATCTTGGGGTCCACTCCAAGTCTGGCTAACTTGTATATTAATCTTTTGTGTGGGACTGTGTCAAATGCCCTGCTAAAATCTAGGTAGGCCATATCCACAGCCCCTCCCTGGTCTACTACTTTGGTCACCCAGTCAAAGAAATCTATTAGATTTGTCTGACATGACCTTCCCATGGTGAATTCATGCTGCCTTGGGTCCTGTGCCCCACTGGCCTCTAGGTACTCAACAATTCTTTCCTTCAGAAGTGATTCCATCATTTTCCCTACCACTAAGGTCAAACTAACTGGTCTGTAGTTTCCTTCTTTTTCCCTGCACCCTTGTTTGTGATGTGGAATCAATTTCACCCTCCTCCAGTCCTCAGGTACCACCCCATCCTCCCATGATTTGTTAAAGAGTGTAATCAGTGGTGTCACTAGTTCTACCCTTAGTACTTTTAGAATTCTGGGGTGAATGCCATCAGGCCTCATTGCTTTGTTCACTCACAGTTTCAAGAGTTCTTTCAAAACCCTTTCTTCTGTGAATGGACTGGTATCGGACCCCCTATCCAGAGTGTTTTTCTTGTTTGTTTTAGGTACCTACCCCTCCTCGTCCATTGTGAATACTGAGCAGAAATATTCATTCAGTATCCCTGCTTTTTCACTGTCACCCTCTGCCCACATTCCCTCCCCTTTATTAAGTCTTTGCATCCCTCCCTTGGTCTTTCTTTGCTCCCAAATGTACCTATAAAAGGTTTTATCCCCCTTCATAACAGAATTGGCTATCTTTTCCTCAGTTTGGGCCTTTTCTATTTTAACTGCCTTCCCTGTCTCTATCTGCTTTAACTGATAAAGTTCTCTGTCCTGCTTCTTCTGTATTTCCTTATATTTCCTGACTGCTATCCTTTTCCCCTTAACCTTCCCTGCCATCTCTTTTTAGAACCATAGTGTTTTTTTCCTTCATTTTGTTTTATTGATTCTCTTCGCATAAAGGCTTGTTGCTTCTGTGATGGCTGTTTTGATTATTACCCATTGGCTTCCACTCCTCCTTCTTGCCTGTTTGCTAGTGCTTTTCTGAGGCACTCTCTCATTTTCCCAAAGTCAGCCCTCCTAAAGTCCAGTACTCTTGCTTTTGTATTGCTTGACTCTATGACTGTGTTTATTGTGAACCATACTGTTTGATGGTCACTTGTTTCCAGATGACTATCCACTTCTAAATCTGAGATCCTTTCTCTATCCCTGTTTGAGAGTACCAGGTCTAAGATTGCTCCCTCCTGAGTGAGTTCTAAAACTAGCTGTCTGAGGCATGCCCCTTGTAGGGCATCAAGAATGACCCTGCTCCTAATGTGCCTGCAGCAAAGGTGCTCCAGTTAACATCTGACATATTCAGACCCCCCCCCATCAACAATAGCTCCCCTTTTTCTGCCATTTTAAGGATGCCTTCTATCATTTCCTTCTCCATTCCCTCCCCCTGAGATGGGGTCTGTACACAACTCCCATGCGGATTGTGGTGCCATTTCCTATCTCCAGGGTGACCCATAGTGACTCATCTACTTCATGTTTACTCTTTAGTTCTGTTGCTTTAATCCCTTCCCTTACATAGAGAGCTACTCCTCCTCCTCCTCTTTTACCCCTGTCCCTCCTGTAGATTGTGTATCCTGGTATGTTAACATCCCAGTCTTGGTTTTCTGTATACCATGTTTCAGTGACTGCCAAAATATCCAGGCATCCCTCTTCCATCAAGGCCACTAGTTCAGGGAGCTTGCTACACAGACTACGGGCATTGGTACTCATCACCCTCCACTTTTTGATGGCCTTAACCCTTTTAGCCCCATCCCAGTCCTTACTGCCTTTGCTTTTTTTTGCATTAACCCATCCTGCTCCCGAATGACTTCTCTACCTTAGTGTTTACCCGACTTACTACTGTGTTTCGTGGGGAGAGGCTGGGATTTCTCTGCTCCTTTTCAATGACTCCCCCCTTGGCTAGTTTTAATGCTTGCCAATGAAATGTTTAAATCTAACACCTTGGATCCTAGTTCTCCTCGGCAGATGCAGACCATCGTACCAGTATAGGTCTGCATTCCTCCAGGTGGTTCCCCAATCACATAGAAACATAAAAGTTGACAGCAGATAAGGAATGCAAGGCCCATCCAGTCTGCCCATTTCTTGTTCTACGTATGAATGTGCCATCGGCCTTTGTTCTGTCAATGGCCTACCTAGTCATACTCATCTGTATTTCTCCCTTATGCCTATCCCATGCTTGTTTGAAGCCCTCTACTGTATTCATATCCACCACTTCCTGAGGTAGGCCATTCCATGCTTCCACTACCCTTTCTGTGAAAAAGAACTTCCTCACATTACCCCTTAATCGGCCTTCCTCTAATCTCATGATGTGTCCTCTTGTTCTGCTATTTTTCTTATATTGAAACATGTTAGACTCTTTTACCTTGTGTTTGAATATTTAGATCATATCACCTCTCTCCCTCCTTTGCTCTTGGGTATACATATTGAGCTCCGTTAATCTGTCCTCATATGTTTTCTGATGCAGTCCCTGCACCATTTTGGTTGCCCTTCTCTGGACTGTCTCAATTTGGTTAATGTCTTTGTGAAGGTGTAGCCTTCAGTACTGCACACAGTACTCCAGATGAGGCCTAACCAGTGTCTTGTAAAGAGGGATTATTACCTCCCTCTTTCAACTTGTGATACCCCTGCTAATACACCCCAACATCCCCCTAGCCTTACCTACTGCTTTAGTGGTTTGCTTGGATGATTTCAGATCATCGGTGATGACGATGCCCAAGTCTCTTTCTTCCCTTGTGACTGCCAGCAACTCCCCTCCCAGCCTATAGGTGGCTTCAGGGTTTCTCCTCCCTATGTGCATGATCTTGCACTTCTTTGCGTTAAACCCCAGTTGCCACACTTTTGACCATTTTGCCAGTTTATCCAGATCTCTTCTCATTCTGCCCACCCCATCTGGATCATCTTCTCTGTTGCAGATCTTGGTGTCATCTGCAAACAGACAAACCTTACCCTCCAGTCCCTCTGCAATGTCACTGATGAAGATATTGAAGAGGAATGGCCCCAGGACTGATCCCTGAAGTACCCCACTTGTGACTTGTATCTCTTCTGATTTTACCACCACTCTCTGTTTTCTACCCATCAACCAGTTTGACACCCAGTTGACCAACTTCTGACCCACCCCCCCAATGAAGCCAAAACCCTGAGCTCCACACCAGTTTTTCAACCATTCATTGAATCCCATGATGCAGAGTACCCCACCATCATCCTTGCCATAGACAGGCAGCACCTCCGAGAAGGTTACCATATGTGCTACTTATCTAAGGCACCTCCCCAACTCTACAAACTCTTCTTGCACTGCTCTGATATCATTCCCAGCCAGGTAATTTGTCCCTAGGTGAACAATGCCATCTAGCTCCCTCCCTCATGCAGCTGCTTCCATGAACCTGAGGATTCGCTTCCTGTCCTTCCAATCCATGGTGACAGGCAGGCACCTTACTTCCCTCTCCCTTTCCTCCCCCCCTTCTACCCACCTAATGATTGAGTTCCCACCAGAAGTTGTTTCCTTCCCCTGTGGGGTCTCATGCCACCCTCCAGTGGGTCTTCTTTGTGGAGGTTCCCAGCATTCTCCTTGGTCTCCACTGTTGGTGCCTCCATAGAGGAACCACTCTTTGCAAGAACAGCATATGAACTGTGGAGAGGTATAGCTGAAGTGATGCACCTCTGTTGCACCACGCTTTCCCTCCCTGAACCCACCTTGTTCCAACCGCTCCTCTTTCTTGGCATCCTCTGAGGTAACGGTGGTGGTCCTGGTGGTCCCTGGGTGGGGGAAGTGGTTTCACGAATCCTAACCAGGTCAGCCTGGATCCGGGAAACCTCCTCCCTCAGATCAGAGAGGTGTCTGCAAATAGGGAAGCATCACAGCCTCCAGAATGTCTCTCAGAATACTGCCACCCCACAGACATTGCATTGCACCACCCCCATTCTGACTTGTTTTGTGACCCTTTTCCTGTTGCTTTGTATGGTTACTCTCTCCTCCCTCTACATATTTTTCCACCTAGTCTCCTACTGCCTATGTGCCCTTACAACTCATGTCCTTTCTATTCTGGGACAGGAACTTTCTGTAGTCTTCAGTAGTCTCCTTCTTCCTTGCTTGGACTCAGACCATCAGCAGCTGGGGGGGGGGGGAATCTATGTTTTTCCTTCAAGGTTGATGAAACTAATGTGCCTCAGTGATCCTTCCCTTCCTACTGCCAAACAGGAAGATCCTGTTGTCAGTCAAATCCAGTTGCTTTAAAAGTAGAACTGACTTAGGGTGGGAAGGAGGGCTATTAGTAAGAAACTCTGTAGCTTTTTTAGTCAGCTGCTATTTGCTCTGAAAGCAAGATTCCTTCTGCGAGAAACTAGCAGCAGCTAGTCAAGGTTAGTTCTATGCATTACATGTTGTCGTGCCTGGTATGGGTGGGAATTGAGGTAATTGGTGCTCTTTGTTTGATAGATCGGGGCCTTGGAGGGTGATGGGAAGCCCCTGGAGAATAGTTAATGCTGTTTGTTTGATATTAGGTGTTGAAACACCCAGCACCACACTACAAACAGCATTCCCTGGTGGTCGGATGTCTCACCCCCACACTCTGAGACCTAGTGCCATCTAACAAGTAGCAGTGCATGGTGTCCATTGGTTCCCCCACACTCGGACAACAAGGAATGATTATTGTTTGAATCCATAGTGTTATGATGCTGGGTATTTGATGGAGGGGGAAAAGCAATGGGCACCAGAGAATGCTTTTTCTGTGATGGGTCTAGGTGTTTGAGGGTGGGTTGGAAGCCCCTGACTCCAAGGAATCAATGTTGTGTTACTATGTTTTGTCTCTGGGGGGAAGGGGACTGAAGTATATCAAGCTGAGTCATGATTTCCAGATCAAGGGAGGGGAATTTAGGGGTAACTTCAGTAAGTTTTCAATCACTGACAAGGTGCTGAACAACTGGAATGGGCTGCTTAAGGTAGTGGCGGGGGAGAAGAATGTGGGGGGTTCAAAAGGGGGGAACTACATCAGAAGCACAGCTGAATACTAGGTAGACTGGGTGGGCATGGCGGTCCTTTTCTGCTGTCACATTTCTAATGTATATGCAAACATACGAAGAAGCCAGCAGAAGAAGGCCATTTGGTCTATCAAGTCTGCTCGTATTGCAGGGTCCACAGCTTGAGCTAATGTCCCTGCCTTCCCTCCCCACTCCTCACATCCTCCCTACCCATGATCCTTAATTTCCCCCATGCCTATCCCAGCCTCTCTTAAAGCTTCCCACTGTCTTCAACGAGATGACCTTTTCTGACAGTGCATTCCAAGTGTCCACCACTCTTTCTCTGTGAAGAAGTGCTCCTTGACCTCCCTCCTAAACCTCCCACACTGCAGCTTAAGACTGCACCCACTAGTGTTATGGCTGCCATTCCGCTTAAATAGACTCTTCTTATCAACCTTATTTATCCCTTTCAAGTATTTGAAAGTCCAAATCATGTCTCATCTTCTCTCTCTCTCTCTCTCTCTCTCTCTCTCTCTCTCTCTTTCTCGTCTTCCAGGTAGTACATGTTCAATGCCCTCATATGTCTTACCCTGCTGACCCACTATCATCTTTGTAGCCCTCTTCTGTACCTTCTCCTGCAGGTTAATGTCCCTTTTGAGGTGTGGGCTCCAGTATTGAATGGCATTCTCTAGATGTGGCCTTACTAGTGACCTGTACAAGGGCAGTATAACCTCCTCTGTATTCCTATTCTATGTATGCCTGTGTACAGTATTGTAGGGCTGTTGAGGGGTTATTGGACAACAGGGATTGCAAGTGAATCCCCACTTAATGTAACATACTAGACGAAAGCAGAGTAGGTCTCATGGTCTAGCAAGTGTGCTTGGGCTTCAGCACCCTGCTTGGGTAGCGTCACCTTTGCCAGGGCTCTTTTCCCTGTTACTCCATCCCCCAGCCCCCCCAGGCAAGCTATCATCTGTTTCACACCCTACCTATACTTGTTCCACCCTGTCTTTAACCCCCTCACCACCATAGCAGCCTGTACCAGCTTTCCAGGCAGAGCATTCCACAGGCCCGCCACTCTCTCGGTGAAGTACCTCCTCCTCTCCCCCCTAATCCTCCCACCCTGGTTTGGGAGGGTGTGGTGAAGGTTATTGGATACTGGGAAGACCTTTTTGTTTGGACAAAATCCCTATATTAATGTCCTTGAACCGCCTATATTACTGCCCCCTACCCCCCACCATTTATCCCCTATATTAAAGCCCCTGAACCCCCCCACATTTATGCCTATATTAACCCCCATCCTGCCACCGACGAGTTATCTCATCATTGTGAAATGCAGTCACTGGTGCTGCCAACCAGTTGCCTTGTCCATTTGCACACTTTTTTTCTGACCTCTATTGCATTCTCATAAATGCCTGTTTGAGAAATCTGCTCAGTGATATGCAAAGTAGGGCGTAGTGGCTTACTTGAATGGGCAGCTAAATGATCCAATCAATGTCCCTTTGTTATTGAGTGCTTGAGGATGGTCAGCTAGGTGGATGGTATACAGATTAGGAGTCTGTGGAGTGGTCCAGAGTGAAACATAGAAATTGTTGGCAGATAAGAAATGACTAGTCCATTCTAGTCTACCCGTGAGCCCTGTACTGGAGTTCTGGGTCCAGCCCTCCTGCTTCTTTACCTCTATGGTTCCCCTATGCCTTTTCCAAGGATGCTTGAATCCATCAACAGTCCCCACCCCTGCACCTTGTTTATACCCTTGATGTGACCCCTGACACCCACAGGAGTCTCTACCATGATAGTCCCTGCTACTTCCAAGGCCCGCACCCACAGTATGGATAGATCATCATTAGCCACCCCAAGGGTTAGGACCACTCTAGCTCAGAGATCCTTCCCTATCAGAGCTCCAACCTGGTTCAACACACTACCTGCATCAGTCACCTGTCACCCCCAAACTAGATGTCTTCTAAAGGGCCCTCAAGGGCCACCTCCTCACCTCTTGCACCTGCACCTGCCCGCTGTGAAGTACAGCTTCAGTGATAACATGCTAGATGTGGCAGCACCCTGATAATGTCCAAGCTGGACAGCTCTCTTAGTCAGACTTAATGCCAGCTTGCCTATGTTAGCCAAGTGACCTGTTGTAGCTACAACTCTGGATAAACCACTCATATATGTATTAGCTACAACTCTGTGTAGGCCATCATCCATGTAACCGCTATGTACTATGCACAACAATGCCTGTTTTGACAATCGCACCGCTGCATTCCAAGTGTGCTAGTTACAACTCTGTATAAGCACTCCAAGTGTTTTAGTTACAACACTGTAAGAGCCATCATCCATGTAATCTCTATGCTCAATGCACAAACAATGTTAGCTTGACAATTGCACCTGATGTACCGGATTGTATTTACTATGATTCTTTTTATAAGCAATGTATCGTATTATTTGTATTACCTTGTCTTGTGTCTTGTACTGTTATTGACGAGGAGCCTTTGGAAATGAGTCTATGACTGAAATGTTTGTAATTCCAAAACTTTCAAATAAATAAATAAATGTACTTGAATATTTCAATCATGTCCACTCTTTCCTTCCTCTCTTCCAGTGAGTATATACTGAGGTCCCATAATCGCTCATAAGTCTTGTGTTTCAAGCCCTGTACCACCTTAGTCATCCTTCGCCTAACCATCTGCAGCCTGTTAATGTTCTTACGAAGGTTCAGCCACCAGAAATGCACACAGTATTCCATGCAAGGCCTGGCCATGGTTTTATATAATGGCATCACTACCTCTCTCCTTCTGCTGGTGATGCCCCTGCCTATGCACGCCTCCACTTGCATGCCACAGGCCCTCCCAGGTGTCGTAGCATTCTGCTTTGATATTTACAGGTTGTCTGAAATAATACCCCCCCAATCCATTTCCTCATTTGTGATTTGCAGAGACCCCCCCCCCATTCTGTACGTTTCTCCAGGGTTTCCAAGTCACAGGTGCATAATTTTGTACTTATTTAAAGTAAATTTCAGTTGCCAATCCTCAGACCATTTTTCAAGCTTCCTCTGGTCCATACTCATTTTCTCCATCCCCTCTGGGGTATCCACTCTCAAAAGATCTTGGTGCCATCTGCAAACAAGCAGACCTTTCCCAACAGCCCTTTTGCAATGTCACTAAAGAAGACATTGAACAGGACTTGCCCCAGTACAGATCCCTGAGTCACCCCACTGGTCAGTCCATAAGGCACCCCACTAGTCAAGCCCCTCTCCTCAGACTGCTCCCCATTTACCATCACCCTCTACCTACTGTCTGTTAGCCAGTTTCTAACCCATTTCTACAACCCTATCCCGATGTCCGGATTACCCAGCTTGTCTATCAGCCTCTCATGTGGGACAGTGTCAAAGGTTTTGCAGAAATCAAGGTAAATGACATCCACTGACCCACCCTGATTTACTTCTTTTGTCATTAAGTCGAAGAAGTCAACCAGATTTGTCTGACATGACCTCTTCGTTATGAAACAATGTTGCCTATTATCCTGGGCTCCGATGGCTTCCTGGCCTACATGAACTGGACCATTTTGTTGTCAAGATCGAATACCAGGAATGCTGTGCTGGATTCCTTGTGGTTTACTGAATTTTATTTGGTATTTTTTTATGTTGCTCACTTTGACATGTGCTTGGTAGATCATTGGTTTAGTATCAGGGCAATGGTTGTAGAGGGTGCTGAACAGGGTGCCATCTCTTTTTACTCATATTGGAGCCAAGTGTTCTCAGCATTCCTTGCAAAAATAGTGGACATTATGGTATTTGTAGAAGTGCCTTTTTATCTCAAACTTGCAACTGGATGGCAGTGTTATGCTTTATAATCTCATACACACCATTTTTATAAGTACTGTATGTGAGATATGCCTAATGTTTGCATTTTATAATTACATAAATGCAAGGTAATGATTGTTTAATTATAATATACACACACACCATATTATAGTCCAACCAGGGCAGAGGGGTAAGGGAGCTGTGTGCATATTGGTAAAATAAATCTTGGTCTTATGCCATACAGATGTGAAAGATACTACTGCGGTCCGAAGAGAAATTTTACAGTCACAGAAATCACAAAGTTTTTTCTAGGCCTCAGTGTGGCTGTTTGTGTACAGGGAGGAAAAAGGCAGACTGGTAAAATATATCTTTGAGATGTACCATTCAAAAAAGGAGAGAATGAGACTACTGGTAGCAAAGGGAAATTTTACAGTCACATAAACCACAAATTAAGTATATTCCTAACCTCAGTCAGTGTAGCAGAGTGTGTACAGGCTGGGCAAGAGCAGACTGGTAAAATACATTTTTGACATGCCATCCAGAGAGGAGAGTGAGAGGCTACCGGGTGCCAAAGAGGCATTTTACAGCAACAAATCACAAGTAGTTTACTCCTGGTCTCAGTGTGACTGTGTGTGTACAGTCAGGGCAAGGGCAGAATGGTAAAATAAATATTTTACTTGTGCCATTCATGGAAGGGGGAGAGAGAGTATGGGGCACCAAATAGACATTTGTACAATCACAGAAATCACAAATAAAGTTTATTTCTGGCCTCTGTGTAGCTTTGCATGTACAGACAGGGTAAGGACTGTCTGGTGAACTAAATTTTTGACTAGTGCCATCCAAAGCGGGCAAAGAGTGAGAGACTAACCACTGTGTTCCAAAGAGTCATTTGTACAGTCACAGATATCACAAGTAATATGTAATTCCTGGCCTCAGTGTGGCTATGTGTATATAGGCTGTGCAGGGACAGACTGGTAAAATAAATCTGTGACTTTATACTCACGGGGGGGAGAGAGAGAGAGAGTGTCCACAGGGTACCAAAGAGATATTTGTACAGTCACAGAAATCACAAATGAAATATTCCTGTCTAAGCCGGCCTGGTGGTGCTGAGGTTTGAGGTGCTGGATGCCACACCTCACGCCATGCTGGTGACCCCAGTTCGGGAACGAGTTCAGGTCACCAGGGGTCAGCAGGGGGAGAGAGAGGATTGAGTGTCTGGAGTCTGGTGGAGACCAGAGGCACTGCAATGTCCAGGGCCAGAGTAGGGAGACACAGAGCCATGATAGACATTCCTGGCATCATTGCATGTTCGGGCACTGAGGCAAGGGAGGGAGGGAGGGGCGAAACTAAGAAAACAACTGCCTTGGGGGTAGGCAAAGGTGGGATCAGTGGCCATGGCCCATGCCCTATGCCAGGCTCGGCCACTATGCACTTTTGTTCTCTCTCTCCTCCTTGCCGGTCTCTCATCTGGATTATAGGTAGAGAACCAGAAGGAGATGGTGGTCCTGCCCCGGGGGACTCAGAGCCGGGGGAGTGGGCAGCTGGACGAGGAAGGAGAGAGAGATTGCCCAAGTGGGAGTGCGCATAGTGGGGGCTTCTGGCAGGCAGCAGAACCGTGAAGCCGAGAATCCTCACTGGAGAGAGACCACCAAGGTAGGCGCAGAAATAAAGTTTGAAAAAGAAAAATATTCCTGTCTCCTGTGTGGCTGTGTGTGTATAGGCCAGGCATGGTTAGACTGGTAAAATAAATTTTTGAGTTGTGCCAATCAAGGTTGGGGGTGGGGGAGTCCATGGGCCACCTAGAGACATTTGTACAGTACAGTCACAGAAAACAAAAAGAAAGTATATTCCTGGCCTCAGTATGGTTCTGTATATTTATTTATTTATTTATATGTTTATTTATTTGTGTATGTATTAATTTATTGACATTACCTTTGAGTCAGAGAGTCATTTACAAAAGCTCCAGATCAGATATACAGAAAGAGTCAAATTCAATTTTTACAACAGGCAAACATACGGTAGCAACTAGGGTAAACAACAACTGGCTGAGACAGTCATATTACAAAGAGATTTCAGATACATAATACACTAACTCTAGGTTTACATGGTGCATGAAGAGAAATCCATAAAAGGGCAGGATGGGGGTATGTAAAGGAGGGGGGGTTAGCGGGACATCGTATATAGGGCAGGAATGGTCAAACTTGACTTGCGTCATTCACAGGGGAAAGCAGGGAGAGAGAGAGAGAGAGAGAGAGAGAGAGAGAGACTAAGGGGCACCAAAGAGATAATCGTACAGTTTTAAAAATTACAAATAAAGTATGTTTCTGTCCTCAGTGTGGCAATTTGTGTATTGGCTGGACAGTGGCAGAATTGTTAAATAAATCTTTAACTTATGACATCCACACTGGGGGAGTGAGAGACTCTATGGGACACCAAAGCGATATTTGTACCATCACAGAAATCACAAAAGTGGTATATTCCTATCCTCAGTGTGGCTGTGTGTGTATAGGCCATGCAGGGGCAGACTGGTAAAATAAATCTTTGACTTATGCCATTAATGGGGGGGTGGATAGACAGACTACTGAGGATTAAAGAGCTATTTGTATTGTCACAGAAATCACAAATAAAGAATATTCCTGGCCTTAGTGTGGTTGCATGTGTATGGGCTGGGCGTGGGCAAACTGGTAAAATAAATCTTTGACTTGTGCCTGTCACCGAGGAGAGTCAAAGAGAGTCCACAGGACACAAAAGAGATATTTGTACACTACAGTCACAGAAATCACAAATAAAGTATATTCCTTGCCTCAGTGTGGTTGTATGTGTATAGGCCGGGCATGGGTATACTGGTAAAATAAAATCTTTGACTTGCGCCATTTGTAGCCGAGAGAGAGGGAGAGACATTTGTATTGTCACTCTGTGTGGCTGTGTGTATGGACTTGGCAGGGGCAGACTGTAATTATGCTGGCCACAGTGGCAGCGGGGTAGGAGCACCAAAGCCACTGAGGGCTGCATCGAGTGCCAGAGCTGCATCAACAGCAGGAGAGGTCTCAAGGGAAGGCTTTCCCAATGACTGCAGTCAATGGCAGGCCAGGGCATGGGAGAGCGCAGTAGAGGACTGAGCGCAGGAGAGAACCAAGGACAAGGCATCCCTGCAGCTGCAGTTGGCGGTGGGCCAGGGCTTGAGTGAGCAGGGCTGCTGGAGCCAGGAGGATGGTGGGCCAATAGGAGGCCAGGGTGCCAAAATTTGAACTAGCATCTGGGCTATCAAGGGCAGGCCCAGCTGCTTTCCCGGACCTTGGCACTAGGAGAGCTGTAATTTCTTCCCACCCCCCCCCACCCAGACCACTATAAATAGTCAGGGGGTTGGAGTCAGGAGATCAGAGTGGCCTGATCTAGGTACTGTAGCCCTGTTTATTGTGTGGTACTGTATCTCGGATCAGTGAGGAACCTGTTTATTGTGTAGGTGTTGTATCTCGGAGCAGTGAGGATCCTGGTGGTTCACTCAGGGAAACCTACTGTGAGGGGAATGGGACCATGCATCATTGGGACTGGCATCTTTGGGAGGGTGGTGGGGTACACAGGGTGTGGGTCAGCCATGATAACGGACTGGGAGGAGCATGGAGTGTGGAAAAACGGTGGGTGGGGGGTCAGAGCAGCCTGAGGATGAGAGGGTAACGGGAGGAAGGAGCAAGGAGAAGGACCAGATGGGAGGAAAAGGCAAGGAGAAGGACCAGATGTACAAGGAGGATGCAATTAATGGAGCTGAAGTTTTGGGTCAGGGGGGCATCACAGGCAAGGAGAGGTTGAACGTAGATGGGACGGAGGGGAGGATGAGCCAGGCTAGGCTAGCAGATGGGGTGGAAGGACCAGTCGCGAGCATGGACAGGGAGGTAGTGGCACAAAGAAGGATACTCTGGAGGAGGGGATGCCCAGGATCGGAGGGGAGGGAGTGGCCACAGTCAATAAGGAGAGGGCAGCAGGTTGCACCCAGATAGTGGGAGGAGTGAAGAACTGGCTGGGGGGGAGCGGCCAGAAGAATGGACTAGGAGGGTCATGGAAGGGGGGGGGAACCTGGGGGGAGAAAATGGAGGCAAGGCGGTGGTTAGAGTGCTCTTGTTGGGTGATTCCATGATCAGGGGTATCAAATGGGGTAGGGAGGGGGAAGCGTGCCCATTTAGAACAAAATGCTTCCATGGACTGATGGTGCACAGAGCCAAGCATGAGGTATACCAACTGGTAAGGGATTGTGGAAGTTCCCTGGACATACTCGTCCACTTGGGTAACAATGACATTCAGGGAAATAGTGAAATAGAAATACAGGCATGGTTTCGGGAACAACATAAAAATTCATGGCCTCCCAGAGAGAATGTAATCAGGGACGATGGTCAATTTTATAGACTCTTTCCTCCACAAAATACTGAACCTTCCAGCTGAAAAAACTCTTAATATCATCAGAGCTCACAAATCATTGGTCCTGAAACCCTGAGATCCTATTAAAGGCAGAGTACACTGGACCACAGGTAGTATTGGATGGTTGAAGGCGGGGAATGGCCTGGGGTTCAACTAAAAGGCAATTATGGTGATTTCATTGGTGGGCTTATGGCTGTCACTTTCCTGCAGCATCGATGGACCCCTGGTTTAGGAAATGGGCCAAGAAGGGATTTCACTTTCCATACCAAGTGATGATAACAGACAATGTCATATCTTTTGAGGCGGCCAGACAAACATTTGGCCTTCAGTATAATGATACCTTATGATTTTTATGAATCAGAGATTATGTCCATAACCAGATAAGACACCTGAGTGAAAGGGACGGTGAGGGGAGGGAATCCCCATTTTGGAAGATCTGGTCATCGGGGGGGGGGTGAATTCTCCCTACTTTATCAGGGATTTTTGGCTGACTTGTCTTTGCCCACAGAACATTTCAAGACTAAGTGGGAACTAGACCTAGGGATTACTTTAACAGGAAAACAATGGAACAGAGTATGGCAGAGTGCAAGGAGGACAACAGGGTCCCCGGTCTGGTGAGAATGTGGCTGGAAACTTAGATCTTGTTTCTTTAGGGTACCAGCTCAGGTGGTTCACTATGCCCCAACAGTTGGAGCAGTTTGTTTGAGGGAGTGTGACCATGACTGCACCTCCCAGGCACATATTTTCTGGACCTGCCAGATGCTTAGGGGCTATTGGACAGAGGTAAGACACCATTTGTGTAGAATTTTCCAACTTCAGCCATTGCTGGGTCTGGAACATTTGGTCTTGAGGGTGTTGCCAAGGGAGGTTAGGGGCAGGGAGACAATTTATTTGTTGTTGGTCCTGACTTTGGCTGCCATTAAGGGCATTACTAAGAAGTGGGGCCAGAAGATACCACCCTCGATAAGTGACTGGAGAGATGTAGTAGAGAGTATACGCTTAATGGAGAGAGTCACATATGGCCTCCATCAGCAAACACATCTCTATCAAAATAGATGGACTAGATGACTCCTATATGAGTTTGACATTAATTAAGGGATTTGGACTTGTTCCTCCCCTTATGAGGGTAGAGGATGACAGGCTTTGATTTTGCCCCCCATGTCCCCACCCCTGATGTGACTCCTTTTCCCTACTGTGCAGATGCTGGTGTAACTCCGTCTTACCGGGTTAGACCTGAAGGTCAGTGATTGCTATTGTTATCCTGAACAGTATACAGACTTATTAGACTTTGAAATATTACCAGTAATCAGAAGTATGATTATCTATATGTATAAACTTTGTTGTAGTCAATGACTATTTCTGTAACAAAGAAAGTGACATGCATTGTGGATGTTCTGTATGACAACTGTAGCCCACAGTGGCATAACATAAACAAGAATTTGCCAATGCCTAATGTTGTCACGCTGGCATTAGCAGTGGGAGTGGCATAGCTAGAGATGCATAGTGCTGTAATTTTGTGAATGTGTCTCAAAAAAGGTGATTTCGCACAGCGCCACAGCTGCGGAAACACGTTTTGGGCAGGCTGTGAGAAATGGAAGCTGGACTGTTGATAAGGAGACGTGCACAAATGCCAGTGGTGAAAATGTGGCATGAAAATATTGCAGATTGACGAAGTTACAAGGGTGCATGGAAACAGCGCAATGCACGCTTGCAACACAATCATTGTATGGAGGTTCAGCACCAAATGTCCAACATAGGCATTTTAGGACCTCTGCTCCTGAATAGTGTCACCATCATTTCCTCAAACTGTTCCAAAAACTGATTTTGCACAGCGGCCGTGCAATTCTCTGCTGGACGTGCGAAAACACATTTCAGGCAGCTGGAGTGTTCATAAGGAGGTATGGAAAAAATGCCAATGATGAACAGCTGGAGTGAAAGTATTACAAATTCAGAAAGTCATGAATGTGCGTGAAAACTGTGCAATGCATGCTCATAAAACACTCATTTTATTGACTTTCGTTCCCAAATGTTCAACATAGGCATTTTAGGGGATCTGCTAATGAAAAGTGTCACTGTCATGTTCATCATGTGTGTCGAACACGGACTTTCCACAGCAGCCATGCTATTCTGCGCTGGAACTGCAAAAACAGATTTTGGTCAGGATGTGAAAAATGACAGCTGTACTGTTCATTAGGAGGTACAGAACAATGGCATTGTAGAAAATCTGGAGTGAGAATATTAGAAGTTTTCGAACGTATGAGCGTGCTTGCAAACTGCACAACGCACGCTCATAACACAGTCATTTTATGGAGCATTGTCACCAAATTTTCAACACAGGCATTTAGGACCTCTGGTCATGAACAGTGTCACTGTCATTTTCGTAATGTGTCCAGAACACTGATTTCGCACAGCGAACACGCTATTGTGCGCTGAAAGTGCGAAAACAGATTTCAGCAAGGATGTGAAAAATGACAGCTATACAGTTCACAAGAAGGTGTGGTAAAATGCCAATGTTGAGAATGTGGAATGAAAATATTGCAAACACGCTAACTTACGAGCGTGGATTGCGCAGTTGCTAAGCACGCTCGTAAAACAGGCATTTTATGGAGTATCGTCACCAAATTTTCAACACAGGCATTTTAGGACCTCTGCTCATGGACAGTGTCACCTTCATTTTCATAATGTGTCCTGAACACTGATTTCACACAGCAACCGTGCTATTCTGTGCATCAAGTGCGAAAACACATTTCGGGCGGGATGTGAAAAGTGACAGCTGCACAGTTCTCAAGAAGGCATGGTAAAATGCCAGTGTTGAGAATCTGGCATGTAAATAGTGTGAATACACTAACTTATGACCATGCATTGTGCAGTTGCTATGCACACTCTTAAAACAGTCATTTTTGGGATTTTCCCCACCAAACTTGCAACATAGACTTTTTAAGAGCCCTTCTCATGAACAGTTGCACTGTCATTTCTTTACTCAGTCCTGAAAGGTGATTCCACACAGTGACTGCGAAAGCACCTTTTGGGACCGAATAATGCCATGACAGTGCAAGAATTCATGAGAAGGGGTCCCAAAAACCCCATGTTGAAAATTTTGGGGCCAAAATTCCCAAAAATGCCCGAGATATGCATTAAAGTTGAAAAACCCCTATTCATTCCATTTTACAGCTTACCGGCATTTCCTCAGTTCGCGGTCAGCTTTGAAGAGTGCAGACGTGTTCCGGTCCACAGAAGATCCAGCCAGACTCGGAGGTAAGTATGGGGTGAGAGGATGAGGGAGTCAGGGTGCACAGTGGGTGGGTGCAGGTGGGGGGGAGGGGGCATGAGACTCTGAAGGGCCATTTTCATTTTACAGGGAAAAAAAACAGGAAAAACCAATGCAGGACAGTTTTTCTTTTGCAGGGCATTTGGCACCTGGGTGGGCTCCTAGCATGCCACCTAACTGGTTTGGGGGGTGTCAGTAGCCGAAGGGAATGGGCACCCTCGTCGGCACACAACAAGGGGAGGAGGAAGTAATGCCGGGCGGGGATTGGGTACCCGTCGGCACAGAAAGAAGCGGTGTGCAAGCTGAGGGGATTGGGCACCCCTCGACATTCAACAGTTGGGGGTTTATGTCAATGGGAGTGGGCTCCCTGTTGGCCTAGAAAGATGAGGGGCACGAACCGGGGGATTGGGCACCCCCGCATTCAACAATTGGGGGTTATGCCCGGCGGAGGTGGGCTCCCCATCGACACACCAAAGACAGCGGGGTGGTTAACTGACACTGGGGTTGGCAGGCGTTAGGCGACGCGCCAGCTAGCCGACCATGCACATAATGATGGCGAGCATGGCAAGAAAAGGACCGCTGCATCTGACGAGCTTTGCTCAGATTGCAGCGAACCTTTTCTTAGATGTGCTGGCCCCATTATGTATGCATGGTGTGAAGCTGGCATGCAGGCTGATTTGGCAATGTGGGATACATCTACTGGTGCATGCCCTGCATTCGCCGAATAGCGACCGCGCCTCCAACTCCCCACACTGTCGGAAGATGTTGGCTTCGCAAGCATGCCAACATAAAAAGCGAGTATAAAAAAAAAGTAACACACACTAAATGTTGGTGAAAATGCTGACTGATGTTATCTGGTCTTAACCAGATAGTCATTTATCTGCTATTCTGTTATTCCACTTGGCTGTTCATGTTAGCTGATGCCCAGCACAGCATACACCTATGCAGTACTAAAGTGCTGATGATGTCAGGGCAAGTTGTGGGTCACTATTGTATGGTAAATCACTATTCAGTTATGAATGGGTAACATCAGGAAGCATTAACACACCACTAAATGGTGGTGAAAATACCAACTGATGTTATCCGGTCATAACCAGATAGTCACTTATCTGCTATTCTGTTATTTTACTTAACTGTTCAGGTTAGCTGACGCCCAGCACAGCATACACCTATGCAGTACTGAAGTGTTCATGAGGTCAGTGGAAGTCTCTTGTCATTATAGTATGGTAAAGCACTATTCAGTAATTACTGGGTAACATCAGGAGGCATTAGCACACGCTAAAGGGTGGTTAAAATGCTGACTGATGTTACCCAGTCATAACCCCACAGTCATTTACCTGCTATTCTGTAATTCCACTTGACTGTTCATGTCAGCTGATGCCCATAACTGCATACACATATGCAGTACTGAAGTGTTCATAAGGTCAGTGCAAGTCCCTTGTCATTATAGTATGGTAAAGCACTATTCGGTTATGACTGGGTAACATCAGGAGGAATTAACACACACTAAAGGGTGGTTAAAATGCTGACAGATGTTATCTGGTCATAAACAGATAATCATTTATCTGCTATTTTGTTATTTTACTTGGCTGTTCATGTTAGCCGATGCCCTGAATCGCATACACATATGCAGTACCGCAGTGTTCATGAGGTTAGTGCAAGTTTCTTGTCATTATAGTTCGGTAAAGCATTATTTGGGTAAGATTCGGTAACATCAGGAGGCATTAACACATGCTAAAGGGTGGTTTAAATGCCAACTGATGTTATCCAGTCATAACCACACAGTCATTTGCCTGCTATTCTGTTATTCCACTTGGCTGTTCATGTCAGCTGACGCCCATAACTGCATACACATATGCAGTACTGAAGTGTTCATGATGTCATGGCAAGTTGTGGGTCATTATAGTATGGTAAATTACTATTCAGTTATGAATGGGTAACATCAGGAGGCATTAACACACACTAAAGGGCCTTCCAGAGACCTGGATATAATTGTTTAGGAAAGCAATAAGACAAGACAGGGTGTGGGTTGTTGATTGATAACAGCATGCCCCCAGGTGCATTGTTAGGCATGAGGCACTTGCACCAAGTGACTATAGCAGCTGGGTAGTGCTCTTATCAGCAACAACTCACATCCTGAAGTGTCTTATCGCTCTTTTAAAATGGGTAACAACTATTTCTATAACAATCAAACAAAACTCTGGATGCATCATTAAAGATTTAATAATAGTATATTATTTTATTTAAATATGGTGAAAAATAGTTCCCAGACTTGGGTAGAGAAGTGGTAAAACTGATTGAACAGCAACTCACTGAAACATGCTAAACTAGTGAGTTGGAGGGGCAGCAATGTATTATTTGAGCAGTTTGGGTCTGCCTCTGTAACTGTGTTTTCCCACCTTTTCTTTTTGTCTATAAAGTATTACTGTATTGCCTACTTTCTTCATCCTGTTTTTTTTTTCTGTTTCTTCCCTCATTCAAGACACAGAATGTTTATCATGGAATGTTTACTATGGAATACAGGGATTCAAAATTCTGCTCAGTTCTGCTGGTTGAGTGTTACTTAAGCAGTAAGCCATGAGGGGGTGTGGGTTATTGGGGGATTTACCACGGCTGGGGTGGTTTGCCCACGAGGCACAGCCAAGTTGGTAAATCCATGCCAGCCATGGTAAATCCCCCATTATACAATGGCAAGAAAGAATGCTGGGCTGTGATTGGTCAGTCTGGGGCTGACCAGGAATGTTATCCCAGCATAACATCCTGACTCTAGTCCCAGCACTCTACTGACCACATTAAGTGGTAAAAAACACTGCACAGCCATTCGTCCAATCATATTCACTGCTTCTCCTTCTGAACAAAAATCTGAATTTCCACTTCTCCACAAAACTGCAAATCCCGAGTCCCACAACAGAAAAAAAAAGGCACAAACCAACGTAACAACCATGGCACTTCTCCCCAAATTCCCAAAATATCTTCTTATTTAAAAAAAAAAAAAGACGTTAGAGTTGCGTTCACAGAAGTAGCACACTGATGGACTGAACCAGCAAGCGAGCCTTTCAACGGTCACTGCGTCCCTTTCTCCATAACGCTCGCTCGCTCTTCAACTCAATTTTTTATAGGTACTCTCTTTTTTTAACTCAGCACGTAAACAGAAACAGTAAAATCATTCACCTACCAGTTACTTTTCATGGCACTGACACCGAGTGGGTAGCAGCAACGCTAATGGGAGGTTGCAACGGTGCTTGCTCTTCGGGGCAAAATATCACAACTTTAAAAATCTCCCCATACAAAACTCTACCAGGAGAACCTGAAGTACAACACACTGGATAGGAAGAAGGGACCAACGTAAATGAAGTGAAAGCACACGTACTGTAAGACAACCAAGCAGACACAGAACTACAGAAAAAATCCAATCCCCCACACAGCTCCACCTATAGGATAAACAGGGAAAAGGAACTTCTTTATAGATATATATTCTTCCACAAAAAAAAAAAATTAGTGAAAAAACTCTTTAAAACATATTTATTTTAATTTTTATTCTTTTATTTAAAGGTTAGCCATTGTATAATAGGAATAATGCCCTCCAGGGTGGGTGTTATGCTGGAATAACATCCTGCCTTGGGTGTTGGACACCCTCGGCCGTTGGGCTCTCGGGCCCAACCACCCAAGGTGGGATGTTATCCTGTACAACACCCACCTGTCAGGCATTATTCCTTTAATAACCCACATCCCCAAGAGGCTTGGCTATGATTTTACAAGGGATTGGAAGCAAAAGATTAAAAAAAAAGAGCAATAAATAGTTTGTATTTATTTTTTAACTGTTTTTTTCTTGACTCTTTAGAGTGGTAACCTTCCTGTGTTAGCTAAATAGTCCATTATTGTGATCCAAAATGGGTGTCATCCCTTAGTAATCTCGTAACAGAGAGAGAGATATATTCCATTCTTAAGTCTGCAGTCTTTTTTTTGTTTTAGGTTATGAGTGAATGTAGCACGATGTGAACGTTTATAGACTTTGTAGATGGTTGCGAAAGAGGGAGCTGTAATGGAGAGCAAGGGAGAGGTCAGGCGGCTGCAGGTTAGAGAGTGAGAGAGAGACTGTGAAGTTTTGTTTTTGTTCGTCGGAGAGAGAGAGCAGTGAGAAAATTAAATGTTAGTTGCTGCTCATGTAGAGAAAGAGAGGAGGCAAGGTTTCAGGTTTTTTTTTTTTTTTACAGTTTATGTGTCTCAGATTTCGGAACATGTTGCTAGCAGGTGTCGGGTTGCAATACACAGACAGTGTGATGTGTTCAGCGCTGCGACTGGGCAGAGCGGAGCTTCCGAGATCATGTTTTTTTGCTGAGTTTCCAGGTATGCAGCGAAAACGGTGTTGAGAGGAATTTATTAAAGGGATTTTTTCTGGCTGTTTCATTTTTTTTAATGAATAACACAGGTTGCACAAGTAGAGGGCTAGTTAGTACACCAACATTTAGCGAGGAAATGAAGATGGTGGCTCGGAATGATTTTTAAAAAATTTTTTTGTTGTTATTGAGATGCGGCTGGCTGGCACCTTTTGCAGTGATTATCGGTAGATAATCAATGGAGTTAAAGTGCCAGCCTGCCTATCGGATTGGTCAGTGTCCGAGGTCCATTGTATAATCTCCCAACATACCGTACACACAGACAACAAAGGCCTGTTTTAAAGCCAGTGGCTCAATTATCTCACTGTCAAGGCAAGGAGAAGAGATTTCCCTGTTGATCAGGTAAAGACAGAAGGGGGATTTGATTTTTCACTGTTAGTAAAGAAACAGTTGTAATGAAAACTATAAGCAATACTTAATATTTCTAATTTATTTATGTGTGTAAGGAGAGTGTGATGATCAGGAAAACAACGTTTACTTAATTTGTTTTATTTTTCATTTAAAGTAGTTTTATTTTTAGGGCCCAGTTGAAGGTTTTTACTGTGTAAAGGTAACAGCCATGTTTGTGATGGAAGATCAGTTCCGGTTGCAGAGGGACTGATAGAATATATGAGTTGCTCAATGTTATTGCTGCCCTTTCACCCATACAGGTTAAAGTATTAGGAAAGTAGTGTCATATTTCAGTTTGTTGACAGGTAAGGACACACCTTTTGACCAATTAGGGTGAAAGATTCTTTTAGCCATTTTATAATCAGCAATAAATGATTGACCGTATTGCATGCCTTTATAAGGTTTATATATGTGGCACCAAGAAGTTGGCCATGGCCCAGAGCATGGTGGATGTAATTTATGAATTTGAGAAGGGCAGTGATGGTGCAGTGCACATTTTTAAAACCACAGTTCTATGGACATTGCATGTTATATTTCTCAAAATCTACAAGCTGTTCCGCCATGATTCGGTCAATTACTTTGGGCGGTGGGATGGAAATGGGTCTGTATTTGCTATGTATTGTCCTGTCGCCAATTTTATAGATTGGGGTATCAACTGCTGATTTCAATTTGTCTGGAAAGATCTGAGAGAAATGTTTTAATTTTAGTGAAGGGTGGTGGGGGTGGGACAGGACTTCATCCATGGTAAGGGCAACACGTTTCAGATCAAGAAGGAGGACTTCAATGCCAACAGACATTTGTACTGTCACAGAAATCACAAATAAAGCATATTCCTGGCCTCCTTGTGGCTGTTTGTGTACAGACAGGGTAAGAACAGTCAGGCAAAATAAATCTTTGACTTGTGCTATACAGAAGGCGTGGGGAGACTACGGGGCAACAAAGATATATTTTTACAGTCACAAATCACAAAGTTGTTTTCTTATTTTAAATGTGGATTTTTGTGTACAGCTTGGGCAATGGCATGCTGGTAAAATAAATATTTAACTTATGCAATCCAGAGGCAGGAAAGAGGAGAGAGAAAGAGGGGGAGGGAGAGAGAGAGAGGGAGAGAAACTATTGGTGTCCAAAGAGACATTTGTACAGTCACAGAAATAGTGTATTCCTGGACTCAGTGTGGTGCCGCCTGGTATGGGAGTGAATTAGTAGACCACTACACAACAGGAAATATCTTTTTCGGTGGTTGCGCCTGGTTTAGGAGGGCTTGTGGGGGGACACTGGACACCAGGGCATGCTTAACTTGTGGCGCCTGATATGGGATGGAATTAGGTGACCACCGGACAACAGGGAATGCATTTTTGGTGGTGGGGTCTAATATGGGTGGGCTTGTTGGGGGCAGTTGGAAAACAAGGGGATGCTTGACATGTGGCACCTGATATGGGAGGGAATTAGGTAACCACTGGACAACAGGGAATGCATTTTTGGTGGTGGTGGGGTCTGATATGGGAGGACTTGTTGGGGGCAATTGGAAAACAAGGGGATGCTTGACATGTGGCACCTGATTTGGGAGGGAATTAGGTGACCACTGGACAACAGGGAATGCATTTTTGGTGGTGGGGTCTGATATGGGAGGATTTGTGTGGGCCAATTGGACAACAAGCGGATGCTTGACATGTTGTGGCTCCTGATATGTAAAGGAATTGGGGGACCAATGAGCAACAAGGAATGCATTTTTTTGTGGTGGTGCCTGACATGAGAGGTCTTTTTTGGGGGGGCCATTGGTAACCAGGGAATGCTTAACCTGTTGTGCCACCTGGTATGAGAGTTAATTGGTGGACCACTTGATAACAGGGAATGTGTTTTTTTTTGTTTGTTTGTTTTTTGCTGTGGTGCCTGGTTTGGGAGAGTTTGTGGAGGCTGACTTTGTACTCCAGTGAATGCTTAACTTGTGGTACCTTATATGTGATAGGATGTTTTTACTATCCTTTCACTGTGTCTTCATGCAGGAAAGCTGCTGATTGGACAGCTTACCGATTGACAGAACATCTGTCTCGTAGAGCCCTGGTCCAAGCTTTTCAGAGATTTTCGAACATCAGTTTATTCACTTGTCAAGGTTAGTTCTATGCATTACATGTTTCCGTGCCGTGCCTGGTATGGGTGGGAATTCGGGTAAACCCGACAATAGGGAATGCTGATATTGTGGCAGTGCCTCGTTTGTGAGGGTATGGGGAGGCCATTGGGCACCAGGAATTGTTTTTGTTTAATGGGACAAATTGAGGGCAATGGCAGGCTGGTAAAATAAATATTTGATTTGTGCAATACAGAGAGGGAAGAGAGAGAATATTTGGGACCAAAGAGGCATTTTTACAGTCTCAAGAAGCACAATTAGTGTATTCCTGGCCTCAGTGTAGCTGTGTGTATACAGATGGGCAAGATCAGTATGGCAAAATAATACTTTGACTTGTGTCATACCTTGGGGGAGGCTACGGGGCACCAAAGTGATATTTTACTGTCACATAAATCACAAATAAAGTTTATTCTAGAACTAAATGTGGGTTTTTGACTACAGGTCAGGCAATGCCAGGCTGATGAAATAAATATTTAACTTGTGCAATCCGTTGGGGGGGGAGAAGGAGAGGGATATACTGACTGACTTCTGGTAACCAAATAGACATTTGTACAGTCTTGTTTTACATGATCTTTGGTTGTGGGGCCTGATAAGAAAGGGCATGTGGGGGGCCATTGAACACCAGGAAATGCATGATGCCACTTGGCATGGGAGTGAACTGGGGGTCCAACAGACACCAGGGAATGTATTTTTTGGTGGGACCTGTTTTGGAGGGCTTTTGGTGGCCAATGGGCTCCAGGGACTGTTTAATGTGATGACGCCTGATATGGGAGGAAACTAGGGGAACATTGAACAGCTAGGAATGCATTTTTGGTGGTGTGGCCTTTTATGAGAGGGCTTATGTGGGGCTTTTGGACACCACGGAGTGCTTAACATGTGGTGACGCCTACTATGGGAGTGAATTGGAGCACCACTGGAAATCAGGGAATGGTTTTTATGGTGGTTAGGCATGGTTTGGGAGGGCGCTTGGGGGCTGTTGGACACAATGAATGCTTATTATACAATGGTGTGTGAAAATCCTGTCACCTCATTGATCAAAACATGTCACATGACTGTGGGTAAATCCTGCATTACTCATGGCTGAGGAATTGCATTTATGAAAAACATAAACACATTTTACATTTATTTTATACATAGGTACATTGTATAATTGCAATAAGGAACTCCAGGGTGTGAGTTATTGGGGATTTACCTACTTCTTGTGTGGTCAAGTCACTCAGCTGCACCTTTTGACACACCATACAAGGCATGGGTAAACCCCCAGTAACCCACACCCTGGAGTGCCTTATTGCTTAAACATGCAATGCCTGATATGAGAGAATTGGGGGATCACTGGATATCTGGGAATGGTTGTTTTGGTGGTGGGGCCTGGTTTGTGAGGGCTTGTTGGGGTTCACTGGAAACCAGGTAATTCTTAACATGTGGTGACACCTGATACGGGAAGGAACTGGGGTACCATTGGTCAACAGGAAATGTGTTTTTGGTTGTGGGGCCTGATGTGGGAGGGCTTGTTGGAGGCCATTGCACAACAGATGATGCTTAACCTGCTGTGCCACATGTCCACGGGGGAGGGGACTACTGGGAACCAAAGAGACATTTGTACAGTCACAGAAATCACAAAGTTTAATTCCTAGCCTCAATGTGTGGGTTGACATTGCACACCAGGGAATGCTTAGCTTGATGTGCAGGGTTAGTTTTTGGGTGGGAGATTGGGACAATTGGCACATAGTTTTTAATTTTGACCAACATTTTCTACTACCTTGGAAACAACCTGCTCACTGTTTTATAAAGGTTTTAAACAGTTGTTTTATGAATCAATGCTCAGCTAAACAATATAACCCATATTTAGTAAGTGTTGCTGTGTGTTTTTTTTTTCTAATGTTTTGATCTCCACTGAAGAAATCTACCGTCAACCACACTATATTAGGGTGCTAAATTTATGATAGCGCATGTTATCAATGTGCATGTTGGGCCAATTTGATGGTCAAAGTGAGAATTCATGATAGTGCATGTTATCAATTTGCATGTTGGGCAAATTTGATGGTCGAAGTGAACATTTGTGATAGTGTATGCTATCAAGGTGCATGTTGTGACAATTTGATGGTCGAAGTGAACTAGGTGCTTCATTTACAGAAGGGGTGCCAAGAATGGACTCCATTAAAAGAGCCAGTGAATGAACCTAACTAATTGCCCAGACAACAATGGGCCAGTGAACAAAAAGGAATATCACCTATCCCAACCGGGATACTACTTTCAGTCACTTGAAAATTGGCCATCTAGTCACAGAGCACTAGTCTTTCTAATCATCTTCACTAATAACACTTTCTTTTCTTTTCTCCTATCTGTTAACTAATTTTATTTCTGTATACCTCTATTATTATACTCTGTTTTAGCAGTAATTTTTTATCTTATGCACCATTGCACTCAAATGTAGTCAGATGTACCAACAGTATCTATCCACTATAGGTTTCATATCTCATTACTGTATCTTCTTCATATTAACCTATTATTGTTTCTCTTTTGCATGCCTGAAAGGATGAGGACTCCTTCACCATCTGATAAGTATAACTCTATTGTGAACATGTCATATATTATTAATTTATTAAGAACTATGGATCCTTTGTGACTCCATTCCTATATTTTATTTTTCAGTACTGACGGACATCGTTCCTTCAAGATTCCTGCTTCTGACTCCACAGTATCCTGGTAAAATGCTCTCCACATATTACTTGTTTGTATCTAGTATGGGAGGGCTTGTGTGGGACATGTGCCTTATAATCCCGGTTCATGCATTGCCTGGTTTTGAAGGGGTCTGAGTGGCAACTGGCCTGCTGGATATCCTTTTTGATGTGTTGGGTCATGGAATATGAGGTCATTGTTTGACTATTGGACAACAGGAAGTGAATTACTTGTGGTGGGACCTTGTATGAGAGGAAACTGGGGACCACTGGACATCAGGAAATGCCTTTTTCTGGTCTGGGAGAGCTTGTGGGAGACCACTGAATAACAAAGGGGATGCTTTACTTGGAATTCAAGAGGGTGGATTTTGCAAGGATTCGGGAGTTAGTGAGTGGGTACCTGGCTGGGATCCAGTCTAGTATGGGCATGGACCACAGATGGGAACTTTTAAAGAAGGGGATACTTGAGGTTACTAATTCCAGCAGCAGGAGTCTGAGTAAAAAGGCCAGGTCAAGAAAATGCAAGCTGGATGAGCAGGGAGGTTGTGGAAAAGGTGAGGAGAAAAAGGGTGACCTTTAGGAGATAGAAGAATTGGGAAGTGGGGATGATTGGGAAGATTACCTACAGGAGGCATAGGAGGTGACAAAAGCAGTAAGAAGAGCAGAAGCCACTACAGAGCTCATGGTGGCTCAAGGCATAAAGTAGGAGGAGAAGAGCTTGCTCATGTACATCAAGGAGAAAAAGATGCTTTAAAGAACAGATAGTAAGGATTAAGAATGATGGGAGATGGGTAGAGAAGGGGGAGAAAGGGCAGAAGCACTCAATGACTTCATCTGCTTGGTATTTATGAAGGAGAGAAGGAGGGTGCTACCAAAGAGGGTAGGTGGCAGTAAAGACTGGGGGTGGGATTGATGGATTCAACCCTGCCTTTTTTTTTAACATAGAAGGTTTTATTTATTTAAGTTTGTCAGCTCACAATAAAAAAAGAGGGTGCAGGAAGAAACCATTTTGTGGCATGTGCAGCCATGCAGGCATCATGATAACCTTGTAGCCAGGGGATACCTAGCCCTCCCTGTGTCCAGTGTGCCCTCAATTTACTCTTCCCCCACCTCTGAGTCCTCCCGTCCCACAGAAACTGGTATATGAGCATTTCAAGGGAAACAAATAATTTGGGAGAGAGGCACAGGGGAAGGTTATTAAACCGGCGGGCAACTCTGGGGAGAAAAAGCATTCACACAGCAGCCACCTTGCCTGGAAGAGATAGGTGCAGCTTACACCATGTCTCTATTTCAATGGAAAGCTGAGCTAGGAGTGGGAAGAAGTTGGCAGTCTCCGAATCAGACAATCTGATGGGGATATACATGCCCAGATATGAGAATCCCTGGGCAGCCCAGGCCAATTCTGTGCCCTGGAGGTAGTCCTTGGTGCAGGCTGTGTTAAGGGGAGCAAGAATGGTCTTTCTTCAGTTAGCCTGCAACCCAGCTAGGACAGTGAAGTCTTGTAGAACTGAAAGTGCAGCCACCGGTACAGATTGTTTGGGCTGTGACAGGCTGAGAAGGAGGTCATCTGCGTATGCAGCTACCAGACAGGTATCCCCTGCATCCTCAAAACAGGAGACCTCTTTAGAGGCAATAAAAGCCCACACCAGGGGGTCTAGAGCTACCAAGAACAGAAGTGGGGGTAGTGGACACCCTTGGCGGATACCTCTGTGTAGTGGGAATGAAGAGGATATATTAGTATTGGTTAAGATTGCTACTGTCCGTGCACACCCTCTCACTCTTGGCCCCCAGTCCCTGTGGTTTGATGGGACCTTGAGGAAGTTGCAGCTAGAGGGGCAAAGGATAGAGTGTTCCTGGTGAAAATCAGCCTTGATGCTGATAAACTTAGATTGATAGAACATTATAGGCACTATCAATCGGCTATCTCTCATAAGAAGGCAAAGTTCCTGTCCAGGGAGATCGCCGCAGAGCAGAATTGACCAGTTCAGCTCTTTTGAATGGTGGACAGACTGTGCAATCCAGCCTATCTACAGGTTCAAAGAGCATTTTCACAGGAAAAGTGTGATGAGCTTGCTCACTTCTTTGCTGATAAGGTGGCCGACGTCAGGTCCGAGATTCGACTGACAAGCTCTACAGTGGGTGGCAGCAGTCAGTGTGATGTTGCTCCTCCCCGGTTTTGCTGGTATGGCTTTGACTGGCTAAATATCATGGAGATCATGTGGATTGTCCATAATATGTGGCTGACCTGCTGTAATTTGGACCCTGGCTCAACTCGCCTCTTAATGGGGTGCCTTGATGTCATCACCCTGGTCCTTGCAGAGATAGTCTGGTCTTCATTAGAGTCAGGTGAATTTCCTCTCTTGATCCTGACTGTTCTGCTAACTACAGACCAGTCTCTAACCTCCCTTTTGTGGGGAAGGTTATTGAGAAGGTGGTCACACTGCAACTGGGGAATCATCTTACCATCCATGAAATTTATGATCCTTTCCAGTCTGGATTTCAGAAGAGGCATAGCACTGAGACTGCCCTTGTTCGGTTCGCAATGATCTCCTAATAGTGAGAGATCAGAAAAGCCATTCCATGCTGGTTCTTCTTGATCTTTCTACAGCATTTGACACAGTGGGACCATGGAGTACTTCTCAAGTGTCTGCAGTTCATCTGTGGCCTGTCCGGGACAGTCCTCAGATGGTTTCAATCTTTTCTCTCTGGCATATTTCAGAGGGTGGTTTGGGGGATTTTTTCCTCGGACTCATTCTTGCTGCCATGTGGGGTCCCACAGGGCTCTGTGTTGTTCCCCATGTCGATCACGGTGTACATGCTGCCATTGGGAGACATCGTAAGGAGGTATGGGCTCAGTTTTAACTGTTACACAGATGATACCCAGCTATAACTTTCCTTTGTTCCTGAGCAGGATAGTGCGGTCTCGGTATTTAACAACTGCCTCACCAAGATTTATCACTGGATGAATGACAGCTGAATGAAGTTGAATCCTGACAAGACTGAGGTGCTGGTCGTCGATCTGGGTCACCAGATTGGGGAATTGGTGGCTGGTACTGCCTTTGGGCTTTAGCTTGGTGGTAACCAGCGTCTGACCTCAGAATAAGCATGAAATCTGGATGTAATATTTGATGATGAGCTGACACTTCGTTCGCAGTGTCAGCCATTGTCAAATTCCTCTTTTTATCATCTGAGGACTATCACCTGGATTAAGCACCTTGTTCCATCTGATGACTTTCCAACACTGAACCATGCTTTGTGGCCTCCTGCCTGGACTACTTTAAGTACCTCTACCTGGGGCTTCTGGGGATTGATATCTGTCACCTGCTGCTGGTGCAGAATGCTACGTCCAGTTGTTGACAGGGTCATGTGGATCAAGTCATATTACTCCTGTGCTGCGCAAACTGCACTGGCTGCAAGTTCAGTGGCAGATCACCTTCAAGGTCGGTTTCCTGAAATATAAAGCCCTACATGGACAGGGACTGGGCTACGTGCAAGAGCTTTTGTTTCCTTACTGCCCCTTTTGACCACTCCGCTCTGCCAATGAGGGATTGCTAGAGGTTCCCAGGGTTAGGTTAAAGACATCAGGGGCTCGTGCCTTTATGTTTATGGCCCCTACCCTGTGAAACTCTCTACCTCATCAGATACGAGAGTGCCTGACTGTGGAGAGCTTTAAAGCTGCTTTGAAGTCATATTTATTTGAACATGCTTTTTGATTACTCTGTATAGATTTGGTGTTGATTGTTTTATGGTTTTATGGTTTTGTTGTAAAGGTGCTTTGATCTTTTGGAATAGCACCTGTTTTATAAATAAAGTGAATTGAATTGAATCAAAGATTCTAGTAATCTGAGAACTATATAGAGTGGTTATCCACTGACAGAACTGGGGGACAAAGCCATACAGCCACAGCACCTCATGGAGGTAATCCCACTCTACAGAATCAAAAGCGTTGGTGAAGTCTATGGCTAGCATGGCCATGGGTAGTGCAGAATGGGATGACAATGACTTCAGGTTCAATAACAGTCTAATATTATCTGTCCCTGATTTCCCCTGCATGAACCCCACCTGAGCTGGATGAATGATGGAGGGCAACACGCTCAGCATCTTGGTGGCCAGATCCTTGGTGAATATTTTAGTATCCACTGACAAAAGGGAAATGTGATGGTAATTAGCACAGTCTAATGGATCATTCATCTTTTTAGAGAGGAGGGTTATGAGGGCCTCTCTCACGGTAGGGGGGAGAACTCCCACTAAGGGGGCTTCTTGTAAAGCTAAAAGTAGTGGGTGGGCTATTTCCTGTTAGGGGTTTGATAGAGTTTGACTGACATCCCATCCAGGATGGGGACTTTCCCCTTAGATATCTGCAAGAGGGCAAGGCATAGTTCCTCTCTAGTGATTGGGGCATCTAGTTGGTCCACTTGGGTCAGGGTTAGGACAGACACTGGGAAGTTCTGACATAACTGATTGAGCCCCTGCACTAAGTGGGGAGCAGTCAGAGTGGAACGAGATTGGTATAGGACCACGTAGAACTGCTGCATGGTATTATTGATCTCCTTGGGATCAGTAGCCACCTGACCAGAGAGGATTTGAAGGGTGTGGATACAGGAAGATGCCTGCTGCTTGTGCAATTGATAAGCTAACAACCTCCTCCCTTTCTTGCCTCCTTCCCAGTATGCATGGTTGGACTTCAATAGGAGCCATTCTGCTTTCTGGTGCAGAATAGAATTAATTTGATATTTGAGACCAAATATTTTGCAGGTGAAGGAACCATCTCTGGTGGCGGCTGGGGATGCTTTAAAGCGGAATTCCAGCGCAGTGAGTTCAGATTGTAGCCTAGCCAGGGTCGCCTTTCAGGCCTTGTTTTTGGAAGCTGAGTGTGCAATAATGCATCCTCGTATGACAGCTTTAAATGCTTCCCACACTGTGCCTGGGGAGACTCTGCATGTGGAATTTATGGAAAAATAGTCTTTGGCTGTCTGGTTTACCATTAGCCAAAAATCTGGGTGCTTGAGCCAGAGTGGATTGCATCTCCAGCGAGTACCAGAGTGCTGTGACCCTGATGAGGTATATGTGGTCAGGACAGGGGCATGGTCGGAGACAATGATATCACTGATTCTGTTGTTGGAGATCAAGCTGGCTGCTGCCATATTAGCTAGCCAAAAATCTATATGGCTGTGAGTGGCATGGGAAGGGGAGTAGTAAGTGTAGTCCCACATCGTAAGGCATTCAATTTGGTGCCACATGGGAGGTTGGGTAGTAAGTTAGAAGGCACAGGGGAAGATGCAAAGCTGGTGAGATAGGTAAGGAACTGGCTTCAGGAAAGGTAACAGAGGGTGGTGGTGGATGGGGAGCTCTCATCCCCAAGGGTAGTGATGAGCAGTGTTCCACAGGGCTTAGTGTTGGGACCAGTGTTGTTTGGGATATTCATTGCAGACATATCATTGGCCATCAAGATCAAGATCAGTCTGTTTGGTGACGACACCAAGATCAAAGCGGTGGTGGATGACTTAGGGGGATGGCAGAGGTTGCAGAATGATCTATAGAAGCTGGAAACCTCGTCAGACACCTGGCAACTGGGGTTTAATGCCAAAAAGTGCAAGGTGTGTTTTGGGGCAAACAAGGGCGACAAATATGATCAAGGGGCTGGGGGGCTCACCATACGAGAGGAGTCTGAGGGAGCTGAACATGTACTTGATGGAGGAGAGGAGGGACAGTGGAGACATGATTGAAACCTTTAAGTACATGAAAGGAATAAACAAGACAGGTACAGAGGGGCTGTTCAAAGTAAGAGAGGGGAGGGACACCCAGGACGATATGAGATGAGGGAGGAAGGTTGAGGAGAGAGATGAGGAGACACTTTTTTACAGAGTGGTAGCTGGGTGGAAAGCGCTACTGGCAGCAGTGACATCCAGTAGAACAGTGGACTGCTTCACAAGGGGCTTGGACAGGGCAAGGGGGAGGGTCAATGGAGAGGAAGGGTGGGAGGAAGGGGCAGCTGCAGAATAAGGAGTGCTAGCTGCACATTTGAGCAGACTTGATAGACATCTAGGCCTTTATCTGCTGGCAAATTTCATATGTTTGTATCCAGAAGGGGGAGAGGGACAGACAGACAGAGGCTGGGGACCAAAAAGACATTTTGTGCAATGGTGCCACATCTTGGCAGGTTGGGCAAGATCCTCTTACACCTGGCAATGATGTGTATTTTATGGTGCCGGTCATCGGATGGTGGTGGGCAACCCATGAACATCAGTTAATGCTGTTTGTTGTAGGGTGCTTGGTGTATGGCGCTTGGTGTTGGAATACATTGGGAAATAGATGAGGAAGTTATTCACAGAGAGGGTGGTGGATGCATGGAATGGTCTGCTTCAGGAGGTTGTAGAAGAGACCACTGTGGATGGATTAAAGCATGGTTGGGGCAGGCATAGAAGAACCATTGAGTTACAGCACTGGGTGGGTCTGAAATAATAATCCAGTACAAGGGCTTACGGGCACATAAGATGTGCCAGGCAGTCCTGATCTGCTGACAATTTCTGTGTTACTACAGTGTGTAGATCAAGAGACCTCAGTATGTACTCACAGGAGGACAGGATGGAGCGGAGGGACATGATAGAAACATTAAAATATTGTAAGGACATAAACAAGGTGCAGGAGGGACACATCTCTCAGCATAGGGGGAGTACAAGAATAAGGGAGTATGATATGAAATTGGAAGGTGGCCGGTTAAGGGGAAATGTGAGAAAATTTTACTAAGAGGGTAGTGGACACATGGAATAGTCTGCCACATGAGGTGGTGGGAGCTATCACAGTGGAGGGATTTAAATATGCCTGGGACAGGCAAAAGGGAACCTTAGAGGCATGAAGCAGGGGTGAGAAGCTAATGACTAGGTGGGAGCAGAGGCTGCAAACTAGCATGGGGCTTATGGACAGACTGGATGGGCCTGGCAGTCCTCATCTGCCAACAATTTTCTATGATCTTACTTCGAGAGGGTTCCTGCAGTAGGTCTTCACATATAGGACTGCGCCCCCTGGCATCAGGTCCTCATGGCAAACTTGTAGCTAGCAATCGTCAGTGGGGACCACCACTCCCCATCATCAGGTGATGCAACGTCAGCATGACTATAAAATAGACGATCCCACACCCTCCCTCCAGTTCTTTCCTGTTGTCACTCAGTTCATTCAACAAATGCGGTAGAAAAGCTTTCAGTCACCCACCATTTTAAGTGATTTTTCTTTCTAAAATATTCTTGGATTTTCTCTATCCTTTGCAGTGTATGTCGTCTAGTCAGCTCAAAAAGAAGTGCTCCAAGTGCGGCGTGCAGATCCTGCGCAGGGATGACCACTCTCGCTGCATTTTCTGCCTGGGGCCTAGGCACAACTCGGCTGAGTGTACCACCTGCCAGGGCTTTAACCAGGCCACTCGCACCCTTCGCAAGAGGACCCTCAAAGCCCATCTGCTAACTCAGAGGCTGACTTTCACAGTAAAGGAACTGCAGAAAGGTTGTCATTGCCCCCCGGAGAAAAAAAAAGAAAAAGGACAAGGAGAGACACCGGGAGTGAAGCCGTTCTCCTCAGGGGAAGACCAGCCAGACAGCTGATGCTGACCAGGGTGTGCCCACCACCTCTATGAGTACCCCACCTGTAGGGCCTTAGAAACATAGAAACACAGACTTTGAAGGCAGATAAGGACTGCTTGGCCCACCCAGTCTGCCCATTTCCCTACCTATTGGATAAGCTGCTTTGAAGTCATATTTATTTGAACATGCTTTTGATTACTCTGTATAGATTTGGTGTTGATTGTTTTATGGTTTTGTTGTAAAGGTGCTTTGATCTTTTGGAATAGCACCTGTTTTATAAATAAAGTGAATTGAATTGAATCGAAGATTCTAGTCATCTGAGAACTATATAGATTGGTTATCCACTTACAGAACTGGGGGACAAAGTCCTTTCTGCATTTATTGGCATGTACCCCATAATGCAATAGTTGGACACTCCATGGGCCAGTATGAGAATACTATGGGTGGTTGAGTATGGCACCCTGGGTATCTGCAGGTGGGTTTGTAATGTAAAATTAGTGATCAGAAATTTCATCCAAGCCCCTGCTGCTGTAAGAAAATGTGTACTCCATTGACATTTACCACTCTTATAATCTAGTTATCCCATCAAATGTGTAACAGAAGCAGTTTGACACAGAAAATGACTGAACAGTTGCAGCCATCTTGTTTTTGGTCATATAACCAAGGGTTGTAGATAATGGGTACGGTCTGAGCCTTGCTTTACTCATTCTCTTCCCTGTCATGTAAAACAGGTTACTTCTTACTTTTCCTGTCTGAATGTATTGGCAAGCACCCCATAATGCAATAGGTGGACACCTCATTGGCCAATACCAGGGGTGGTTGGGTATGGCACCCCAGCTACCCCATAATGCAATAGTTGGACACTCCATGGGCCAGTATGAGAATACTATGGGTGGTTGAGTATGGCACCCTGGGTATCTGCAGGTGGGTTTGTAATGTAAAATTAGTGATCAGAAATTTCATCCAAGCTCCTGCTGCTGTAAGAAAAGGTGTAATCCATTGACATTTACCACTTTTATAATCTTGTTATCACAATAAATGTGTAACAGAAGCAGTTTGATGCAGAAAGTGACTGAAGGGTAGCAGCCATCTTGTTTTTGGTCATGTGACCCAGGGGATATAGATATGGGTACAGTCTGTATCTTGATTTTCTCATTCACTTCCTTGTCATGTAAATCAGGCTACCTTGTACTTGTCTTTTATGGATTTATTGACATGTACCCCATAATGCAATAGGTAGATACCCTATGGGCCAGTATAGGCATACCATGGGTGGTTGGGTATGGTACCCCAGCCATCTGCAGGTGGGTCTATAATGTGAAATTAATTATCAGAAATTTCATTCAAGCCCCTGCTGCTGTAAGAAAGGGTGTAATCCATTGACATTTACCACTTTTATAATCTAATTATCACAATAAATATGTAACAGAAGCAGTTTGATGCAGAAAATTACTGAACTGTTGCAGCCATCTTGTTTTTTGGTCATGTGACTCAGGAGATGTAGCTATGGGTACAATCTGGGCCTTGATTTACTAATTAACTTCCTTTAATGTGAAACAGGCTATGTCTTACTTTTTTCTTTATGGATTAAGTGATGTGTTCCTCCTAATCCAATAGATACCCCTACCCATGGGTCAGCAAGGCCTTACCATGGGTGGTTGGTTCTGGTCACTCTCATAATCCATAGGTGAGGAACCAATGTGACATTTTTATTTATATAAAGAATTTGTAACCTGAAATAGGAAATGTGGTACATTTTAGACAAACATATTTATCAATTATGCAACCGATTTTAATGTTTTTACAAACTTCAATATTTTTTGTGAATAGAAATTCACAAAAATATTTGAAAGTTCACTAAATAGACATATATATATATATATATATATATATATATATATATATATATATATATATATATATATCACTGAACTGCTTAGTTGTAAAACTTATATTTTTACTTTTAATTATAGTTATGTTAAGTTCTTACTACCGAGACAGTAAAATGTTACCAGGGAATTAAGACAAATTATGTAATAACATTGTAACCGATAGGTGTACAGACCCAGTAAAAAAACCTCTGGCAGCAAGGATATGCAATTTACAGAAAAACATTGGCAGTGTAAGGGTTAATACAATGAGAGTGGAAAAAAATATGTTACATAAGAATTGGGATCAGCAGAAGGATGATGGTGATGAACCTGCCCTTGAATTACTTCCTCATTGTCATTTGGGGTACTGTGTGTTGTTCTGGAACCCACAATTTTGGAAGTGCAGGAATCAAGTAGAAATTGGAGTAGGGAAACAAAAATGATTACTCCAGACAAAATGTTAAACCTCACTTTTGGAGAGGTTTAAAAACTGAACCGTGTACATTACTGTCACCTTTCTAAAAACAGGATCGTTGTTCATTTGTAGATTGTCTTCTACTACTTATTCACCATCTAATGGCATAATACCCCTCTTGTGACATCACAGTCATTCACATGACAACAGAATGTGACATCATAACAAAAGGTTATGACATGACATGTTGGACATGGTTTAGTGATGTTATTAACTTAAATAAATAAGATATACAAACAATGGTCTCTGTGTCTTTTTTTTTTTGGATTGTATGTTTGTTTTAAATGCATATCTGTGTGCTTCTTTTAATGTTGAACCAGATCAGCTTGACAGTTTTTTTTATTATTTATTAAAAATTGTGAGTCAACATGTGTCAAGATTTGAAATGCTCACATCGCTGACTCCTGAGTCAATGTGTAGCCTGCACTGTCTGGACTGCCTTAAGGTTAAGATCCAGAGAAAGAAAGGACAGTGCTGGTGAGGGAGCTGATATGATTGGTAATAGTAGATGTAATGCCCAGTGGTGGACAAACAAACAAACCAAAAAAAAATAAACAGTAACTTTCTCCTAAATCTTGGGTGACTCGCAGAGCCCTCTCTATCTTCCATGGACAGCTGTCTTGTCATGTCTTTCATACTGTCTTTTTTTGCTTCGTAAAACACACTTTACTTTGTTTGCTCTATTCCCTGGAGTCCAGTGGCTCTCCCTATACCCTTTAGTTTTACATTTCATCTGCCCAAAAGTAATACTGAGCCATACAGTTAAATGACTGACACAGCCATCCTCTTTTCTCCTCAGCTGGCTACTGACTAGCAAATGAATATAGCAAAGATATGCTTTTCGGTTTGCATTTGCTAGTTGGTGGTAGGCCAAGGAGGGCTGTGCTATTGCAAAACTGTGTGATTCAATATTATGTTTGGGACAATGAAATACACAAATTGGGGGGGGGGCACCAGACACCAGAGAATAGAGCAAACCGACTAAGTAGTAATAATGTTTTACAAAACAAAAAAGACCATATGAAAGATGAGGCAAGGTAGCTGGCTGAGGAGGAGAGTGGAGTGCTATGCTGTCTACAAGATGTATGGCTCAATATTCCTTTGGAGACAAGGAATATACAACTAGTGTGTAGGGAAAACTACTGTACATCAGAAAACAGAGAAAACAAAGTAAGTGATATGCTGTTTTACAAAAACTTCAAAGGCTGAGCATGGACATCATCCACATTTGTTTGCACAATCAAAGGTATGAAAAAAACTACAAAACAGAAATGCTGGGGACCAAATATTGAAAAAAGTGCAAAACCTGAGTGCACAGATTTGTGCTGCACTTGTGCCTGACCCAGAGGTTGCTATATTTAGTCAGATTGCACACTGGCACTATCTGACTGAATATCACCCAATGCTGGCACAATAGTTAAGTAAAGTTGTTAGAAAGCTAGCAGGTCAGTGACCAGACAATTGGTAAAGCTGCTCGCATATCAAACTGAACACAAAAATAAGAAAAAGCAGAGCTAACACCAACGTGAGCATAAAGTTCATCCCAGACTCTTGAATGTCTGATTCAAAGCTTTTTATTGTTAAAAAACAGGAGCCATAACACCGCTACCAACAGCCAAATGTTTTCAAGTTCCACTTCTCAAGGCTTAATTGCCCATGTGCTACTCATCACCTTAAATAGGGTAATATCTAAAAAGACAATTCTACTTAATTTATTTTAAGTGAAACACTATTTACAATCTAATGCTTAATTATATTATAGCATCACTAACACATCTCATGACTATTAAATTTAACAAACCTTTTTAAAGCATCATGATATCTGAAAAGTGTCGGGATTCAAACAAACCTATATAGCTAAATGCTCTATTCACTCCTATAGTAATCTAAAAATACATTTATACTTATAGGATATAACACATATATCACTATGTACAAAAAACTTTATACAAAAAATCCAGCTATATGAAATATTGTAACTTATTATGTTATTAATTTATATTTAAATATTTCTGTTACCAGCTTACATAATAATATGCACATAACATATGCATTGTACTGAACATGCTGATCAAGAACTGTCCTGACAGTTACCAATTATTTACTTAGAAACGGTTTTAGTTGAAATTTATCATTTAATCCTCCTTGCTCTTTTTTCATGGCTACCAAAATATATTGCCAATAAGTTACCTTTTTTTAAAAGAATGTTCTCTCTATCACCTCCTCTAGACAGAACTGAGGCTCTGTCTATACCCTGGAATTTAAAAATATGTTGCTTTCCATATTGCATTACATGTTGTGCTAAGGCGTTAGTTGTATCCCTTTTATCTATAGCCCTTAAATGTTCACTAATTCTAAGTGTTAACTTCCTGGTGGTTTTTCCAATGTAAATATTTTACATAAACAAGTTGCCTTGTGTATAACATAATCGGTATTACAATCTATATAGTGTCTGATGTCAAACAATTTCGTCTGGCTACTATCTTGAAAATGTTTCCCTGTTTGTAAGTGTACAAAAAACATGCAATTATTACATCTAAAAGTCCCCCATGGCAAGTTTATGCGGTTTATTTCCTTAGTGGTAATATTGCTTTTAACCAATCTATCTCCTATATTTCTTCCCCTCTTATAGGTGACAGCTGGATAGTTGTTTGTCCAATTGTCCAATGTCAGGGCCAACTGTAATATATGCCAGTGTTTATGAATAATATGCCAAATTTCATGAGACTGTGGAGAAAAAGTTGTAATGAAGTTCATTTTAAATTGTTCGTTGTTTGATTTCTGCATCCGCTTACTGGTGCCAGGGTTTAACATGCATTCTCTCGGAATCCCTTGTACTTTATCTTTACATTCTCTTAGTTTATTCATAGGGTAACCTCTGTTTTTGAAATGCTCTGTCATATGTATTGCCCCTTCTTCATACGCTTGTTTATTAGAGCAATTCCTTTTAAGTCTCATGTACTGACTGTAAGGCACATTCTCTACTACATGTCTTGGATGATGACTATTAACATTTTGAATTGTGTTTCTGTCCGTTTCTTTGCTGAACAGTTTTGTTTCTACTCCCATTTCCGCTGTTCCATCATATAGTGATTCTCAAATCCAGGAAATCAATGGTATATTGATCTGCTGTAATGGAAAATGCTCAATTGTTGTTACTAGCTTCCAGGTATGTCAAGGTAAACAAAAGGGATTTGAGAATAATCATTTTAGAGGACCTAAAGGTGGCTGGGTAGTGTACTAAGGTGGTTGGGAGAGCCAGGGGCATGCTGTGCTGCATAGGAAGGGGTATCGCTAGCAGAAGAAGGGAGGTGGTAATGCCACTGAACAAAACACTGGTGAGGCCTCATCTGGAGTACTGTGTACAATTCTGGAGGCTGTATCTCCTTAGGAACATAGACAGGGTGGAGACAATTCAGTGAAGAGCAACTAAAATGGTGCAGGGCTTGCACCAGAAGACATATGAGGAGAGATTAAAGAACCTCAATATGCATGCTTTTGAAGAGAGGAGAGAATGGGGAGATATGATAGAAACCTTCAAGTATCTTAAGGGCATTAGCAAGGTGCAGGTGGGTGACATATTTCAGTTTAGGGGACGTACAAGAATGAGGGGGCACAATAGGAGATTAGAGGGGGCAGGTAAGGGGCAATGTGAGGAAGTTTTTCTTCACAGAAAGGGTGGTGGATTCATGGAATAGCCTACTCAGGGAGATAGTAGGAGCAAACAAGGTGAGGGTGTTCAAGACTGCATGTGATATGCATAAAGGTACACTAGAGGGTGGACAGAGAGGCTAAGCCGAGGATGAAGTAGGATCAGCAGCTGCTGATACAGGTAGGGAAACAGACAAACTCGATGAGCCTAGTGGTCATTATCTGCCAGCAAATTCCAAGTTTCTTTCTAAACTTCAGTAACAATTAAGCGCAAAAAAGGTATAGACAACAGCTATGAAGACAATGCAGAACTTCAAGGTACTATAAGCCTGAAGAAATGTAAGATTTCTAAGGGAATCATAGGGTACCCTGGGTTTTAGAGTTGCTCGGATTTCTGATGACATATACAGAATCATTGGATTCCAATCCATTTTAAGGATTTCAGTTTTATACCCCCCCAAAAAAAAAAATTCCAGAAACCATTTTTGGATAAAGAATCAGAATTTGATTTTTGTATCTTAATGTAGTTCTGTGAAAAGCTGGCCCCTTTATCTTCCTCATACAGCTGGTGCTGCTGAGTGCTGTCTGGAGGAGCCTTGGGGGCTATTGGTGAAGGGCCTTTTGGGCAGTGGATACCTTGGAGGCTGGGGACTTGGGTGGTTGTCATCAATTTATGGACTGGCTGCTAGTAGGAAGAAGCCCTGATGAATATGGACAGCAAATGTGACTGTAGTGCACAGAGTGGACTGGTGGCCAAACAACCTCTATTCTGACTCAGCCCTCAGTGATCCCAGCCAGCTGGTAAGAGAAGGGCAATGGGGGGGTTGTGAAAGTTATGACTGGGGGGAGGGAGTTTTAAGTTTATGCTTACATGGCATCAAATTCAGAATCAGAACTTACAACCTCAGATTTCATTTCTATGCCTTCATCAGAGGCAAAACAGAATCAGAGTTGGAATCAGAAATTCCTATAATCTGACTAGGTATGGACAATAAATAGAAATGTTAAAAGTAGAGAAGAATGGGTGCTCATGCTACTGTATATATCACATGTGAGACCACTAATGGATTATGGAAGCTCAGTGTGGGGGACCAATCAAAAAGGGTAACACAGTATAGATAAAAAACAAAGACAAATAACCAAAATAATTTGTAACTGCGAAGGACTGTCTATGAGGAAAGACACCAAAAATTAAACCTTATGTACCTACAAACAAGAAGAATTAGGGGAGATTTGCTGTTATATTATGATATAATTCATGACAGCCACCTTTTAAATGAAATAAACTTGATGTTTAAAAATGATAATGTGGGTACTAGAGGGCACCCACTGCAACTAAGAACAATAAAATTCAACTCTGAAAAAAATGAGAGCCTTCTTCACACAGCGAGTGGTGAACCCTTGGAACAGATTACCACTGGAAGTCATAATCTGCAAGATGAAAAACAATTTTAATGAAATTTAGACAAACACATTCTAAGTAGAAATGAGCTGTCATATTACAGGTAATGCGATATGGGCAAACATGGGTTCACCACCTTCTTAGCTCCTCACTCCTTAGTATGCACCTTAGTAATATGACAGAATGGATCCCACAAATTGGAGCACCTCTAATGGGTAGTACAGTGAGTAAGGAAATCCTTACAGTACACATTTTCACATCATACTTATTCATCCCTGCTAAGAAAGATGTGGGTTAAGGGGACTGATGAATCTAAAGTTCCTTCCAATCTTAAATTAGTGCTACTATGTAATTACATACATATAACCTGATAAACCCAAATCATACTCGACTGTCCAAATGGTAAGGCATTATGACTTTTCAGAGCTGTTAAGGGTTACCCTTTGTATGAACAGAATGGTTTGAGGATCAACAAAAGAAGTAGATGTAGAGCCGGACGAAAAATTCCCCACATTACAACTCACCCTACTTTAGAAAAGGCAGTAGTTACCTGTTTCAGGTTGAACATAGAGAAGGGATCTGGAAAACACACTGTAAACAGGGCACCTGTAAAATAAGAATATAGAAAGTGGTCAAAAAGGATCCATAGTGCTTGAGAAAAATAAACAGGACAAATGAAAAGGTAAATAATACTTATCGGATGGGTTGTAGGGGGATCTGTAGACCTGTTTATAAAAGAGAAAAACAGGTTAGTGTGAATGAAAGGTCTATATTAGAGCACCTCATGGCCATCTATACCCCACCAGCAAAAAATCTGCATCCCCTCCTACTGAATATTATGTATTTTTATAGGTTTTTATTTTATAGAGCAATTTATTTGCCCAGGATAGATCTCATTTATATGTGCTCCTGCTTCAAAATACTAATTTCTACAACTGAGAGGATTACAGGTTAAGTGTTTGGCTAAAGGTCACACAGTATGAAAAAATATTTAAAAAAACACTATAAAATAAGGGGAAAGGGAAAGTGTTTAACCAGGAAAGGCTCACAAAGCTGAAGCTTGTTTCCAGGAGTCACCTGGGAGCACAAGGAAGTGAAGTGACTTGCTGAAGGTCACACAGTATGCAAGTGGGGCTATGGGATTCAAACCCAGGTCTTCAGGTTTGCAGCTCAGTGCCCTAAACCATTGAGCTATACTGTCTCCTATTAACATGAAATCCATGTCAGACATTTGTAATGTAGACTATCTTTCACAAAATGCTATTCACACACAGCCACAGTTCCTTCGGCTAATGTTAATATTTTGTTAAGATCTGCTCCTGAGTTTGGCTTTTTGTACCAGATTGGTTTTTAGCTCATGGGGTTGAGAAAGTAAAACATCTAATAACATAGACTGCAAGCTTGCAACAGTAGATGTTGTATACGCACAGCAGCATTACAAATACTACATTTGAATGCAAACCTGACAAAGTCTCAGGTTCTCCCCTCACCCCCACCTCTCTGTATAAATGCAGTCTGACCCAGCACAGCAGTAGTTCTACATCTAGATACAAATACAATGCATTTAAACTATGAGACTCTCTAGAACTATTCCTAGATTAAGAAACACTTTTCTGAGTTAAGATTTTTACAAAACTGTATAAAAAAAGATACTTGTATATCTGCATAAGTTGTTCTTTAGGCATGACTGGGTTAGGCCTGAAAAAGGGCCAATGGTCCAATGTCCTTATCCGGTTAACACATGAATAAATAAATGTCTAACAGCAGCTTCCAAGCTTACAGGACTCACAAAGAATTTCCAACTGGCCAAAGCTGGTTTCATCTAGCTCTTAACTAGGAAGTGCATCGCTCTTGCAGTATCTTATCCTGCCAAGAAGGCAGGGGGTTATGGGAAATGAAGTTTTTTCTGAGTAGATTTTAAGGCAACAAACAAGTGCAATCTGTCAGTTTTTCAAAATGTCCCAAATTATTTAAACAGAAAAGGGAGTCATGAAGATGATTACACAAGGGTGTATCTTAAGAAGACTGGCTTTAGTTAACCATTTACTTGCCTAGGGTTGTCAAACTAAGATGAAGGATCATGTTTTCAGTGAAGTCCTTCTTTTTCTGCTCAATTTTTCAGAAATTGAATAGAGACTAGTGAGATCAAATATGGTCACAGATGAACAAGAAGCTACTGCAGCAGGCCTGAAATATTTATGTACTAAGGAATGACCAGAGCTTGCATTAACCGAATGTAAATCACACCATAGGGGTGTAATGTGGCACATGGTAAAGCCATGTGCCACATGCCCTTAGGGTGTGATTAACATATGGATAATTCTACCCCTGGTAGTACCTTATTGCTTTTTAGCAATGTGAATAAAAAACATTCAATCTAGCAGTATACATTTTTTTTTTATTAATTATACCCAATTTTATATTCAGATAGTCCTTCCACCATCTGGTCATCATTCTACAGTCGGTTTATGTTCCTGTTCAGCTTGCAGACTTTCAAAGACATCTGTTCTGCTGCGGAGCTGTTAAAGTATATCAGTAACAGCTGTACAATTGGAAAACATGTTTGTCAGCTGGTGACATCATGCTGACCTCAGTACTGGCTAGCCAGTGAATTTGTCTGACTAGGAAAATAAAAAAAATGTCAGTTTACTGTGAAAGTGTAGTTAAGGTTAATGGTCTAGATTCCAGTATTGAGTAGTAAATCACAGAGGTTGCTTGTCAACATTGACTGAGTAAAGATGCCATCACCAAGGGGAAAGCTGTGTTAATGGTGTAGGGCAAGGACAATGGCAACACTGATTCTATGACAGTTGTCATGGCAACAGCCAATGGGTCTTACTGAGTTATTTTTTACTGTACATGCTCTACCCCACCATGAAACCACCCTCCCCATTTTAGCCAATTACCATCCCTGTACCTAGACCAGTCCACTTACCACCCTAACTGTAGTTGAACAACCACCTGACCACCCCTCCACTCCCCAAAACTCTCTCTGCAACTTGACCAGACCCAGTGCCCAGTATCCCCCCCCAGCTGATCACTATCTCTGAAGCTGGAACTCTACCCCCAGGTCAACTAACCTCCCCACCATTGCATTCTCCATCCAGACCCTGACCAGGCTTCCTGCCCAAACCTCTCTTGCTCAGTATCACTGGTGGTAGAGCATGGGCTGGTAGTAGAGATGGTGGTAGACTGTGGAGAGATTGAAGGTTTTGGAGGGGACTATTGAAGGAATGATGTTGTTGGGGGCACTGTTGGGTGAGGGGGCCTGGAGGAAAGATGTAGTGAGGGGAGTTAGTGTTGGGTTGTGGAGGGAGAGGTTGCTGTGGAGGGAGCTGTGGGAGGATGTGGAGGAAGGGCAGGCAGTGTTGGGGTCCTGGGAAGGAGGTGGGGCTAGTGACTGGGACTGTGTAAGAAGGGTTAGCTAGTGTCAGGCAACAAAGTGAAGGGAAGAGGGTTAGTGTTCTTGGGATGTGCAGGCCTCTGGAGGGAATGTGTTTGGGTAGCCTGTATAGGGTGGGTGGGTGTGTCATGGGCCTGGGAGGTGGTGTCAGTGAAGGCCATACAGGGAGTGTGCATCAAGGGTATTAGGTGATCTCAACTGACCAGAGGATTGGGATTTCAAGGTTGCTATGGATGACGGATGTTACTGGTCAGATGAGGGGCTGTGAAAGGAGTGCAAGTGGCTTGAGAAAGGGGGTTTGGCAGGCTGTAAAAAGAAGAACCAAGTGTTGGGGGTAATGGATCAGTCTAGCCCACACAGCTGGAACACTCTTCCCAAAGACCAGCCATCTCCAGCAGTTGGACCCCAAAAGTACATACTAGATTTGGGTCTCTACCCCATATCTGAAACTCCCCTTTCCACAGAGGGGGTTTAGTGGGATGTAAAGGGAGTTTGTGTCAAGGATTAGGCAGCAGTGGACCAGCCATGCACCATCACAGCTGGAATCCACATTCCAATAGATCCCCTTAACTGACTAACTGTGTGCAGCCCCTGCAGGAATCCACAGCCTCCCCATGCCCCCTGCAGCAGTCCCCCTAGAACAGGCTATATATGTGCCCTACACAGAGCAGGACCCCCATCCACACACACCCTTGCAGCTGACTCCTCAGAACAGCAGAGTCTAGCTTAGAAGCACTCATACAGTGAAAATGTGCAGAAAAACCAGGCAAAGCATCACAGATAATCCATAATCTCCACAGGTGTGAAAAAAGTTTATAGTGTACTGTTAAGGCTTATTGTGCATTGAAAACAGTGACTTTCAAAATCTTGTTGTAGGACAGTACAAAGCTCACTGAAAGTTATTTTAGTATCATTCTGACATCACAGTGATGATACAATAACTTCTCCCCCTTGACCTGCTACCTGACTGGCTAAAATAGCGATCTTCACAAAAACAATACAGAATAACAGGGAGGAGCTACTTAGCTACAAGTCAAGCAGGGGCTTCAAAGACAGTTTGGATCTGGACTGCCATAGTCATCTCTGTGTTTCCAAACTACCAATTTGTCATTTTGGTTTTTAAATCACTGCTGCTATTAATCTTCAGGGTCCAGAGCAGAGAGGGCCTGCAGCCAGGACTGGGATATTTGGGGTCAGAAGCAGAGTGGGGCTGCAACGAGAACTGGGAGCATGAACACAATGTATGAAATCTTTTGAAATGAAACTTTAAAAATTTTGGGCAAACCATATATTATATAAAACAATGTACGAGTGAATATACACAACAAGGCTATGTTTTCATCTCGGTGATGTGATGCCATCATATAGACCTCTCAAGCTTTGCTCTTGAGGTCTGTATGATGTCATCATATCCCCTCAATGCAAACACAGCCTGGTTGTGTATGGTCACCAATACACTATTTTATATTGCTGGTGAAAATACAAAACAAAGGCTAGGAAATGTGTACAGGGTGGGTTCCTGACTCCAACAATGTCCTGTGATTTGTTCAACTGTAGATTCCTTAGGGGTCTCCTCAGAACAGACTGGCAGTGACCCCAGATACACATTGCTGGGACCTGTAATCCCTCTTTTCACTTACCAGCAGGCACCCCAGAGCTTGACCCCCCTTCCCAAAGACCAGCAACCCCCTACAGCTGACACCCCTCAAGCAGAGAACTGGTACTGCCCAGAACCTGATGAGTAGCAGACAGGATCCTCACCTCCGACTCACAGAATTCTTGATGCAGGACCAAGTGTGCTCTTTTGACAGCCATGAAATTGGCAGTTTTTTTTAATTAATTTTTTTTATTTATTTAATGCAGAAATGCCATGAAGAGTGAGCAGGCCACCTGAAACATGTGGATATCAATGGTCCACTTCCGGGTCCTGACATCCACAGTATCACGGCATGCTTTATGTACTCTAACTAGCTGGTTGTACAGGGCACAGATGATAATGCATGCTACCCTTTTTCATTCTTAACAGCCTGCAAGGATATCTCTGTGGTGGGAGAACACAGGAATTCTGTTGCAAGATATATAAACCTAGTACAACTAGAACAATTATAAAAATTGTATCAGGGCCAGACCATCAGCACAGCGGTAGTGCTACCAGTAATGAGGACAGTGACCATGGTTCAGAAGTGAGCCCTGATCATTGGGGTCAGCCAGGGCAAAGAGGATTGAGCATCCCAGAGGATGCTCTTCCCTGCCTCTGGAGAGGGTGGGTCACTGCCTCTGCTGCACTGCTGCCACCTAGGTGACCACAGGTGGCAGCACAATGGAGATAAGAAGGTTAGGGTCTGGATGATGGACAGTTTACAAACCACATACCATCTTGCATGAATACATTTGAGCCCTTGCATGCCATCATCCAGTGGAGTGGAAATAAGGAAAAAGAACAGCCCTGGAACCCACAGGTGACAGGACCATGATAATCCAGGTGTTTGTGGTATTCACTCTGGCTATAGGATGAACACGTGGAAATTCAGGGGTACATCCCCCTGCCCCCAACACCACAATGGGGGGCAAACCGTGGCTCCATGGAGGGGAGAGCATCAGGAGGCAAGTTGCTAAGCACCTTGGGATCCCCAAGGTAGATGGGGATAGAGCTGAGCAGGGAGCATAAATGATATGGAAATAAAAAAGTAAATAAAAAAAAAACTCTTGGAAATGCTACATTCCAATTGGCTGTTAGCATTCCAATAGCCAGCATTAATCTCCATTAAACTGTCATTAGCCTGATTATGGTGCATGGATTCTTCCTACCAGTTTGTCATGCTCTAGTACAGCAACGACTGGAAGGATCCATTCAAATTTTGAAATATCATTTAAACAATATGAACTGCTATATTACGTTTGACACACAAGTTTTTATTTAATTTGGTAATGTGTATCTTAATGTGTTACAGAGAGAAAAATGGATCAGTAGGGCATTATAATGATTATTTTACACAGCCCAGAGAGGTGGGATGCCACATAAACACTGAGAGCAAAGCTCAAGTGGTTTATTAAGGCATTGCACCTCAAGGGTGTGTGTAAAATCCAAGTTTTGACCACCTACTCATCCTTTATTTTGCATAATTGCTGGGGCTCTTTCTTTCATCACAGCAGTTATACAAAATAAATGGATATGTATACGGAGTTGAGCCCCGGACCATTAGGGTTTTAACACGGTCCATTGCAGCTGATAAAGTAAAGCAGTGTTTAGGCTTTTTTTTTATTTATTCAACATGGAAAATGTATGGAAAGTATGCAGTGATATTTTTGTTTAAACTTACTGCTGACTCCTTCTGTTGGGGAACTGTAAAGTGCTGAGAAGTAAGGAAGGCAGAGGATGGAGCAGAAGAGGAAGTTTGCGGTTGGCGCATGCACTAAGGTAAGGAAACCAGCAAGTGTTTGTCATTATAACTAACTGATTGTAACAATAAAATTACAACCTGTTTTCCCGATGGGAAAAAACAAGAGCTAGTTATTATAATAAAATGTTGCACAATATACATATGTGATGTACATATGTGATGCATAGAATAAATATTTGAACAACTTTGTGGTAAAGTAGGCACACTAAACATTTTTTTTACTAATATTCATATTTGTATAAATAATTGATATACCATTTTACTAAATTGTAAATAAACATTTTGGGGCCAGTTCTCAAAATGATACACATGGTACAAAGTGAGTTGCGTCCAACAGGAATGATGCAAGTAGCACTATGCGCCAACAGTTGCACCATATGGGATTCTCAAAAGTAGCCTGTGACAACACACAGGTTGCTTGGACCAAAGTGGACTTATGCCATGGTTGCACCAAAACCGAGGCTGTGATATGGCACAAGGGGGATTATGACAGTTCCTGCATCTTATTCTGAAAGGGCAACTGCCACATCCCCTAATTTGGGATTCTTAAGCAACCCCTGAAGGACATCTGTCAAAGTATGTTTACACCAGCTATGAGCCACTTTAAGTGTACTTTGCCATCCACCGGGGGTTGCGCCAATGTGCAACAAGTGGAAGTAAACCATGTAGGACCCCCAATGATCACAAATAAGCTCCCTCATTCCCAGTCCCCCATATCATCAATAATTAAGCCCTTGTGGATGATTACACCTCCAGCCCCAATCCCACAATATAATAATAACGAGGCCCCACAGGGCTATCAGCCCCCCAAACACAGATCCATAGTTATAAAGATGTAAATGCCCTGCAGGGCTATCTGAATCCCCAAACCCCAATCACCAGGTATGAGTATGTAAATGCCCTGAAGGGCTATCGCCCCCACAAACCATGATCCCCAATTATATTACACAGTTTAACACAAATGTTATATTTATGCCACACTGTGTTCCCTAACATATCCCTGGTGTTATAGGGGCTGCACCCAACCCCACCTGGCAGTGCCCTACCACCCCCTCCCCTCCACTACCCAGCCAGTGAATGGTATATCTCACTACCACCATGAAAGCCAGCCATTGACTGAGTTTCATGAGTGCGCATTGCAAAAAGTATTGGGTAGTTCAGTGAATGACAGCAGCTGTCATTCAGTGAGTGCATAATATTTACTGTACGCATTCATACAGAGCTCAGTCAGCATCTAGCCATGGTGTTGAGAGGTAGGCTGTGCTATTTGATGGCTGGGTATGGGTTGGGTTATCGAAGTGGTAGGGCACTGCTAGGTGGGGTTGTGGGGGGCCACTAGAATACCAGGGCTACATTAGGGCACAAATATAAACATTTTTTGAAACTGTGTAATTCAATTGGGTGTCGAGGATCGTGGCTGAGGAGGCAGTAGCCTTGCGGGGCATTTACATATTCATACATGGTGATCGGGTTTGGGGGGGGTCAGATAGCCCTGCAAGGCTTTTTCATATTTCTTTTTGGGGATTGGAGTTTGAAGGGGGTCAGATAGTCCTGCGGGGTTTATTTCTTTTAACATACCAGGGTCGGGCTAGAGGAGGCACTTGCGCCTGTCTACTGAATATGCCGTAGACTTGCAGCAACTGGTTTAGGCACACCCTCCATTTGGTGTACCATTGGGACTGGCGCAAGTCACGGGACTTAGCTGTGGAGACCCTGCCTGATAGAGAATTGGATGCAGGGTCCCTGGTGCAACAGCATTTATTGCAAGTCACCTTTGGTGCGACTTGTGCCAGCCTTTTGAGAATGGCCCCCAACTTTTTTTTTTTTTGTGTACTCTCTTTATTCTCCCGGAGGACTAGGGCATCTCACCAGGGTACTCAGTAGAGCTTGGCTCTACTCTCCTCCTGAAACCCTTCCTCTGGACTCCTGCAACCCCACAGCTCATCCAGTCCCCCAGATCACCCCACCCACCCTTGGTAGCCTGTCTGGAATTAGAGACACTACCATTGAGTCAGGATAGGAGAGGAGATCCATGGAGGTAGGTCCAGCTATGGGGATGTGGGCAGTTCCCTGGGGCCCCCTTTGCCTCCACTAGGCCACCAGGGTAGTTTCCATTTAGGTTTCCCAGGAGCATGGCTATGCAATGACAGCAGCACAATTGAAGTGCAATCATCCACTGCTGCTCCAACCTCCAATATTGCATCAAGCTGCATTTCCTGTGGGGTCCCCAGTTTCCACTTGGGAGCGGCTCATGTAGTGAAGCTAATGCAGATCCCTCCCCAGGAAGGGAGAGCAGTCCACTTGATGCTCAATCTCTTCTCTCCCCTACCGACCCCTGAAGACCTGAGTCCATTCCCAAACCTTAGTTGCCAGCGTGGCACGAGGCGTATCACCCAGTGCCTCAACCCTCAACGCCACCAGGTAGGCTCCCAAACATTGTTGTTAATGTATATCAGTATTCATTGCATGCATACCTTAACTATATTTTTTCAGAATTTGAATTTAGCATATTTTTTTCTTAATACAACAATTAATTAAAATTAAGATGAAAGAGGTTTTCCTATGGAATTTTAAAAAAGCAGATTTTTTATTCTTAATCTTCTGATTAATTTAAATTAAATGCAAATACGCTTCATTAATTTGTACGTCAGTTTTATGTAAGTATATTCTGTTTAAGTAATTAAAGATAATTAAAGGGCTTGGGATTTTACAAACTTATTTTTAAGGCACCCTTAATTTTAAATTAAGGGTCAGATTCTTAATTCAGGGGTCAATTAATGAAAAATTAAGGCGATTTTAAGCACTTTTTGTCCCATAGTGTGGCTGTTGGGGGAGGGAGGACTATTGCCTTTTGAAGCAACCTCTCATCACCCATTGCTTTGTGACATGTGTCTCAGCTGACAGTAATGAAAGAGCCCAACTGGCCTGGCAGCTGGTTCCCCCCAAATGTGGGATCTAAGAGTCCAGGGTCTTGAGTTTGCTACTGCAAGCATGCTAATAAGCTGCTATGCTTCAGTGGTGATTAGATGAGAATTTCAACAAGAAAAATCCATCAGTACTGATTGTTGTGTAAAGGAGAGCTATTGCCAATTGAAACAATCCATCAGAACCCCTGACTTTGGGAAATGTGTCTCCAGTCACAGTGATGAAAGGTCCAGAACTGCCTGGTTGCTGGTCACCTGAAAATGAGGGACTCGAGTCTATGTAGGCAGTCCTGGTCCCTGTAAACAGTCTGATTGATGCTTCTCTACAATGCTGCAAGGCAAACATTTCAAAAATGAAAAATCTCTTAATGCTGGCTGTTGTGGAAAAGGGTTCTCCTGCCCTTTATAGTGGTCTTTTGAGACATAAGTTTTTGGGAACCATGGCTCCAGCCAAAACATGGAAAGGGCCCAACTGGCCCAGCTGGTTGTTGCCAGTAGATGCTGGATTGAGAAGTTGGGAGGCTGGTCCTAGCCCCCACAAACAACCTGGCTTTCTGCCACTCCCTAGCACTGGAAGGTACACACATCAGCAAGAAAAATCAATTGCTGCTGACTGTGGCAAAAAGCGGGCTCATGCCCTTTGTAGTGATCCATTGCAAATCCTGGCTGTATGAACGGTGTCTCTGGACAAAATAATACTAGGCTATGAATAGATTAATTGCCTGTTGCCTGCAGATGCTTGATTTACAGGGGCAGAGCCTAGCCCCTATAAGCAGCCTGATTATCTGCCCCTCAGTGCTGAAAAAAACATTTACAAGAACAGACCTTCAGTGGTGGCTACTGAGTGGGAGTGGGAGGTCACCTACCCATTGCTGTGATCCCTCATCACTGCTGGTTTTGGAAAATGAGGCTCTGACTTCATTGATGAAATGCTCTATCTGATCTGCCAGCTAGTTTATTTATTCACTGAAAGAGTCCTACCAGGAAAAGCCAAAATAGCTTATTTCCAGAGGTATCTTGGAGAGAGATGGCACAAGCAAGAAAATAGTACAGTAACACTTACCCAGTGAAAATGTCACTCCAGGTGATAGGAGTAGGCATAGACAAGGAGTTGAATAGCAAGAAAATATACTTGTGCAAATTACAATATGAGTATACTTAAATTTACAGTTTGCAGTGCAGTGCCACATAAGATGATTTGGGCAATTAAGGCCAGGAGCAAATAAGGTGTACTTCACCAAAATAACAATTTAATATATAGATCCACACAAATAGATGATTTGAAACCTTTTATTGGACAAACAAACTTGTTATAAAAGAAAACAGATACTTTGAGCTTTCAGACTACGCAGAATCCTTCATCAGAAATCAGTGGCAGTTGGTTTGGAACAACACACTTTCTCGGTCGAATGTCACAGAATAGATAGCTCCCTCCCCGAGAAAGGTCATAAAACAACTAAATCTTCATTTTAAAACCCTGCCTGTATGTGTCTGTGCTTGCATTAGTAAATGACTATGATTTTAATCCACAAGATAAAACAAACCTGGTCAGAGCCACCATGGCTGCATAATGTAGTTTGTGAGGTTGAGTAGAATTGTAAAGGAGGCATGGAGAAGCAAAACAATGATTTGTACATACTGAGACTCATTTTATGCTATTACTCTGAGCACCACAGCCTTCTGCACACTCTGCCTTTGTGTCTCTCTAGTATGAAACCAAGCTCAGTCATTAGCTGGCAAGGTGGTCCTCTTATTGACTGTTACCCCACTCTAAAATACAGCTGCCAGGGTTGTTGCCTTTTAAAATATGGCACATTACTAACTGGCTCACTTTAAATAAAGTGCTGTCCTCAGGCAATGTACTTGCACTGCCTTATTCACTCACGCTAAAGAAGGTGCAAGTCACTGGCATAACTATTTAATAGTTCACTAGAGTCAGGCATGGTACCACAGGACTGGAGAACAGCACATGTGGTGCCCTTCCACTAAAGTGGTCCCTAGGATGACCCAGGGAATTACAGACCTTTTGGGCAAGCTCATGGAGACCAAACTAAAGGGAAGCTTGGTGGAATATCCAGAGGAGCATGGTCTTTAGGATATGAGGCATCATTGGTTCATGGGGAGGACATCATGTCAAATGAATCTGATTGACTTCTTTGACTGTGTTGCTAAGACAGTAGACAGGGTCCATGTGGCAGACATCCTCTATCTTGATTTCAGCAAGGTCTTTGACTCTATGCCCCTCAACAGGTTGATCAGAAAGTTGATGGATCTCAGTGTCAGGGAAAAGATGGCCAGATTGGTGGAGAACTGGCTGAGGGACAGAACCCAGAGGGTGGTTGTGGGGGGAGAGTTATTTGGCACCAGAGCGGCAACCAGTGGGGTCCTACAGGGTTCAGTGCTCTGGCTGTTGTTGTTCAATGTCACCATCAATGACATTGAGGATGGCATTAAGAGAAAAATGTGCCCATCTGCAGATGACACTAAGCTCTGCGGGAGACTGGACACAGCTGAAGGGATGCAGGACCTACAGGATGATCTGGAAAAGCTGGGGAGGTGGTCCAGGATCTGGAGGCTTGGCTTCAATGTCAAGAAATGCAAAGTTATGCATATTGGTGTCAAGAATCCCAGGACAGAGAACTCTGTGAGTGGAGTCCAAGTATCTGCATCAGAGGAGGAGAAGGACCTGGTAGTGATGATCACTAGTGACCTGAAGCACTCCAGGCAGTGCAAGAAAGCAGCAGTAAAGGCAAAGACAAGATGCAGGGATGCATATCTAAGTGGATCAGTAGTAGGAGAGAAGAGGTTATACTACCCTTGTACAGGTCAATGGTATGGTCGCATCTAGAATATGGAGTTCAGTACTGGTGCCTACACCTCAAAAAAGGACATTAACTTACTGGAGAAGGTTCAGGGAAGGAGCTACAAAGATGATAGTGGGTCAACAGGGTAAGGCATATGAGGAGAGGCTGAGGGCACTGAACAAGTACTTCCTGGAGGACATGTGAGAGAAAGGGGACATGATATGGACCTTCAAGTACTTGAAAGGGGTAAATAAGGCGGATAAGGAAAGGCTCTTTAAGCTGAGTGGCAACCATAGCATGAGGGGGTGCAGTCTTAAGCTGGAGGGTGGGAGGTTTAGGAGGGAGGTCAGAAAGCACTTCTTCACAGAGAGGGCAGTGGACATTTTGAAGAGGTGGACTCACTGAAGACAGTGAGCAGCAGTAAAAGAAGCTGGGATAGGCATAGGGGGAAGGTAATGATCATGTTTGTTTGTTTATTAGCTTTAGGGGTAAGTACACTGGAAAGAAAATATTTCCCTTTTCAGGTACAATCCAACATAAAAAAATATAAACATACAATGACATCAAATAACAACAACAACAAATATAAAAAATAGGAATTTCAATTCCACGTCACATATAATGCACACAATCAAGTAAAACTGCAACAATCAGATAATATTTTAAAGTGCTGTAACAAGGATCTAGTAAAAAGGCCCTAAGTCCCTAATCTTCTGATACCCATTGGTATCTCATTCCATATCTTAGGGGCTACATATGTATAGGACTGTTGCCCACTCCATCAATTGCTTCAAAGGTAACTTCAAGAGCTCATGTGCAGGTTGTAGCATGTTTAGGGAGGATGGGAGGCACAGGAAGGGGGGCAGGGACAGTAGCTCAAGTTGTGGACCTTGCAATATGAGCTGGCAAGATAGACCAAATGGCCTTCTTCTGCTGACTTCTTCTTATGTGCAGTAGGTGCATATGTCCCCAGGCACTGTACTGGTAATTGGTGGGGAGCCAGCTAATGGAGACAGCCACGTGTCTCACAAACATGAACGAATCCAAAATTAGCAGCTTAACCCAGTCACTTTCATAAACTCTAAATTGCTCTTCACATTGTGATGCCATTGGTGATGGTATGGAGTCTATTAAAGACCCCTGCTCCCTTTTGGGATGTAATAAACGAGTAGCCATTTGAGGCAGAAAGCATATTGTAAGAATTTATTGAATCACTATTTTCTTTTTGGGGGGGGGCCCTGGGTCTTTGTTTTAACTTACGTTTGCCACAACCAGTATCACTCCAATGAGAAAAAACATTTAGAGTTTGTGAAAGTGATTAGATTGAACTATCAATTTTGGATTTCTTCTTGCTGTTAATGTGCTTTCCTGTGCCAGAAGCACAATGTAGTGGGCAAATCCAAATAGAAGTTAGGGCATCACCAATATAGGGACCTGGTGCACTTCAGGGATGTCAAAGCCCTCCACTCAAAATGAACCAAGATCCCAAGTAAAGTGCACTCTAAAGGGGTTTGGGAGGATACTGAAAAAAAATTACAATAGCTTCAATGGCCAGGACTGGAACATTAAAGGTAGTTTAATTTTTATGCTTTGTGCAGAACTGTAACATAGGTTAAATCCCTTTTTGCATTGTAATGTATGCATACAGAATTAGCTTATCTCCATACAGAACTTCTGTCAAATTAATAATATATCACAATGTAGAAAGTGATATTTGCCAATGATATATTTGTGCAATAAAAGCTATTTTTGGCATTACAGTCCTGCCTGTTCACCATAATAAACTTGTTAGCCTACTGAACTCCCACAGAGTTCACTTCATGTGCGATCTTAAAGTTTGTAAGCAGTAGCTGGGTGGCTTCATGGCTCCATTCCACCTGCCTGCAAGTATCTGTCATTTCTGCTGCACATAGCATTTATTTTGACCATCAAATAAGTAAATGCCTTAGCACTGATTTCTAAGTGCTGAGCCCTGGGGATCACAAAAATGACGCAGATTGCCCCAAGTGGTGAGCACCCTGAGTCCTTATTTCAATGTGTTTTTATAAGAGCCTCCAAAGTGCAGCCCAAGACCACCACAACCAACTTGGAACTTTCAGATGCTGTTTAAAATAGTCTCCTGGCACTCAAAACATACACTGACTCAGATCACCAACATACCACTAGAATGGAGGATGTGACACCAAGTTATTCTTACGAGTTGCGTAAAGTTTAAACAAAGTTGCACTGTCATGCTTACATTTCAGCTGAGGTGACTTGGGTGTCTGTCAGGGTCTGTGTCCGGGAGGAAACTTGCTTATGTTGTACAACACTACAGCAGCATGCCACCACTCCTTGCTCCAATCTGCCTTGCCTCCTTCATTGGTTCACCTTATAATAATATCACCCTGGCTTGCTCTGATGGTGACTACAGAGACCCTTTTGACTCCCACAGCTGATTTCTGCAGTTGTTGCAGGCAAATTTACTCATTCATGCTGTCCATATCTGCTGTGTTGCCATCACTCATCACTCAGGCTTTGGGCATGAATCTCAGGTCACAGGCAAGGCCAGCCCAACCACAGAAGTGGATGCCAGGGGCAAAAATGTGTGATGATGAAAGCCAAGCATGGGGTGAACCATAGTTAATTAAAACAAATCAAGCCCCAGCAAACAGCTTCTGCCCATCAATCCTGCTGCCTCTCACACTCTACGGGGAACTATATGGAGAATAGAGTGGGGAGGAGTTGGAACATCTGCCTGAGGGAAAGTGATCTCTGCTATCAACTGTCAACCAGTCACTCAGATGTGCTCCTTGCTGCCATGCAAAAACTGACTGTAGATCAGACTTTTACTTTTAAAATATAGGCATGGTTTAAGGAATGTTTTTGTACAGTGATCCCAATGGTAAGGAAGGTGTAGTGGAATAAGGGATGTCTTATGGGGGGGGGGTGGAGTGCTTTCATGACTGTGGCTATGTAAGTTGAACAAAGTAGCATATCCTTGGTACACCTTTGAATGCATTCTCTGAAGCAACTGCAAGGTGTTTATTGTGCGCACGCATGAAAACAAGCATTTGTCAATGCCAAATGTTTGCTTGCTGGCATTGGCATTGGTAGTGTAGGAGTTACAGAGCTGCATAATAGGAATGGCAGAGAAGTATTGATCTGAAGCCAACCCCACCACCACCCTGCAGAGGTTGACAGGCATTGGGGTGTGCCTTTGGGTCGTCAGGCATAATGGCCATGCCATTTCACCACACCCTGCCCTGCAGACACCGACAAGTGTCACGGTGTGCCTTGGGGTCTTTGACCCTTATGCGCACTCCATTCCATCAGAACTTATGGTGAGATGGGTGCAGTATAGGAGAATGGGGTGAACTTTGGGGCCGAAGAGTCCAAGGCACACCTCGATGCCTCTCACTGGCTGCAGGGTGTGGAATGGAATGAGCATTACAGGCGAGAATCCCAAGTCACAAACCTGATGCCTGTCATTCTCTACAGGGTGGGGCAATATGGTCAGAAACCCAAACACCTCAGGCACTCATTGGTATTTTCACTCCAAATTTTAAACATTTTTTTTTGTGACCCCACCTCATGAACAGTAGCAATATCAGTTTGTTAGCCGAAAGATGCTTTTGTACAGTGACTACGGCATTTAGCACCACAGGTGCAAAAACACATTCTGAACATGATATGAAAAATGACAGCTGTACTGTTCATGGGGAGGTGTAAAAAATGACAATGTTGAAAATCTGCAGTGAAAATATTAAAAAAACTGGTGAAGTCACGAGCGTGCGTAGAAACTGTGCAACGCACACTCGTAATGTAATTAGTTAAGGGATTTTTTACAGCAGATTGTCAACACAGGCATTTTGGGACCTCCGATCATGAACAGTGTCACTGTGATTTTCTTTATCTGTCCTGAACAATGGTTTCCCACAGAGACCACGCATTTCTGTGATGAAAGTGTGAAAACACATTTTGACCATGTTGTGAAAAATGACAGCTGTACTGTTCATAAGGAAGTGTGGAAAAATGCCACTGTTGAAAATCTGGACTGAAAATATTACAAATTTATGAACTTACGAGGGTGCATGGAAATTACATACTAACATACTAAAATGCCAGCAGAATAGGCCTAATGGTCTTTCGTGTCTGCTCGTTTGGTCAGCCCCCACCCTGGGTGCTGACCTTCATGTCCCCCCACCTTCTCTGGCTTCTCCTTCACAGTTCTGGATATTCTTGCTGCATTGGATTTTGCTTCCTGAACCCTTCCCCTGCACCTGTCCCACCCCTCTTGAACCCTCCACTGTCTCTGCCTCCACCAGCCCCCTAGGTAGTGCATTCCATGGCTCTACCACCCTCTCAGTGAAGTAGCACCTCCTCCTTTCTCCCCTGAATCTTCCCCCCTCCAGCTTCCACCCATGCCCTCTAGTGGCCCCCTCCTCCTTCCTTCGAAGCACCCTCACTGTTCCTCCCCTATTTACCCTCTTCATGTACCTGAAGACCTCTATCATGTCCCCCCGGTCCCTTCTCTCCTCCAAAGTGTACATATTTAGCTCTTCGAGCCTCTCCTCATAGGTCCTGTCCCCCAAGCCCCAAATCATTTTGGTTGCCCTCCTCTGGACCCTCTCCAGGAGGTTAATGTCCTCTTAGCGCGCCTCCAAAACTGCACGTAGTACTCCAGGTGCGGCTCACCAAGCAGTTATACAGAGGGAGTATCACTTTCCTCCTTCTGGAGGTGATCCCCTAGCGATGCATCCCAGCATCCTGTTGGCCTTGGCTGCTGCCCTCCTACAAGTCTCAGAGTTGTTCATCTTGACATCCACCACCACCCCAGGTCCCTCTCGGCCATTGAGACTTGTAGTATCCCCCCAGGGTGTACATTTGGCCTGGTTCTGGCCCCAGGTGGAGTACCTTGCATTTCCCTGCATTAAACCCTCAGCTCCACTTTCTAGACCATCTTTCCAGAGCCTCAGGTCCCCTGCAGGGCGTCCTCCCTCCTCCCCATCCACCACCGCCCCCAGTTTCGAGTCATCTGCAAAGAGACTCATCTCACTCCTGATTCCTGTCCTTATGTCAGATACGTAGGCGTTGAACAGAAGGGGCCCAAGGACTGATCCCTGTGGGACCCCACTAATGACCCTCCTTGGGGAAGAGACTATCCCACCAACTACGACCCTCTGTCCGGTCCTGAGCCAATTGCCTATCCATCGGATCATCTGGTTTCCCACCCCATTTCTCCTAGTTTATCCAACAGGCCCACGTGAGGAACAGAGTCAAATGCCTTGCTGAAGTCTAGAAAGAGACATCCACTGGTCTACCAGGTCCAAGGCATTTGTCACCCAGTCATAGAACTCCACCAGGTTTGTCTGACACGATTTCCGGTTGAATCCATGCTGTCTATCGTCCAGGCACCCTGACTTATCCAGGTCCCCCCTAGCCTCTCCTTGACAATGCCCTCCATCACCTTGCCCACCACTGATGTCAGGCTGACAGGCCTGAGTTCCCTACCTCCCTTGATCCCCCCTTGTGGATGGGCTCCACATGCGCCACCTTCCAGTCTTGGGGCACCCACCCTGTCCTCAGAGATGAAAAGCTCTGCCAGGGTTTTACCAGGACATCTGCAAGTTCCTTCAGCACTCTAGGATGTAATTTATCTGGCCCCGGTGCTTTCTCTGTCTTAAAGGGCTGAGGGCTTCCCTCACTCTCTCTGCTGTGATTTCCACTTCCAGTACCTCTTCTCCCTGCTTAGCCCTCCCCCACCTGCCAGAGATGCCCCCTCCCAGACCTGCCGACTGGTGGCGGGCCCCTCCTCATTATCTCTGTCTCCTCCCTGTATGATGCAGCATCCCATTTTCCTGGTGAAAACTGGAGGTGAAGTACTCATTTAGTACCTCAGCCTGCTCCCCGGGTCTTGTGCCCATCTTCCCTGATTTAATCCTGCTAATCTGCCCTTCAGCCTTCGTCTTTCCCCAATGTATCTAAAGAACCCTTTTCCTCTCCTAATTTCCGCCAGGTTCTGCTCCTTCCTTGCCTTAGCCGCCTCACCACTCTAGTGGCCCTTCTAGCCATCAGCTCATACTCTCCTCAATCCCTTTCACTCCTTGAGCACTTGAATTTCTTATAGGCTGCTTTCTTTCCCCGCACCACCTCCTGGACCTCCCTGGTCCACCAACAGGGTTTTTGGGCCCTACCGCATTTTCGTCTTACTCTTGCACAGGTGCTGGTAGCATCCTGCACCCCTCTCCTGATGATTTCCCACCTACTATAAGCGTCCATGTCTGACCCAATCCCATCCAAATGCTCCTTAAGGATCCTTCCCATTTCCTTAAAATCCACCCCTCTGAAGTCAGTTACTTCCGTCTTTGTGCAGCCTTCTACCCCTCCTAGGTCCAGGCAGAACCAGACCGTGGCATGGTCACTCCCCGCCAATGGGTTCCTTACCTCCAGGCCCCCAATCTGGTCACTGTCTGCCAGGACCACATCCAGTACCCGTGCCTCCCTTGCGCAATTGCGCAATGCTCTCTCATAACACAGTCATTTTATGGGCTTTTGTCACCAAATTTTCAACATAGCCATTTTAAGACCTCTGCTCATGAACAGTGTCATTGTGATTTTCTTAATCTGTCCCAAACATTGCTTTCACACGCCGACTGCACCATTGTGCACTACATGTGCAGAAACACATTTTGGGCAAGAATGTGAAAAATGGCAGCTGTACTGCTCATAAGGAAGTATAATAAAATGGCAATGTTGAAAATCTGACGTGCAAATATTAAAAATTTGCAAACTTATGAGCGTGCATAGGAACTGAGCAACGTACACTCCTAAAACAGTCATTTTTAAGAATTTTTTCACCAAATTTTCAACATAGCCATTTTAAGACATCTGCTCATGAACAGTACCACTGTAATTTTCTTAATGTGTCCCATACATTGATTGAGCACACCGACTGTGCCATTGTGTGCTACATGCATGGAAACACATTTTGGGCGAGATATGAAAAATGACAGCTGTACTGCTTAAAAGGAGGTGTGGTAAAATGGCAATGTTGAAAATTCAGAGTGCAAATATTAAACATTTGCGAACTTATGAGTGTGCGTAGGAACTGCGCAATGCACGCTTGTAAAACAGTCATTTTCAGGAATTGTTTCACCAAATTTGCAACACAGGCTTTTTGAGAGTCACCTTATGAACACTGGCACTGTCATTTTGTTAATTGGTCCCAAAAGGTGATTTTGCACAGTGACTGTGAAATCATCCTTTAGGCCCGATTAACACCATGACAGTTCCAGAATTCATGAGGAGGGGTGCCAAAAACCCCATGTTGAAAATGTGGTAAAAACATTCCAAAAAATGCCTCAGATATGCATTAAAGTTGAAAAACAAAACTATTTATTGCATTATACAGCTTACCATCATTTCCTCAGTTCGCATTCAGCTTTGAAGAGTGCAGACGTGTTCCTGGTCCACCGAAGATTGTCACACTGGACTCGGAGGTAAGTATGGGGTGAGGGGGTGGGGAGATAGGGTGCACTGAGGGTGGGTGCGGGTGGGCAGGGAAACCACTGAGGGAACTTTTTGTTTACAGGTTTTGTTTTTTTAGGAAGATGATGTGGGATGTTTGCCATGCTGGGGTGGGCTCCCAGCGGCAGCTTGATGGCTGTTTGGGGTTTGGAGCCGACGGGGTGGATTGGGCATCCCCGTCGGGCTATAATTGAATTTTTGCCACGCTGGGGTGGGCTCCCAGCTGGCACCTGAAAGCTTTTTGGGGGAGAGCGAGCAGCAGAGCCAACAGAAGGATAGGGGCACCCCATCGGCCATACAGTGTGTGCAAGGGGGGCGATGAGCACTAACATGCATGCATGCGATGGAAGGGGAGCACTGCTCACTGAAGCAGAGCTCTCCCTTTCAACTGTACGGCACTGCATTTTCAACTGCTGTCTTAGACAGCTGCAGCGTTCATTGGAGAACTGCAGCCGTGCCTGCAAACACACTAACTGAATTGGAAGACGGGTGCCATGCCTCCAAAAACTTGAATGATGGCACTATGTTTCTTGCCCATGCATGCAAGCAAACATAAAAACTGCTCTGAAGTTATTCTATCAAAGCCATCATGTTACAGGCATTAGACTACTAGTGATTTGCTAATTAGCAGTGTTGGTAGGAGTTTAACTACAGATAACAGGAACACACACAGACTGCACAGCAGTCTGAATTAGATCATAATACTACAAATCATAATACTACACAAAACTGACGTAGTAAGAGAGGGAGAGACAGAGAGGGCAGGCTTGGATTTCATTTCTTTTTAATTTTTTTATTTGTTTGCTACCTGAACTCTATGCCAAGCATGTCTCAGAGCTCTTAGGCTATCATTCTAGCTACACCAGAAGTTAGTGGAGATTAAGAAAAGTTGGGAGTGGGAGCAAAGGCAAAAGAACAGCTTTGCAGGGAATATGTTTTTTTCCTAAGCTACTTAAACTCCATGACTGGCATGTGTCCCAGCTGTCCCCCTGTCCTTCTACCTACACACTACAAGTACTACAGAACAAGCCAGGTGAACAAGAAAATATTAGAGGGGAAGTAGAGACAAAAGAACAGCATTCATTGCTTAAGTGAAACCCATCTGACCTAAATAATTTTCAGCAGAGTCCTGCTGTTCCACATTTTGCTATTTATGCAACAGGTGTCATGATAAAAACTGATACATAACTTGTTATCTGGGTCACTGTGTGGATAAATGGCTGGTGATGTAATCACTATGTGGATAACTTCAAGTTATCCACATAGTGATTACATCATCACCCATTTATCCACACAGTGACTACATCACTAAACACCATCTGTGCTGCCTGCTCAGCAGTACTGTCTGCCAGTTCCACTTTCTCCTTCTCAAAGTTCTGTTTGCAACCCTATCTATCACAGTCCCAAAGTCTCACAAAATAGAAACCCTAACCAAATCCCCCCACTCCTAACCTGGAACCACATTTTAAATGAAAACACTTGTAATGAAAAAAAGCTATTTTTTCCTCTTTCTCAGCACAGTAACCCTGCAAACCAAACACAGCAACCAGGTACAGAGAAAAAACATAGAAAGGAACTTAAGAAAAAAAAATAACGAAACTGAGCCCAAAAAATCCTGTTGCATAAATGAAATATGCAGGGTGCACCTGTGAGATAACCAAGTTATTTGTACAATAGCCTGTGACCTCTCATAAACCTCACTCATGGTTTGGCTACTTGTGAGGTTACTCAATGTCAGAGGCTACTGTACAAATAGCCTGGTTATCTCAGAGGTGCCTCCCACATATCCCATATATATTTACCCAGAACAGCTCACCTGAGAGGCAGGTTGTGTGTGTGTGTATATGTGTGTGTGTGTGTGTGTGTGTGTGTGTGTGTGTGTGTGTGTGTGTGTGTGCGTGTGTGCACATGCGTGTGAGCATGGGGGGAGAGAAAGTCTAAGTGACACAGAGATAGTGAGATAGCATGAGAGATAGAGAGCGAGAAAGAGATTGTGATTGTGACTGATTTACAATATAAATTACAGGTATTTTCCACGGTTATCTGTATCACTACCTCACATTATGGACACCAAAATTTTGAATGAAAAAATGAGTATGGGTAATAATGGTATGTTTTGTTGTTTTTTTTTACAAATGTTGTGATTTTTTTAAAATGAATGTTGGAGAGGAAAACAGAATATGCAAAAGGAAAAAGATGAGAAGAGTGTCTTTCCTCCACAGATCATGTATAAAATCACATTAAATGTGTGACCCTGATACAACTTGCTTCCAAAAAAGTACTTGTAATGCAGTGTCACTGGTGTTATCACATGCATAGCTGTGTAATGCTTGGGCTCCACAAGTGAGCTAACAATATTAGCATCTAAGCAAATATGTCAGTTTGATCAACCTTTGTCAGCATGGAGTAGAAAGAAGACAAAAGTTGATCTGACATGAAGAGACAGAATGATACACCCCATAAATTATAAACAAAATGTTCACACTGACTCACATCATCTGTGCCCTCACAAAAATGAATCATCAGTGTCAGACCACTTTAACATACTAACATACTAACTGCCAGCAAAGTAGGTCTTATGGTCTATTAAGTCTGATCAAACCTTAGATCCCATGTTGAGAACCGGGGCCCTCCCCACCTTGTGTACCAGAAACCCCTGTCATCCCTCCCCACACCTCTGGGCCAGGCCCTCATCTGATACATCCCCTTTCTGTACCTGTCCCACCTTCTTTTGAAGCCCGCCACCATGGAAATCTGAACCAGCTCTCCAGGCAGTGTGTTTCAAGGATCCACCACCTTCTCAGTGAAAAACCTCCTCCTCTTTTCCCCCTTCATCCTTTCACCTTCCAACCTCAAACCATGTCCTCTGGTGATACCTCCCTCCTTTAGTTTAAAGATTCCCTCCATGTTTACCTGATTTATTACCTTGAGGAACTTGAAGACCTCAATCATGTCCCCTCGTCTCGCCTCGCATCCAATGTAAACAGGCCAAACTACTCAAGTCTGTCCTCATATGTCAAATCCTCCAGTCCTCATATCATCTTGGTAGCCTCCTCTGTACCCTCTCCAGGACCTGAGTGTCCCTCTTCAAGTGTGGTCTCCAGTACTGTACACAGTACTCAAGGTGTGGTCTAACCAGTCCATTGTACTGTGGCCTCCAGCTCCTCCCCTCCAAAAGAGTACCTGTGTTTAGGATTCCCCCTCCCAAGATGTAACACGTTGCACTTGGTGGTATTGAAATTTAATTTCCAGGTGTGAGTCCACCTTTCCAGGGTGTCCCAGTCCCCTTGCAGGGCTAACCTCCCATCTTACCCCTCTACTACTGCTCTCAACTTGGAGTCATCAGTGAAGAGACTCATTTCACATCCTATACCCACCCTGATGTCAGATATGTATGTATTAAACAGGATTGGACCCAGGACCGAGCCCAGCGGTACCCCACTTCCTACCCCTCTAGGGTTTGAGAGCTCCCCACCAATCACTACTCTCTGTGTGTGTGTGTGTCCATCTAGTCAATTTCCTATCCATCTAACCATCAATGGTCCCACATCCATCCCTGTCAGTTTCTCCACCAGACCATTGTGGGGGACTGAGTCAAACGCCTTGCTGAAATCTAAGCATAGAACATCCATAGGCTTTCCCCTGTCCATTTCCAATGTTTCCCATTCATATAACTTCACAAGTTTGGTTTGACATGATCTGCCTGTCACAAACCAATGTTGCCGGCTATCCAGACCTCCCACCTCCTCCAAGAACACTCACAATCATTTGTTCAGTATACTCTCCATTCATTTTCCCACCACCGAGGTCAAACTGATGGGTCTATAGTTACCTGGTGCTTCCCTTGACCTCTCCTTTATGGATGGGTACCACATGTGCCTCCCATCAATCTCTAGGTACCTTCCCTGTCTCAAGTGACCTGTTGAAGAGCTCCACCAGGGTTGCGGCCAGTATATCCGCCAATTCCCATTGTACTCTCACATCAATGACATCTGGCCTAGGAGATTTATCTTTTTTTAGGGCCTTTACGGCTTGCCACACTTATTCGGTGGAGATAGCATCATCCATGCCTCCACCTTACTGGCCTTTTTATCCTTATTCTGATGTGACACCCCTGGGGTACCTCTCCCTCCCTTATGCTCCATTTCTGTTTCTCCTCCAATCCAACACACTACTGCTTCTATCCACATTGTGCCTTGCTTTGTAAATATCCCATTCCCCTCCCTAGTGAACACCAAGGTGAAGTACCCGTTTAATACCTCCTCCTGGTCCCCCACCTCTTCCTCCCACCCATGTTCTGATCTCAATCTACCAAGCTGGCCCTTAGTTTCTCTCTGCTCCCCAATGTACCAGAAGAATCCCTTCATATCCCCTGTGTTAGCCCCTGCTCTTTACTGGACTTTACCCCCCGCACCAACAGGGTGACTTTTCTAGATGCAAGATGGTGCACTTTAGTGTCAGCGATCTAACTACAAAGCAAAATCTTGTTGGTGCACATGGTAACATGATGAAATTCAAAGCCACGTGCCACATAATTTCAAAAAGCAACAACCTATGTGTTGTGAATGTGAAGGAATTTGTCAATGGGGCAAATGTTATAACTATTCTGTTTACAGCAAAACAGGAAACTGATCATAGATTAGTTAATGAACACATATTGATTTTAACCACACCCAAGCACAGGTAAAACAAAAGCATTTTCACAGCTCAGAAGTCTGTCAGCGCTCCCTCATTTGACATTTTCAAACACAGTTTATACTTAGTAAAACACTCCTTGTGAACTCACTTGTAACAAAACAGCCCTTTTGCAGTTAGTCTAGGAACAATCAATGTTTTTGAGATATATCTATAAGTAATTTCAACCCCATGTTCTAACAAAACTACATGTGAGCTGCAGTTTTTGGACTCAGAAACATATGCCAGTGCAACAACCTAAGTGTTATGTAGCCCATTACTTTATTTTGTTTTGTAACTGTCCATTAAACTTTTATTTTAATGGCTATATTTACCTAGGACAGTTCAGCTGAGAGGTAGTGTCTTAATACCAGTGGGGTCCTGCTTTGACAGTGCTTTGCAATATACTAACTTGTGATACCTAAGCCGACATACAATATTTCATTTTCAGTGGACTCCTGCTTTAATTTGTCTTTTACAATAGATTCACTTAAAATGAGCCAACTGACAAACATTATCTCATTAGAGTCCTGCTGACACAGTTTTGCACTCTGTTTATACAGAACACCACATCATTGATACTACATCTTATTTTCACCAAGACCCTTCTTTTACAGATTTTCCCACTGCATTTACCCAAGATAGGCCAACTGAGTGCAATACCTCATTCACCATGACATTGAGATTTTACCCACTTTTTCAGTGTCTCAATCAAGGATAGCCCAGCTGAGATGACACATCCAATTTTCAAAGGTTTACTTCTCTTACTTTTCTTTAGATAATATATTTATTCTGTACTTTAACAGTGTATCTGCACATTGATATAATTTATGCTTTTTCAGTTTTTTTTAAACAAGTTTTATTGTTTTTTTCAGTTAATCAACATTACAGAAGAAGAGAGGAAAAAAGTGATGCAACATTAATATATTTTCACACCTTGGAGCTATGTCTATTACAACAAGCAGTATGACAGCTGTCATAACATATACATACACCGATGTTTGAGTGCCTGGAATAAGGAGGGGGCCCTGTTGTGATTATCAAATTTGCTGCAGGGAGTATGTGGGTAATCCAGAGTCAACTCTTGCTGGCAGCTCAACATAGTGGCTGTCATATTCTCTTCTTTACACATTGGTAGTGTACGGGGTCCTCAGCTCATCTGCAATGTATTACTATTTAAGATGTATATGGGTCTATGTGACACAATAGTGGGGGGAGGCATGCCATCATGGGGATTGGGCATCCCAATGTCAGCAAATAACTCTGGGGGGAGGGTGCACATCCGACACCAGGAGTGGGCATCTCAGTGTTGGAATTAAAATATACAAATGTTTTTTGCCACAGTTTCCAGTGTGCCACAATGGTGGTGGGGGTGGGGTAATGCTGAAACTGTACGACCGACCAGCTGTAGTTTGGATCCGGGCCCTACGCTACTTTTAATAGGTTGTGTAGATGTTATCTGCCCGATCCTTGATGAAATTGTCTGGAAGTCTTTGGAACAAGGGTTTTTTCCTGCTCCCCTAAAGGAGGCGGTCATTCGACCACTCCTTAAAAAACCTTCACTGAACACAGACTGCCCAGCTACCTGCAGATCTATCTCTAACCTGCCCTTTGTGGGTAAGGTTATTGAAAAGGTGGTTGCAATGCAGCTAGATGACCGCATTACAAATCACAACATCTATGATGCTGTCCAGTCAGGGTTCATGAAAAGACATAGCACTGAGACTGCTCTTGTCTGGGTTTTAAATGATCTCCTAATTGTGAGAGATTGAAAGGCTCATACTATTGTAGTCCTTCTTCATCTCTCTGCAGCATTTGATACTGTGGACCATGGTGTGCTGTTGGAGTGCCTGTGCCTTCTTTGTGGACTGTCTTGTACAGTTCTACACTGGTTTTGATCATTCCTCATGGGGCGGACTCAGAGGATTGATACAGGAATTTGCTCCTCTAATGCCATCTCTCTGTCCTGTGGTGTACCACAGGGCTCCATCTTGGCATCCATGTTGTTTGCAGTTTATATATTGCCATTAGGAGACATCATTAGGCATTACAGTTTGGATTTTCACTGCTATGCAGATGATACCCAGCTGTATTTGTCATTTATTCCCAGTCAGGATGATGCAGTCCCTCTGCTTAACAGCTGTCTAGCCAAGATCAATGACTGGATGAGTGCCAGCTGGCTGAGGTTAAACCCGGATAAGACTGAGGTGCTAGTCATGGATGCAGGTCGCCTTGAGGCGGGCCATAGGACTGAGGTGCCATCGGGCCTTCGGCTTGATGGTTCCCAGCTCTTGACCTCAGGCCAGGTGTGTAACCTGGGCATTATTGTTGACAGTGGTTTGACCTTGAAATTTCAGGTATCAGCCCTTGTTAAGTTCTTTTTTTCCCATCTGAGGAATATAGCCCCGGTGAAACACCTGGTTCCTCTGGCTGACCTTCCTACTCTGGTCCACGCCTTTGTGACCACTTGCCTTGATTACTGCAACTCCCTTTACCTGGGGCTACCGAGGGTTGATATCCACTGCCTGCAGCTAGTGCAAAATGCAGCAGCCAGGCTTTTGGCTGGAACATCTAGAAATAGTCATATTATGCCTGTTCTACACGGGCTGCACTGGCTGCCAGTACAATGGCGGATCACCTTCAAGGTCGGGTTACTGACCTATAAAGCTCTACACGAACAGGGACCACGGTATCTGAAAGATCTCCTTACTCCCTACTGCCGCTCTCGCTCACTCCGATCCACCAACAAGGGATTGTTAGAGATTCCCAGGGTTCGTTTGAAAACATCAGGAGCACGTGCATTTTCGTACGCTGCTCCTGCCCTGTGGAATTCCCTACCTCGTCGGATATGAAGCTGCGTGACCATTGAGAGTTTTAAAGAGGAGTTAAAAACATTTTTTTTTTTTTATAATTCATATTTTATCAACTCATTTTCACATTACAGGGGACAGAGAGTTACAACATACTCTGCATATATTCAAAGTGCTACAAGAGCTGTCCCATCCCCACCCCATACAACAGCAGAATCCATACAGTAATAAGATAGGAGTACTATATAGTATCACAAATCGAGGATCATTGATTACAGTAACTCATATACCTGTTCTGGCCATGATTAGTGTGTGAAGGGGATCCTAAGTGTTCTTGTACCACTGCAACTTATTGTGGAGGCTCGCTATCACTTTCTCTGTACGTAGGTTAGCTAGAATTTCATTAACCCATTCCTGATATGATGGGCTTACTGCATCCCTCCAATGCTGAAGTACAATTTTTTTAACAGATAATGCAATCATGGAAATATGAAATCTCCTGATTCTCACCTTGATAGAGGATAGATCTCCCAACAAACATATGACTGGGGTGAAGCAATCTTGCAAGCCTAATATAGGATCTAGGTTAGTCTGTATGGCTACCCACAAAGACCTTATCTTGGTGCATGACCAAAAGACATGAAGAAGTGTGCCATCCTCTTGACATCATCTGGAACAAGCCGCCGAACTTATAAGACCCCATTTCCTCAGCTTCACAGGGTTGTAATACTTGTTGTGCATAATGTGGTATTGCATAAGGCGAAGTATATCCTGAGAAACGTATTTATGACAGAACTTCCATAAAGCTGACCAGTTGAGAGTGTATTGAGGAAAAAAGGAAACCCAGAGCCTAGTGGGGACTTCAGGTCTCCCATATTTCCAATAAAATAAAACATGGTATATTTTGGAAATAGTGCCTGGTGACCCCATCGAGGAGGAGAGATCAGATACAAATAGAAAGGCTGGTGGACGAGGAGGAATGATACCAAATACTGCAGAGAGCAGGTGCTTTAATTGGACCACCATGAAGTGAAAAACTGAAGAGACGTCAAATTTACGAAGTATATTTTGGAAACTGAGAGCCATTCTCCTGCATCATCCAGAAAAGTATAAATTATCCCATCCCCAATTTGGGGTAACCATTTACGAGAGATCATCCTTTTGTTTATTGTGAAAGACGGGGAATTCCAAACAGACTGAGACAAGTCCAAATGTGGGGAGTACCACAAAAACAAACAAAGCTGCAGGTGAACTCTGAGGGACGTTCGAATAGTAGGACAACTACAGGTGTCAGAAAGGGATGCCATTTTAAAATAGAGCATAGTCTGTGGGTCTATGTTCTCAGACTGAATGAAACCAAACTCAATTTTGAGCCAGACCGGTCTTAAGTGTTCCGGACCCGGATTCACCCATCGCATGTACTTTGCAAAATAACTAGCCCAATAATAAATTGCCAGATGGGGGATCCGCAGTCCTCCATCTGTTTTATGAGTGGCCAGCTTATAATATGCTAACCTGACTTGTTTATTAGACCAAATAAAATTTGTGAAAATTCTGTGCATTTTCTGAAACCAAGATAACGGAGTGAAAGAGTTAAGGAGCGAGAGGGGATAAAATAAGTGAGGAAAAATATTAATTTTAATTATATTATTGCGACTCCAGAGAGAGATAGGAAGTTTAGACCATCTATTGAGGTCCTGAACTATCACTTGAGAAAGAGGCCCCAAGTTTTCTTTGAACCAGGAAGAGGGGTTACGCGTCAAATTAATACCAAGGTATCTGAGAACACAAGGAGACCAGCCGAGACCAAAAGGGGACACATCATTTTTGAAAACCTTATGGCTAAGAGGGAAAATGAAGGATTTATTTATATTCAGTTTATAGTTTGAGAAAGTACTGAACTTGGTGATTTCTCCTAACATGATGGGAATGGGTGTTCTTGGATGAGATAAATGGAGGAGGAGATCATCAGCATAAGCCGTGATCTTCACCACTTAATTACCTATCGGAATGCCATGTATCTCCTGGATTATTGAGAATATTTTGAATAAGAGGCTCTAAGTATAAATTAAATAAGAGAGGGGAGAGAGGGCATCCCTGCCTGGTACTGGAAGACAGGAGAAAGGGTTTGGAGAATCCTTCATTACCGGAGACTCTGGCAGAGGGAGTTTGATATAAGGCCCGAATCCAGTCTATAAACTTAACCGTAAAACCAAATACTTTAAGGACCTGAAAAAGGAAATTCCAGTTGACACGATCAAATGCCTTCTCAGCGTCCAAGGAGACCAGTCCTGCAGAAAAGGCAGCATCCCTGGACTCCGAGACAATGTGTGACAGGGTGCATAAATGGTAAGCCAATGAACGTCCCTTCATAAACCCCACCTGAGACATACTAATCAGATCGGGAAGAACCTGTGTTATTCTAGCGGCCAATATCTTCAAGAGAACTTTAACATCTTGATTCAATAAAGAAATTGGCCTATAGCTTTGCACTAGTTCTGGATCTCTATCGGGCTTAGGAAGGAGAACAATCAGGGCTTCAAACAGATGTGTATCTATTCTTGCACCAGAAAGAATGTGGCGGTACAACCGGTCAAGAACCTGTAATAATTGTGATCGAAAGGTTTTATAGAATAAAGCGGAAAAACCATCTGGTCCTGAGACCTTGTTTGAGGGCAAAGCCCCAATGACCCTTGAAATTTCCTCCAGAGATATTGGGGAAAATAGGAATTTCTTCTGTGGTTCAGATAAAGAGGGTAGAGAAGAATCCCTCAGATATGCCTCGAGCGCTTCTAAGGAAGGGGGGTTATCCATATCCCTATATAAATGCTCATAGTATGAGGCAAACTCCTACACAACCTCAGAAGGGGACACCTTCAGGGATCCGTCTGCCCGGGCCCTAATTGGAGGTATGAATCTAGCAGATTCCTGCTGTTTTAACCTTAAGGCTAGCAAATGACCTGCTTTTTCCCCCGATCGGTATAGCTTGCTTTGGTGCAAATAATAGATAACTCTGCCTTCTCCCTCAACAGATCTAAATATTTATCTTTAGCTACCGAGAGCCTCCTCATATCCTCTTCAGAGACATTAGAGGATAACTTGATTTCCAGAGACCTAATTAGAGATAATGAAACTAATAATTCTGCCTCACAGATCCTTTTCCTCTTTGTAGCTAAGCTAATAATAATCCCTCTCATGTAAGCCTTGAAAGCACCCGACAAAATATCAGGTGCCATGTCCTCAGAGGAATTAGTAGAGAAAAAGAAATCAATCTGCTCTTTTATTAGGTTACTGTATTTGATATCCTTCAGCAGTTGCCCATTTAATTTCCATCAGGTTTCTTTATGGGGAATGTTAAGAAAAGCCAGATTGGAAGTCACCAAAGAGTGCTCTGATGCTGGACCTGGCTGAATTGAGGCAGTTAAGACCCTGGGCAAGAGGACATGAGAGAGAAAAAGATAGTCGATGCGAGACTGGGTTTTGTGCACAGGCGAGTTGAAAGTATACTCCCTGTCCTTAGGATGTAGTATATGCCACATATCACACAGTCCGCACCAATCCAAAAAATCCCTGGGGGCCCTCTGCCCGGGTGACAGACTCCTTGGCCCACTACCAGACCTATCCATTTCAGGATCAAGAACCAGATTGAAGTCCCTGCCCATAATTATACCAATGGGAAGCATGGGAAGGAGTAAGGAGATAAGCTTCATAAAGAAGCCCTGATCATCTGTGTTTGGCCCATATATGCTACCAAGTAAAATTGGCATAGACCAGAGATTCCCCTGGACCAGGACATATCTACTGTCCGGATCCCTGAGAACTTGTTTGGAGATAAAGAGAATGCCTCTATTGACCAGAATCATAACCCCACAGCTGTTAGTGGACACCGAGGCAATAAATACCTGCCCAACTTGTTGCCTCCTAAGTTGCAGAGATTCACTTTCCAGTAAATGAGATTCTTGCAAGAAGGTGATCTGAGAAGATAATAAGCTTAAATGTTTTAACACTTGGTACTGTTTAACTCTTTTCCTTATCCCCTTCAGATTTGTACTACTTGCCATCTTAGTAAAAGAAAAAAGAGTCTCTTATGTAACATCTAGGGATTACAACAATCAGAATTAAGTAACAGGAACCCATGTTTGCTGCTGTATTCCTCTCCCAACCTGACATCACCTTCCCTCCCACCCACCACCCCAACCCTCCCAAAATATTCTAAATCTACCCAACGAACAAATAAAATGAGAACCATGAACACAATATAATCTCCGTCCCCCATCCCAACTGTCACGAGCAACGTTCAGCACAATGCCGTTTTCCTTCCTCCCCCTCCAACCTCCCAAACATGTGCCTAAAAACCCTGCAATAATATGCGAACCTTCTTAGACAAACAATGATCAGCCAAATCTAAATGAAGGTAGAGACAATATAAGTGATACTAGACAACTACTGGGATCCTGATATCCAGAAAAGCTGAGACTGAGAATGAGAGAGGTAAGAGAGAGCATCCCTCACTTGGGAGCAGACCAGGGAACCCAAATACCTGAAAGAAAGGAGCAATATAAAGCGTGATAGCAAAATGCGCTATCGTAGCTGCTGCCACTAACAAGATTGAAAGTTTTCCCAGTGACATTAGTTAGCAAAAGTACTAAATGCTCCCAAGTAGCGGATCTCCAACTGTTCCCAAGCCCCCACTGTTATGTTCAACTGGGGAAAATAAATTCCCGAGACAAGTAATGGGGATGATCCACCAAATATACTGCAAGAGCACCCTCTGGTGATATTATCACAAAAACGCATGCCCAGCTAGCGCTGACACTAGAAGGTCACTCTCCCAACTAGTGCCCAGGCAATCAAAAACACCAAATCAGAGGGATTTCATTATAATAACTAAATCATGAGAAATAATTAGTGTCCTTGTAAAAGAAAACCAGGAAGATGTGATCCATGTGAGAAAGGGGGATCTTCCTCCCAGAAACGACACAACCCCCTAGAAACAAGCTCCTGGGATATAGAGTTGCTCCAGAGCACTGAGCGCTAAGTTGAAAAGTGTAAGAGAGTGTGATACCAATGAGAGTAGTCCCCTCTGCTGCGGCATTCAGGAACCTTCGAAACCAGACAGTCATTCATTCCTCATTTTGTATAGTAGTATGAGAAAAAACTTCCGTCTTCCAACACAGGATAGGATGAGACTAACCAAACAGATCAAGTGTCCCAAAACAGATTAGGCAAAGCAGCCTTAAGTCCCACAAGAGCAGCTTCAGGATTCTCGTATGTTGACCAGGTACCAGCCACTCGTACCTGTAATCTAGCTGGGTAACCCATTTTAAAGCGGAGGCCTGCTGCTATGACTTTCGTTACAATAGGGTGAAAATCAGTGTGCTTCGCTCTGACCGACCCCGGCAAATCTTGGGCAATTCTGAGCCTGGCATTTTCCCATTTCACTTCTTGCAGCTCTCTCACTTTTGCCAGAAAATGTTGTCACTCCAGGTAATTTAAAAAGTGACAGATAATGGGACATGGCATTGCTCCTGGAGATGGCTTGGGTCGCAGGGACCTATGCGCCCTTTCAATGATGTACTTGGCCCCGAAGGGAGAGGGATCAGCGACCTTTTCCATCAGCTTCTGCACAAATGCAAGCATATTCTGGCCTTCTTCCCCTTCTGGAAGACCCAAGATAACTATATTATTTCTTCGGCTGCGGCCCTCTAAATCTTCCAGCTTGGCTTCCAAACTATAAATCCTTTGCCGCAGAGCCACGAGACCAGGATCTATTTTTTCCACTTGCTTCTCAAGAGAGGAGATTCTAGCTGCATTATCTGAAGTTTTCATCGAGACCTCTTCGAGTTTTTTAGAAAGGGATTTAAATTCAGCTGATATTTCTTTAACTTCTTCCCGGAAGGGTTTAAATTCTTCCAAAAATCTGCTCATAGTTAAGGGTTCTTGCTCAGCAATCAGGTTTTGAAGCTCTGGCTTATCCACTGCACTCGAGGCCCTTGATTTTTCCGGGGCCTTCTCGGGAGTAACCGGCGGTGTGTGCTTCTGCGGAGGCTTCTTCATGTAGACCTCCATTGTCGCTGCGAACAAGCTAGCAGGAGCCCAGGATATTAAGAAGGCGGTAGTCAACAATCTTTCTGGTTTTTAGGGAGAAATATTGACCAAAATAGCGATATTTTGCAGTTAGGATGCTGGAGCTATGCAGAGGAGCTTCTAACCGGTACCCTGCATCACGTGATCCCCAAGACATTTTTATTTGTAAAAACCTATGGTGCAGGATTTTATTATTATTAATGTTGTATTTGTAATTATTATTTGTTATTTGTACAGTGCTTTGGTTTTTAAAAAGTGCTTACAAATTAAATTTGATTTACTTACTTACTTACTAGGCACCCCAATGTAAGATTTTCATGAGTGTGTGGTGGGCACATTGGAACCAGACCGACACTTTATCATGGGGCTCTTCATTTTGACTGTTCCCTTTTAAGAAAACTGTATACTTTTAGAGATGATCTGGTGTAAATTAAACATTTGGATATACAGTACAGTACATGGCACTGGTGATGTAAGGCTGAAGTACAGGTCCATTGAATTACTTTAACACAATAACCTTGATTGGATTATTGCAATTCTAAAATGTTTTTTGTTAATGAGTGGAACATTACTTCTGTATAAAAACTACACATGGAATGTGAGTATTTTTTTTGTGGGGGTGGTGGGCATGGGTCAGCTGTGATGCTTTAGACCACAGTCAGTTTCCTGGTGGCTTGCATGGGGAGGGATTTGTTTCACTGTTCCCCAGTCAACTATGCCTGGATTTCATACAGTGATATTATTGTTCAATAACATCACTGTCTCAGGCACACAGTGACCAATCAAGGTGAGAGTGTACTCTCCTACATTGTCCCAGATTCCCCCCTTTTCCCTCACAAAAAGGCAGAGACCATTGTTTGTTGTGCTCAGATCAGCAATTTATTTATATATCATAATTCCATGTTCCATTTCATCATCTTTTATTCTTATATCTCTCACAATTTCATTTATTTTCATCCATATATCAATCTCTGATCACCCCTCTTTCTTCCTCTTTTTTCTCCCCCAGGTGAAAACCTGGGTGCCTTCTTCTCCTCCTTTTCTGTTAGGTAATGGTGAAAACTGAGACCACTTTTCTCCTTCAGCTTCTTCCTCTTTTCGTCTTATTCCTTTTTCTTTCCCCCCTTCTTCCCCTTTTTCCCCATTAGCCAGTCTCCAGCTTGCGTTGGACGACTGGCTTTCCCCTCACCTAGGGTATTGTTCTCCCATACCTGAGGGAAACCTCCTTCCAAGTCTTTCTTTTCTCCCCTTTCTTTTATCTTCTGTTTTTTGCCTGCCTCCTCCATGCTTCTATAAAATCCATCATTTCTGTATTAAACATGTCTATGGCTAGATCTGACAGGTGCTTGCCATCTGACCTGTAGAAATCTTCTACTCACTCTTCCACACCCCGCAGTATTACTTGTCCTCTCATTTTCCTTACCAGTGTCCCAGCCCTTCTGTTCATCTTTCATCTGGCCCTATCCACAGCTCTATGGCTGTGCTCATGTCTCCAAATCCTCCTTGGTATCATATCCGACCAGGCAAGGCTTACCCTAGGCCACCACTGCTGTATTGTCTCTAGGTCCCTTTTTATCCCCATGTATGTGTCCACCCATGGCCTGCCCCTAAGGTCATTACCCCTTAAATGTATAATAATTAAGTCTGGAATGGGTTGCCGCTCCTTCAGCTCTTTCAAGGTGGGGAGCAGTTGTGCCCATCTCATCCCCCAGATGCCACACCAAACCAATCTACATTGTTTAACATCTTGGTAAAGCTGCTTTCCCCCAGACTTTTTCTCAGCTGTCCTTTCTGCCCAACAAATATAAGAGTGGCCACAGATCCAGACTTCCGTGCTCCTCCCTCTTCCTATAGGGTTTAAACAAAATAAATATCTTTATATATGGTCTTAGTTTCTTACCATGATATCACCTCTCCCTGCCTCCCCAACGTGGCTCCATATCTCTAACAAAAACATAGGTGATACGTTAGCCTCCACACTGCAGTGTTCGAATATATCTCTTATAACTGGCAGACCGCCATTGCACCTTTTCCAAAATATTATTCACAGTCTCGCCTGCTATTGCTCACTGTGAGGCAGCCCCTATCCACAGGGAGTGGGAGGAATAATTAACCAGATCCACCTCCAGGAATTGCATGCCTTTCTTGAGCAATACTGTGACTTGATAACTTGTGACCCTACTTCCATCACCATGCAGAAATAATCTCCCTGTCCTATTCCCATGCTCTGCGGTGAAAGCCCACAAAGCCTGTACTGGGCACACTGAGCTTTCTACATGTTTCTGTAGTGTTACCATGCAACCCTGTCCCGTTTGATCTGTCTTTGACCTCTTAATCCTAATCTGTATCTCCTTCAGCCCCCAGTTTATATCTTCCCATTCTAATTCCCCTTCCTTCTCTTGCCTGCCATGGCCTACCACCTCACTCACTCTCATGACCCCTGCGAACATTACAGCATAAATCGTGTGAAATAGCTGGGCCTCAGCCTTTGATCTCCATATTGCCGGTAACACACCCTTTAGTTTCACCAGCCACTGTTCCCCTATTGGTCTTCTATTATCCACCGTCCCTTGTTTTAACCTACCCCATCACTCCATCATTCTTCTAATGAACATTGATTTTGTAAGGTCCCTCCACCCTTTTAGACTGCAAATAACACTAATCCCTGCCAAGTAGACCCCCATTGTGGTGTGGACTGTGCCTTTTTGCCATTGCTCTATGGTGAACTTCCCCAATTGCTCTTCTGTGAGTGGCCTACTTACCTCCATATGGTGTGTTGCCCTGAATGTTTGAAACACTTGCCAGGCCCCATCGTAGGCCCTCAGAGTCCGTGGTGCCCATGAACTGCAGAACAACAGTTCTGCTCCTTCTTGCCAACATCCCATATGTTAGTTGGTATGGGCGTTTCTTGCTCCTCCGCTGTTGGTGCCAGCCTCCGGTAATGATCCAGCTGCAGATGGGAAAGGCTGTCAGCCAGGGTACTGTGTACCTCTTCTATGTGTTTCACTCTGAATGACATGTTCAACTGCAATGCTCATAGCACCAGAAGTCACAAAACTTGCATGACCGTTTCTGACCTGACTCCCCTGTTGTTTAGGACCTTTACCATTGCTCTAGTGTCACACCAAAATGCCACTTTCTGATCCCGTAATTCTTCCCTCCAAACCAGGATGCATGCTCAGATGAGCATGATCTCTAGCAATGTTATATCTTTTACCCTACCGTCCCTCACCCAGTCTGTTGCCCATGGTTCTGTGAATCATCTGCCCCTCAGATAGCCCCCCCAAGCCTAGGCCCCCGGCTGCATCTGTGTAAAGATTGAGTTCTGTGTTATACACCCATTCCTCATGCCAGAAGGAGCAGCCATTATAGTCCCTGAGGAATTCCTTCCATACTTTAAAATCCTCTTTGACTCCCTTTGTCATGTCTACTCAATGGTGTGATCTGGTCACTCTGGTTGTCATCCTTGCTAACCTCTTGGTGAAAGCCCTCCCTGGCCCAATAGCCCTGCACATGAAGTTCAGATGTCCCAATACTTGTTGTACCTGTTTTATTTGTACTCTTCTTCTACTGGTATGTATCCAAATCAGTTCCTTCAGTTTTTCCACTTTTTTTGTCTGGCAACCAAAATATTTCCCCTGGAGCATCTATCTCAATACCCAGAAATTCTAAAACCTTACTGGGCCCTTCTGTTCTTTCAGGTTCCAATGGGACCCTTAATTCTTTACACAGCTCCTGGAAGCTGGCTAACATTTTCTCTGTCTCTCTTCTCCCACTGCCTATAAAAAGGAAATCATCCAAATAGTGAATCACTGCTTTATAACCAGTTTTTTCCTGAAATATCCACTGCAAACATGTGCTGAATGCTTCAAATATTGCACATGCTATAGAACAACCCAGGGGCATGGCTTTGTCAAAATAGTACTGTCCCCCGATTTTAAAACCTAACAGGTCCCAGTCCTCTCTCCTAACTGGAAGTAATCTGAAAGCAGATTCTATGTCCATCTTTGCCATCCCTGCATCCACAGTTGCCCAGATGATCTGGTGGAATATGTCACTTTACTATATTCCTCACTGATAAAATCATTCACAGAATCACCTTCCGGAAAGGATAGGTGATAAATCACCCTGTATACCCCTTCCTGTTTTTTGGGAACCAAACTCAATGGAGAAATCCGCATATTCTGCAATGGGGGTTAATCATATGGTCCCTCTGTTCTTCCTGCTGCCTTTTTCTTCTCTATTTTTTGCCTTAACATTTATTGCCTCCCTATTACTGAAGCCAGATTGTTCTCCTCTCTTGCTTGTCTTGGGCCCTCACACTGCAACGTAAAACCTGTGCCAAAACCTTTTTTAATCATCTCTGCTGTTTTCCTATTCTAGTATTTGTCTAACCATTCTCTCCCTGCCTCTATCCTGATGGGGGTTCTAGATTCTTTAAATTGCTCCCTTGTCTTCTTTCCTTTTTCTCCACCCATGTCTCCCCCTCCGATTGATGTCTGACCTTGCTGATCAGTGATTCTGAAAACCTCTACTTGCATTTTCCCTGCCCCTCCCCCCTCTATTTCATGTCTGCCATTTATATCCCTGCCTTCATGAAAAAACTGTTGACCTGACCCTTCCCCCCCAGGTCCCTGGGCTCCCTGGACCCATGTCGTCCTGAATCTGCTTCCTGGAAGTGATCCCCCATGTTTTGAACAAACGTGCCGGAAACGGCATTGTGGCCAGGAGCAAAAGGCCCTATTGTAGGCCCAGCAACATCTTTGTGGCATGGTACCTTTTTTCCCAAACTCTCCCTCTGGCGTGGACTGATCAGTTACATAGTCTGTCCACAAGTCTAGTTGTTTCATGTCCTATCTAACATCCCCATACGTCACCATTCTCTGCCAAAAGAATTCATCATAGTATATCCACCCCACTCCCCCTTTTGCTTTCACTCTCCTGATTATCAATGAATATGTGATGAGTGGGATGCCCAACTCAGGCCTCTTCTCCAATACTATGGCTCAGAATGTGGCAAAACCTACAAACCACCCTTCCCAAGTCTTCCCTTTAGTGAATTTGTCCTCCTCCTTCTTGTCTAACAAAACTACCACTGCTGCCATTTCACTCTTACCTACATTCTCTGCTTCCTTGTATTTTTCTGCTGCTTCCTGGCTTACTAAAGTGAAAATATCCACATACTCTCCCTTTCATATTTTTTCTTTTGTGGCCACCAGGAAATGTTCCCCCACTCTCATCCCAGGAGCTCCTATCTCCCTTGTTCTTTTCCGTCTTTTTCTACTCTCCCTTCCTTTCCTTTCGGCACCTCTTTCACTACCCTGATCTCAGTCAGTGCTGACTCCATTTGCCCCAAACCCCCGTCCCGAGTACCGAAACAATTTGGCTTATATACTCTTTAATGCTGTCACCCACGGAGCTTGGTGAGTTACCCGTGGTCTTATCCGTTCCTTCCTGCCTGCTGTTCTCCTGGTTTCCAAGCATGGTCCCCATTGGTTGAAGGGGTGGTTGCCCTAAATGCAGCTGTGGAGGAACTGCTGTGCACTGGGGATCCAGTCTGGCCTCCACTATGGGAACCACAACCTGGTCCTGGGAGGTACTGGCAGTACCGGGTCAATGGGCTATCAGTGTCTGCACCCTGGTTGGGCTGTGTGGCTCAGCCACCCATTTTCCTCTGCCCCCTTTTCCCTTCCCTGCTTTCCTTTTCTCCCCGGATCTCCCAGGCTCCTCTCCTTCCACTAGCTTCCACATACTATTAGCTTTCTCTGCCACTGTTGCCCTGTAGGCGTCCTCTTTTGAAGGCCTGCTCTTCTTTGGTGCCATTGTTCCTTGCTTCTTGATCCTGTAAATATAACTGAAGAAAATTATTTTATTAAAAGTTCTACCTGTAATAGTCTCTCACAGGGCCAGGCCTGCTTCCCAAAGCCCACCAACTAATAGATGAAACATGCCTTTTCCACACTAAAACTGTGCTGCTGACCCTCTAATTGTTTATCCTCCAGCATTTAATACTGTTGGCCCAAAATTATGCCCTGGTTTATACCGCCCCATCCCTGAAAAGTAAGGCCAAATCCTCTCTTCATGTGTGCCCCCCTGGCTTCTATTCCTGGCCGCTAAGCACCTCATGCACCACCTCCTGTGGCCTTCCAGGCCTAGACATAGCCTCCCCGCATATACCATATCGGGGGGTGCGCCACATGGCCTCCAAGCCTAAACGCTCACCCACATTCCCCTGAGGAGTCCCAAACATTGTTATTATGCCCCCCAAGGCCTCCGCTGCCATCTTCCTGGCTTGTAGGGCCTAGCCTCTCTTCCTGCACACCCACAGCTGGCCTCTGATGACTTATGGCCAAGCTGCCCCTTTGCGCTTCATCTTGCGGCCTCCTGGCCTGTAAATGCCCTCCCTACATGCTCTTGCATGCCTCTGGCTGCAGGCCTTCTAAGCCTGTTCTGTCCTCACCCCCCCACCCGCTCTCACATGCCTTATCGATCCCATGAGGTCACTAGGCCTCCCCCAACCCCCTCTCCTGAGGGTCCTCAAGTATCGCCTCTTCTGTGTGTTTCTGCTGTCCCCCCCCACCTAATGGACCTACAACCGGTCGCACCCGCGGCATCTGACATCACACCATGTGGTCGCCACTCGTGGGCACTCTCTTGCCGTGCTCTTCTGCCTCATTGTCTACTTCTGAATCGGCCTGCTATTTCCTTTAAACAACTGAAAATTCCCACCGAGGGGAAATCAACTGCCAGGCCATGGGCTTACATAAGTGCTATCTCTCGCTGAAAAGCACCTCACAGCATCTGACATCAAGTGGTCACCGCTCACGGAAGCTATCCTGGCATGCTCCTCTGCCTCTATGCCCTACACCATAATTCTTACTGTGATTCTGTTTTTAAAACAAATTAACAACAATTTAAATCACCCAGAGGGGCACCAACTACTGCGCCATGTGCTTAGAAAAGCACTGCTTCTCACTGCAATGCACCCATGGCTTCTGACATCACACCACGTGATTGTCGCTCCTGGGTGCTTCTACCTGCTTGCCCTTCTGCCTCCTCACTCCACATCACACCCTCCCTGCCCTACTTCTGCCTGCGATTTCACTCGTAAACCCCCCCAATCATCACAACGGATAGGGGATTGCATTTTCAGGGCAAGCTGCCCTCGGGACAAAATGATGCTCACCATCGCTAGGGAAACCTTCCAACTGCCATCACGCAAGGCCTCACTTTCCTTAACATAGCATCCAAGGCTTGTCCCATGCTGTACAGACATTCTTCCACTTCTCCACCATGACTCAGTTGACTATCACAAGTGATACCCTCTCCAGGCAACAAATGCTAGAACTTGCCTGTGCAAAGTTTATAAGCTAGCCCTTCTGGACAACTCTTAGCAACCAATTGTTTTTCCTCACAATTCTTTCTCTAAATGCATCCCAATACAGTACCATTTTCCTAGAGTATCACCTTATTCTATATGTTTACACATATATATATGTATATTTCTATACTCTTTTTATTCCCTCTTGTTCCCCCCCTTTTTTTTTAGCCCACTTGTTTCTTGCCTTACCTTCTTGTCTGTAGTGCACAAACCTCAGCTCCAAAATAAGATCCTAGTTTGCCAATCTGAAGTGCTGCAGTTCTGATGTAGATCAAAACTCCAGCAAAAGTGGCTGAACCACCTCTGTGCTGTCCATTATGTACCTCCACTTGCCTCTCCCCTTCCTGTTGCTTGGCCATTGTTCTATCCCCTGGCCCCTCCCCTTCCTTCCCCCCCCTTCTGGGCACATCATCTTGATGGAAAGGGAAGGGGTGCACCAGGACAACCTGGTCTGCCCCTTAAAGGGCAAACTCCATTATTATCAAGGTGGACATAGACTTCTTGATATTATCCAGAGGTTCAGTCATGGACAATGTACAAGAGTCTTTATGCAGCCCTTTTTTTTTTTTTTTAAGAATCTGTACATTTTTTACAATAAAGTGCTTGCTCACAGAAAGTTGTATAATCTTATGCAGATATGGTATTGGATGTATTTAATAAAACTTTATAAATGACAAGTAAATAAAAAGGATTGGGGAAATTTTCTTGCCATTGTATTATCCAAAGTAACAACAAAAAAAACAGTAACGGTTTTGAAATCAACACCCTTAAAGCTGGGAGTAGTTAAATCAATATTTTATCAAAAAATTCAGCTGAGCAGTACAGTAGCACCTAACCAACTAATCTCCAACACTGGTGATTTGTGGGGTAGGTGCTACTGTTCACTTGCATTTGTAATAAATTATTTAATTCTGCTACTCTCTGCTTTAAAGGGCAACTGAACCCTCAAAGACAATTTTTGAAAACATAACAATTAGGCACAATTCAGCTTGCATTCCAGCTATATGTTATATAACTCTCTTCCCCATATGTTTATTATTAATAACATGCATATGACTGTATGACTGTTGTCTAGGGTTACCACCTGTCCCTGTTTTCGCAGGACAGTCCTGATTTGGGCAGCTGCGTCCTGCAGAAAAACACGAAAAATACTACATGTCCTGACATTATACTAGGAAAAAAATATCTTTGATTTTCCTCTGAATGTTGCAAAGAACTATAATATCTTAACTAAAACACCTTAAAATAAGAAGAAACAGTAGAAACAACCAGAAAACTACAACACTTAGTCTTAATTCTGATTATTTAGAGAAAACAAGTCTGCTGTATTGGTCAAGGTTACATATTGTCCTGTGAAAAATCACGTTTCAGTAGGAAATGTCTCACTTTGAGCTTCTTAAAAGGTGGTAACCCTATGGCTGTCCCATACAGTTCATTCTGAATTCATCTGCCTCTATATCTTACCCCCACCTCAAGTCATAACCCTCTGTTGTGACATCACAATCTGATGCCATGCGAGTAACTGATATCACAAGCAGCGCTCTATGATCTATGGTAGGGGGAAAGCAGCAGGAATAGATTAACTCTTCCATAGTACAGATCCCCATTTTCATGCAGATTACTTAATTAGTAAATAATGGGGAGGAGGAATACAGAACTCATGGGAAATAAAAACTGGACAGTGCCTAAATATTATGTTTTGTTAAACTTTTCCTGAACGTCACCAGCTCTTTAAACATGTGGTTCTGAAAACCCTTAGCACTGCTTTTTGCTGTTACATTAGGTGGGTGTTAATGGATTTAATTAGTAATTAAACATTGTTTTGGTTTACATTGCTGCTGTAGTATAGGATATTACAGTATTTGCCTGGGTGTATGGATTTAAGTCCTATGGTATTCAGCTTTACAATATGTGGAATATGAGCATAAGTAGTATTTGGAATTTATTAATAGGTGTTTACTGTAGTAACAGATATATTTTTATGCAGGGAAAAGAGCCAGTAACATGCAGCATCTTTATTTACAGGGGGTCCCAGGAAGGCCAAGATGAGGCTGCAGAACTAATTAATTCACTTTGTGAAAAGTGTATGTTTAATTGCACTAAATGAAAAAATCTTGATCTGCAGGGGGAGGCGAGGATTGAGCTTCCAGAAGACTGCTCTCCTCTCCTGGGTGGGCGGAATGGGAGGCATTGCTTGGCAATGGCCCCTAGTGGAGACTGGAGGCACTGAATGAGTGGCAGAATGTGGGTGAACTCAGGAAATGGAAAATAGCTGTGGTGTCCACTGGACGATGGCTTCCAGTCCCCAACACTGCCGTAGCCTCCACGGATCCATCCCCTCCTCAGAAGCACCCCTGGGACCTACTAGCAAGTGGGCTGGTCCCCTTCTCAGTGCCTTCCCCCTCAGAAGAGAGGGATCCACCCACCGAAGGGTTATGCCGGGATATCCCAGGAGGTAAGTCAAGGGTCCTGGAGGCCTGAAGGGGTGGGGGATGCCATGAGCATGGAGGAGAGATAAACACATAATGCAAAAAAAAAATGAAATAAATACATAATAGATATCAAAAACAAGGAAAATGTACACAGAGTGGATGTGGTAAAAATTGTCATAATTGCTAGATAAAACTTCTTGAGTAAATTGATTAAATTGATTAAAGAAAAACAAATGCAATGAAACTAAAATCATTAATCATAATGATGGATAGGTATTTCTTTCCTTCTATCTTTTTACTGATAATATAAATTGAGCCAGGAAAACAGTAAGGCTGAAGTATCAGTATAGCAGTAGCAGACATGGGCATATGGGGGCGTAAGCAGAGCTGGACATCTGCTAATGAAAGCACACAGAGCAAGCAGCCCACCTGAGGAATACAGTATTTTCTTCATGTCAGCTCTGATCTGTCCTTCATTGATGTCACAAGCTATTCTGGTCAGAGCTGTCATGACAAAAAAATGCTGCATTCTTCATGTCTATTGCTTGTCCTGTATACTTCCATTTGAAGATGTCCACCTCGGATTTATCCTTCCCCTTATACCAATGTCTGCTACTGCTACTGTATATTGATACTTCAGCATCACTGTTTTCTTGGCACAGTTTATATTATCAGTAAAAAGACAGGAGGAAAAAAAAAACAGCCATTTGTTCATTTGCTCCAAGCTGTTAATAGCTGATAGGCTACTCTATGTACACTTCCCCAATACAGAGGAATAGCCCAATGAAGCCAGGCATCAGTGCTCATGGAAGTGTTGCTTCCTGAGTGTCCCTGATAAATATTGCAGTTGAGTTTTTCTTATTGTTAATGTCAGAGGCTATTCAGATCAGAGCTCTCTCTCTCTCACACACACACACACACACACACACACACACACACATACACCTGTATTTTTATCAAGGATGCTAGGAAATACTTCAAGGCTTCAGTGAACACTGATGCCTGGCTTCATGGGGGGGCTATTTGTCTGTGTTGAGGAAGTGTAGGTGGAGTAGCCTTGCAAATGTGAATACCAGCTGCAGTTAACTAGAAGATGAAGAGCAAATGGCTGGGAGTTTTTTTCTTTTTTTTCCCTCTTCTTTCTTTTTTTGGGACAACCTAAAAAATATACTGCATGCTCTGTACTTTCAGAATGGTTTTGCAGAGAATGGATAGCTGAACAAGAGAAGCAACAAAAGTCTTGAGGCTGTCATGAGCTTAGTTGTGTATTGCCCTTCATTGGATTGGGTTTTCCTTTTTTTTTACAACTGAATCCCTGCAGCTTTGCTTGAATAATAATGTAAAAAAAAACACCTCAGTGATCACCCATATCTGTGCTACTATTTGAATTTAACCTGGCACACCCTAATATACTACCATTGCTCAGATTAATTTACATTGGCCCAGATATTCAAAAGGGTTGCGCCAGCGCAAGTCCAAAAATGCACCATTCTGCGATATGCAGCGGGAGGCAGTTGCGCCCCCCAAATCATGCTGAGCAATAGCGCAATGATAATGAATGTATGCGCAACTGAAGGGGGAGGAACCATGCATAAATTGTGCAGTGCGATATTCAACAACATGTGCCATGCGCAATAGGGGAGCAAGCGGAAGTTGTGCGACAGCAGAAATGAGCCAAAATAAAAAGGAGCAAGGGAGAGGCGCAAGAACGCTACAGGGAAGGCACATGATGCTGAACCATAGCTGCACAAAGAGGGCAGGAGGGACATACAGGCAGGCCAGGGAAAGGGCACCCTGTACAGAGAGGCACAGGGAAAGTGTGGGGAGACACAGCCAGTGCAGAAGGGGGAAGTGCCACATAGCACAGAGGCCACTGCATTTAGGTGTTCCTGGTTCAAGGGAAGTAGCAGCCAGGACAACAGGGTGAACACAGAAACAGCTGCCGGGGGGTGAACACAAGCCAGGGACATGGCCAGTGCCACCATCCAGATGGGGGCAATAATGAGGGGGTGAGAAGGCAGGCAGCAGGGGGGCTCGGCCGTGGAAGGGCCCATCGGTGGTATGTCCCCAACAGGCAGTACCAAGCCTGTACCAGCTTCGAGCTGTACAGCGATACTGAGATCTTGGGCCGGTACTGCCTGAATCAGGCAATTTTGAGGCAGCTCTGTGAGCTGTGCAGTGATGTGATGCAGGCACCCACATGACGGAGCCATGCTCTGTCAGTGGAGACTAAAGTGACAACTTGCATGTGCTTTCTCACCATGGTTACCTTCCAGAGACCAACTGGGGACACCACAGGCATAACCCAGTCGGCCGCGTCATGCCACCTCACCCAATTCCTCAGCGCACTGCTGTCACATGCTGCAGAGTACATCCATTTCCCCAGCACACAGGCGGAGTGCACAGCAAACATACAGGAGTTCCACAGGGTAGCACGTATGCCTGGCATGCTAGGGGCAATAGACTGCACCCATGTGGCCATCTGCACACCACCTGGCCTCGAGGGGGCAGCATATATTAATCGGAAGGGCTATGCTAGCATTAACTGCCAGGTGGTGTGCAATGCTGGGGGCGAATAATCAATGTCTGTGCCACGCACCCTGGGGGAGCACACAATGCCTTCATCTGGCACCAGTCAGCATTGTGCCACAGATTTGAGAGTGGGGACATCCCCACTGGCCACTTAGTGGGTCAGTATGCAAACCACATGGACAAGCTTAGGGTTTGGGATGGGCGTGGTCAGAGGAGACATGGGTAGTGGCCTACATGGCCTGGGGCAGGGCGATGCTGATCACCAAACTAACCTCCACCCTCTACACACAGGTGACAGTGGATACACACTCTGTCCCTGGCTGCTCACACCATACCAGCGGCCCGCGACCCCATCGCAGCAATGCTACAATGAGGCACATGCCACCACACGTAATGTCATCGAGCGGGTGTTCGGTATGCTGAAGGCACATTTCCGTGGCCTGGACACCTCCAGTGGTGCCCTACAGTACAGCCCCTCAAAGGCTTGCAGGCTATTCCTGGCCTGTTGAATCCTGCACAACATGGCCAATGAATGTGGGATAGCCATACCGGTCGAAGAGGGGGACAGCGATGGGGATGATGAGGACACCGGTGACAATGGTGATGGGCAGCCCCCCCTTGGGTGACGGGACCCCTGACTGCTCCTGCTGGCACAGCTGCACCGGGACACCATCACGGAGGAGCACTTCAGCCAACCCAGGTAAGTCATGGGGCCATGTGCAACCACCAGTGGCAAAGGCACAACCCACAAACATGCATGGACACACACCAGGGGTGCATGCCATCAAGGGAAGTGGCCGGGCATGGAACCACACACACCACCAGGGATGGGCGAGGTCTAACATGGCACGCGGTCAGACACACACACACAACTCACCAGACATAGAAACATAGAAACATAGAATTTGATGGCAGATAAGGACCACTTGGCCCACCCAGTATGCCCATTTCCCTACCTACTGGATAAGCTGCAGATCCTAGTAAACCAGCAGCCTACTTCTTCCTACCCCCACCCCCTAGAATGGCCTTATGACTGTCCCATGCATGCTTGAATTCCATCACTGTTTTTTACTCCACAACCTCCTCCGGAAGGCCGCTCCATGCATCCACAACCCTCTCTGTGAAAAAATACTTCCTTAAATTACCTCTGAGCCGCCCCCATATCTTCAGATTGTGCCCCCTTGTTCTTGCACACTCTTTTTCTGAAAGATGCTACCCTCTTGGACTTTGTTGATTCCCTTGAGGTACTTGAAAGTTTCTATCATGTCCCCCTCTCCTCCTTTCCTCAAGGCTATACATATTAAGCTCCTTTAGTCTCTCTTCATATGTCTTCCGTGCAGACCCTGCACCATTTTAGTTGCCTCCTCTGGACAGCTTCCATCCTGTCTATGTCTTGCGAAGACTGGGTCTCAGAACTGCACGCAGTACTCCAGATGGGGTCTGACCAGCTGTCTGTAGAGAGGGATAATAACTTCCTGTTTTCTACTGGTGATGCCTCTCCCTATGCATCCCAGTATCCCCCAGCCCTCCTTGCTGCCCTCTCACATTGCTTGCCCACCTTTAGGTCATCTGATATGACTATCCCCAGGTCCCTTTCCATTTTTGTTGTTGTTAGTATCTCACCCCCCATTGTGTACTCTTCCCCAGGGTTTTTGTTTCCCAGGTGCATTACCTTGCACTTCTTAGCATTGAATCTAAGCTGCCATACATTTGACCATTCCTCTAACTTTGCCAAGTCCCTTCTCATCCTTTCCACTCCACCTTGTGCATCAACTCGATTGCAGATCTTTGTGTCATCTGCAAAGAGACATACTTTTCCTTCCAGTCCCTCTGCAATATCGCTTAAAAAGACATTGAAGAGGACATGCACAAAGGGTAGGAGGCACGCCAACCCAGAATGCCACCCCTAGCCACAAACATGTCCACAGACCTCCACACCCACGGCCTGTCATTGTGCGTGTGTCAGACGCTGGGCACCATTGCATAGTGGTGTACAGCGCAATGCAGGCATCATCATAACCACGCAACTGCAGACAGCAGCTGGGAGGGTGTGCAGATGGACTGTGTGTGTGTGTCTGCATGCAGGGTCAGGTACCCACCTGTGCATTGCCTGCTGAATGACACACTGCACACAGGGCAGCAACAGACAGCCCCGCTGGGAGATAGGTCAGTCACGTGCCACAGTGACATGGCTGCCACGGATGCGTGGACAGCCCTGCCGAGACCCGCCAGCAGTGACCGGCTGACGACTGGCCTCATGGGGTGGCACCGACGGTCCCTCCGGGGTTCCACTGTGTGAACACGACAGTGCTCGTGCAGGGGTCTGCATCACACTGAACATGCCTGCACCAGGCATGCTCGGGATGCCCAAAGCTGAACCCGGTGTCGACAAGGATGGTGTTGCATGACGCCGGGAATGGGGGGTGGACAGTGCACTGCGTGGTGTCTGCGATGCATGGGCACATAACTGTGTGCCCAATGTGGCCATGACAGCAGTGATTGCCTGTGTCTGCCTGTCAATGGCAGTGGTCACATCCTCCCGCAACCAGTCCATCCCTGCCAGGAGCAGAGTGGTGTCTCTGCTGCAATGCTCCTCTGCCTGGCACAGAGCCACACTCAGTGCATCGACTGCCATCCCAAGCTGCATCTGCTGATTGACTGATGCTTGCAGTATGCGGGTGTGCTCATCCAAGAGGTCATCTGCCTGATCGGCATGCTGTCCCTCAGGGTGTTCATGGCCCTGATGCTCATCACCCCTTGAGGGTGGGTGCTGCACACCAGGGCCAGGCCTGGGCATGTCCACAAGTGGTGCACTGATGCCACCCCCTGACACTGTATCCCCATGGCCATTGGCCAACTGCTGATGCTGCCTCTCTGGCTGCCGCTCCCTAGGGCTCAATGGTGCAGCTGCAGTGGCCGCAATAGTCCCACTGTCCTGTGCACACACCACTGCTGCCCCACCGGTGCTGACAGGCACAGGCTGGGACTGTGATGACATGCAGGCCTCCACAGCGGCACCACTCACAGCCATGGCCATGATGTAACCTGCTGTGTGGCCATCCTGTAGCACACATATGTCACTGCCCATGACGTTAGTGACATCATCATCAGTGATGGATCCGGCACCAGCCCGAGTCTCAGCATGCTTGCATCCATGGATGCTGGCATGCTGGGACATGGGCAGGGCCTCCTCCACACCTGTTCCACCATCATAAGTCTGGATGTCCAGGCGGGCCCACTGTCACCCTGAGCCACCTATTCCTGTGGAGGTGGATGGGCCCTCCTCCATCTCCATGTGACCAGCCTCAGTGGAGAAGCCCACCACCGCTGACCCATGCAGATGCTCAGGAGCTGTAAGGGAAAACAAAGCCGCGTTACTGCATGTGACCTACCCTGTCCCCCCCCCAATAGACAGACCATGACATACCATGCAGTGACGGGCTACCACCTGTCTGAAATCCACCACCCGGAACACCCTCAATGATGCAATGCTGCATGCTGCCAGCAACCCGCTCCTCCTATGGGGTCAGGCATAGCACCTCCGGCTGTCCCCCACCTGTCGCAGACCATGCTGCCCTGATGGCAGCCAACTTCTCCTTTATCCTCTGCCTGTCTGTGCCCATCTTCTTCTTGCACTTCTGCACGGAGTGCTGGTGGCTGCCATGCAGGTTTACAGCACATGCCACCTCCTCCCATGCAGCAGCATGGGCCTGTGGTGTTCCCTGGCATCCGCTGAAAAGTGGCTCCTGGTCTAGGTAGGCCTCGAACAGGGCATCTGTCTTGGCCTTAGTGAAATTTGGCCTCCTCTTCCTCCCACAACTATGTTCCTCTTCCTCCACAACACGCTTGGTCATGATTCGGCCTGTGAGAATGACAGGTGTTACCTGTGACTGTGCAGTCCCATGCATGTCCCAAAATCCACAATCCACACTCCCAAACAGCATGCAACTCACCGCAATAGAATGCAGTAACCGACTATGGCCAGTGCAGCCCAATGCCGCACTTTTATAGCGCAATCCATGCAAATGAGGCGAGGCGCATCTTTAAGTGGATGCAAATGCAGTGACTGCACCATTGAATGGCTGATTAGCTGATTTCCATATGCTGGCTGAATATTGCGCTGTTGCACTTTGTGCAATTGTGTTGAACGTGCTGATCCAAGGGCGCAGTTCTGCAACATGCACAGTACACACCTAACTGCGCATGCCCGGGTTGATGACGCAGGCACCTGCCGCGCTGCTGACATGCTGTGTGCCGGAGGCAATGCAGGGCATGACCACCATTGTGCCAGTGGCACTACACTGCTGTTCACCTATATGGTGCTGTGGTACTGGGGCATCGTAGGTGCACTGGGGAAACAGCGCGGTAGGCCACTACAGGAGGTGGCACACAGGCACCCAACTGTGCGACATGCATTGGGTTCCAATTGTGATGTGGCTGTCCATGCGCAAGAGACCCTTGACCATGTGCCTGACCTTTGCCCCCTAGGCACCATGCGTCAGGCATGGATGCACCACTATCGCACTGTTCAGTGACAGCACAACAGGGAATGGCAGCGCTGTACTACACAGCATCTGCACGTGGCAGGACCATGCTGCAGAGCGCCATTTTGACTGAACTGAGCAGCAGAGATGGCGTGGAGGCATGCTGTGCAGTGGAGCTGGCAAACCTTGTTGCCATTGTGGAGCCACATGTTGGACCTTTATTTGGGGAGGCACCCCTGGGTAGGGCCAGGAGTCAGGTGTGGCAGGAGGTGGCCGACGCCCTGGAGGAGGCCACCAGTATGGGACGGATGGCAGAGCAGTGCTGCCACCAATATGGGGACATAAGGCGGAGGGACCCAGACCTGCTTGCCCGCCTGCAGGCACATGCCAGGAGGGGCACAGTGCCACGGCCAGGTCGGTGCAACATCCATACACTTTTATCGTCCATACGGGTATCACGGTTGCATGTGTCCGGCACATGGGGGTGCCATCCGGTGTTGGCCGTGGTGGTGTTATCAGGGTGTGGGGTGGGAGGGTCTGGCTGTGTGTGACTGCACACACATGGGGGCGGGGAAAAATTGCTACAGGATTGTACTGATGTTCCTCTCTCCATGTTTTGCACCTTAGGGCCCACAGAACACCAGCAGGCCATAGTCCAGAGGTGCCGCCTGGAGCAGCAGCAAGCCAGGAGGGGTGATGGTGGTCAGCGGCGTATGGACTATTCTAATGATGGTGAGTGCCTTACATCCATGATTACTATTGCTTGCTGTATAATTGGGTGGGCAGCAGGGCATGGCCACCATCCATTGACACCACTGCCATGCACACAACTTGTTACAGTCAGCACTGTCCAGTGGCACTGCATGTCTGGGAGTGCATCAATGGTGGTCCATGCATGCACCAGGCACATGGCTGTGCCACTGCCTTCACATCGCATAGCCAAGTCACTGTACGGCCACGGTGGTGGTGTACAGGACATGGGAGTTGGGTGTGTGCAGTGGTCCACATGGCTGTGGCTGCCTGGATAGGCAGGTCTTGTGGATATGGTCACTGTGGGTGGTTGCACACCATCACAGGGGCGTGGCACATGGCTCTATGCCATGCACAATAGGTAGGCTGCAGGGGGCTGGACAGTCACACTTATTGACTTTGCTCCCTCGTCCTAGGTGGATGGCGACTCCAGGTGCTGGAGCGAGGACTGCAGGAGCTGCTCCAGGTGGTGAGGGTGACCCTGGAGCTCCTGCAGAGAATGGACCGCCATGGGTTGAGGAGGAGGAGATGACATCGGCACCACGTGGAGGAGGACCGGGGTAGACAATGATCACTCCATGCCCCTAATTACACCTTCCCCCTGGACCCACCCTCACACCCCTTCTTCCCTCTCCCATATGTTCACCCCTGCCCCTTACCCGCCCCCTCCTGGTATGTGGCCCTTCCCCCCCATTGTATATAGTAGTATATAGTTTTTGTATTTCCGGTTTTAAATACATTTGATTTGTTATGAAAACTGTGGTGGTCTCTGATTTGCAGTGGGATACAGGTGCTCAGCTGCAGTGTCGTGCGTGGCGTCAGGGGTGGTTCACACATGGGCGTGTGTGTGTGTGTGTGTGTGTGTGTGTGTGTGTGTGTGCAGAGGTGAACCGCCTATGGTGTGGGCAGAGGGATCAGTCACTGTCTGTGGTTTGTGTGTTGTACTCTGTGCACTGGATGCCGGTGTGCAGTGGTCCATGGGGCCTGCACTGTGTCCATAGCACCCCTGTCAGACCGTCCATGGCCTGTGCAGCTGACACCCTTACATGTCTGTGATATGCACGGTCTACTGGCATGTCAGTGGTGGCTGTTGTGGCCAGTGCTGGGATGGGATGTGTCCTTGGGAGGGAGTGGAGGGTGCTGTACCACTGGAGGTGAGGTCCAGGGCATGCCCTGTCGCATGTGGGGTACCTCATGTGCTGAGGCATGGTCGGTCTCTCAGCTGTACCTCAGGGGGGGACATGCAGGGTGGCACTGTGTATGCATGTGTTGCATCACTGTCTGCTGCCACCCACTGCAGGGTGTCCATGGTGGGGCTGCCTTGCATTGCTCCATGGTGCACAGGATTGCATTGTCACAGTGGGGGTGGTGGCATTCATGGGGTGTCCTGCACTGTTGGGTGCTACTCCTGGGCAGGGTGTATGGGGATCATGGTGCAGGGTGTGCTCTGCATTTGTGGGATGGTGTGGTACGGGGTGGTCAGCCATCCTTTTGTGCCGATCACAGCTTGCCAGGGGGTGTGATGGAGCACCATTGCCCGGCTGTGGGTTGGTTGATGGTATCCATGGACCAGTGGTTATTCCAGCCCTCCCCCAGTTGTGAAGTGCATGGGGTGTGGGGGGACGATGTCTGTTCTGCTATGTGTTCCTCTGCCCATCTGTGGCATAGGTGGTGGGCCCCTGCATCCCTGGTTGTGCTGTTGCATTGCAGCCCTACTGCTGGGGGGCATCCCTGGTTGTGCTATAGTGCATCTGGACTGCTCAGCTGAACATTCCTTGTTGCGCTATAGTACATCAGTTATGCTCAGCTTCACCTCCCTAGTTGCTCTATGGCACAGGTGGTGCGATATTCAGTCGTCGACCGTAGGCGCATCTTGGCCTGCGCAGTTTTTGAATATCGTGCTTCTTGCACATGGGTGCAGTGGACTTGCACTTGCTCCTGCTGTTGAACACTTTTTGGGCGGAGTTTGAATATCTGGGCCATTGTGCCTAAACTGCTACTTGTGGGGAAGGGGTAAATTACAAGTGCACCCACTTCAAAAATGTTACTTTTTCAATACTGGAATAATCATTTTAAGATGTTAAAGTGGGATTGTTTTACATAAGCATCCTGCCAAACATTTTTCAGAGCAGTGGCAGTGGCCCCTGAATCGTGATCGCTTTCCTCGCAGTACACTTTGGTAGGGAGAAAAGTCCTGAATAATCACTCACATTTGTTAAAGTAGTAGTTTAAAAAAAATCTTGCTGAAACAAATCAGTAGTAGTGACATTGGCAATGACTCCCCAGTCGTGACCGTGATCGCACTCCTCTGAGTAAGTACTCTGCAGGATCAGGGAAGGGTACACTGACGTCAAATAGCCATTGGGCAGGTGAACAACAGCTTCATCACCAGGCTTTCCGAGCAGCATCTGTAAACTTTTTTAAGCATTACTTTTTTTTCTTGTGAAGCACAACTGCAGTTGGCTTTTTGGAAGGATGCCAGTGCTCAATCTCTCTGTTTATTAAAGTTCTGGCAGTGTGTTGTCCCAGCCTAGGACCATGAAACAGTATTGGGTGTCAGTCGCTTCTAACATTTTAATCAGGGTGTACTGTGTGGGCTGTGTATTGGTGTATAGGGTTTACTTTCTTTGTTTCCCATCACAGTCAGTGCTAAAGTCATCCTACCAAAATTTGGATTATTCTAGCAATGAGATGAGATGGCAGTATATCAAAATTATATTTCACATTAAACTTAAACAATCATTTGCATGTCATGCAGGAAGGAGAAGAGAATAAAGAAAGATGCCCAAAATATATCTTAAAGTTGTAACGAGGAAGATTATTTAAATAAAATCCTGTAGCAAATACAAAAATGATCATAGCCTAATAAATACAGTACAAAAAAAGTGCAACATAAGCTTTTGAATTACCATACTTTCTCAGGACAAAAATGTGACAGTGCCTTTCCTAAATCAGCATCTCTGTAAAGATACCTGAGATTGAATACTTGTAAATTTGTCATCACCGCCTCAGTATTGGTTACTGTTTTACTATTCAAACTTGTTTCATCAAACAGATACTGGAATGTAATATTGTACTGCAGTTGTAATAGAAAGTAATTTATTGTGATTCAGTGGCTGTTTTACGGAGTATCTCACAGCCTTTGCAGAATCAGAAGACTATGTCAGGTAAAGTGATGGACAACAGATCTACAAACAGCAAACAAATAGGCAAAACACAAAACCAAGTTCCACACGGTGCTTTAGTGGCTAAAAGTGAAAGAGCTGCTTCAGTTGAATGAAGCTCGATGAATTACTTTGTAAAATAGTTTTTTTCTGAATAGGTGGAGAGGAGAAAAGGTTTAATAAGATCCTGGGGAGGCTGAGCTACTGTAAGTTGTTCTTTAAATCAGGTGGAATTGGACTTTCTTTATTAAGCAAGCAGTAAGTACAAATCTGGAGGGACAATTTTGAGAAAATGTATTAAATATTGTGAGCAAATTGAGAAGGACACTGGGGCATTGGTGCAGCTTTTTGGAAAAGTCAGTGTTTGTAGAAATGGAGAAGCCGACTCACAACTCATTTGAGGAAATGTATTAAATATAGTAAAACCTTCAGATGAGTTTCTAGAACTCCCAAATTTAGGAAGCATTAACTTTCCTTAAACTGCATTTTATACAATAGCATATGTTTGTAAGCAGCAATATTATGCATAGAAACATAGAAACAGAGAAGCTAATGGCAGATAAGGACAGCAAGGCCCATCCAGTCTGCCCATTTATTTTTCTACCTTATAAATGTGCCATCGGCCTTTGCTCTGTCAATGGCCTATTTATTCATACTCATCTGTATTGCTCCCTTATGCCTATCCCATGCCTGTTTGAAGCCCTGCACTGTACTCATATCCACCACTTCCCGAGGTAGGCCGTTCCATGCATCCACCACCCTTTCTGTGAAAAAGAACATCCTCACATTACCCCTTAATCGGCCTTCCTCTAATCTCGTGCTGTGTCCTCTTGTACTGCTATTTTTCTTATATTGAAACATGTTAGACTCTTTCACCTTGTTTATGCCCTTAAGGTGTTTGAATGTTTAAATCATATCACCTCTCTCCCTCCTTTGCTCAAGGGTATACATATTGAGTTCAGTTAATCTCTCCGCATATGTTTTCTGATGCAGTCCCTGCACCATTTCGTTTGCCCTTCTCTGGACTGCCTCAATTTGGTTAATGTCCTTGTGAAAGTGTGGCCTCCAGTACTGCATGGAGTACTCCATATGGGGCCTAAACCGTGTCTTGTAAAGAGGGATTATTACCTCTCTCTTCCAACTTGTGATACCCCTACTAATACACCCTAACATCCACCTATCCTTACCTACTGCTTTAGTGGTCTGCTTGGATGATTTCAGGTCATCGGTGATGATGATGCCTAAGTCTCTTTCTTCCCTTGTGACTGCCTGCAACTCCCCTCCCAGCCTGTAGGTGGCTTCAGGGTTTCTCTTCCCTCTGTGCATGATCTTGCACTTCTTTGCATTAAACACCAGTTGCCACTCTTCCAATGATTTTGCTAGTTTATCCAGATCTCTTCTCATTCTGCCCACCCCATCTGGGTCATCTACTCTGTTGCAGATCTTGGAATCATCTGCGAACAGACAAACCTTACCCTCCAGTCCATCTGCAATGTTACTGATGAAGATATTGAAGAGGACTGGCCCCAGGACTGATCCCTGAGGTCCCCACTTGTGACTTGCATCTCTTCTGACTATATTCCATTTACCACCACTCTCTGTTTTCTGCCCGTCAACCAGATTGTCACCCAGTTGACCAACTTCTGATCCAACCTGAGCCTACCCAGCTTATTAATCAATCTTTAATGTGGAACAGTATCGAAAGTTTTGCTGAAGTCAAGGTAGGCAACAGCAGCTGCTCCCCCTAGGTCCACCACTCTGGTTACCCAGTCAAAGAAATCTATGAGATTAGTTTGACAGGACCTTCCATTTGTAAACCCATGCTGTCTTGGATCCTGTGCTCCTATGGATTCCAGGTGTTGCACTACCATTTCCTTAAGGAGTGTCTCCATAATCTTGCCCACTACTGAAGTAAGACTGACTGATCTGCACTTCCCTGCCTCCTCCATGCTACTACTCTTGTGGAGCGGGATCACATGAATGCTTCTCCAGTCCTTTGGGACCTCTCCTCTGCTCAGAGACTCACTAAACAGTTCTGATAATGGTTCTGATAGTTCCACCCTTAGCTCCTTGAGTACCCTGGGATGTATACCATCAGGTCCCATTGCCTTGTCCACCCTGAGCTTTCGTGCTCTAGTAGGACCCTTTCTTTTGTGAAGGGACAAATGCTCACCTCCTTCCCCCTGTGTCCATGGTGCTGAGCTGTGGGCCCTGCCCTACCTTCTCTTCAGTTTATACTGAGCAGAAGTATCTATTTAGGATAGATGCTTTTACATGGTCCTCCTCCTCCTCACACACTCCCTTATCTCCCTTGATCTTAGCAATACCCCATTTGGACTTTCTCCTTTCACTAATGTATCTATAGAAAGTCTTGTCACCTTCTTTTACTGTTTGTGCTAGTGTTTCCTTGGTTTGGGCCTTTGTCTGCTTTGCTGCCTTCCCTGCTTCCCTTAGGGAAGTTTGGCATGCCTCCTTATCTTCATCCCGCTGCATTCCCTTATATTTCCTGAAGGCCAGCCTTTTGGCTCTGACTTTTTCTGCTACTGTTTTTGAGAACCAAAGTAGTTTCCTTCTTCTTTTGCACTTACTTTTCTCTCTAATGCAATGGGACTTTGCTTCAAGTATTGCATCCTTAATGCTTGCCCACTTTGCCTGTACCCCCTCACCTGTATTTCTTTTCGCCATGGCTAGCTTAACTCTGTTGGCCATCTTCTCAAAGTCAGCTCCTCTGAAGTCCCATACTTTTGCCTTGGAATAGGATGATTTAGTTGTAGTGGCCAAACTGAACCATACCATGTGATGGTCAATTGCCCCCAGGTGACCTTCTGCTTGGAGATCTGTGATCATTTCCCTGTTAGTCAGTACTAGATCTAGGATATCCCTGTCTCTTGTGGGTTGTTGTACCAGTTGCTTGAGGCCCTCCCCCTGCAGGGAATCCACCATGTGTCTAGTTCTGGCAGTTGTTCCTGCTGTTATTGACTAATCTGTATCTGACATGTGGAAGTCTCCCATTATCAGAACCTCCCCTTTAGCTGTCATGATTTGTATATCTTCTAACAGTAATGTATCTATGTCCTCCCTCTGGTCTGTGGCCTGTAGACAACCCCAGTTCTTATGGCTGTCCCATGTCCTGTTTCCAGGGTGACCCCCAGTTGTTCTAGCTCCTTATGTGTATTCTGAATTTTTGTAGCTTTGATATTTACATTGACAGACAAGGCCACTCCACCCTCCCCCTCTTTTTGCACCTTGGTCTGTTCAGAACAGTACATAGCCAGGTACTGAAGTCTCCCAAGTGTGGTTGCTGTTAAACCACATCTTGTTAATTGCTACTGTGTCCAGTTTAGCCTCTGTCATTGTTGCCTGCAGGTCTGGGATCTTGTTTCCCAGACTGCAAGCATTTGTGTACATGATTTGGCCAGATTTCAGTGTGTTAGTTGTTGAGTGAGGTCTGGCATTTCCCCTGTGCATCGTATGGGGAGCCAGACCTTTTTCCTTACCTGGTGATGCAAATGAACTACAAACATGCTGAACTCCTGTTTTACCACTAGCTGAGGGTGGAGGGGTGTTCTTCCCATTCGACGTATGGGGTGCTGCACCCCTCTCCCCATTTGATAGTTTAAATATTCTGCAAAGACGTCAAACTTCTGCCCCCATGCACTGACTCCCTCCTTAATCAGATGCAGTCCATCAAATATAAAGAACTTTTGCTCCCAAAACTGTTGCCAGTTCCCTACAAATTTGTGTCCTTTTTCCTGGCACCAGCCCTTGAGCCACATGTTTAGCTTCCCTATCTCCCCTTTTCTGAACTTCCTTCCATCTGCCCCCCTCTCCCAGACTGGCAGGATCTCAGAGAATGAGATGCCGGACAAAATTAATGATAGTTTTTCACCCAGCCTGGTCAGGTGCTCCTTGGTCTCCACAACTGACTGGCTGGCGAGATCATTAGTCCCTATGTGTACCAGGATGTGAATGTTTTCCCCCACTTCCTGAACAATTTTAGCCATGCAGTCCGTGTCTCTCCTCGTTGATGTACCTGGCAGACTTCTGGCCATTACCCCTGGCTGGAGATAGGTATCAACTCCCCGAATCATGGAGTCTCCTATGATCAGAGGTTTTTTGGATTTCCTTTTTTCTTTTTTGTTTTGGTTCCTGTTTTGGGCAAGTTTTGATGTGCTATCTTCTGTGCTGCAGTGTCCTGCTCTGCAGCGTCCTCTGCCCCTTTGTTTGATTTCAGAGATAGAGGCAGATACCTGTGTGTTGTTTTTATATGGTTTGTGGAGGTAATATGTTGAAGAGCACCGAGTGATGGGGCACCCGATTTGCCCCTCTGAACCATCTGCCAACCTCCTGGACCAACTAGCCTCTGCGGTGGAGATGCTTCTGTTGGATGTTGGGGAAATGGTGGATGGTTCTTATAATATAGTTCCTCTTGAATATGAAATATGAGGCATGCAATCTCTGCCCATGCTGCCTGGAGCTGAGCCCTAAGATCTCCAATGGCCTAGCATGTAAGACAGTGTCCTAAATCCTGTAAAACTGCCCTTTGAAAAAGTGCTCCACAGTGCCTGCAGTTAATGATATCCATTCCAGATAATTTGCTGGGTTTATAACCTGGTCAAAGTAAGTAGAAGGAAGAAAATGAAAGCAAAAGTTTAATTCTGTGTTTTGTTTGTTTGTTTTTGTATAACTTGTTATAACAAGTTAAATTACTAGTACCCATGTAAATGAGGTCATTGTGTGGATACCCCATTGATCCGCCCCTTCCTACTTTGCTACAGGAAATGTCATGACTGTGCTACCATATAAAAGGAGTGTAGTGTGGGGTGGTTGGGGATGAGGGTGGATGGCTGGGCCCTTCCCCTGTCAAATAAGAAGAACCACATATGAAAAAAACAAGGAGGTAAGAGCAGAAACAATCAGTCAGCAACAAATGCAGTAACCCTGAAAGCTTATCCTAATGACAGGTAAAACTGCAAAACCTGTAAAGCGCCACCTGTAATAATTTCACAGAAGATGTACCCTGTAAGAAACACTTTGATACAGAGAAAAATAAAGCAGTAACAGAAGACATACCTTGCAAAAGACAATTTGAGTCAGAAGATTACTGCAGTAATCTGTTAGCACACACCTGTAGGCATGCCTTAGAACAATGCAGCAGAAGGTATACCCAGCAACAACACTTTGAATCAGATAAAAATAAAGCAATAAAATGTTAGCAACAAATAGTAACAATCCCTTTGAGAACAAAATAAAAATAACAACACACAGTAAATCTGCCTAGCCAAAAGAAGTCTCAATCCATTCCCTTGCTCTGGTAAGATTCTTTGCTCTGTCCTTTCAAGCAACCTAGAAGGAAAAAGGTCAGGTGAAACTAGGTGCTTGGCCAGCAAACCTAGTTTTCCACCTCCACGTATTCAACTAACCTGACCTTTTAACCCTTCTTTCTGTTGGAAGTTACTGACAGTTTGCCAGCTCCACCCCCCCCCCAAGATACCCACCTAATCCCCTGGAACAGCTGTTGGAGGAAATCAATTAGCTCCTTCAGTGTGAGAAGAAGACTGCAACACCTCTGAGACAAAAAACCTTTTCAGCAAAAAAAATAAATAAAATAGTGGCAAACAGTAATTTTGCTCAGCCTAATGATAAAAAGTCACAAAAATGTAAGCACCACCTGTAATAATTTCACAGAAGATATGCCCTGTAAGAAACGCCTTGCTACAGAGAAAAATAAAGCAGTAACAAAATATATAACTTGCAAAAGACAATTTGAATCAGAAGATTACAGCAGTGATCTGTTAGCACACACCTCTAGGCTCACCTTGGAATAGTGCAGCGGAAGGTATACCCAGCAACAACACTTTGAATCAGAGAAAAATAAAGAAATAAAATCTTAACAACAAACAGTAACAATACCGTTGCGTACAAAATAAAAATAACAACTCAAAGTAAATCTGCCTAGCAAAAGAAGTCTTAATCCTTTCCCTTGCTCTGGTAAGATTCTTTGTTCTGTCCTTTTAAGCAACCTAGAAGGAAAGAGCTCAGGTGAAGCTAGTTGCCTTGGCCAGCAAACCTAGTGTAAAAATCAAACACATACACACACGCACACACACACACACATATACACACACTCACACACACTTTGCTACAGGTTATTTTAGATAATCAGTATGTTCCGGAAAGTGAACCAGTAATGTTACTAGAGAATATGTGTAATATTCCCTAGATTTAGCAACTGGTTATAATATAAATGCCAAAACTGTTTTAAGAAAAGGGGCTAGATTGCTCTGGCATGCAGATGGCAATTGAGATGGTGGGGTGGGGTGGGGTCCAGGACATCGCTCTGGCATGCAGACAGTAATTAGATCGGTTTAGGGGGAGTGCCCATTTTGAAACAAATTTAATTTATTCTAATAGTTCAGGGATTGCTACTAGATCTTTGTAATGAATGTAACACTATATTGTATAGATTCTAAGATAGTGCTATTTAGCAGATAAAATAGACAGCAGTAAGCTATGTTGTGGTGGAGAGTTTCAGGAGGGAGAGACTAGACAAAAAAGAATAAATGCGTTTTTAAGATTAGAGTAAAATAGTTGTTTTGATATCAAATATGCAACACAAAGAGGTTCATCTGAAGACAGAATTCCACTCTGATTCTCCTGTGAGGCTCATATTTAAGTTTTGAAAAGTCCCTTTCCCTCCAATTTGATGGAGGCAGTCAGTAAAATTGCATAGTCCCTTTCAGTGCATTTGGTATTTGTCATTTGTCATGATTATCAGGTGATATGATCTGTAAACAATTGATTTCAACTAGTCCATACGAAGAGGGAGGACTATGTCATTCTAGCATGCACACACAAGGCTGATTTCCTGCAAACCTTCTAAGGCTTACTAAAAGTGGGCCTTTTCATTGCTTGCTTTACCTCTGCTTGAGCTAAGGCTTTTCTTTTCTTGCTTAATCCTTCTCTTTATTTAAGAAAAGCATAAAACCAAGTTTAGTGGAAGTTTAGTGGCTAAACGTGAAAGAGCTGCTTTAGCTGAATGGAGCTCAATGAATCCCTTTGGAAAATTGTTTTTTTCTGCATAGGGGGAGAGGGGAAAACATTTATTAAGATTCTGGGGAGGTTGAGCTACTGCAAGCTGTTCCTTAAACAGGTGGAAACAGACTTTCAGTACCAAAAGTTGGATTATTCTAGCAGTGAGATGAGATGGCAGTGTATAAAAATTATATCCCACATTAAGCTTAAACAATCTTATGCAGGTCATGCAGGAAGGAGAAGAGAATAAAGAAAGATGTCCAAAATGTCTCAAAGTTGTAACGAGGAAGATCAGTTAAATAAAATCCTGTAGCAAATACAAAAATGATCGTAGCCTAATAAATATAGTACAAAAAAAGCGCAACATAAACTTTTGAATTACCATACTTTCCAAGGGCAAAAATGTGACAGTGCCTTTCCTAAATCAGCATCTCTGGAAAGATATCTGGGATTGAATACTTGTAAGTTTATCATCTCTGCCTCAGTATTAGTTACTGTTTTACTATTCAAACTTATGTTTCATCAAATGAATACTGGAATATAGTATTGTAGTGCAGTAGCAATAGAATGTAATTTATTGTTATACAACAGCTGTCCTACAGAGTATCTCACAGCATTTTGCAGAATCGGAAGAATATGTCAGTTAAAGTTATGGACAGTAAAACTAGAAACAGCATACAAATAGGCAAAACACAAAACCAAGTTCCAGATGGTGCTTTAGTGGCTAAAAATAAAAGAGCTGTCTCAACTGAATGGAGCTCGATGAATCACTTCGGAAAATTGTTTTTTCTGAATAGGTGGAGAGGAGAAAAAGGTTTAATAAGATCCTGGGGAGGTTGAGCTACTGCAAGCTGTTCCTTAAAACAGGTGGAAATGGACTTTCTGTATTATGCAAGCAGTAAGTACAAATCTGGAGGGAAAATGGAGAGTCCCATAATGAGAAAATGTATTACATATCATGAGCAAGTTGAGAAGGGCACTGGGGCAGTGGTGCAGCTTTTGGGAAAGTGTCAGTGTTTGTAGAAATGGAGACACTGACTCACAACTCATTTGAGGAAATGTATTAAATATTTTAAAGCCTTCAAATGAGTTTCTAGAACTCCCAAATTTAGGAAGCATTAACTTTCCTTAAACTGCATTTTATACTAATGGCATATGTGAATAAGCAGCAATATTATGCATGTCTACAAAACAAAAGCACACACATACTTTATTACAGGTTATTTTAGATAATCAGTATGTTCCAGAAAGTGAATCAGTGACATTACTAGAGAATATGTGTTATATTCCCCAGACTTAGCAACTGGTTATAATATAAATGCTGAAACTGTTTTAAGAAAAGGGGCTAGATCACTCTGGCATGCAGATGGCAGTGGAGGGGGTGGGGTGGGTTCCAGGACATTGCTCTGGCATGCAGACAGTAATCAGATGGGTTTAGGGGAGGGGCCATATTAAAACAAATTTATTTTAACTTATTCTAATGGTTCATGGATTACTACTAAATATTTGTAATGAATGTGACAATATATTGTATAGATTCTAAGATAGTACTATTTAGCAAATAAAATAGACAGTGGTATGTGATGCTGTGGTGGGGAGCTTCGGGAGGGAGAGGCTAGACAAAAAAGAATAAATGTGTTTTCTTAGATAGATTAAAAGAGTTATTTTGATATCAAATGTACAACACAAACAGGTTCATCTGAAGACGCAGTTTCACTCTGATTTTCCTGTGTGGCTCATATTTAAGTTTCGAAAAGTCCCTTCTCCTCGATTTTGATGGAGGCAGTCAGTTAAATTGTACAGTCCGTTTCAATGGATTTCGTATTTGTAATTTGTTGTGATTCAGAGGTGAAATGGTCTGTAAACAGATGAATTCAACTACTCCAAATGAAGAGGGAGGGAGGACTATGTCTTTGTAGCAAGCATGCACAAGGCTGAATTCCTACAAACTTTCTAAGGCTTGCTAAAAAGGGACCTTTTCTTTGCTTGCTTTTCCTCTGGTTGAGCTAAGGCTTTTCTTTTCCTGCTTAATCCTTCTCTTTATTTAAGAGAAACATAACACCAAGTTCCATGCTCTGCTTTAGTGGCTAAAAGTGAAAGAGCTGCTTTAGCTGAACGGAGCTCGATGAATCACTTTGGAAAATAATTTTTTCATAGGTGGAGAGGGGAAACTGTTTACTAAGATCCTGGGGAGGTTGGGCTACTGCAAGCTGTTCCTTAAAAAGGTGGAATTAGACTTTCTGTACTAAATGTATTAAATATCATGAGCAAATTGAGACATACAGGGGGCGGTGCTGCTGCTTTTAGGAAAGAGGCAATGTTTGTAGAAATGGAAATGCTGAGAGCTGACTCACAACTCGTTTGAGGAAATGTATTAAATATATTAAAGCCTTCAAACTGTTTTAAGAAAAGGGATGGACAGCTCTGGCATGCAGACGGCAGTGGAGGGGGTGGGGGTCCAGGACATCACACTGGCATGCAGACAGTAATTAGAAGGGTTTAGGGGAGGGGCCATATAGAAACAAATTTGCTTTTATTTATTCTACCTCTGATGGATTTCTGGGAGGGGCATGTAGAATGATATTTCTTTTAATTGATTCCACCTCTGATGGGTTTTGGGGAGGGGCCATGTGTATTACTATTCCCACTACTTTGGTTCCAGATGTTGTACCACCTACTTAAGAAAAAAAATAGCTTTGTGCAACCATTTAAAACATTACAGTAAATTTATTTGAGGGTGGGGAGCATTTCTTGGAGGACGGTCTGGCAGAGGAGACTATTCACACCTTGAACCAGTTTCATGGATTGAAAACATGATGTCTGCCCTTTTGTACATGCAAAACATCTGCAAGGTTCTACCCACTGCAGTTGTAATAAGCTAAAAACAATACTGTGAAACTGTGTCAACTGCAAAATCTCTGCCTGCACTGATTACACTCTAGGGAGTCGGCCTATATCCAGTCACTTCAATTTATTTATTGAAAAGTTTCACCTGGAAAGTACACTGAGCAATTAAAATTGCTCTTCTCATGGTACATCCTGGGGAAGGGGGGTACATGTGGGGAAAGGATACACACACAATTGTCATAACAGGTACAAAATACATATATGAGTGCTGGATACATAATATTGATAAAATAAGTTACAGAGCCAATACAATAGTTAATCACACATCACATAGTCAATCCAGTCACCTAGGCAACCTCAGGCATTTATGGTCTTTCATTAATGCCTTGCTTGTACCCCACCACAAAGCAGTAACTTTCCCACCTAAACACACAAGGCTCCCTCACTGATTGTACTGACATTGCAAATGCACACTTCTCAAACCTTAGCAACTACCTGGCTAAGCTCCCCCTCCACCCCCTTTCCCCCTCCTCCACCTTCACCTCCTACTAGCCCCCTTTTTATTTTAAGACCATTTCTCTTCCTTGGACACTTCAGCTTCCCCTCAGCCTACCATCTCGAGGGAGTGCTGGTAGTGATGGTCTGTCCTCCAGCTTCTTAAAACTACTGGCCCAGGATATTGCCTATCCACTCCACTTCATCTTTAACCTCTCCTTTACTATAGCCTCTACCCTCTGCTTGAAAGCAGGCCAAAATTGTCCCCGTTCATAAATCAGGTGTCCCTAGTCTTATGGACAACTACCATCCCATCTCCATTTTGCCCCATCTTGATAAGCTCCTAGAGAGAAGGCAGAAAACTATCAAATTACAGAGCATATCTCCAAATATAATCTCCTTTGCCCTCAGCAGCATGGCTTCTAGAAGGGGCACAGCACTACCATGGCCCTTGCCCTCTTCACCGACCATGCGCTGAGGAATATGGATGATGGGACGCTAACTGGTGCAGTGTCTGTAGATCTGTCCAAGGCATTTGACCTTGTAAATCACAACATCCTGATTAGCAAAACTCAATGTCCTTGGTTTCTCCCCTGCCTCCTCCACCTGGCTCACTATCACTCTGGTAGAACACAGGTGGTCTGCCTTGGTGGTACCACCTCACCCTTCTCGCTTGTCTCTGTGGATGTCCCCAAGGGGTCTGTCCTTGACCCCCTCCTCTTTTCCCTCTTCATTAACTCTCTCCCGTTGGAGGACCTATCCTATTAATCACTCCTCTACGCCGACAACTTAATAGTATACCAATGTAACCCTTCCCCCTCCTCACTATCTGCCACTCTTGCCAATAATTTCTGCAAGGCACATTGTTGGTTCTCCATCAGAGATGTGCAAAGTGGCCCCAATTCGCTCTGCAAAGTGACTCATGAAGCGAAAGTGAATTTGCGGAGTGCTCCTCAATGTGAAGCAGAGTACTTCACGTTGTAATGGGTGATGCGGAGCGCATTGAAAACAATGACTTTGCTTTACTCCGCCTTTCCAAACCACTACTCCACCAATTCTTAAGGAGAAGTACATTGAAAACAATTTACTTTGCCTCACTTCGCCTTGTTTTTAAGCTCCAAAGGTGAGTTTTGCAGTGATTCATGGAATTTCAGGTCACATGGGCTCTAGATTGTTCTGCACTACCTCAGTTCAGGGTAGCGTGTGTAGGAAGCTGTAGGAGACAGTCTGCTTTGAGAGCTCTCTGTGATTCAAACCTTTTAAAAGCTATTAAAAAAAGCTTTTATGAGTAATTTGTTTTGTTGAAACTTTAGTTCATTGATTGTTGGAAACCCTCCTGTGCTCATATCATCGAGCATTTATTGTTTGTGTATGGATTTTGAATGTTAATGTCGACATTCAGTCTGTGTGCTGAGAAACAGTGGAAGTGTGCTTGGAGGAAAGGCGTATCTGTGGTGTAGGTAGATTAACTTGGAGAAAAAGACAGTTCTTTCTGTTTTGGTGATATTTTTCTAGTATAATTGTGTTAATGTACACACAGTAATATTTTTTATAATTCTTGCCATTTTTTTGCTGATTGCTGTGGTGCAGCAGTGCATAATTTTAGTTTGTTTAAAATACGTGGTTATATTACAAAAGGTTTCAACTTGCTAAACATTACTCAGTGTGAGTATGTGTGTGATGCGTGTCATCAAATCAGACACCTTTTATTGTGCCACTTAATAATTTCAGCAATGTGAACATGCTATCTACTGTAGCTGTGTGATTTTTGTACTTCTTTGTGGTATCTTTACTGCTACTACTACTAGTGACTGTTACTGCAGCAGTGCAGTACATTGTCCCCCCTCCCACGACCCACCCCAACCGGCAAATTAATTCTTTTCCAGATTTGAATTTCTGATGGTGAGTACTGGTTAGGTGTTATGCCTTTGTGTCTGCATCTCTTCATTACGCAGCACAATCTTAATCTGTCTGTGCATTTGCATCTCTTAAGGGCCCAATCTCCATCTGTAACTTAAGTCACAGTTGTTTCTTTGGTTTCTCTTCAGAATACTGGACTGGTGTTGCATAATTCTGTATGAACATTGTACTCATTAATATCCTTTTTTAAGTCAGGACCATCATCACGAGTCACTTTCAATACAAATCACGTTCTTCATCATCACGGTCCCAAATGCAGTCATAAATCATGATTCACGATCACATCATGAATCACAACATTCATTTTTTTACTAGCTACTTGGATGGATTGTAAGCCTGTTTTGTAGTATCTGTCCAGGCTTCACCACCCCACCATTGTACTCATTAATGTGTTTTTAAGTCGGGGAGTTTTGTGCTACAGTTTATCCGGGAAGTACAGCCGTAGGCATTCGTGTTCCCAATACAGTTCCATATTGGATATCTCAAACCGTCAACACCGAATCACGCTCTTCATCATCATGGTCACAAATGCAGTCACAAATCACGATTCACGATCATGAAATGAATCACAACATTAATTTTTTTATTAGTTACTTAGATGTATTGTAAGCCTGTTTTGTGGTATCGCTCCAGGCTTCACCACCTCACCATTGTACTCATTAATAAGAGTTTTTTTTTAAATTGAGGAGTTTTATGATACAAGCTCAGCTCTTCAGGGTAGTACAGCCATACTACAGACATTCGCATTGCTTCCTATACTGCATGTGAGTTACAGGACTATAAGTAGTGGTTGGCAAAGTGGCCCCAATTTGCTCTGCGAAGTGATTCATGAAGTAACACAGAATCTGCAGAGTACTCCACAATGTGAAGCGGAGTACTTTGCTTCATAATGTAGAACGCAAAGTCCATTGAAACCAATGACTTTGCATTATTCCGCCTTCCCCAAACCACTTCTCCACCAATTTTAAGGTGAAGTACATTGAAATCAATGTAATTCTCCTCACTTCACCTTGTAATTGAGCTCCAAATGAAATTCTGCAGTGATTCATGGGATTGCAGGTCACATGGGCTCTAGAATGTTATACACAGCCTCAGTTCTGGCCTGGGCAGTGTGTGTATACTGTAGTGGTAGCTGGAGACAGTTTGCTCTCAGAGCTCTGCGATTCAGATCCTCTAAAAGCTGTTTAAAATGCCTTTTTGAGTCATTTTGTTTGCTCAAAATTTAGTACATCGATTGTAGGAAACCATTCTGTGCTCATATCATCGTGTGTTTATTGTGTGTGGATTTCGAATGTTAATTTAGAGCAGTCAGCCTGTGTACTGTGAAGTGTGCTTTGGAGGAGGGGTGTATTTGTGGTGTAGGTTGATTAACTGGGAGAAAAAAGCAGTTTTTCTGTTTTGGTTATAGTTTTCTTGTATAACTGTGTTAATGTACACACAGTAATATTTTCAGTAATTCTTGATATTTTTTTGTTGATAGTTGTGGTGCAGCAGTGTATAATTTGTCTGTTTAAAACATTTGGTTATATTACTAAAGGTTTTCTATTTTCTATGTATTACCTGTAGTGTGTGAGTGTGTGTGCAATGCATGCTATTAAATCAGACATCTTTTATTGTGCCAGAAAGTAATTGCAGCAGTGTGAACCTGCTATCCACCGCATTTGCATTAATTCTTTATACTGCTTTGTGGTATCTTTACTGGTTGTGGATTGTTACTGCCATGCACTAATCCCCCAACTGGCAAAATGTATTCTTTACCGGATTTGGATTTGTGACTTGTGAGCTCTGGTTAGGTGTTGTGTCTTTTCATATGCACACCTTGAGGGTGCAGCACATTCTTAATCAAATTTAAAGAACTTTGCTCCCAAAACTGTTTCATTTGCAGTGCACCATCAATTCTGGGAGACTGCATTTGTTGTTACACTCTCATTTCACTTTGTCAGCACTGGGAAATTTTCTTGACACAAGACAATAGCATTTCGTCAGCACTGGGGAATTTTCTGGACACAAGACAGTAGCATTTTGGGGATGCACATTAATTCTGGTGACTCTGTGTGTGACCACTGCATGCATGACTGAGTGCGCCATTAATTCTGGGAGACTTTGCATTTGTTGTTACACTCTCATTTCACTTTGTCAGCACTGGGGAGTTTCTGGAGAACAGACAGTAGCACTTTGGGGATGCACATTAACTCTGGTGATTGTGTGGGTGGGGTGCTGCCAATATTGTTGTCACTCCGCCTTACCTAGTGTTTAAGGTGGAATGACAATGCAAAGTAATAATAACAAGGCAAAGTGTGCCTTTTCTATGATGCACTCCACGTAGCAAAGTGCCACAGCGAAGTGGCAACTTCGCATTCACTTCGCCGGCGGATTTTATATTCGCTGCATCTCTATTCTCCACCAACAAACTGCTGGTCAATGCTGCCTAAACAAAGGCCATGCTTTTCAGTTACAAACTGAAACTGTCTGCCCTTGCCCACAACGGTGGACTTCTCACTGTCAAATCCCTGATGGATTTCCCCTTGACATTGTTCCCACCTTCATGTATCTGAGGGTAATCCTGGACCCGACCCTAACCTACACTGACTGGCAAAGGAGGGAGAGAGGTGATATGATTGAGGCATTCAAACACCTTAAGGGCATTAACAAGGTGAAAGAGTCTAACATGTTTAAATATAAGAAAAATAGCAGGACAAGAGGACACAGCATGAGATTAGAGGGGTCCGATTAAGGGGGAATGTGAGGAAATTCTTTTTCACAGAAAGGGTGGTGGATGCATGGAATGGTCTACCTCAAGAAGTGGTGGCTATGAATACAGTGCAGAGCTTCAAACAGGCATGGGACAGGCATAAGGGAGCAATACAAATGAGTATGAATAGATAGGCCACTGACAGAGCAAAGGCCAATGGCACATTTATAAGGTAGAAAAATAAATGGGCAGACTGGATGGGCCTTGCAGTCCTTATCTTCCGTTAACTTCTATGTTTCTATGTTTCTATGACCATATTGCCACATTGATCAGGTGCATCAACCAGAAGATAGGGCTCTGCTATCACCTGATCAATCACCTCTTGCCAGAAGTCCACCTTTCTATTGCCCATGGCAACCTCTTCCCCCTCCTTGCTATGGCTGCCGGTATACTCCCTCACCTCCATTACCAACATGCCCCGAACCACCTGGATGTTACCTACAATTGCATATGCACCTTACCCTCCATGCCCCACTCCTCTCTCACCACTGCTCTCTTTACCAGTCCTTTAACTGTCTCCCTCCTCAAGCACGGTTCTCCTACCTGCTGGCCCAGACTGCTGCTGTTACCTTACACATTCCCTCTGACTTTCCATTATCCATTCTTATCCAGCCCATAACCTAGTGTTGCAATCAACGTCAGTCTTCCCACCTCCAGCTAGAACATCCTAACATAACTACGAGGATGGGCCTAAGAGCCTTCTCTGCAGCCGGACCCTCACTTTGAGACAACCTCCCCTCCTCCCTAAGTTTCCCTGACCCCCCCTCTAAATCTAAATTCCCTATTAAGAATGCACTTTCTGTCCTCCATGACCTGTGTCTGCCCGCAGGCTGCTAGCATGGCTGCAACTCCCTTGCAGCTCACCCTTACCCACTCCCCCCTGTAGTGCTTCAATCTCCTCTCCTCTACCTCCCTGAATACTACTGTTATTCCTATTGATGAATGATGGTGCAACCTTACCCTGTTTACCTAACTGTTATATACCTTGGTAGTCTCATTTGTTGATGTATCTGGTACGATATACCTTATGTTTTCTCTGTTAGCTTAACCTACACTGGATTCCTTGTTATGTTCCCTGTATGATCCATGCTGCTCTCTCACTGTGTTTTATGCTGTTCGTGCCAGTTTCTGGCCCAGGCCATGTGTGAAAAAGGTCTTCAGTACACCGACCCAGTTACCAAATGAATAAATAAATAAATACATAGTATATAATGTTAAAAGCCTTCTAAAGTATGAAAATGTCTTTGTGTTAAACAAAAAAGAGGGTTTGAAGACAACCTGTCCTAGTGTAATATTTGGGACTGTCTAGTACAGTATGCCCTGCAAGCGCATTGGTCCAAACTGGGGACCAATGGGCTTATAGCCTATACTGTACTGTCATTCAGTGGGTGGCGGGCAGTGTGCGGATGGGATGGAGCTGCCCGCCCGATGATGGGAGGGTGGGTGGGCAAGGAGTTCTGGGTGGGTGGGTGGGCAATGGGGAGGCTTCCAGTAGACCACCAAGGACGTCATATTGGCATTTATCAGGGAATTGGAGACTGGGGGGCCACTAGACTACCAGGGATATCTTTATAAACATATATTGCGTGACCGTGACTATGGGCGGGGGGATTCCACTAGACCACCAGGGTTGTGTGAGCTTGTGGACAGTGTTCTGGGCGGGCAGGTGGTCACCCATGACTGGGCTGCTGTGTTGCACCCTGCAATACAGCAGTCCACCTGTGGTGGCCAGGAATTATTCCTACTCTTCATGGGATCAACTCTGAGCTCCCCTATGCGGTGCAGTGCAGGGGTGTGCCAGCATATACGCCGCATATCCCGGGCTGAATATTGGGATGTGCCACATATGCATGGGAGCGCCCCCTGCATCTGTGCCACATACATTATCATTGCACCACAGTGAATTAGGATTTGTGCTGCACCAGGCTGCCTTCTCAATATCCCACCGGGGTACAATGCGGGGTTGTGCTGGTGCAACTCTGTTGCTTCAGGTGCAACCCCTTTGAATCTCCAGGCACAAATATACAAGCTAAACCACAACATATTTACAATATATACATAATTACAGAGGCAGAAGAAATGTGGGGGAAAGGGAAAGGGAAGTGGACAGAGAGACAGCAAAGGAGGGCAACTGAATGGGGAAAAACTGAGGGCAGGCAAAGAGGGTTGGGGGGCCCGGGAGAAAACAAATAACATGAGCCACAGTTAGGACTGCTTGCTGGAGGGTGCTAGCAGTTGTTCCTCTAGTATAGCCTCCACCCTCCTGGTCTCTGAGATGAGAATGGCCTGTTGTTCAATCACCATCTTCTGCTGATGCACCAGTAGGCATAGGAGTGCATCCCTCCCCTCAGACTCCTCTGGACAGGTGGCCCACAGTGATGACCAGCATGGATCTACGGGAGAAAAGGGGACCATGTTAGGATGGGATACTGACAAAGAGGCACAGTGCAACCCCAGGTGGCAACACATGGGTGGACAGCATATCCCAACAATCATGACAACGTGACAATACAGAACAATACACAATGCACACCTGACACATGCCTGCAGGACGAGGAAGGATGACACAGGGAGCAAGCACCAACCCCATGTGCATGGACATGCATGGATGTATGCTGACAACACCACAGCACAGTGGACACCACACATTTCAGTGGCATGCACAGTGAAACACTGCAATCACACAGCCAGTCCCTGAGATGTGACCGACAATGGGCCATTGCACAACATACACATGGGATGACACATTTTGGGACATGCTGCCCATAGCAACAGATCTATGACACACAATGCAGAGCACACCTACCAAAGAAATGGGCACAGACACAACACTGTACAATGGCATGCAGCCCGCACCATAGCAGAACATGGCATATGGCAGTACCACCAGCCGCAGCAGCAGCACACACAAGGCAGACATGCATGGCTACTCCCATGTAACACAGGGACACAGGCCATAGGCCACCAGTGGCAGGACAGCAGTAGGCCGCACACATGCCCAGTACAGTGCTGCACATGCTGCCATGGTATGGCTGGGCCTTCCACCACCAGTGGCACAACACCATCTGCAGGAGCAGAACCACTGCACACCATGCCACCACAAACAACTAGCCCCTGCACCACCCATGCATGATTGCTGTACAAACACCAGGCACTGCAGGGACAGTGGAACACCAGCCAGTAAGAGGAACATGGCTCCCCACCACAGCAGTACTCAACAGGCACACATGATGGGCAAAGTCATACATGCCTGTATGGCACTAGGGCCCCAGACTGCCCCCTCCTGCAAGCACAGTGTATGACCACTGTCCATCCCATGCCAAGGCCCACCATGCCATACCAGTGGCTATAATGCACTGCCCACACACGGCAGGGTGTTGCCATCTTGACACCACCCCACAGATCCCTGTAATGTACTGTGTGGACATCACTGGCATGCACCCATGACATGCCTTGCAGTACCCCAGAAACCCTAGACCAGGTAATGATAAACACACATGCCATGTGAAGAGTAGAACAGTCAAGCGGGGATATATGTGGCAAACAGCAATACAAGCTGGACGGTGCAGCATATACATGTACAGCAATAGGCCCCAGACCGCCACCCCCAGCAGGCACAGTGTACACCCACTGCTGATTACGTGCCAAGGACCACCATGCCAATCAAGTGGCCATAATGCACTGCCCACACACCAGCAGGGTGTTGCCATCTATACACCACCCCACAAACCACTGTAAAGTACAGTGTGAACAACACCAGCATGTCCCTACAACATGCTGTGCAGTACCCCCAGAAACCCTATGCAGGGTAATGATAAACACACATGCTAGGTGAACAGCAGAACAATCAAACAGGGCTATATATGGCAACAGCAACACTTGATGGGCAGGACAGCACATGCAAGTACAGCAATATGTAATATTCACTAGAAATACCACCAACAGCTTAATTTGGTTCAGTGTTAGTCGGTGACCATCTGTATCCCCACCCACCCACTGGTCGCCACAGAAAAAAGGACATATAATCTCAGTGGGCTTACCCGGTCAACAAAATGCAATACATAAATATGCCCCAGACAGCCCCCCCCCCACCAAGTAGACACAGTGTATGGCTGCCACCCATCCAAACACATATTGCACCCTGCCACTCCGGTGGCCAACACAGCACCACGTTGCACACACCGTGGTACCAGGCACACAGCCGTGTACATGGCAGGACTAGCACTGTCAGCCCATGGACAGGCCTACCCTATTAACACTACATGCAGTGTGTAGACAAACAGTGAACTCACTCAATGTGCTCCGGTCACCATAGTTACTCTCCTCCACCCGCTGTGGCATGGCTGGCACCCTCCACCTATCCTGGTGGCCCCTGGCTCCCTGGGCACCATCCTGGTCTTTGCTACTGGATCTGGTCCTGTCAATGTACTCTGCAGGGGGAACAGGGTACATCACCATTACTACAATGTGAGCCCCTATGGTATGCCACAGCACAGTCCATGGTACACAGGGTATCCCACATCAGCCCCCCACACTACCATGGGTGGCATAGCACAGTGCATGGTCATGTGCCCTCTGGTCGCAGGCACACTGTGTCACTCATGTCATGGCATTCCCCGGACCTGTGAAGCTGCAATGCCCTGGGCACTGTGCAAACTGGGCCCATTGGCATGGCAATAATGACATGGACTGTGAGCACATGCAGGAGGACATTGGAAGGACACACACACACACACACACACACACACACACAGCAGTGGAGGTCTGCTGTAAGGGGAGACATACACATGCATAGGCACACCACCCAACACACAGACACCCTTGGGAGAACGCAGCCACACACACACACGGCACTTCTGGGTACAGCGCAAAACAAAACCTACCTGGCATGGGCACTATCCCATCTTGCACCATTTGTCTGTATCACCCAGCTGGCACCGCTGCCTCTGCTGCAGGTCCACGTATCTGTGGTGGCACTTTTCCCCATCCTGTGCGATGCCCTTTATGGCTGTCAAATGCTGGGCGATTGATGCCCACACCTGCCGCCTTGGAAGGGCCCCCTCCCTAACCTCCCCAAACAGCCTTCTGTGCCTCTGCTGTACAAGTGCCACCAGGCTGGCAGTCTCAGGTTCACCCCACCTCCTGTCCATGTGCGCAACTGCCCTCTGTCTCCTCCGAGCAGACATATCTGGTACAGCCTTACTTGGCACAACCTTAACACTACAGTGGCACACCCTGCACCTGTCCCAGTAATAGCACCTATTACAATGTGTAGCACCATGGTGTTATGTGGTATAAAGCCGTGCAACCCGGAAGTGCACAAAACACACATGCACAATCCCAGCATGACCCCAGCATTGAAGTACAGTGCATGCACAAGGGATCTGAGCATGTGCCCTGTAGCATGGTGCTCACATGACAGCGCAAACAGTGTGTGCATGCAGATAGTGCCTTTACACTGCACATGTGCCACGGCCTCGCAAGGGCCCGTAGCACTGCACTAACATCACAGCGCAGCGCTGTGTACCACCATAAGTGCCCGGCGCTAACCATTTGCCCGGCGTTAAATCTTGTGATATTCAAAGGCTACATGTAAATGAGGCTACTTGTGTATGCACAGAGCAAACACAGTGATTAACATATCATTAATGCCTCATTTCCATGCTCAACAGGCTGGACTGCCCGGCCATTCTATTTAAAGGCTAACAGTGCTCCACCTGTGTTTCTCATAGGGACTGCAGTACTGTAAAAGTAGATGAATGTAAACACTGTGTGCAGGATGTCACTGGAGATACAACCAGAACATGCAGGTTTGTACAGCACTCAGGCCAGGCTGCCATTCATACCAAGGGTGTAGGTAGGCCTACACACTATACACATTTGTGTACAGTTGTGTTGCTTGCCCCTCACATACCCTATGCCTTTCAGTTGACATATACATTCTTACATGCAGTGTTCAGGTTAGTGTTGGCCAGTGTGATGTTTCACTGTTCAAATGTCTATTGCCTAGGTGACAGATGCATGTATAAACCATTATAGTGAATATAAGAATCATTTGACAACAGTCTGATTTGTTTGGAAGGCGGTAGCAGTTTGAGAGGATGTGTATATATGTTAAGGGAAGGGGAGTAGCTGTTGGAGAATGTGTGTACATCACATCACATATATGCCGGGCTACACCCCTGGTTCTGACAGCCAGCACATAGGACAGGGTGGTGGGGGTACATATGCAGAGGTGATAACTGGCCTATAGCTGTACTGTCCATGTTGGTACATGCACACAGCACTGTAGACAGCCATGATGCAGCACAGCAGCACAGGCAACACATCACTGTCTGCACAGTACACAGTGGTACTGCCATGTGGCATTGTGAGGGCTACCATGACACCACGCAGTGTGCCTTGGCTGCAGGCATCATGGCAACAGCACTGCTACAGCAGGGTGTGTGCAGTCTGTGGCAGTGATGGAATCAGTGGCCATTGGGCCCCACTGTTGCTGTCAGGCATGCAACAGCAATACACTGTATGGGATATCGGACCAACAACTGCCATGGTGTGAGTACTGCAGCTGCCTACGGGTGGCATGCACAACCGCATTGTTGGATGTCATGCCACCATACCAGGTGGGGTTCCAACATCGTGTGCATGTTGTGTGGCACACAAACTATGCCAGTGCTGGGGGGTGGGGAGATGCAGCAAGGGTATGTGTGCGTCACAGGCCATATGTCATGCCATGGGGACTGGCCACTTGGAGACGCACATGGTACCATGTCTCCAGCAGGGTGCACACTACCATGATTGCTGACACATGGCCTACATAGTGCACCTGCACTGTGCACTGACATGGCCACTGTTGTCATGTCACGAACACATACACGGTGGTTTGGCTGTATGGCGGCACGTATGCTCACCACTGCACATGTGCATGTTGTGTGCCAGCGATGCAGTGTGGTGCACAGGTGCACTGTTGGCATGTCTGTACATATGTAACACTCTGTGCCCATACTGCACAGTGCCTGCAGCATGCAGACCTGGCCATTGCATGCCAGGTGTCTATGGTGCCATGGAAAACTGGTACACTTACTGTTGTGCACATATTGTACACCCCTGTGACTAACCAGTACCATTTTCTCTGTCCCACATAGGTGATGCTGTCAGGCAGGAGTGTCTGTGTGCACACGAGTTCACAGGGGATGAGCTGAAGGCAATGGTATAAGCCTTCAAGGAGAGGAAGCAGATGATGAGGTGCAACAAGTCCACTCATGCCATTGTCTGCCGTATGTGGGAGGAGATAACAGCAGAGGTAAATGCTGTGGGTGGCCGTGGACACAGCACAGATGCTTTGCACAAGTGCTGGAACAACCTGCTGTGATGGGCAAAGGAGGAGGAGGAAGCCCAGATAGTCTGGGAACGGCTGCAGAGAGGAGGAGGAGGGCTACAGACCATGGAGCAGTATGACTGGGACCCGATCATGGCATTGGTTGCCTTGACCCCGAGTCCAGTGGCGGTGGAGGGGATCGAAGGTGGTGGGTGTGAGATGCAGCTGACACTACCTAGAGCAGGTATGTACACAGCATGTTATTGACAGTGACTGCATGGCACCTATGGGGGGTGTGGGACACCATCCCACTGTCGTGGCACAGTGGCAAATGCCAGACACACACATGGGCCAGTCACATTTTGTTTGCTGTGCACATGAGGCACAGAGGTGTGCATGTGTTGGCAGTGCACAGTGGGCACCGGTGTACAGGCATACCTCTCAATCTCCCAACTTACCAATGTGTGACAGAGGGCTACAAAATGTGTGACAAATGCCAAAAATGTGGTACACTTCATTTTTCACAGCGCGCAGAGTCGTGCACTGGCATTGTCACGTGAAATGAATTTTACCACACTGAAACTATTGTTTGTATGCTTGGCATATGGTTTGTGTTGCAAATTAAAGAGAATGTTGTGTGTGTGTGTGTGTGTGTGTATGTGTGTCCTTGAATAAAATAAAGTGATGCAAATCCTATATGTGTGCCCTTAATTAAAATAAAGATTGATGCAAATCCTAAATGTGTGTTAACATTTTATCGATGTAATCTCTAAATACACCTCTAAAGAATGAAACAAACACCACTTATTCATTTGAAATCATGACAGTTTATTGAAACTATACTAATGCAGCAGTACTGGAAGAAACAACTATTTGTAGAGCATTTGCAGCTCTTATAAAACTAAATGCGTTCTGATTTGAACCTACGCTAATACTACACTATAATATATAAAAAAAAATGTGAGTTGAATACTGCTCTGCAACTATAATACTATTACATACTATACTAAATAAATGCACCAGTGAATAAAACAATTAATTACAAATTGATTGACAGTTAAACCTTAAAACCCAATAAGCACTTATTGCACTTAAATAAAAAACGTATTCACATGCAACCACAAACACCTGCTGGCAGCTGGACACTAAAAAACAGTCTATGCAACTGCAAACCTATAAATCACAGCTGTCGGATCACAAAATGTCAATGTCTTTCTTCAGAACACTGTGGGAGTGTGGGGCATGTTGTCTCTGTCTACGTTGTGGTCTGGTGTTCTTTATTATAGGTGGCCGTTGCTTTTCTGGCAACAGCAAGAGTCTCTTTCGAATACTGAACTTCATAGCAGTCTCACTCCTCGTTCATCTTGATTGCCAGCAAAGAGTTCAGCATTTTGAGATGCAGAGACTGTCTTAGTTCTGTTTTAACTTTACGCACCATGCTAAAAGTTTGCTCTGCGTCTGCATTTGAATGCGGCAAGCAAAGTAGTACCATCATTAATCTTTTAAAGTACTGCAGTGAACCATCTTCACCAACACATTTGAGGACTGTGGTCCAATGTTTTGGGAGGGCTGAATGGGGTCCATTTATTGGTCCAGATAGGGTCCCTGTATCAGACAACTGGTACACAGAAAATTCATCCAGCAATGTGTCCTTCTCTTCTATTGTCTTACAGATTCCGAGATGATCTGCCAAGTCTGTTACCATAGAGGGTGTTACCTTGAGCTTCCAGGAAGGATTGAGGAGAAGTCCTACATTTTGCACAAACTTGTTGTTCACAGGAAATTTCTTTAGTATTTTTGATATGACAGTAGAATAAAACACAACTGCTTTCTGGTAGATGTTGGTTTCAATGACTGTTCCAGCAATGCTGTCTTCCTGCTCCATCATGTACTGTCGTATTTCTGCTCCTAGACGAAGGTCACTGTGGCATAGAAAACTGTCAGTATTGTCCAGAATGGTAGCATCATTGTAATTTAGCAATTGCCTGGCCATCTCAGGCCGCAGAACTCTGCCAGCATATATGTGGAGGAGTCGAGAGATGTCAGAGTGCAAAGTCATTAGTTGGCTGTCACCTTTTTGCATCTGTTGATTCAACTGGCACAGAGGTTCAAGTCCATATTTCAGGAACATAAACTGCATTCGGATTTCATAGCTCTCCAGTCTTTTGGTGATGCTCTCCACTTTTGCTGGTCTTTGTTCTGCTGACTGGAAATATGACAGGAGTGCAGGCCACAGATCCAGCATCCTCTTGACAACCTTATTCAGGCTGAGCCACCGTGTTGGTGCATGCTTTATAACCTTGAGTGGTTCGACATCCACAAACAATGCAAATTCTTTTAACTTATGTTGTCTCTGTGCACTTGAAGCAAAGTGGCAGTAGACATCTGACACAAGCTCTTCAATTTTTGTTAGAGTCTTTACTGCTGCTTTGCTGCAGATATCTGCCAGGTGGCAGAGACACCCCATGTTGACAATATGTGGATTTAGGGTTTGGAGCCTTGATAAAACAGAGTTCCTCTTGCCAATCATGGAGGCAGCATTGTCAGATGACAGTGCAACAAGATTATCTGTTGGGATGCGAAATCAGTTCAGTGTGTCCATAAGACAGTCAAACATGCTTTGTCCAGTTCCTGAGATACACTCGGGCATATCCAAGAACTTGATCACATGCTTTCCTTGCTTGTCATCAAAATAACCCACAAGAATAACTAGCAGTTTTTCATCTCCCATGTCTGTGCTTTGATCCATGTAGACACAGTATGGTACTTTTTGGCACTTTGATGCAACATCTTCCTGGTACATAGGCCCCATGACATCCCTTGCTATGCAGGTTGCTTTTGTGTCAACGCAAGTCATCTTTTTTAGTACTTCAGGATCAGAGCAGTACTTCATATATTTAATAATGTGATTGCCACATGAAAATGACAAGTTGTGCTCTGCAAGCATTGCAACGAAAGCAACTTCTGCCTCTATGACTTTGGAGCTTGCTTGTGCTGCAAACAAGTTGGAGAGCTTCTGTCCAGATGTGGCATGCTTGACATTGTTGCAGTGCTTCTCCATAGCTGCATGACGCTACAGATCATGGCGTCCTCCATGGCCTATGGTGAAATCACAGGAGCATATCTTGCAGAATGCATATGTTCTCCCTTTCCTGCTGTCACTGACCCAATCAAATGAAGATTTCCAGGTAGCCTGGAATGTTGTGTACCGTCTTTGCTTCTTCACTGGGCTGTGCACACTGTAATTATCCGATTCTGAGTCACCCCCATAATCTATGCAAACATAAAAGGCAAACATCTAAACCAAAGAAAGGCAATGCTCCTCGACTTTGCCTCTGCTCTCAGAGACTGATCCCTTCAGGCAGACAATAAGTTTCAACTTCAAATACTTATTTCTTCTCTGGTAGTGTGGCAGGTGGCAAGGTGTAATGCCTCACCTCCACGCCACTGGGCCAGCCTGCCAACCACACCATCACCATCTACCACTACAGCCATTACAAAAAAAAAAAGATCGGCCACTGTTTGGACGCAGCAAGTTCCCCCCCATGCATCCAAACACCAGTGCAAACAATTCAGTTACACAATTCTGACTCAGCGTCAAACAGCAAACAAATCACACAGTCACCATGAAAAATACGCCATGTACCTTGTTTTTTGGGTTGGTGGGGGTGGCCTGCTTGCTGTGTCCAGTCAATCCTTATGGTTTATTAGCATGACTGTAATGTGTTAGTGTAACACTACAATCATACCAATAAATCAGACATTGTCTGGACACGAAAGCACACCCCCTCCCCCATAAGACTTCTAAAACATTTCCATTACACATGGCATCAAATATTCTGATGCAATGTCATGTAGCAAGCAAGATACTCACTGCTAAAACAGGAAATGCACAACATCATTTTTGGGGTTGATGGGAATGGGGCCATGCTTGCTGTGTGCATTCAACACTGATGGTTTATTAACACAGCCATACTGCATTTTCCACAGTTCACACTGACATTATTATTATGAACTGAGGAGCATAAAGAGGAATCTGATTGGCATGGAGCTCTTTGAAGCCATGATGATATTGGGCTACATCATCACGGCTTCAAAGAAGTTCCAGCACCACCAGCTTCCTTGCTCTGTTCTGTCTGAGAACTATTTCTTCAAAATGTATTTCTACATCAATCAAAATCTTGTTCATAAAACACTTAAAAACCTTTTTTTTTATGTTATGAAAATTCAAACCCAGCTCATAATAGCAATAAGGCATGACAGGGCGTGGTATATCATAGAATATCGTCACTTTCGGGTCGTTGGAAGCACCCGCGTGGCATGACGATATTACATGATATACCACACCCTGTCATGCCTCATTCCTTAATTATACCACCTAGGTGTCACACAGCAAGCTGACCCTCCCCCACGCATAAAACAAGGCATACCGCACGTACTACTTGCACAGTCAATTCTATAAAGTAACCAGAAATATGACTGCTAGCAGGCAACAACCTACCCCCCAAAAAGCCAGTTACCTTAAACGTCATGTACAAAAACAGTTCCAATTTCCAAAAATCCCCAGCAACATACCTGTGACACAATTCAGCTGCTGCTGCTCCTCCTCCTCCTCTCGCCTCCTTTTGCTAGTGATGAACGCCTGCATAGTGGTGTAGTCTGTGATGCAGTTCCTCGCCAGATTAATGAGGGTTGCTGGTTGGGCTTCTTTTGCGTTGGTGTAAGTTCCCTCACAGAACCTCCAGTACAGTCGCAGCTGATGTATCTGGTGAAGAAGAAGAAGAAGAAGAAGAAGAAGAAGAAGAAGAAGAAGAAGAAAAGTATTAGCACAATACATATTCCCCCAACACTGTAGGGACTTTCTCTATTGGACTCTTGACATCTAGGGTTACCTTAGTGATGAGGGACACTGCTCCACACCAGGCCAGTTTCCCTGATAGAACAGAGTTCACCCTAGCACTGGAGAGCAAGCCCGCTACACTAGGAATTAACCACTTCTGTGATGAGAGCTTGTGAGGAATGCAAGTCGACTACACTCAAGGTTACAGAACCTAGGCATAGGTGTCAGAACCTGCGGGCGAGGGGGTGTGATAGCCCACCCATTCCACTTTTGTCCATGAGCATTCAAACTAAGTGCCCCTTTAATTCATGCAAGGTTAGAAGGGAAATAATCATGGTCTGTTTTGTTATTACTACAGCAACCCCATATTTCCCCTATGTTCCGGCACCCATACTCCTAGGTCCTTGAAAGCCAAGGGTAGGGAAATCCTCTGGAGATGTGGCTGACTTAATGGCAATTGGCAACCTAAGCAAACCCACTGCACTGGGAATTAAGTGGTTACTTGTGAGCACTAAGGTCTAAAATCTCTTAGCCTAGTGGCTGAAATGCACCAATGGTTTTAGCCATATGTGAACTGGATTAGCCACTATATCAGGTTCACAGAACAGCAAAAATTCATAATGGCCAAATTCTTTAGCCAAAATTACAATGGAGACCATAAAAAAGGTAACCAAATTCAATTTACTGTAGCCACACTGACATTGACAGGAGACCAAAATAGTCGTAGCAGGTAGAGTACAGGTGACAGGACCCTCCTCATTCCCAACAAAGGGCACTAGTACCGAATGAATCCACTACACGCTCACACATACTGTAGCCTGTGCAAAATCATTTTGTTGATGTGCAAAAATCTATGTGCCCTAAATTCCATATGCTGCTGCTATCTGTCAGTTGCAGCAACTTATCCTGTATTGTAGGAACTTCTCAGCAGCATCCCCAGATGATTGATGTTTCACATATGACCCTTGTGCTTCTTCTTAGTTTTGTTTTTTTCATAATATGTTTATGGACCTTTTCCTTTCCAGTCACCTTCAGCTTCCTGTCTGCCCAGCCCCATCACCCACCATCTCTGGGACTTACCTGGCCTCCAGTGATCCCGCATGGATTGCCTCTCATGGCAGAGTCATAGGAGGGAGGTTTGTCCTCCACACCCCAGGACCACATCCATAATGGAAGTTAGAACCTGGTTGGTAGTGTGGGGCCTGCATTGGGTAGGAGCTATCCTGCCACTGGGGTTATGAGTTTTTCATTTTCTCCCTAGCGCTGCCTACCTTCCCAGCATTGGTCCATGTCCCTCAGACTTCGCTCACACTAGTGTACCTCTATGGGAGAAACAAGCTCCCTGACCCACCACAGGAATTGCTAGAGTGTCAGAACCTGATGCATTCCTTCCCTGGGCCGGGAGTGCTGCTGTGAGACAGTGCCTCCCCAGTCCTCAGGATTGCCTGATTGGCTTCCCCAACATGTTTCAAACCGAGGTCGCCAATACAGGAGTGAGAAGCGCTACCCACTGAGTGTTCAGGGTTACTTAGTTCAAGGGGTACCATCTGACCATGGATCTTATGAAGATTTGGATGTGGCTACATGCAGATAAAATGAGAGGTGTGGCCAGGTGGATAGCCCTTGAAACACAGATAGGGGAGGGCACAAACCCAGAGATATTGATGTGGGACACATCCATCAAGAAAAATAAAGGGACACCATCTCCATGCCTTCATTTTAGGAGTATGGAAGGGCATTCCTCTGTATTTGTGATCCCTGCGGCACAATCCAAAACTACAAGGAGGCTTCCACCTAGCCTGGCAGGAATGGGTAGCAGGGTCATAGAGAGGGTGGGAGACTTGTTCTCCTCTATCACGAGGAGTTTTAAAGACTTCTCAGAGTTGAAGTCACAGGCCTACAGTTTCGTTTCACAATACAATAATGCAGGAGCAGCAAAAACTTCAATAAATTATCCCATCCGGGTAGCAAGGAGACAGTACATTGCACCAAAAAATATAACACAAATCATAAGACTACCTCTGCAGCCGCCGGTGGTAACTTACTGCCTGTTGCCTTGCTTGCTCGGAAGTCAGGATGCTCGCTCAGCTGGTGCATGGTGTGGTCCGGTCGGTGCCTGACTTGAACGCTTCTTCTTCTCCAAAGACTCCTCCAGTAGTCCAACTCTCTAAGTCGACTTGAATCACGGCATTTCTGCTTCAAAATCTGAGGGTCGGGAGCCTCAGTCAGCCTGTTTTGGGGCAGCTTCCTCTTAGCTCTTCAGTTCCTGGTGCTACTGCATGGCGATTGGTAGCTGCTGGCAGTGGTGTCTTTCTCGAGCAGTGTCCTCCAGAAGTGCTCCTCCTGAAGCTATGGTTCCCACTTAGTGGAGTCAGGCTGCTTATAGTGGGGCAGCGGACCTTAGGGGGGACCTGAAGTGATGACGAAAGAAACACTTTGTTAATCTGTTTGGGGGGTGGGGGTGTACAGTAGCCTTGGTGGGGCCGTGCCTGACATCATCGGATTCGTAGTCCTCCAGGCACTGCAGCCTGAGCCTGCCAGTAGTCCTCCACAACTCCAACTAGCCCACCCTCCCTGATGTCATTATTTGCGAGACATGCGACGATGAGAGGCGAGCCCAGGTGCCGCCACGCCAGGCAAGAGTCATGAGAGTCAGACAAAGAGGATTAATGTGCGCGCGGTGCAGCCGCAGTTTTGGCAGAAAAAAACAGGCGAATGCGGGGCAGCGGTACAGGCAGTCCACCAGCAACAGAATCTGGGACATCACACGCAATCCGGTACACTTGAGAGGTATGTGTACAGGTGTATCATTCTGTGTGTGCCATGCTTGGGGATGTGTGCATGGGGGCTGCAGCATCATCACACAGACAGCGCTGTGGGGGGTGCAAGAACATGCTGCAGTGCCAACACAGTTGTGTGTTGCGTTTCATGGTGGTGGGCTCAGTGATCAGTGAGCTGTACAGGTATCTGATATTTTTTAATTATCTCAACAGCACAGGGTAGACAACCAGCCATGGGATGGGACATGCATGGCCCAGCATCTCTGGAGGCTGAGGAGGATGCTACACATGTGTTGCCATCAACATCTGGCATGGGGCCAGTCATGGATCATCTGTGGCAGAGCACCAGTGGGTGGCATGTGGCCATGGTACACATCTGCCAGTGGGCGCTGTTGTGGCCTATGATGATGGTGAGGAGGATGAGGATATGGATGCAGCATATGGCCTAGAGGATGCACATGTTGAGGACCTCAGTTGTGGGCAGGTGGTCATCCTCAAAGTGACCACTGACCATGGCTCAGGGGACTCGGAGATTGAGACTGACCTGTCTGCAGGTGACACTGTGTGTGGGAGTAGTGGGGTGGGACCTGCAGGGGACACATACATGGTTGCATTGCTGGAGGGGGGTGCAAAGGCACATGACATCAGAGCACAGCAACAGGTTGTTGGCCATTTGGATGTCCAGCATGCACTATTGGACATACACTGCCGGCCACAGGATGCAGCGCAGATCCTGCAACAAGCACTGCCCCCTGCCAGGCCACTGCAGCTGCAGCAACAGAAACCACAGCAGCACCAGCCACCACAACAACCCACCCAGCATCCCCAGCATACCCAATGGCAGCCACCACCAGCCGCAGGCCAGGGTGGTGTGTTACCCTTGGGCCAGGATGGCCAGGGTGCCCAGTCTATGCTCTAGGCCACTCTGGTGTCCCAGCATGCTACACAGCAGCAGCTGCATGACTTCCACATGGAGGTTCGGCATGAACTGCCCCAGTTGAGGAAGACAGTGGGCTTGGTTATGTTACTTGCTGAGTAGCAGGCAGAGGAGCGCATGACAAAGATCCTAGACACCATTGAGCAGGGCCTTGGGGACATCACTGCCACTGTGAAGGTGCACATGGAGGTGTAGCATACTGCAGTCTTGGCTGGTTGGCATGGCACATCCACCACACAGTGTAGGTGCTCTACACATGTACCCTGGCATGCTTCCAGTGCATGCAGTGTGGGCACTGGCTCCTTCACCCCCACATTCCAGTCGTCCACTAGCCAGTCACAGTATCATGGCCACCTACCCACCATGGCTGGGTCTGTGTCCTGCTGTGGTCACAGGCATGCTACTGGACAGTCATCACCACATTCCTCACCACCCATTTTGTCAACACAGAGCACTCCTACCTCTGTGTCCCACACACGAGGGGCGTGTCATGTGTGTGGTGGTAGGCACTAGAGATAGGCTCTGTTGGCATACACAGTGAGCCCTTGTGTCACACACATGCACACAGGAACACATGCACTCAAGGTCACCTACCCACACACATGCACACACACTCCACAGGAAGTCACCAGCCTCACTCCCGCAACACCCCCCTTCACTCACCATAGCTGCCCATCATCTGCACATGCGTGACACGCACTGCACACAGCTCTCACAGCCACATCCCATGTGCATGGTTCCATTGTGTGTTGCACCATAGGGTTGCACAATCTACACTGTTCTGTACTGTACTGGGTATGCACACGTATTGAAGGCACTGTACATGACTTGTTAGTCATCTGGGTTGTGTTCACTCACTTTCCCCTTCTGGGCTAGTATTTTGATGATGCCACTCCTGTACTCCAAGGCCCTGCATGCCATACAAGGATCTCTCCTCTTGAGTTGCTCTACTATCCACCTGATCTCTGTCTCTGGGTCACTGTCTGACTGTTCCTCAGGTTTAGGGTGCCGTATACCATGGTTTAGCATCATGTTGTGTAGCATGAAACATGCTAGGAATATACTGCATACATTCTGAGGCCTGTACTGTAGGGCACCACCTGAATGGTCTAGGCAGTGAAACTGCATCTTTAGCATGCCAAACACCCTTTCTATGATGTTTCTGGTTCCAGCATGTGCCTCATTGTACCTCTTTTCAGCCACTGTGGCTGGCCAAGGTACTGGTGTGAGCAACCAGGGTCTCAGGATATAGGCACTGTCCCCTGTGAAGAGATGTGGACAGGTTATCTGCACTATCCTGCTGTCTGCCCATTTCACATGTGTGTCACTTGTATTACTGTCCCATTGCCCCCTGCCCCAGCCTCCACCCTGACTACTCCTGCTTGGCTCTGCTCCCACTATTTGCATGTCATGGCTGCAGATACTCCCCAATAAGATGCCCACTAGGTATCATGCCCTCCTCAAAGGCTTGGCACAGCCTTGATTGGTGCCATATGAAGATATCATGGGGCTTGTTGGGGTACTCTGTGAAAACATTGCTGATGTGCCTTGTCACATCGCACACCACCTGGAAATTAATGGAATGATACCCCTTCCTGTTGACAAATATGTCACTGCCATTGCCAGGTGGTGTATGGATGGCAACATGGCTGCAGTCAATGACACCAAGTACTAGTGGTAGGTGTGCAACTCGATAGAATTGCTGCATGGTTTCTCTGAGCTCAGCTGCCATGCTGGGGAATACAATGAATTCACCAGCATGTGGCAGGAAAGCATCGAGGAACTGGGTCAGGAGGTGCAAGATGGTGGACTGCGATATCCCAGTGGTGTCCCCTGTTGGGTGCTGGAACATCTCAGTGGCTAGAAAGCACATTGCTGCTGTCAACTTCTCCTCCACTGTCATGGCATGGCTGCGTCTGGTGTTGGACTACAGCTGCTCATTCAGGAGTTCACATAACTGCCTCAACATTCCCCTGTTCATCCTGTACAGGCCAGTGATGTGCTCATCAGGGAGGATCTCAAAGGAGAGTCTGGGCCATTGCCACCTGTGTACAGCATATATCTTCCTTGGCTGGCTTTGTGGGACAAGCTGGGCATGCTCTGTCTCTTCCTCCTCCACTACTTCCTCCATTATGTGCATCAGCACTGCATTACTGAAAAATGCCATTGTGGCTTCCTGCTCTGGCCACTCCCCCCTACGTGGATTGCCCTGGAATAAGATCTGCCTTTTATAAGCGGTAGGCAGTGCCACGTTATGTGTTGCACAATGTAATCTTGCGTGGCGCTATACCTTTGGATATCCTGTTGCACCTGTATGCACGTTCCCATCCTTCACTTTGCTCCTTGAATACATTAAGTGTTTCCAGTGCTGCTAACACATTGTGCTGATGCAATGTCCAGTTTTGAATATTGCGGACCTGCACTAACCCAGCACTATTCTGGAGCAATCTCTTTGCTCGAGGCACTAACCTTTAAATATTTCCCTCCAGGTTGGTTAAATTAGGTGGTTACTTAAAAGACAGTAGAGATAGTTCTTTAAAAATACACTTCAGGGTGTCATCCTCACTGAATATTGTTTGGAGGTCTTTAATAATTGTATGTAGTAGCTCCAGATCAGGATGATAAGTGACAACTAAGTGTATTTGGTTAGTGGTAGTCCTTTCCTTATACTGTAGTAGTTGTTCCCTTGGTATCAGTATTGCATGTTCTACTGCTCTGTCAAATTCCTTGGAGGAATGCCTCTACTCAATAAATGTCTTTTTCATTATGGCCAAGTGTTTATCTCTGTCCTCCTCACTTGAACAGATGCGGTGGTATTTAATTTAACCAACCTGATTGTTAGGAGCCAGCTTGTACCTGAACAAAATAGCAGAACACTAGGTGGCACAAGACCCTACAGTTACGCTACATGTAAAATTTGTGAGCACATTTCCACTTACAGTTGTAGCAATACCCTGCAAAACAAACAATTTAGGATACAGGAGAATTATAAATGTGCATCTTGTAATGTTGTTTATTTTATTCAATGCAAGAGATGTCCACAAACAGGTTATATTGGAGAGACTGGACAACCTATCCGCACCCGAGTGAACTCACACAGACATGCTATTAAAAGGAAGATGACTAATAAACCAGTGGAGCAACACTACTCTCAGTCTGATCACTCCAGCTCCAATATGTTGGTACTGGTTCTGAAAGGCACTTCAAAACTATACAACAAAGGCAGGCCTTTGAGGTCAGACTCACTTTACATTTGAACATAGTGGGGGGGTGGGATGAATATAGATTTTGGTTTTATGTCACATTACACTGCTTAAACAGCTCCTGTTTCTTCACCTGCTTCAGGCACAACACATGGACATGTTATTGTGGTACATTAGTAGTACTGCATTATGTTTAGATACAAAATGGTTATATGGATTCCTTTTTACTGGTTACCTATACACTGATTTCACCCCGGGGGGGGGGCATGGTGGTGGGGTGTTGATTCCCTCAGTTTTGGATTCAGATTTTTAGAACTGTTATCTAATACTACAGAAGATTAGGCATATATAAACACATGTTGATACATATATTAGGGTGACAGTATCTCAATTACAAGGGGGTCTGTGTTAGGTTTGGGTTTTTAATGTGCACAAATACTAGTCCCTTGTTATAGAGTTGCAAATAGAGTTTGTTTAAACAGTATAAGTATGAATATTCACGAGTAATATTGACTTACTGTACACAGAGTTTAAGGCAAACATATCTGAACAGTGCTTACATTGTAAAAATGTGTGAAACAGCTGGAGTATGGTTAATTTACACTAGGGCAAGTTGTCTTCAAAACAAAATTTTTGCTTAACAGAAAGATATTTTTGTAGTTAGAAGACTTTTAACATTATATACTATGTATTGTTTAAGCTTATTTTGTCGTGTACTTTAAAATCATAGTCATTTACTAATGCAAGTACAGACACAGACAGACAGGGTTTTAAACTGAAGCTTTAGTCAGTTTATAACCTTTCTCGGAGAGGGAGCTATCTATTCTGTGACATTTGACCTTGAAATGCCTTTTCTTTGATGGAACTTTGCTGTCTTTATATGGTCCTATGTTGATTTTTGAATGCAGTTTAAACCAGTGGGATCCTTAACAGCTTTTTATCTGTTTTTTTTCTTTTATGTATAATCTGGGTTTTGAGAAAGTAAGTTCTTCCAAACCAACTGCCATTGATTTCTGATGAAGGATTTTGTGTAGTCCGAAAGCTCAAAGCAACTGCTTTCTTTTGTAAAACTCTGCTGATCCAATAAAAGGTATAAAATCCTCTATTTGTGTGGATCTTGTGCTGCAAGGACCAATACGGCAACAAGAATTTCTGTGGCAATTTAATATATGCAAATTTACAATATTCAGTATAGGTCGAAAGAGTAAAATAGGAGAGTAAGGGCATGTGCGAGCAGTAGGCATGTGAAGAAAGCCTTTAGAGCAACAAAAGCTGCCAGCAGATGTGATAGTTGAGAGTGTGTGTGGGGGGTGGGGTGTCTGGCTTTTGACAGCACTGTATCTCCTTTTTTATTCAACATTTCTTTTAGATGTGTAATGTATACTTTTTGTATCAGCCCCTCACAACACAAATGCTACTTTTGCAGTCCAAACCATCTTTTGTTGATAGACAGCAGGGGTTCAGGTAATTAATTTTAGTGGAGGTCTAAAACTTTCATGGGTCGAAATCTGGAAGTCATTCCAATTTTTTGGAAGTCAAAATACTTCTAGGATCCCACTTTGGAAGCCAGTATGCTAGGTAGGATCAACTTATGGATGTTAATATAATATATTAGTGGTAAAATACTGTTTCTTTTAGAAAAATCCACGATTTCTGACTTCCATGCTTGCAGTTTTGGAGGACACCTAATTTCTGGTTTTACATCTGGCAGTCTTTGACTTCCTCCCACTTTATTTTGAAAGTGTTCCTTATTTCTGGATGTCAGATACTGCCAACATGGAATTAACTGAATCCCTGCTAGACATCAGTGACCTCTATGAACAGATGCATCCATTAGAAAACAATAATTTTCACAGTTAGACTTGAAAACTGTCTAGTTGAAATACACATTTGCAAATGTGGGAGTTTTTATAATGTAAGACGTAAGAGTGGTTTTAGGTTTGGAGTATGAACTGGCCTTACCCATTTCACAGTAACTTTCTTTATGAGCTACAAGTATCCTAAATCCTGTATTTTTTTTATTTATTACTCTTGATCTATTTTTTTTGTTTTCTGAACATCGAAAGCACTACCTACTATCTAGGAAACCTGTAAAAGTCATGTTTCAAAATTCAGCCATTATTTTAGTTATTCATGAGCATAAATCAGGCTAATTTGGGATAATTTTCTATAACTGTGCCACCCTGTGGCACGAAATCTAATTATCTGTATCAAAACCTCTGGACCCAATGATCCTGTCAAAAGGCTGTGCATGCAAAACATGAAGGGCATTGGTCCTATGACACCTACATTATAAACATATGAAAATAGGGCTTTAACACTGAAGTGAATTCTCAACCCTAACTGCAGTGGCACTATAGTTACACAGTAATAGACAGGAATTTATGGGTTCTGTGTCATAACAACGAAAGCCTAATGGCAATAGCTGTTATGCAGAAGTCAAGCATGCCGAAAATTTATTTTACACAGCAAAAGGGTGCCGGGGACTTCATTTTTCAATGTTTTCTGCAGGGGGCTATGGCCCCCACCCCTCCCCATGGGAGGTCTGCCCCACCATCCCCAGTAAAGGATTCTCAACTCCAGGGGTGCATGTCGGATGGGGTGAAAACATAAAAAAGGTTTTTGGTCTGGTGCAAAATGCACCAGCTCCCGGACCAAGCCAGTACCCCGCCGACTGATGCCAGCAACCCCACCCACACCAAGGGTCAGCTCGGCACCCATCCCTTGCTGTGCTTGCCCGGCTCACCCCCCATAAGATACATGATAGTGACATCCTGTCACTATAAGTCGCCACCCCCATCCACATTCTCCCTACCCTCCCTTGGCTCTTTCCTGAGATGTGCTGAGGAGTGGTCGCTGTTATTGTAGGCACCTATTCCCCAGCACTCTTATCATGGGATACCAATCTAATTTATGAGATTATAATGTCATTTGGTTTCAGACAATAGTTATTCATCCTGTTGTTTTCTTCTTTATACATTTATTCTCTCCCCTAGGAAAAGGATTTCAGCATTCAACTTTCTGTTCTGCATCAAGCTGGTTAAAAATGATATCTGTTTCAAATGATTTATAAATCCAATAAAAAGAAAATTTAAAATAAAAAGGTACATATGTTTTCCCTTAGTACAGGAGTCCAGATTCCATATATAAATGAGTGTACCAGAATTACAGTTTGAGAAGGAGAATTAAATGTCTGTCAGAGCCCTTTAACATAGACAAATAGAAACATACAATCTATCAGCAGATAAGGGCCGCTTGGTCCACCCAGTTTGCCCATTTTTTCTCTACCTTCATTTTTAGCTGCAGACCCTCCTTGTTCTACAGCACTGACTCCCCTTCCCCCGTCCTTACTCCTACAATTCCCTTGTGCCTATCCCAGGCATTTTTGAACTCCTCCACTGTTTTCATCCACACTACCTCTGCAAGAAGCTTTTCCAGAAATCTACCACCCTTTCTGTGAAGAAATACTTCCACACTACTCTCCTGAACCTACCCCATCCAGCTTCATGAAATGTCCCCTTTTTCTAAAGTAACTTTTTCTCTGAAAAATACCCCCACCTATACCTTATTAAACCCTCTGAGGTATTTAAAGGTCTCTATGATATCCCCCATCTCCCTCTTCTGCTCCAGGGCATACCCATTGAGCTCATTTACCCTGTCTTTTTAGAGCTTTTGATGCAGACCCTGCATCATTTTAGTAATCTTCTTCTAGACCCCCTCCACCCTGTTAATGTCCTTTCTGACATGTGGTCCTGCAGAACTGGAAACATTACTTAAGGTGAGGTCTTACCAGTGATCTGTATAAGGGTAACACCACCTCCTTTTTCCTGCTGCTGATACCCTTTTCCTATGCACTGCAACATCCCACTAGCCCTCTCAACTGCCTTATTACAATACACTACCTGGCCACCTTTAATTTCTCTGATAGGATTACTCCAGATCTTTTTTCTGCTTGGTGATTGTTAGTATCACTCCACCCATTTTATACTATGTCTCCAGGTTTCTATTGCCCAAGTTCTTTAGTTTGCACTTTTTTTGCATTTAAACCCAGCTGCTATACCCTTGACCTCTCCTCTATTTTTTTTCAGATACCTGGCTGTCCATTCCACACACCCCTGGAGTGTCCACTCTGGTACAGACCTTAGTGTCATTCACAGTGAGGCAGACCTTCCCTTCCAGCTTCTCTGCAATGTCACTTGACATTAAAGGGAATGAGTCCTAACACTGAACCTTGAGGCCCTTCCGGCCATCTATGCACCGGTCCAAGTGTGCCCACCAAAAGGGATCCAAATCCCTTATTCACCACCCATTCCCTGAGGTCTGCCCCACCCAGAGTTAGAATTCATAGTTAGGGGAAGTGCAGGGGAGGCACAGCCCACTGCATTACAAGTGGGATTGGAACACGAATCTCTGGTGCCCTAATGATGGGCACACTCAGACAGGTGCTGTCCGATGGTGGAACCACCTTGAGGTACCTCACTGGTCACTCTCCCTCCCTCAGAGAGGATTCCATTTACCACTACCCTCTGTTTTCTATTCCCTAACCAGTTTCTTTCCCAGGTTATCACCTTATTGCCCACCACCAAGATATTCAGCTTGCTTACCAGTCTCCAACATGTTACAGTGTCAAAAGCATTGCTGAAATCCAGGTAGGCTACATCCACAACTCCTCCATGATCCAACTACTTGGTCACTTCATCAAAGAAACTTATGAAATTTATTTGACATGACCTTCCCCCTGTGAATCCATGCTGCCTTGGATCCTGTATTCCACTGGATTCAAGATATTCCACAATCCTTTCCTTTAGTAGCATTTCTATTAACTTATCCACAACTGATATCAGGCTGACAGGCCTATAATTGCCAGACTGTTCCATGCTACAACTTTTTTGAAGTGGGAGTACCTCTGCTCCTCTACAGTCCTCTAGGACCACTCTGGTCTCCAGTGATCTGTTAAACAGGTCTCTCAGAGGGGCAGCTAGTACATCCATGAGCTCCCTCAGCATCCTTGGATGCACTGTCTGGCCCTATCACTTTGTCCACCTTTACATTAGCAAATTGTTTTTGGACCCTCTCCTCAGAAAAAGGACTATTGTCCATGTCCTTCCCATCAAAGCTCTTAGTGCATTTCCTTGGTCCCTCACCTTCCCCTTCTACTGTAAACACTGAGCAGAATTATTTGTTCAAGATCTCTGCCTTTTTTTATTCTCCCTCTGTACAGTCCCTCCCTCCCTCTTTAGCTATACAATCCCTCTGTTTGTATTCCTTTTTTTGCTAACCTACTCTAAACATGTTTTGTTTCTTTTAGATACTTTCTAAGTTATTTTTTCTTCAGTTTGCACTATCACTCCTTACTGCTTTCCCTGCCTCCTGCTTTTTTTTCTGATACGCTTCCTTATTCTCCTCTCCTTGGGTCTCATTATACCTTCTGAATGCAATTCTTTTAGCTTTTACCTTTTCTGCCACCTCTTTTGAGAACCATAGTTGTCTCTTCTTCCTTTTGTTTACTTGCTTGATGTAGAGGTTTTTTGCTTCCCCTATGCTCCATTTTAGTTGGTTCACTGTTCCTCCTTTAGATCACATAAGCTATGGTTTGTCTGACTAGCAAGAAATCAACTGGCAAGACCATAGTCAAGGCAGACAACCATGAGGTAAGTAAACAGGATCAGAATTAACCTGCAGTACAGGGGAGTGCTGTGTGCTGTAAGTGTCATGTGATAGTACTCCAAAGGTCTCAGAGGAGTTCACATGCTTGATTGCCTGTAGGGGTTGTCTATTGGTATATAAAAAATGTGAGATGTTTGTGTCATCAATGATGCCCTGAACCCATGATAGTGCAGTGACATACTGTAACTAGCATGCCAGTCTCCAGTTTTAGAAGAAAATGCTACTATCCTACCTCCAAAAATCTAAAGTAGTAAGATACTCAGTGAGATTCTTTCCCCTGAGTCCAACCCCAAACTTCTGGTTTTGAAACAGGCAACTGTGAGTCATAATCTCTAACAGGTAGGGGTGACCCCTATGGTGAAAAGCTAGCAACATTTCTCTAAACCTGGACAGAGGGTAAGTCAAAACATTTATGTCAACTACAATTAGCACTGGATTTGTGATAAAAAAAATCATGGGTACTGTAAGTGTGATATTCAAGGAGATAAACCCATCAAGTGGGTAATAAGATATATATGGCCATGCATCTGAAGGGCATATGGCCATGCACCTGAAGGGCAACTGACTTTATGATCATATTAGCCTACTAGATGTGTTTATTTCACAAGTGTCACACACTGACCCACCATTTATGTTATACAGTATACATGGATGGTTGTGGCTCCCCTGTGATACACATTTGCAATCATTTTCAAGTTTTGCCTTTTAGGTGGGTTTTCTTCCACAGTTTTCCATTGAGTAGTGGTGTTTTTGGTATCTCCAATGTCTTGCTCAATTAATGTTTCCATTACTTTAGGGTCCCACTATAAAAGGATACATGTCTGTTATGATCAATCCATGTGCCACTACAGTTCAGTGTGTGTGGTTGTTATGGAGTGTAAATAGATGGCAATTAATAAACAGCACTTTTCTATTTGCTATGGTGAAATGTTTAACAAGATAATATATACAACTTTTTTACTCTGGGGGCCAGATATTCAGAAATGCACCAAAGGCAGGCACAAGTCCGGCACAGTGCAAAGCTGATGCACCAGAGCACAACGGGTGCCATATTCAGAGGTTGCACATGTCGAACTGTGCCAGCACAACATGGCTGAATATGGCACATGTGTACTATGGCGCAACAGGAGGTGCGCCATGGGGCAACCAAAGAAACGCCAGTGCAACCGCAGAAGCAGTGAGCAAAGTGGAGCAACAACAGTGGGGGGCAGCACAGATACATGGGACCCAGGGACACAGCTGGGGAAAGATAGTGGTAAATTGCACAGGGCCCGGCCAGCAGGGCACACCAGTACACACACAGGCGCAGTGCATGGTAATAGAATGGAGCACATGTGAGGGAGCACAGCCACCCGCAGTTGTGCCATGCACCACAGTGCCCAATGGCCATCCACAGGTGGTGGACAGAGGCAAGCCTAGGAAAGGGAACTCAGAACACAGACGTGGCATGAGCAGGAGGTGACAGGAGGGGAGGATTGCCAACACAGGGAAGCCAATGGCACCACTCCCAACAGCAAGGCCACCGCATCAGCCACCATGCTGCAATGGGCAGCCACCCCCAGGACCATGGAGCCAAACACACCCAGGCCCAATATGCGCACATGTCACCCACACGCCAGGCAGTGAAGGAAGCAGGGCCCAGGCAGAGTGTAAGCCCACATGGGACTGGGAGCACAACAGGGGATGCAGACACCCCCACCCCAGTGGGAAGACAGGGCCAGATGGAGGACCATGGCAGTGTGGCAACACCATGCACACACCGACTGCCCACTCCACACCACAGTCCCATGGCAAGCCTGATGCCACACAGCAAACCCGATGGACTGGGTGATGACCACAACACAATGCTACACAGCACTGCACGCAGCAGGGAACCACAGTAATAGCACACAGCTCCACCCCCATACACCATCAACAGAGACAAGTGCATTGTGGAATGGATCCACACGCCACCAGCAAAACAGACACAGACACAGGCATGTAGGTGGAAAAGCTTAATACAGATGAAACATCAAAACAGGAACAAGAACAGGGACAGGGACAGGGAAGGCACAAAGAGGGTTGGGGACAGAGATCAGGGGCTAAACAATGGGGCAGAGGACTGTGGGGGGAACAGGGCTAACAAGGGTAAAAGGGGCTATGTACTGTGCAGCTATCTGCCACCACAGCTGGAAGCCCCACCAACATGCCGTCTCCATCCTCTGGCTGTCGAAAAACATTGGATTGCCACCACCACATTCAGCACCCTCATGACCACGCCAAGTATCCTGCACAGCAGCCTCGTCTGCACCTTCTGTGGCCTCTGACCTGCAGTCGTCCTCACACCTATGGCAAGTGACATGGTCCAGAGAACCATGCCCACCCACAGAGCACATCGGGCATCATGTGGACACCTCCCTGGAGAGGTCCCTATAGGCTCATGCAGGGGGGGGGACAACAACTGCCCATATCACAGAACACCACGCCAGTGATGAGAGGCAGATTTCAGCACACAGTGGCCATGGTACCACACAGTGTTGGCCACATGGCACACAGCAACAGCAATACCGTAGCACAACTGGTGGCATCTGGGTGCATGCCCACCCCACCGCCAGCCGGTACATGTGGCCAATGTCCAGGCCACTATGGCATGCATGATGGCATACCATGTGTCACACACAGCTGGCAAGGCACAAGGCATGGTTGGCCATACACCCACCCCACTGGCAACCCCCCACAGAGATGAACAACAGGAGTGTTCTCACCCACACCAGACTGCACTGCTGGCACCAGTTGCCCTCCATCAGTGGGCTGCGATGCCCTGGCCTGCTTCACCGCCACCTTGGCCCTCATGCAGTCCTCTGGCCCTGTTTTGGGAGAGATGAGAGGTGGACATCAGTACAGAAGGATGGCAGCAGTGCCCCCACCCACTTCCCACTGCACGCATGGCGCATCCATGTCCACCCTGTGGCCTGCACACCAGCACTGCTGCAGCACATGCAGTGTTCGGGCATGACACAAGGTGCATGGCTGGACAAATATGTAACCCAATGCGGCCCATGCCAAGAGCAGCGCTAATGGGACAGTTATGTGTCTGGCCTGATGGGCAACATGCAAGAACCTACTGGCTCTTGTACAGCACCATGCTGTATGCGTATCTGCAGCCTCATGAGATGCTACGGTGCCCTCCTCCTCAGGTCACCATATGTGTGCCCGCACTGCTCAGCAGTGCATGGCACACCAGTCCACCACTCCAGGACCTCAGCAACCCTTTGCCACACCTCTCCCCTGGCCTGCTGCAGGGGCACCAACCCATACAGTTGCACCTCAAAGGGCTGGACAACCACCACCACATGCACGAGTTCCACCTCACTCCAGTTCACTACCCTGAGCCATGGCCACTATCTGAGGTGGCACTGAAAATGGCAGTGCATAGAACATGTGCCTGCCATGTGCAGGATGCACAAGATGCAACACACTGCCTCAAGTGCACAGCACGTGGTTGCGCAATGTGTTGCGCGATGTGGGACCATTGTGTAATGCTGGGCATGTGCGCAACGCCAGGACCTAGTGGGGTCATGGGGTCACATAGGTGACCTGTGGGTCAGAGGTCATCAACCATCACACAGTGCGCTTGTGCACAATAGGGGGCATGGCTTGATGCACGGGGCATGCGCGGGCTTCACCTGTGCCACATGCACAGTGACAGTGCATTGCATATTCTGCATTCTGTGCTCAATTAACCCATGAGACGTGCAGCGCACATGCATGCTGCAGGTGCGTGGACCATGCGTGCATGTGTTATGCACCACTAGCTTGCTCCAGCGCACCACAACAGAACGTGGCTCAGTTCTGCAATATTCAGACACATTACGCAAATGAGCTCATCAGCCAATGCGGAGCACAGTGGGGTGCATTAGCATATCATTACCATTGTGCTCAACCTGATTTGCATGCATTGAGCCTTATAAGCGCCACTGTATGGCACAGGCCATGGACCAGTATTGCAACCTGAACAGGTAAGTGGAGGATGCCATAACATCGCAGGGAGACAGTAGCACAGCAGGGTGGGACTGCATATGACTATGCTGCCACTGACACTGTGCTGTCCATGTTCACAGGAGGCAACATGTCGAGACAGGATGAGGATGAGGAGCAACTTCACAAAGGGAGAGACAGATGCCCTGTTCAAGGCCTACCTCAACAGGGAGGCCCTGTTGAGCGGTGCCATAGGCACACCACATGACAGGGCCATTAAATGGGATGAGGCGGCAGCCTACATCAACCAGTATGGTAGCCTCCTGCAGTCAGCACAGGAGTGCTGCAAGAAGGTCGGGATGGACAGGTGGCACATTCAGGAGAAACATCTCAGAATGCCACCAGCAGGGGACCACCAGATGCACCCACACTGACGCCGACAGAGGAGTTGGTGGCAACAACCAACCACTGCACTTCAGTGGAGGGTGTACCTGGCAGGGAATTTCAGATGGGTGGCAGCCCATCACTGCATGGTATGTATGTCAGCAATGCATGTGTAGTGGGCCAGGGTGTGTGTACACAGGCATGCTGGTGTGCATACAGTCATCATGCATGCCATATGTGCGTCTGCACACACACGCACATGGCACAATGCTGGCCACATATGGCAGCAGCATGCATGGAGGGCCTCAAGGGCACCACATCACTGACACTACTTCCTTCTCATGCAGCACCAACTCAGCTCCATGTGCAGGAAGGGGTGGCAGCAGCTGAAGCACCTGGATGGCACACGAGTCCATGTGGAAGGGCCATCCACATCCACCGGGGTCCGTGGTCCCTAGAGGCTGCAGCCGGGCACCACGGTGCCTGTGGACATCCTAGGCCAAGGGGTGGATGAAGCCCTGGATGTGTTTCTTCAGGATGACAGCCTTGGTGTGCTGTGTGCAGACACAGTCTGGGGCAGGATTCGACTCAGATGATGACATGACAATGATTCTGGACGTCATAGGCGACATTGTGGGTGTGTTGCCACTGCCAGCAGCACAGGCTGCATCAGAGAAGAGTGTCATGCCCACATCTGCACAGCCACATGCCAGCTCTGTGGTTGCAGCTGTGTGTGGTGCTGTGGCCCATGCAAGCGGTGGCATGGATGCGCAGGTGCAGGGTGGCAGTGGGCAGCATGCTGGGCAACATTGGCAGGCTGCAGGTGCCACTGAGTGGCCAGACACAGGGTTCACCGCTGGTACACCTGCTGAACACCCTCTCCCAGTGGACCCCATGTGCAGTGCCCACCAGAGCAGGGGGCTAGATGGCATGGCAGATCCCCCCCTGTTGATCGGCGTCCTGGCCAGGAGTTTCAGGATGCGGACCAGCTGGCAATGCACACCGGCTGCTGCAGGCATCCATCGAGCAACAGGTGCTGCTCACTGCTGAGGTGAGTGCACTGCTGGTGGAGGTGCATCAGCACATGGAGCAGCAGAACAGGGGCACTGTGCAGATCCTGGAGGGGCTGCAACACATTCAGGAGACCACGACTGCATCCATGGATTGCATTGCCAGTGCAGTTGCTAATTGTTTTGCGTTGCTGACTGCCACTGGGTGCGGGCATGTGTAGGTAACCCCCCGCAGTGTGCTGTCCACTCCACAGACCCAGCGTCGAGTGACCCCATCACAGTGGATGCTGGGTTTGGATGTAAGCATCCCCAGCATGCCTGTGGCTGGCCTATTTGGCTGCCTACGAACCTCTGTGGGGACACAGTCATGTTCGTGCACATCCATCATGGGAAGTCCTCTGGCACCCCCCCCCCATGGCCGATGCACAGCTTGAAGCTGCTGATCGGACATGGCAAGGCTGCCCATGTGCCTGTGGTGGCTGTGGGTCTGTGCATCTGGCCTGAGGTGTGTGCTGCCCTGCCCGCAGTCTGCTGCTGCTGTCTGTGCACTAATGGGCACTGAATGAGTGCATTGCACATCTGTGTGCTTGCCTGCATGCTATGCTGCATGCTGCCTGTGTGTACCTGCTGGCTGCTGGGATGTGTGGTGTGGACATGATGAGGGTGGACTGGCACCGGTTGTGCACTGCATCTGACCCATGCCACCATCCACTGCCTGTGTGTGTGTGTGTGTGTGTGTGTGTGTGTGTGTGTGTGTGTGCGTGCATGCTTGTGCAGCATGTGTGTGTCTTACTGTGTCAGTGTGTTCCACTCCCTCCCCTCCCTTGTTTTGCCCCACTGTCTGTGCATGCCCTTCATCGTGCATGCCCCTGTATGTGTGTTTTGTGCTGTTCAGTGTGGTCCATGCATGTGTGCCACAACACCTACCTGCATTTTCCGAAGTGTTCCTGTGCGACTGTGTCATGGTGGTGTCAAGCCTGCTGTATCAGTTTGGGGTCCCTCCACCCGGGGGGGGCTGCACATCCCCCTCTGGTCCATTGTCACTGTCATCCCCACTACTGTTACCCTCCTCAGCCTCAACAGCGATCCCACGGTCAATGGCCATGTTGTGCAGTACGCAGCAGGCCAGGAATAGACTGCAGGCTTTCGAGGGTCTGTACTGTAGGGCACTGCCTGACCTGTCCAGGCAACAGAATCATGCCTTCAGCATTCCAAAGATGTGCTTGATGATGTTGTGCATGCTGGTGTGTGCCTCGTTGTAACGTTCCTCTGCAGTAGATGATGGTTGCCAGTAGGGAGTGAGCAGTCAGGGCCTTAGTGGGTATGCACTTTCACCTGTGTGGAGATCGACGTGGTTAGCCCTCTGCTATGCTGTTCTGTGTCACTTGCCCTATCCATGGCACCTACACCACCACACACACCCTGCCTCCCCAACCCCAGATCTGACATGCCACTCGCCCCTGGTCCATGCCATACTCAGCCACAAGGTGGCCTGTGGGGATGTCCCCATATTTTTACCTGTGGCACAGCACAGAGCTGTGCCAGATGAATGCGTTGTGTGCACTCCCAGGGTGTGTGGCCCACACATTGATGATGTGCCCCGTGGCATCGCACATCACCTGGCAGTTGATGCTCAGGCTCCCCTTCCTGTTGGTATACACCATGCCTTTGTGGCCAGGTGGCATGCGAATGCCCTCGTGGATGCAGTCAATAGCCCCAATCATGCCAGGCATGCATGCAACCCTGTGGATGGCCTGCATGTTTGCTGTATGCTCCACCTCTGTGCTGGGAAACTGTATGAACTCCAAAGCACATGGTAGTGGGGCATTGAGGAAATGTGTGAGAAGGTGGGACATGGCCAACTGGGTGGTACCCGTGGTGTCCCCTATTGGTCATTGGAAGGTGCCCGTAGCAAGCAAGCACATGACGGCAGACACCTTGGTCTCCATAGACATGGCGTGACTACGTCTGGTGGGTTCCTGCATCTCCTCACTGCACAGCTCGCAGAGCTTTCTCAGAATGGCCCTGTTCAGGTGGTGCTGGCCCTTGATCTTGGTGTCAATATAGTTCTCGAATGTGATGCAGGCACAGTACCACCTGTGTCAGAAATACCACCACCGGGCTCTTTGTCAGCCTCAGAGCTGTTCCCCCTGCCTCTTCACTCCCCTCATTACCACCTCCATCAGGAATGGTGCACTCTCCATCCCTCCTTCTCTTTGTGTGTCCCCCTGGGCAGCTGGGTTCCTGTCTGTCTGTCTGCCTCCCTGGTGTGCTGTTTGTGTGTGTGTGTCTCTCTCTCTCTCTCTCCCTCCTCCTCTCTCTCTCTCTGTGCCCCCTTTCCTTTTCTCACTCCGCCTCTCTGTCTGTCTCTTTCTCCCTCTGTGTTTCTCGGTGCAGGGTTGCGTATCTGCTGTTCCTGTGTTTGCACTCTGTTTTTATGGGAACAGGTCTGGGCGGTGCATCCTGGGTTTGCTCTGGCCTTGTGCCATGTCTTCACAGTTGAATATCCCGTTGTGCTGCATATTAATGGGAATGCCCCCTGCACTTTCGCTGCATACATTTTATTTGTGCACTGGTGCAATGGGTTTTGCACTGCTCTGTGGGTCCCGTTGAATATCGCTTGGTGGCGCATCTTCGTACTTTATTTTTATTTATTTCGTTTTTGTTGCCCGGGTAAGTGCACTAGACAAATTCTGCCTATTTTCAAGTACGCCCCAGGGGAGGGGGATACAGATGAATGCCAACTGACTTTGAACCAGATTAAGTGGTTGGTGGTATTTTATTTAGTGAATGGGGGAAATTTGGCCAGGGCACTGGGTAAATTCCCCTACTCATCAGTAGGGAGAATGTTGAGTGGTGTGGTATCAGTCTCCATCTGACTGCTGATGGAGCAGGACGTGGAGGTGCTCAGAGAGTCGGCTGCTCCGCCACTGGTGGAGATGAGCGATTTGGATACATTTTACCATGCAGAAATGTGCCTGTAAGAGGTTTTGTTAATTGCCGAGGGAGCATTGCCTCAGCATTCTGATATGACTAGTTGGACTCTGAGCTCAGCAAAGCCTATATTGCAACCTTCTGTGGATGTGCAGTCTGAAGTACCACTTATTGAGAATAAATCTGCTTTACCTTTATTGCCGAAACCTTGTGAAGACAGCGATTCACTTTGTACTGTTGTGGCTGCTTTGAGTACTTCAGGTGTTCAAGTTGTGTCTGGCGGGAGTTGTCAAGTGACACCCCAGAATAGTCAGCCCCAAGATGAACCTGGCAACATGTCTTACCTCTCTCTACACTGGTTGTGTTTCAGACTACTGCTACTACTCAGGAAGGGGCTACTGTTTAATCGTTTTTGGCTCTTACCTTGGAGGTTCGTGTAGAAATGTCCACACCTCCTGTGACTGTTTGGGCTGACTCAGAGATGGATACTAATGAACCCTGGTAAGTGGAAAAGTCCCTTAAGGCCGCAAGTTGGGTGCGGTCACCCTCTGATGCATGATGGAATTCAGAGTTTTCCCCGATACAGATTCCGGGGGTGAGACTATCTGATAAACCTTCTGCTGTTGCTCCTGCTGCCATTCCATCTCCAAATGCTGTGTCAGGGTGTTCTTCATCAAGTACTGTTGCCGATGTTGCTATTAACCCTGACTTAGAATTAACTCAGAATCCCAAGCTGAACTTTATTCACATGGCTGCATTGACTAATCTGGCCACTAAGACACAGGGCCCTGGGTGAACACTTGACCCAGTCTCAGTAACATTGACGATCTACCTGACACGTCTGCTGATCATGACCAGTCTGGGGGGATAAAACCCTCTCGTACCTATGCATCTTTTTTCCATTAGCATGTAACACCTGCCAAGTGGCACAGTGCCATCTGAATCATTTATAAAGGGGGACTGGATGACTTCCCTGATCTGATTTATGTGGGAAAAGTTTTGTTGAAGGACAGTTTGCCCTTTAATGCTGCTGAGTTATATGCCCTTATCCATGTTTCTGGGGAGAGCTCTTTTGATGTGAGTTTCAAGATCCAGAGTGGGTTAGAGCATTTTTGGTTGCAGTATCATAAATTATAAAATGGGTAAAAGTATTCCAAGCCTCTGATTGGCTGAGGGACTTCTCTAGCTGGGCATCTATCAGACAACAGATGCCCAGCTATTAGAAGTACTAGCCCAGCCAACCCCATCACTAAAATCATGTTGTCCAGCCTGGTCTCTAATTGGCTGAAACACCCTCATTTAATTTTGAAATACCCGCCATTTGCTTGTCTCGCTTAGTGAGAGCTAAGTTCCGATGCCTGTCCACAAGATGTTCTCCCAATAAAATGCTAAACTTAATGACTACCCCTGCCAAAATGTGCACAGCAAAGCCAGTACAAAAAATTAAAATTAAACTCTTTACACAAAGTTGCTTGCCTTTTTTTCTCTTAGATCACTTTACCACTCTGACTTCCATGTTCCCACTTTCAACTGTGAGAGAGACACAAATACAAATACCAGAAATCAGCTTCGTACACAGTACAGCCCTAGTTTTCAGAGCATTACTTGCAACTGGTTGCTAACCCCCTTCCCAAATAAAAACAGACTGCCACTTCCTAAAATGCAGTCTGAATACTCTCCTGTGACAGAGAAGTGAGTCAGTACATTTAACTTTCACTCATGCTCTGATTAGTGAAACATTCCATTAAACGGCAGCAGCACATTCTGTGGGAACCACTCCAGCAACAGTGTTGCTATAATCAGTGGTTACGGGGTCCGATCACTTCACGATGAAAAGTCTGGCTGTGTGGTATGGGTAATTGTCTGCATGGGTAACGGTACTGCACCAGCTTTCATTCGGAGTCAGACTTACTAGATGAAAAATAAAACCACGGCTTTTATTAGTATAAAACAGGCACCCTACTTGCTGAAGGTGGACGAAAGTGGTGAGTCTCTCTCTCTAAACAAATAAAATGGGCCATTGGTGAATGTCGGCGGGGGGGGGTCAGTTCCACAAACAAGCATCAGTGTAATACAACACTAATTTATTTAAAAAAAAAAGTGTAAAAACTGCACTGCCCTCTGCTGGCAAGTATACCACTACAGCATTAGAGGGACTACTTTACAATCAAAAACATTTTCAATACATTTGAACTAATTTTCTATTAATTTTTGTTATTTCTTAGTTTTCTTTTTTAAAAATACACACATAACCCATTTTCTATGCTCAATAATACCCTCCAGGGTGGGTGGTATTGTGCTATATTGGACCTTCCAGGGCTATAAGGCTTCGCCATGCGGCAGGCCTCATTATGCCCCTGGGCAGTCCAATATAGCAGCACAATACCACCCACCCTGGTGAGTATTATTTCTTACGTGCAACATACCCCTCTATGGTCCCCTTTTGAGGTTGTACCCCTTTCTAGGCCTGCCAAAAAAAAATGTCACGGTTTGGTTTTGAAATGAAGGGGTGAGTGTCACTGATTTGGTTTTATGGTTAAAACAAAGATGTATGGTATTGGGTCACCCAGAGGCAATTTTTGATACAGACAACATCTCGACAGGAGGTTGGAAGTTTCAGGTTCTTCTCAAAACTGTTGATGGTCTTCTCCAACATCTACCCAATTCTTTTTTTTTGAGTGGGGATGGGGGTTTTTGTTCCATCCTGGGCAGCCTAAGGCTTGCTACAAATGTGGAGCCCCAGGGCACATCAGTAGTGCCTGTGATAAAATTAAATGTTCTGTTTGTGGTAACCTTGGCCATTATAATCTTCAGTGCACTAATGAAATCCGCTACACTTTGTGTGGTGTCGCAGGACATTCCTAAATGACTTGTGCACAGGCAACGCATTCTAAGAAGGGGTCAGGGAAGCAGGAGGAGCAACAATTACTGGTGGCTGTAGCTCAGAGGGAAAATGTGAAACTTACTAGGGACAGGCCTCAGGTAGTCGAGGAGGTAGACGCTTAGGTGGATCTCCTTCCTGCTGAGCCTGAAGTCAATCCCCCCACTGAGACTGAGCATGAGCTGCCTATTGTTGACAGCGAGACTCTCCTGGAAGTGGATAAGCCCCCTGGGAGTTAGGTGATACTGATCTTGATGATAAGGGACCCACTGAGTCACAGGATACGGTGAGGGCTGAGATGTCACCTCCGCCACCCCCTGACATTCCTGGTGTGGACTTTGATAAAAGGGTGACCAGGCACTGTAGTTGGAGACAGCCTGCATCCAATGCACATAAAATCGCTGAGACCAAAACTTCTATCAGGTTTCAGCCCCTTTTTACAGACACTGATGTCCCAGGGAATGGGTCTGAACGTTCTTTAGAAGACATGCCCCACTCTGATACCTTTTCTGACTCTGGGTCGAGTGAATTGAGACAGGACCCGCAGGTGCAGGTGGGGCCCAGGAGGAAAAGGAATCATACTAAGCTTGTGAGTAAGGGGAAAGTGGTTGGTATTGGGAAATCGGGGTTACACAAGCCCCCATGATTTCTAAATGTTCTTGCAACAGCAGTTGAAGTTTTTGATGATTAATGCCAATAGCATTAAAAATAATAAGAAGAGGAGTGGTGTTTTTTCTCAATTATTGTCCTGTGGCATAGATATTATTTTTTTACAGAACACCCATTTGCATACATTGGGTGACATACAGGCAGCACAAAGAGAATGGTATAAGGGGGTTTCTTATTGGTCGATTGGTTTGGGGGCATGTACAGGGGTTGGCATTTTGTTTTTATTAAATATACACATCATTAAGCTAATTGATCTTATACATGGGAGGGTATTAATTCTTGATATAAATTATGATAACACATTGTTTTGGTTGATTAATTTATATGCACCCCAAGCTAAATCTGAAAGGATAGAAATCCTTTGGCAAATTCTGCCTTTTTTATTTTCTGCACAAAATATAGTGGGGGGGGGATTTTAATTGTGATCTTTCCTTAGAGGATGGGGGGTGGGTACTTCCACCCAAAAACATGTTTGTGATATGGCCTTTCTCAAGAATACAGTGCTGATGGCTAATCTGGTTGATGCACATACCTCTCTCCACAAGAGATCTGCAGCTACATTTCTGAGGGGTCATTTGGCGACGAGATTAGACTTTCTTTTTGTAAATAAGGGAATGGTGGTTTGCACTGCTAAAATTGAATCTGTAGCGTACCCTGACCATAAAGAATTGTCTATGGTTATAGGGAACTTTTCTCACCCTAATGGGCCTGGGGTTTGAAAATTGAATATGTTATTGCTTCAGTCTATTGCAATTACCCACCAAATATTGTCCTTTACTAAATGTCAGAAAACTTTGTCTGATGTCTTTGACAATCCCTTACTTTGGTGGGAGAGTTTTAAAATGGATTTAATAACCTTATTGTTAGGATTTAGTAAACATAGGAACGATTCTGAAAAAAACAAAATACCAACAGTATAGGAAGCAATTACAATGTCTAATGAATTTAGCTCAGACCACTCGACATGATTTGGGGACACAAATTAATTCTATTCAATGGCACATGTGGGATTTCCATGAGAAGCAAATGTCCACACTTACAATGCAACAGCAGTTTAGTACACAAGGGAAGTTAGGGAACGTTTGCCATTTTCTTTGTTGTAAGGACTGTGTTAAGTCCAAACGTATGATAGCAGTTTGGGATGATCAGCATATACTACAGACACAGCATCGGAACATACTGCACACTGTCTCCAGCTATTTGACCACACAATTTTCATCACAATCTACTGATACATCGGCTTTCTCTAACCTGTTTTCAGTCTTGAATATTCCTGACAACCTTTTAGCTGAAGCCCATGCTCTTAGTGCTGATATCACTTCACAGGAAATTCTAGGGGTGGTTAATGCACTCCCTGTGGGGAAAGTGGCCAGGAGTGATGGTCTGCCTCTTGAATTATACAGATTAATTGTCCCTTACATTTTGGAAGAATTGGCTAAGCTATATACTCATCTGCTTGCCTCAGGGTCTATCCCGTTGGAAATGTCTCTATAATTGAGATGTTTTTATATAAAAAAGGTGCTAAGGAAGATCTGGATAATTGAAGGCCTATTTGCTTGCTGAATGTAGATTTTAAAATATTGACAACGATTCTTTGTAACAGGCTTGCTAAAATAGCATTGAAGGTTATATCTTTGATGCAGTCCTGTGCAATCCCAGGTAAAACTATGACTGAACCATTACTATATCTGAGAGAAGTATTTGCAGCTGGGGCTTTTCCTGGTACACAGAGTTATGTAGTTTCTTTGGACAAGAGAAAAGCCTTTGATTCTGTGGATCATGATTTTTTGTGGTTTACTGTGACTTCTTATGGTATCCCCACACAGTTTATATCCTGGTTAAAGGCTCTCTGTCAGACCGTGGAGGTAAAACTGTTCTTTAATGGGTTCCTTGGCCCTGTGCTACCAATTAAATGGGGGGTGCGACAGGGTTGCCCCTTAAGTCCCTTACTTTTTGTCTTTAGTTTGGACCCTTTATTGTTGCTTTTGAATGATAGACAATTTTTTTAAACCACTACTAGTCTCAGAACAAAGACTGCCCCTTACGGTAGTGGCCTATGCAGATGATGGGTGTCTCATCTTAAAAATTTTGGCCGATATTGAGACAGCCATCTAGTTTTGTCATCTCTATGGGAAATTGTCTGGAGTTTGTCTTAATAAGGAGAAGAGTAAAATAAAACAAACTGGAGGATCACCTCCACACAGCGCTCATATTGCAGGCATTGCCATGGAAGATGGGCCCGTGTATATTTTGGGCATACATTTTGATACAGGTCATCAAGATCTTCTTAATTGGGACAAGAAACTTCAGTGTGGGAAAACATTGGTGGCCTCTTGGAATAATTATAGTATGGGTAAATGAAAATGGGCGTATTCAGTTAAAACTTATTTATTGCCTCTTTTTCCTTATATTAATGAGATTTTTCCTCTTCCCAAAGAGAGGGAGACTTTGCTGTCTAGTATTTTTTTTTTCAAGCTATTTGGGGAAGAAGACTGAATCCCCTGAAGTGAAATATTTTGCACTTAATAATGTCGGATGGTGATTTACATATGGCGAACTGCGCTCTTTTTCTTTTTCTTAATTTTATTTTTCTTATTTGCGTCCTTTATGTTACTGGATTCCACTGTGGTGGGCTGCATTATTTTCTGATAAGCTTCAGGAATGGCTGGGTCTCTGGTTCTCAGAAACTATTTAAAACTGTTTATTTTTCTCCACAGTATTATAGAGAGCTTTTTGTTAGACTTCGAAAATGGGGTATCACTGCCACTGAAATCAAGACATGCACAAAGAAACAATTATACACTTTAGTGCAAGGCAGTCATTTTATGGAAATTACAACATTTGCTTTATGTCCTCAGGATAAGATTCCTAGTGTGTTGCAATTACTTCATAACAACAGACTCCCCAGCAATTTTTTTGTTGTTTTATGGATATGTTGTCATGAGAAATTGAATATTAAGGCAAATCAAAAACATAAAGCTGTAGCTGATAGAATGTGTGCTAGGCCGGAATGTATATTCCAACTGGAATCTATGCATCATTTATTTTTCCTCATGTGGGTTTATCCAGACTTTTTGGGATTATTTAACTAATTTGTGGGGTATGAGTATTGTGTCTCACATAACGTATGACAACCTGATTTATGGGGTTTATGAAAAGGCATGGGATAAATGGCATCAGAGTACTTTGAATGTTCTTTTTTCTATTGTTAAATGGTATATTTGGAATGCTCGATGTTTGTTTATGTTACAACAAAAGCAACTCACTTATGAGGATTTAAGAGGTTATATACTGAAAGAAGCCAGGGATATTTATTATAAGGAAAAGTGTTTTCAAACTGTATTATATGTACATAATACGTGGAGAAATCTTCCATGGATCACTGATTCTGATTTTCCTATTACTTAGGACTGCCATTATATTTTTGGTCCTGTTATTTGTATTTTTTTTTTAGTTTCTTCTTTTGTGTGAATTTCTGTATATTGCAATAAACAAAATTCCCCTACTCTTTTCAAGAAGTGCCATGGGATCTTTAACATCCACCTGAACTACCACCAGAGAAAGCAGATGGGACCTTGGTTTAATGTCTCATCCAAAAGATGGCATCTCAGGAGTGCAGCACCCCCCTCATGCTGAACTGCAGTGTCAGAACTGAGATATTAACCCAAGTACCTGGTGTGGGGATAGAACCCACAGCCTTCTGATCTCCTGGTCTCAGAGGCAAGTGTGCTACCTGCTGAGCCTCTGACAATACCACCTCTCTCTCTCTCTCTCTCTCTCTCTCCTCTGTGTTTCTTGTGGAGGGTTGCACCATGCACAAGTGCTCTGAATATCCAGACCTTGGTATCTAATGGGAAAAATGGTAGATGTTTGAGTTGTGAAAATTCTGAGGTTGGCAAAGGATTTTAAAACAGGTACTGTGTCCAGGTTGGCAGGATTCATTTTCAGCATTGTGTTAGTAATTTCTAGCACACCACTAAAGACCAATGAGATTGATTGAAATCCTTTTCTCATTTTATAAATTGAAGTAATGCTCTGAGCTCGCTAAGAGGAACTGCAAAATTTTTTTTCAATGAAAAATAACATCATGCCTGGGAAATATATAAATACACATATGTACATTGAATTGCAATATAAAACTCAATATGCTGCCCATCTGATGGTTCAAGTTCTTATTAGGTTTCATGATCATAAATATGGCATATATATTTTTTTAAATAGAAAAGTACAAATAGAGTTCAAAGGACTATGCTTTTAAACTGATGTTCAAATGGCGAGCAAATGATAGTGCCCGCTTCTTTTTTTTGCAATTTAATATACTTTATTATAATTTAAAATATACAGACACAAAGTTTGACACACACTCCACTGTCAAGTTGTACCATCAAATAGAAATAACTCCCCCCCCCCCACACACATACTCATATAAGATCTTGACCTTAGTAGGAAATATTAGGACAACACTGACACTAAAATCCCCACCCTACCACCCCCGCCAAAAATCATTCCCTACACCCACGTCCCCCTACATCCCCCTCCTGCTCATCCTGTGACAGGCCAAAACATTTCTAAAAGAGTATTATGGAAGCAGTCATAATCCAGATATGTTTACTTAATAGGAACTATGAATCATAGAAAGGTAGTAAGTGCTTGTCTCATAGATGATGGAGATAAACTACCCTAAAACCTAAACTAATTACCTCATCTCCCAGCTAAAAAAAGAGATGAGTGGATCCCATAAGTCTGAAAATTGTACTGCCCTGTGGTTCTGTGAGGCAATGAGTCTTTCTGGATTCAAGACATGTAAAACTTCTTGGATCCATTCTCTCATTACAGGAAGTGTCTTATTGAGTCAATGACTCATTATAAGCAGTATGGAGACATATACAATTACTGCCATATAAGTCTTGTCCTTTTTGGATCTAATACATGTGTAATCACCAATCACACAAACTTCCAAATTAAAATAATTACTATCCCCAAAAAAGGAGACTTTTTCTGTGCAATGGTCTGCCAGAAGGTCACAACTCCAGGGCACATCCAAATCATGAGTTGCAAGCATCCTTCTTCTTGGGCACACCTAAAACTCTGAACTTTAGTCAGCTTTCCCATTCAAAAAAGCTTAAAAGAAGTATAATAAAGCTTATGAAACACATTACATTGTGCTAACCTTAATCTGTCTTGTTTACTAAACTGACATTAGACAAAATGCATTTCAGCTATAGATGTCATAATCCAAATGTGCAGCCTGCTGCCAGTAAAAAGCTATCAGACGTCAACACTTCCAAACTTGACATCCAAATTCTTTATATAGCTTATATATAGATCTATGCTGTGAAGCTAAATTAGAAAATGTTTGAAAAATGTATCCAACATCTGTAGACCATGGTGGCTTCCCCAAGAAGGATAGCAGCAATGTTTGATTTGGGCAGACAGTATCTAAAAAAATTGAAAGACGGGAGGTGAACAAAATCTCTGAACTCTGCCGGGGACAAGAATGTATCTTGCTTGACAAAATCTACCAGAGAAGATACCTTCAGTTCCTTCCAGAAAGTCGGTAGTATCACTTTCCTATCTATCAAAAAATTTGGATTCCTGAAAAATGGCTGTCCCAAGTCCCTTCTAGTGGATAATTTAAAATAATGACATACAGTAATTGTTTGTAGGCCTGCATTGACCACCCAATAAGGGAAGCCTTAAGTATTGTAGGTAGTTCACCCAAAGTGGAATATAACAGTGAAGCCAAGGAAATGTGGCATGAGTCTGCTTTAATCTGTTCAATTTTCAGCCACTCAGGAACCTCATGAATTGAATCGTATAACCTGGGCCATAAATAATATTTCACACCATGAAATACAAGGTAATAGAGAAATACATGGGGGAGTTGTAAGCAACCCAGCTCTCTAGGCCTACAAAGCTTACTAAAAGCTCATCTGGGATGTTTTCCCAGCCACAAAAAATTAGATCACATTGCCTGAAGTCTCATGAACTACTGTCTTGGGATAGGAAGATTCAAAATGGAGAAAGGATACATTACTTTAGGTAGTGCAACCATTTTCAAAATGTTAGCTCTCCCGCAGAGTCATCGGCACATGTTGCCATCTCTTCAGGTCCTGTTCCAATAGAGAAACCACCTGTTCTAGATTTAGTTTTTATAAAGCCTGAAGATCCTGAGTAAGTTCGATTCCCAAAAATGAAACAGATTTTGGTGCCCACTTAAGGCCCAATTCCGTAATTATTGCTTGTGTACAAGCTGGTGATAAGGACAAAACAGTGATCTTGTGAGTATTTAATTTATACCCCTACAAAGTACTATAGTCCGAAATTAGTTCAAGTACCATTGGGAGAGATGTTTGTTCATCCAATAGATGCAAAAGCACATCATTGGCAAACACTAACAACTTAAATTAATTCGGGTCTATCCCAACCCCTTTACCTTAGGTGATACCTTAATCTTCCTGGCCAGGGGCTCTAAATATAAATTAAAGAGCATAGGGTAGAAGGGACATCCTTGACAGGTACCTCTAGTCAATAAAAAAAGTGAAGAGAATACCCCATTACATTCATTTTTGCTGAGGGACAAACATACAATATTTTACTCCAGTTTACAAATTCAGATGGTAGTCCATACCTGGGCAGTATGTCAAATACAAAATGCCAGGCCACTCGATTGAATGCCTTCTCCGCGTCTAGGGAGACGAGCACCTCACCTGTGCTCCCCTTCCCAGACACAGACAGGAGATGCACAATTTTCTAAAAGTAATCACTGCATTGCCACCACTGTACACAGCCTGCCTACTCTGGGCTGATCAGGCTTACCCATTCCACTTTAAGCCTGAATGCCAGTATGTTAGCTAATATTTTAACATCTATATTTAATACGAATATGGGTCTATAATTACAGTATCTGGTTGAGTAGGCTCCCTCCCCTGTTTTGGTAAAACCACAATTCATATTTTAAAAAGTGCCTTTTCCTTAATGTCATGAGAAACAAGACAGTAAAAAAAAACTACACACAAAATGGGGGCCACTTCCAACTTAAATGCTTTATAAAAAAGGGGAGCAAAGCTATCTGGTCCTGGGGCTTTGTCAAGGGAAAGATGATCTATAGCCTCAATAATCTCCCTCTCTGTTATATTATCTTTTAAAACAGCTTTCTGTTGGTCAGAAAGGGTTGGCAAATCCACATCCTGCAAAAATTCTTCCCTAAGAGCAGAATAATTACTATCAACCAGAGGCGTGATGTATATGGACTGGTAAAAATCTCTAAAAGTTTCAAATATTTTTGTAGGGTCTGAAATTAAAAACCTTGAACACGAATTCACTAGTGCTGTCACCCAGTGAGCTGTTCTCTGATGCTTCAAACTATTAGACAGCAGTTTGCCTCCTTCTCCCCTTGCCCAATGTAGGTGGCCTTCCACCTAGTAGGCAAATGCATCACATTATCAAGGAGATAAGAGACGTATTTTGACCTTACCACAGATAGTTCAGACCACAGACTATCTGCAGATGTTTTAGAGAGCTGCAATTCTAAAGTTTGGATTTGGGACAACCATTCTTCAACTTGAAAGCTAAGCTTCTTTTTTTTGACCGAGGCTAGTCTAATAAACTCTCTCCTCCATGTCGTCATTAAAGATCCCCCACAAAACATCTTTAGCCTCAACAGAGACATTATTCTCAGCCAAGGACTGAAGTAGAAAATCTTTCATTTGATTTAAAATATAAGTATTGGTCAGTAACTGGGTATTGAGAGTTCAAGTGCCTTTACATGGAGAACAGCAGGGCAGAGACATAGATGACCATATCGGAGAATGGTCAGATAGGACCTGAGAATGCATACCCATACTCTCCTCCCCCTGCATGATAGAATTGCTAAGCAAAAAATAGTCTATATGAGAGAAAATCCCGTGGGGAGGGGAATGAAAGGTGAATTCCTGGTCCTTGGGGTGAAAAAGTCTCCAAGGATCCACCAGGCCCAAATCAGAAATAAATTCTCATAATGCACGCTGGGCTGGGGATACGCCCACCTTTCTATGATATAATCTGTCCAAATCATTAGAGAAAACCAGATTCCAGTCCCTTCCTAAGATACATAGGACATTCTGGAGTGAAGCCAAAATGGTCACCAATGGAAAGAATAATGGGTAGTCCAGATTACGTCCACAAATGGAGCCAAATGTAACTTCTGTGTTAGCCAGAAGATCATGTATAATAATATAACGGCCCTCCACATCCTTCCATTCCCCAATTAAAGTAAAAGGGTCCAATTTATCTAACAAAATTGTAACATCCTTTTGTCTGGCACTTGGACCTACACCGTAAACCTGGCCCACTCAGAGTTTCTTTAAGTTACTCAGTTTTTCCACTGGTATATGTGTCTACTACAACATAATAATATGTGAATGGTACTGACTTTGATGTCTAAGGATGCAATATTTTTTGATATTCTCCCTCCCCCCTTTTATATTCTGGGATAGAATGTTCCAACAATGTCCTATAATGAAATAGTAGGAAAAATGTCTATAACCTGCTTCCTGCAAATACAGTTGCCTGTCCCCCAACCCCTACCCCATCAATCCCTCCCTCCAGCCAGGAAAAAACACCTGAATTCCCCCAATAACTGTGACTACACCCACCTTCCTTAACCTATTTATCACGTGGTCCAAAAGCCCTCTCCTTAACTTGTGGCCCATGGTGCCAGAGGAGGAGTAGCCCTCATCGGACAGGAGAAACTTCAAGGGCTGTACCCCTATTTCCTCAAATACTCCACTAGGAAACCAGAAAAAAAGGATCTTAGCAAAGATCAACTGGCACAATCATATAACTGTCTTCCATGATAACTTCACATTTAAGCATATTCTAATATCTGGCTTAAAGAGCTAAATGAATTTTAACTCACCCACAACCATCCGATGATGCCACCTATAAAATTAGGTAAAAGCAAAGGAGAAGTCTGGTGACTCAAAAGGACCACTACCAATGTGATTTAAAGTGAAAATAGTCTGACTTTATTATAAAGCCATCATATCATAATAGCAGCAAAAATATTACCACAGTGCAATCACACGCAATAAAAGAATACCAACATTTCATGTTTTGCCAACATTTTGTCATGGTATAATACAAGCCATTCCACTAACAATGTTATATGCTGGGGAGGTCATATGACACATTCAAATCGACCAATCCCTAACAATCTATTGGTGACATCACAGTCTCAGATGCAATATTTACATCTAACAATAGGTGTCAGTGCATGTAAGATTTGTATTAAGCAACAATTATCAATAATAAAAAGCATATAAATAGAGAGAGAACATCCACCCTTATATGTTTTTTATTATTGATAATTGTTTAATACAAACTTATATGCACCGACACCTACTAGGGGTGTGTGGCATTGCATCTGAGATCATATGTCACCAATAGATTGTTAGGGATTGGTCAATTTGAATGTGTCATATGACCTCCCCGCATGTAAAATTGTTAGTAAAGTGGCTTGTATTATACCTTGACAAAGCGCTGGCAAAACATGAAATATTGGTGTGTTTTTTTTATTTCGCATGATTGCACTGTGGTAATATTTTTGCTGCTATTATAATATGACGGATTTATAATAAATTATGACTATTTTCACTTTAAATCACAGTGAATATGGTCCTTTTGAGTTGACAGACTTCTCTTTTGCTTGTACATGATTTTTTTGTCTGAGCACCAGCTATTCTAGTAGCCACCTTTTCTCTCTTTTTGCCATCTATAAAATTAGCCAGTTCCTAAAAAAAGGGCATACCTGTACCCTGAACTATAATTAAAAGGCTCTGCAACAGGCAACTAAAATGACCAGCAAAAAATTAAATCTTCAAAAAAGAAATAAAATGTATCAATGAGAGATACGTCAAACCCCTTCTCCCATCCAACTCAAATCCTCCCATCTGATGAGACCCCTCCTGCACAGATCTTGTACAATACCCCAGAGCCCCTATTCCTATGCATAAGTAGTAAATGATATACTGTAATAGACCCCTTAGTATAGAGATTTTCTGCACTTTCCCTGCACAAACTAATGCACTTTCTAGACACTGCCACTGTGTATTCCAAGCATTAAACTATATGCCACAGATAACTTAATAGCACTGGGGCTCCCATTCAAAGTAAATCAAGAAGAGCACAAAAGTACCCAATCTGGACATATTACATTTTGCACATTAAATAAAGGAAAATTAAAAGTCCAGCCTCCATGAAATCAGTCCTACTTGAAATCTACAATTCAGAACAAGGCACAAATAGGCACAAATAGATACAGAAAGTCCTTCAGTCTGAAGAGTTAAAACAAAAATGCTGCCCTAAAAACACCTCAAACTGCATCGGAGAAATTTCTGGAACAGTCCCTATATGGCAGGAGAAGAGCTATCTCTGTAGGGCAAATAATAATATCCAAAGAAGAAATAGAGAACTTTTAAGCATCTCCAAGCTCTGGATTGACTCCCAAACACAAGTATAATAAAATTGTCCCGCAACCCAAGAAGTCGGCATTCCAGACAAACTTAGAAACTTTGTCAATCTTCCACTGGAGGCTCAGCAATTATATAAGAACAGAGTTCTGCTTCTAGTTAATGCAATATCATGATCAAGAAGCACAGGATGAGCTAGGCAGATCCTGACAAACATGAAATAGATGAGAGAGCTATAACATCACAGATAGGCAATATTACTAAGTACAGGATCTGACTGCACAGAAGCATTTGCTTAAAAAGATGAAACTCCAGCAAATGGTCCCAGTCTACTGGTCACCCACCTTTCTCAAACAGCTCCGGTAGTAGACTTCTTAACTTGGTGGTCACCTGAGCAACAGAGCCAAAGAGATGGGCTCCCGATGCCAGTGTTATTTCTAGGCATGCCGGATGCAACATAATATGCTTGATCTTTGAAGCCCAGAGCTTGGACTGAATGGGGCACAATGCCGCACAATCCTGCCTCACTTTATGCGTGAGATCTGGGACCAGTCAAAGCTTCTTTCCAGCCCATTCCACCTTTTTCAATTTTTGAGTAGCTCGAAGCAGATGGTCCCTGTCGAGATAATTATGGACCTTAAAAATAATTGCTTGAGGAGGATCTCCTGGAGAAGATTTTGGCCTAATAGCCCACTGAACCCTCTCAATAATATATGTAGGGCCATTTGGAGATGGCCCAGCAATACGAAAGCAGAGCTTCTGCAGAAAATCAATAATTGATGAGCCTTCCTCCCCTTCAGTGAGCCCCAGTAGAACTGGATTATTCCTCCTGGAGCATTCCTCTAGATCTTTTACCTTCTCCTCTAATTTTTTGATTGTGCACTTTGAGCAATTAAATCTGAATCCATCCTTGAGACCTTATCCTCTGTTGAAGAGATGTGCATTCCGGAGTCAGAAACCCTTTGTGCTAAATCTTTAACTATCAGTTTCCACTTCTTAAAATCGTTGATCAATAAAAAAAGAGCAGTCTTTATTGTTTGTAGTTCCGCATACATCTGGTCAGTCATTATGGTCCCCAAAGTATTAGATGAAGAAGCAAGGGGGGAGAGGCTCCTACAAGTCTGCTTGGCTTCTAGGCCATCCATCTTTTCCTGCTCCCCCTAGGAATCCTCTAGCTGCAGGAAACCAGTATTTTGAGGAAGATGCAGGCTTTCTTCTGCCAACTTTCTGAAAAAAGGATACTCTTAAGATATCACTAACAAGGTGAGGGAAAAACACAGGCAAAACATGGGAAAAGAGAGCGTTTTATTCAAAGGTCCGATGGAGCTCCATGAGAAGCTGCTTACTCTCCTCTTGGCATCACGTGCCTCGATAGTGCCCCCTTCTATATTCTGTTCAACAAAACTTTACATTTTCCATCATGGTTGTTATTCTTATTTTTGATGATTGCTTATATTCAGATGTTTACTGCACTAATTCACCCCCAGCCCCACCCCCACCATTGCTTTTAGGGCAACTTTACTGTGAAAAAAAGCAACCCATAGTCATTCAATATAAGAGCACAGATAATGCATATCTTTGCTGTTTTGAGAAGACAGTAACATATCACTAACTATACATGTATGGTCATGAAAATTCTCATATTTAAATATGTAAATTCACAATACAAAATATATCTATTATTGTCATCTTCCATTTCTTATTGAAAAAAAATATACGCTATCTACCTGTATGTAGACTTGAGTTTTAATTTTAAAAAGATGTAATTGCATAAGTGGAAAAACACAGTAAAGAAGTTCTCTATTGTTCATGGGATCCCCTTCCCAAATAACGGACACATAACCTTGTATTGGTTGCTTAACTGGCATAATTTTATTAACAGCTCCATTACATCCTTTATTTTACAACACCAATATTCATGTATTTACATATACATCATTTATATAATTGGAATATTTTGAACAATATATAATTTGATTCTCACCATTCTGGACTCAGATGCATACCCCAAGCCCAATATCAGCCCTCTGTGTGCAAACCCAAGATGACAACTCTAGGCACACATCCAGCCCATCTCCTAGTTTTTCAGCCCAGTATCCCCTGGGCCCCCTGTATCCTTCAATTCTGAATCTTTTTCCCACCACCCCCTACTTTTTCTCTTTCTTCCATGCACCCTGAAATATAGACTATACCTGGACACCCATTGCTGCCCCCTTCAGCAGCCCACCTGGCCCATAACCTCCACAAACCATAACCATACTTGGCCACCCACTGCTGTCCACCTTCAGCAGTAACCTAGACCATAACCTCACTTAACCACCACCCTTTCTTTTTAACTTACTGGGGTTGGGGAAGGAGGGCAACTTGCTTAGCAAGAAAAGAAGGGAGATCCTGTTCTCCCTTCACTTTTATATACCCCTTCTGGTGGTCCTACCCTTCTACCCCCTCTACCACTCTACCAATCCCTGTCCTTGTTTTAGCCTCCTACCCTTTTTTGTGCCAGCCTTCCTCCCAGGGTCCCTCTCCCTCTGACCTTACTCCCAGGATCCTTCACTTTCACTTTCTCTTTTCCATTCCTCGTCCCGCTCACCCTTCCCCACTCATCTTGATACAACCAAATGGCACTGTCCTTCCATTTTGGTCAGGGGGCCCCCTGACAACAGTGGCTGCCATTTATGTCTGCAACCCATTTTGTCATGGGATATCTTTTCCAAACAACACACACACACACAAAAAACCTTGTTTTGAGTGCTGAGTCAGCATAATTTTATTAACATCTGCATAGTATCATTTATTTTACACCAACACTTGTATTTACTTACACATGGTTTACATAAGTGATTTTGAATAATTTGAATTTGATTTTGAATAACAATAACATAATTTTGAATGATACATCACTGGCTTCTCACCATTCTGGACTCAGATGCATACCCCAAGCTCAACATCAGCCCTCTAGGTGCAAACCCCCAAGGTGATTACACGTCTAGGAGCACACCCAGCCTGTGTCCTTATTTTCTGGCCCAGTACCCCCTGGGCCCCCTGTATCCTTTTATTCTGCATCCCCCTCCTTTTCTCTTTCTTCCACTAGCCCATCTCCAGCTACTGTGTCAGAAGATGGGCTTCCCCTTATCTGCCTTCTCCTATCCCATTCTTCCAATGCTCACTCCAATTGCAAGTAGAAAAGGTCTCAACCCACTTCTTTAAAGAATAGATGACACATTCAGGATAACATAAATAAAACACAATATTTAGTCACACTTCAGTTTACATTTCTCATTAGTTCTGTACTTCTCCTCTCCATTATTGATCACTTTGGCCATTTGCATGAAAACATTATCTCTGCTCCTGAAGAGTTCATTTATTCCTGTTACGTTCTCCCCACCTGTGGTCATAGTGCACTGCTTGTGACATCACAGTTACTTCCATGGCAACAGATTGTGATGTTACAACAGACGACTATGACATGAAGTATGGAGTAAGCTGGAGAGGCAGATGAACCCTAACAGATAAAGATCATGTATTTATGCAATGTTCTTCAGTAATGAAAGATAGGGAGTAGAAATCTATAGAACATATTTGGAATGTAAGCTGAATTGTACCCAACTATGAAGTTTTTCAAAGTTTTCTTTGAGGCGTCAGCAGTTCTTTAAGGTGCACCCCATCTGGCTGGTATAGCCCCGCCCACTCCTGCGAGATGTCCTGATGTGTAATATTTATGTCACGTAATTTTCTGGCCATTTACACCACTTTTCTTTTCAATCTCTTCATAGCCCTTTCAGTGGCCTTCACATCCCTTGCCTGCTGCCATAGCCTCCTCAGCACCACCTCCCATCATCCAATCACAACTTCTGACCACCACTTCTTAATTTGCACCAAATCCCCTTTTATCTGCCACATAATGTCCACCCATGGCCTCAGACCCGCATAATTTCCCACAGATGTATAACCAACAAATCTGGCTTTGGAACTTTCAATTTTGGCTCCTCCAGTAGAGGCAACAGCTGGGCCCAATGCATGCCCTGAATACTGGTCCAATGTACCTTGGCAACCCCCATATTCAGTCTGAGTTGTCTCCCCCGGTCTCATTGCTGCTCTCCTCTCCACCCAATAAATGAAAGAGTGAACACAAATCCATACATTCTTCCTCCAAGCTGTAGCCCCATTCTGGCCCACTATCTGAACTCTTGGAATACTCTCCAAGATATCTTGTACACCCTGAGCATCCCTACAGACCAAGATCTCCTGAACAGCAACTGGGATCTTCCTAGTCAATCTACCACAAGTGAGCTAGGACAACCATTCTCCTTGCTTCTGCACCCGGCTCAATTCACCGGGACCTGTCCAACTGAAGATGGAAAGCCTGTCAACTACCACATTCCTGAACCCCTCAATGTGTCTAGCTCGAGACAAAATGTTCAGCTTCAATCCATGAAATAGCAGCTGTCTAGACACCCTCATTACTGTCCCTGTTGTGGCTGTTTGCCTGTTCAAAACATCCACCACCACCACATAGTCACACCATAAAATTACCTGATTCATTAAGTGGTCTCCCCAAATGACCACTGCTACCCCTATCGGGAAGATCTCCAGAAGCATAATGTCCTGTGTAAGCCCTTTTGTGATCCACTTCTCCAACCACTGCTCTGATATCTACTTCTCACCAAACTACACACCCATCACAAAGGTGCCGGCCACATCAGTGCAGAGCTCCAAACCCATGTTAAATATCCACTATTTCTGCCAGAAAGTGATCCCATTATACTGCTGCAAAAATTCCTCCCATCCTGCTAGGTCCTTCTTCACTCCCTTTGCTATGTCTACCCAGTTATGTTGCCTTTGTGCTTCCTTCATTGCCCTATCTAACCTGTGCATAAAGGCCCTGCTCATAGCCACTGCCCTACATGCAGTAGTAGTAGTAGCAGAGACATTGCAAGCTATTTCCAGATATTTCGCAAAATTTCTGAAGAGTTTTTCTCTGCTGCCCCTACTGTGGAAATGCAGAAAGCAGGAGATATTTCTGGAAATAGCACAACAATTTCAGGAAATATCTGGCAGTGTCTGTGGCTGCTACTTTGTAAGTGTCTCAATAGTTGCTGCAATACCAAAAGTGACACCCTTTGCTTCTCCTTTACCTTTTATATTAACTCCCATAGCTTCTGTACCTTACCTTCTGTCAACCTAAATAAAACCTCCTCTGCATCTATTTCTATCCCCAAAAACTTTATTCTGCAAGCTGGACCCTCCATCTTTCCTTTCACTAATGGGAGCCCCATTCTGTCACACATCTCCAGGAAGCACCATAACATGTTGCAGTCCCTTTCTCCCCTTGACCTATGAACAAAAAGTCATCCAAATAATGAACCACTGCCCTTTGCCCATATTGCTCCTCAAATGTCCACTGCAACTACATGGTGAACATCTTGAAAGCGGCACATGCCACTGAACACCACATTGGCATAGTCTTGTCAAAATAATAACCCCACTGAATTTAAAATCTAATAGCTCCCAATCTTCTGGTATAATGGGGAGCAGCCTGAATGCTGACTCTATATTGGGCTTTGTCAACCACACACCCCCAATGCCCAAATCAACTCCACTGCCTGGTCCAATGTTGCATAGGACACCACGCTCTGTTCCTCACTAATAAAGTCATTAACTGATTCTCCCTATGGATAGGACAAGTGGTGGATGAACTGGTATTCACTAGGATGTTTCCTTGGAACCAGACCCAATGATGATACCCTAAATTCTGTTAAAAGAGGCACCATGAATGGACCTTCCATCTTGCCTGCCTCCAACTCCTTCCTTATCTTCTCTGCCACCACTGCCTCCTTACATTTTATTGACCCAAGATTCCACACCTGCATCGACCTCCTATGACCCTCCAACTGCAGACTAAACCCCTCTGTGAACCTGTCCCACAACATCTGGGATGCCCTCTTGTCAGAGTACACTTCTAACCATTCCCTCAACACTTCTTTGTTAATTGGCTTCTTCATGACCCCAAACCCCCACCCCCACCCTCTTGTCCCTGCCCTTCACTTTCCTCCAATACCTACTCCAAATCCCCACCCCCCCAATGCTAAATCTCCTTCCCATCTCCATCTGACCAATCCTCCCTCCCCTCGGACCCCTATACTACGCCAAAAGGGCTGCCCTCCCAAGGGATACCCTAAAAATCTGTCCTCCCTGATCCTACATCAAGAGACTAGATGTGGCCCTGTACATTTTGAGCATGCATGCCAAAATCTACAATTAGCCAATGTGCATTGCACCCTGTTGTAACCCCCTTAAAATGTCTGTTTTTCCCGTTTCGACCTTCACCACTTCTCCCCTGCTCGATGTCTGAAACATCATGGTCTCAAACCAAATGCCCAGTTGCTAGTGTCCCAACACACATCCCCATGGGATGCCATCCTCTGCAGAAACTTCTCATTATACAGCAACCACCCATATCCACCCTGCATCTTATATGCATTATGCACTATAAATGAATAAGCTAATAGTGGGATGGCCAGCTGTGGTTGCTTCTGCAGCATTATGCCACTAAAATAAATTAAACCCATCAGCCACGCCTCCAAGGTTTTATCCTTAAAAGTCTTGTCTTCCTGCATCTTCCCCAACATCACTAATGCCACCATCATTTCTGTCTTATCTATCTTCTCCTTCTCTCATATTTCTTTGCAGCCTTCTTGTCCTCCAATGCAAAAATGTCTACATACTCCATCTTCCATATCTTTTCCTTCAATACTAGCAGCACATGATTTCCTATTGAACCCCCCGTTGTGCCCTAATCACCTTTCTTTTGGCCCCCATCCCCTCCCGTCCCTCCTTCCTGACTCTTACCTTGCCTCTCTCCCCCTTTTTCTTTGAAATCCTGTGCTACATTCTGCAGCTCCCTCAAACTAATCTCCTTTGCTGCCCCAATAATCTCCTCTATGTACTCCCTCAAACTCCCTTGTAATGTAAGATCAGCCATGTCATTCTTACTCTGAGCCCTGACTGCTCTTTCAGCCCCTTGTCTGGATGTTAGTCTTGGTCCATTTCCATTGTCCCCATCCTGGCACCTTCCTTTTCTGGGTCATCTTCCTCTGTAGTTCCTCCTTCCCTTGTGCTACCTCCAACATTGCCTGAACTTCCCTCATCATTGACATCACCTGCTGTAATGGATCCTCCCTGGGGCCTGTTCCAGGTGCTCCCAACCTCTACTGTGATTGTCATCACCTTGTAACAATGTGTGCCACTCAGTCAGGTAGAAAACACAAATATTAGCAAAACTGCACATCCCTTCATCCCATGTATGCTGATTTGGTGAGGAAATTGGCTGTTAACAGTGGGGGAGTAGCCTTGAGATACATCTGTTCTCTTTAGAGCCCAGACTGCTGCTCATGTTAATTCAATGATCAGTTTGCTGCACAGAGGTTAGCCTCTTATTGTGTTTTTTTTTAAAGAAGCTAAAGAAAAACCTGAGGTTCTAACATCCTTTGCCAGGACTTGAGTGATGCACCTCCTACATCAGTTGTAAGTCCATTACCACAGAGCACCACTGCAGCTCCTGAATTATTATACCTTCCCTATACAGCTCCCATGGCCATAGCTTAGGTTCCTTAAATGCCCAACCTACACAAGCTTCCTTGCTTCCCCATTTCAAAATGTAATAGTATGAGACATAACAGTTTAACATATATTATACTAATTTTATAACCAAGGTTAACATTGTAATTTCATTGCAGTGGAACATCAAAATGCCAAAACTAAGAATGTGGCATTATTGAAACAGAAATATTCAGCAAGCAAATGAGGGTGTTTCTGAAAGAAAACGATCTATTACTGTATGTCTGTAAAAGCAAATGGTGTCTGCTGAACACAAAAAACTATAAAACACTTTACAATGATCATTTATCATTAACGGAACAATGTTGTTTAATATCAAAATGCAAGTCCCCACATGGCCACATGGCTTCAACTGACTGCACCAACGAGTTGCATTTTACGCATGTCCACTGACTTGCCACCATGACTAATATGGCAGCTGTTCCATGGTGTGCATGCATGGGTGTGACCTCGTCAGTCCCCAAAGAAGCCCAAGAACTGCTGCTGCTGAGGGGTATGGTGGTGGGGCATCCTCCAGTGCAATGACTGACCCAGGGGCACCCCAGTCTCTCACTCAGGTTAAATGTAATTCTGAGCATGTCGGTTGATTGGGAGACATGGTCAAGCATCAGACATTTTAGGAATCTCCCTGGAGAACAATCCTATTACATGGCAACACCCACATTACTCTCCCTACTCCCCTCTTGTCTATCTAAACCACACAATCTACTGTGCCAATTATCAAAAACACTATAGCCAAGCTCAACTTCTTGGCTAAATAAACCCTTGATTCACTGTTACTGTTACACAATTCTGCCTGGATTGGAAACTGAACTCACCAATATCCGTACTCCCCACCTTAAAAAGAAAACAAAACAATGCACCATCTCTGTGAGCCACCAAACTGGCTTTGCTATAGTTTACATTTCTTTGTTCATGACTCTGCTGCCCACAATGCTGTATGATACATAAGAAGGACTGCTCAGGGACCCCACAAGCAGCATTGTGCCACATTATAACTCCACTATTTCCATGCTGCCCTAATACATTGACCATTCTAGTGCTTTTTATGATTATTTAAATTTTTTATATTCCCCTGCCCAGCGCGCATCTTATCCAGCATTTATGTTGGCTATCTACATGGCCCCACACACCCAGGGAGCCACTTTGAAAAACAGTCTGCCTCCTTTTACCCTTACAAGCTCCTTTGTTCCTCTTTTTTTTCTCAAATGCCCATATTTGAACTCAGCTCCTAGTTTTATGATATATGCATTGAAAGGATACACCTGGTTCTTTCTTGATTTAAACCTTCTGATTGCTGACCGATGTGCTAGCAGTGGATGTAACTTGCTTAGCAAGAAAAGAAGGGGGATCCTGTTCTCCCTTCCCCTTTTATAACCCCCCTTTGGTGGGATTACCTTTCTACCCTCTCTACTAACCCCTATCCTTCTTTTAGCCCCCACCCCTTTGCATGCCAACCTTCCTCACACGGTCCCTCTCTCTCTCTGTCTCTGAGCGTACTCCCAAAATCATTCACTCGCCCATTTCCACCCCTCCTTCCCTTTCCCCCCTTCATCCTTTTACCTCCAACTGGAACCATCCTTCCATTTTGGTCAGGAGCCCCCTGACAACAGAGACGGCCATTTATGTTGGAAACCTATTTTCTGTTGAAACTCACTAATTTAAAACAAAAAAAAAAAAAATTGTCAACTAGAAAAAAAACAATACAAAAAAAACTGAAATGTAAGTAAATGATGTAATTCAGACACTGGGGCATAGACATTTGAACACTTGCTAATTGTGACACAAACTAGCATTAGTGACTGAAAATCAATGGTAGTCACTAAACAGTGGCATATTGAAATGATTGCAGAAGGACACAGCTGTCATACAGATTATCCCAATATAGCAGGCAATAGTGGCGGTTGCAAATGCACCCACAAAAACTGCCGCAAAGTGCTCTACAAACCCTCCCTTGAGATTGCAAAGGAAATCCACTAAAAAAAGGCACAACATAAATGGAATAGCCCAGGCAATATCATGCACCATGCCCCAAAAATGCACACAGATCTATGAAGCAGAACAAGCACATGTGTAGTGAAAATAGTGTGTTATTTAGTAATAGAAAAGAAATAACAGAAACTGGCAAAAGGCCAGAAAAAAAGTACAGTGTGTGACACAGTGCCAGGAGCAAAAGTAATGTGGCACATAGTTGTAACATCAATGTGGCAAACCACCAGGAAATAAAAAAAACTAGATTATCAAATAGCCATAAAGAAAACTAATGGGGCATAGATTTTTGTTTATTCTTGACAATCGGGTGAGGACACTGGGATAAGCCTGTTTTCAGTTCCAGCCCATGCCAGAAGCACAACAAAAGTGGCACACAGTCATTAAATAAACTGAATGTGGCTACTGTCTGTGAAGCACATGATAAAAAGGCAAACAGCAAGGGTAAACAAAAATGGGACAAACCACCCATCTAGAGAAAACAATGGTATACAGCCAGAGTATACCAAAAAAGGGGAAACTCATCCATCAAAAGAAAAAAGAGGCAAACAACTAGGGAAGAAAACAAATGTGGCAACATGCCCATTAAACTAAAAAAAAAGAAATACAGCAAGGGTAAACATAAAAAGGGCATGCTGCTCATAAAAAAAAGGTATGTTTCTCAATAAGGTGTAGCTATTGGCCAGCATCCGGTGCTTGCTGTTGCTGCTTGCCCTGGGCCCTGGCAGGATGCCGGAGTCTACATGCTACAGTATGTCCCACAGCAGGCCTGTAGATTCATGTTTGAGGTTCGATACCTTACCACGTAGGGCATGCATATCCTTGAAATGGTGTAGGGTCTGCTGCACCATGGCCCATACTGCATCTTTCCCTGTCTGGCTACTTGGTTGTGGATGGAAACCTGGAACAACAATGAAAACAAAAAAGCATGTGTGTCACACATGACATGAGGACAGACCTGTGGAATATGATCTACAAAGTACAACAAGCATGCATGTAGCAGATATGGCTGTTTGTGGGGCCGTGCATAATACATTCACCAGACAAACCACCTGCACAGTGCATAGTAGCACATATGGATGTGGTCAGTGCTAGGCTAAAACATCAAAGGTAATGGTAATAACAGTGTGTGGACTGAGGACATGTCCACTCACAAGGCTCATAGTACATCTGTGGAACTGTGGGCATTGCTGTGTGTGACACCACTGGTCTCCTACCCATGTTAGAGTCCTCAAGCTGGTATACACATGTCCAGAGGTCACATGACACAGTGTCAAGGGTGTATGTGACAGTAGTATTCTTTGTGACATGTGACACAGGTGACAGTGGTGAGGCACAGGGGGGTAAAACATAGAAACAGAAACATTGACTTTGATGGCAGATAAAGACTGCTTGGCCCACTGAGTCTGCCCATTTCCCTACCTATTGTAAAAGCTGCGGATTCTAGTTAACCAAGAGCCTACTTCCTCCTACTGTACCTGTCACTATAATTGCCTTATGTCTGTCCCATGCATTCTTGAATTGCCCCACTGTTTTTGACCTCATGACCTCCTCAGGGAGGTGGTTCCATGTGTCCACCATCCTGTCTATGAAATAATACTTCCTCGCATTGTCCCTGAGCCATCCCCTCTCTATCTTCAAATTGTGCCCTCTTGTTATTGCATATCTTTTTTTCTTAAAGATGCTCCCATCTTGGACTTTTTTTATTGCCTTGAGGTACTTGAAAGTTTCTATCATGTCCCCCCTCTCCCTCCTTTCCTCAAGGGTATACATATTACAGTAAGTACTTTTAGTCTCTCTCCGAATGGCTTCTGTTGCAGACCCTGCACCATTTTAGTTGCCATCCTCTGGACTGCCTCCATCCTGTCAATGTCCTTGCGGAGAATATGGAGTCTCCAGATAGGGTCTCATCAACTGTATGTACAGAGGGATAACAACTTCTTTTTTTTTACTGGTGATGCTCCTCCCTATGCATCACAGTATACCCCCAGCCCTCCTTTCTGCCTTCTCACATTGCTTGCCTACCTTAAGATCCTCTGATATGACTACCCCCAGGTCCCTTTCCATTTTTGTTGTTGTTAGTCCCCCCCCCCCAGTTGTGTACTCTTCCCCGGGTTCTTGTTTCCCAGGTGCATACTTTGCATTTTTTTGCATTGAATCTAATCTGCCACATTTTTGACCATTCCTCCAACCTTGACAAGTCCCTTCTCATCCTTTCCAGCCCCCCATGTATCAACCCTGTTGCAGATCTTTGTGTTGTCTACAAAGAGGCATACTTTTCCTTGAAGCCCCTCTGCAATGTCTCCTATGCAGACATTAAAGAGGAACAGTCCCAGCACTGAACCCTGCGGTACCCGACTAGTAGCCACCATTTCTTCAGAGTGTACTCCATTTACTATTACCCTCTGCACCCTGTTGTCCAGCCAATTTGTTACCCAATTTGATAGGTAATTGATCAGTGGTACTGTGACTTGCATTCCCCAGAGTGTGCAATTGTAGTGTACTGTGAACTGCAACATACAGGCTAGAGGACATGTAGTGGTGAAATACCTGGAGTGTATGGGAGGGTGATACCATGCCGAGATGCCCCACTCTACAGTAACATACACAGGGCAAACACTGTGTACCAGCAGACATGCCAGACATGAAAGGGTTACACAGGTATTTCAGCATGCATAGTGGTGGCCACCTGAGCATTTACTATACCAGTGTAAGTCTGAGATACAGTGAGGCACTCTGCATACACTGTGCAATGGACAACATATGATCCTGCCCCAGCATACAACAGCATTACCCAAGTGACAGCCAGATTAAGGCAACCTAGGACCCTAGGCCCAAGAGAAATCTGGGGTCCCCTTACCATGAGTGGACCTTCTCAAAGACTGTAAGACACCTTGGAAATCCTTTTGTAAGCAAACTGAAACCCTAGTTAGAATACAGTTTGCATGTAAAAAGCTACAGACAACAGTATAGAAATCGAAATTCCTGCCCTTCTGTTATCCGCTCTCAAAATTATATTAGTTACAGTGCAATGCCATCCTCTCATCTCCCTTCCCCCTTTGTGTCACAAGTTGTTTGATTTCAGTCTGATAATCTACAGTACAGTGCACCCTTGATTATCTGCCCATTTTTATACAAGCAAAATTGGACGGATAATCAAGGGTTCTAGTTAATAAGGGCAACACAATCGCTAATACTTTGTACCAACAACATTTGGTGCATATAGCATAGACATCACTGTATGTGAAAGGCTACTCTCAGGATGCATGATTGCCACCTTTCTTACATTACTAAACTTACTACAAGTACAATCATACTTCCTGATACAGCCCCACTAAAAATAAAAGTAGCAAAGGGGCTGCAGTGCTCTAGACACGTTTAAAATGGTTGGGATTAGAAGTGCATTCAGATACTATTTTTTTTCTTTGCAGGCAATTGCACATAAAAGGGGGTATAATTCCATGCATATAGGCCCATAACATGTACAATTGCCTGCAAATTGAAAGAAATAGGATCTAAAGGCCACCTTTATCCCTGATGGTATTAAAAGCCTATTTATAGCACTGTAGCCTCTTCACTACTTTGTGTCATAAAATGTGATTTAGTGGACAACATTAATGATCAAGTTTAGCCATCACTGTTTGTGTATTGCAATATAGTATTGTTTAGGGTCTTAAAAAAATTCAAACCCTATTTTCACTTTTATTCATAATTTGAGGATCATTTTCATGACAGTCATCTCCCTAACCCAGACTCAACCAGACTCAACCAGCCCCCCCCCCCCATTTTCCTTAAGAGATTAATTGTATTTAACAATGATAATCCACTTCCAGTCAAGGAATGTCAAAATTAATTACTGCATTAGGCAGTACAGCCTGTTGGCTAAAGCCCCAAGCCAAGAACCTGGAAAACATGTAGACTCAGAACACTTGGATTTGTGAACTACGTGTTCTACCTGCATACTATTTTGATCCTGGGCCCTGGCAAGTCACATAACATCCCTGTTCTAATGAAAGGCACCAGGAAATGAGTTATGGCTCAGTGTGCATTTTACCTAAACTTTCTTTTTATTAAAGTAGAACTGGGATACAAGCTGGCCCAGTGGTGCTGAGGGCTGAGGCGCTGGACACCTTACCTTGCACTACACTGGTGACCCTCGTTCGGGAATGATCACTGGCCATCAGAGTCGGCAGGGAAGGAGAGGGTTCGAGCGTCCTAGGGACTGCTCTCCCTCTCAAGGGGAGGGGGGACTCCAGTGGTCATCACACTTCTGGCTCTTAGCAGAGGTGGGGGAACAGGGCACTGATGCTGTGTAAAAAAGGTCGGAGATGGTGCAGGCACTGGGGGGAGCACGTGTAGACACATGCACGCTCCCTCCACTGGCATCATTGCATGCCCCTCTCATGTAAGGGAAGCAAATGAGAAAAATGGTCTCTCTGGTTGAGCAGTGAGAAGCAGCCACCCACCGAAGGCCCTGACCCTGAATCTCACTCCCCGAACTGGATCTGATTTGAAGTGAGTCAAATTTAGGTAGGCTGCTTGCCACCCCACCACGGGGGGAAATCAGTGGGGAAGAAGGGATGCTGCCTGATATCGGGGTGCAGGGCTGGATAGGTGGCTGGAGATGGAAGCTGATCGGGGGGGCCTGGAGGGGGGTAGAAACAGATAAAAAAAAATGACTGGGATTCAAGCAACACATTATCACCACATGCCATACAGTAACAGATATACAGAACTGTTATATTCCATGTGCATTTAAAAAAAAAAGATTATATTGGGTGCTTCTATTACAAGGATATATTTTCTTATAGGTTAAATGAAGGAAGGCTCATTTAAAAAAAAATATTTAGTTACATACAGATTTTAAATTAATCAAGTGAGCACCTGACTACAGCTTTTCTCTGTTACAAAACATTATACATATTTTATACCCTATTTTAATCAACAAAAATTAGCAAAGATATAAAAATAACATGAAAGCCAACTCAAATTATTTCACCCTAGATTAACATCTTACAGGATGCTATAGACAATGCATAGTTTAACACAGCACTATGTGCTAACACCCTGTAACCTGCTTGACTATCACTGTGATTAAAAAATGTCCAAAAATATATATTTATTCTTGTACAGCACACTACACAGACTCTTATTTTATTCTACATTGCACTAAGCTTGAATCTATTTACTAACCCCATAGAACCTACTCCACATGCAACACTCATGCTTGCATCTACTCTTCTGAAGCCATCGACTCACTCGCTCTCCCTTCTGCATCTCAGGGTTTTTTTTTGTTCTTTTTTTACACAAAAGTAACTAAACTTAGCTTAAAACCATGCACCCTACTTGCTTTTGTACAAAACCTTCCTCAATGTAAACATTTGGTAGCATTTTCTTACTACAATGATCACTGCTCGGTCACACTACACTGGAAGATAAAAGTCAAAGTCATCACACCTCAAACAGTATAAAAATGGCATGATCAACCTGATTTTTACTACTTTTTTACCTATCAAAATCATGATAGGATCAACCAGATTGCCTAAACAAAGCTTTAATTTCTTCCAGACAAGGACTACCAGGATCAACCGAATCACCTAAATAAAACTAATTTTTGCCAGAGAAGGACTACTTTATACCCTCCTCCAAAAACAACAAAACATTTTTAGTCTTTTTATAAGATAGATAATCCACTACAGGGTGTGCAGTTGTGCTATGATATACACACAACTTGGGTGGTAGAATGCACTCTGCCTGCAGTCTCTTGTGTCACAATGCACACCAAGGCATGCATATATCAGAGCATGACCACACACCCTGTAGTAGAATATCTATTACATATATTCTTAGCAAAAAAAATGTAATAATGCAACATTTAGGATTCTATCTAAAGCAACAAAAGTAGGGAACTGTGGCTTAAGGGTTTCCAACCCTAAAACTCCACCCCATGTCAAAACAAATCAGGGGTGCAGTCTTCTTGGGGGGCTGTCAACCCTAAAGCTCATCCCATTCTATACACTCCAGAAACATACACACCTAATGAGGTGAGCTGTAGGATTGACAACCCCAAGGAAGATTGCACTCCAGATTTCTTTTAGGTGTGGTGGTGGGGCTTTAGGGTTGGAAACCCAAAGTCCACATTTCCCTACTATTGTTGCTTTAGCCTGAACCCTAAATTACGCATTAATGCAGTTTTTTGCAAACAATTTCCTTACTTTTTGAGATAGTATAATCATATCTTGATTTGCCCGTGGGAGTGTAGAGCCCTGTTCTCCTATCCTTCCATACTTTTTGAGACAGTGTAATCGTATGCTTATTTGTCTGTGGGCCCTATTCTCCCATCCCTCCATAGATCTGTATATGTATGTTGCTGTGAAAGCACAGGGTCTCTTGGCCCTGCGCTTCACTATTTGTAGGACAACAGCAACCAAATTGTCAGTATAGCCTTCTTTTTATCCCACCTCATGTACTCAGCACTTAAAATTTTCAAAACCCCACCAAAACATGATTCCACAACACCACAACCTCTATTCATGCCACAGGTGTAAAAAGACAATTAGGGCAGGATTTGAAAAATGACAGCTGTCACATTCATAAGGTGGTGTTAAAAAATGGCTATGTTGAAAATTTGGGGCCAAAATATTTCAAATTACCACAGTTACAACTGAGCTCAACAAAATTTTAATACATGTGCTTAACTTTGCCATTTTTGCATACAGTATTTTCATCTCATGTTTTCAACATACCTTTCTTATGACCCCACCTCATGAAGAAGGGTAGTGAAAATTCTCAAATCCTGCCCAAAAGGTGATTTCACTAAGTGACCATGATATCGCCTTTTGGGCTGGATTTGTATAATTTCACCACCATTCTTTATGAGGTGGGGTCTCAAAAAGGCCATGTCGAAAATTTGGTGTAAAAATATGCAAAAATGGCCAAGTTATGGACCAACATTGAAAACCTTTTGAAATACATTGAACCACATTTATCTTAGTTTCTCATGTTGCAGTCAGCATTTTCAGTAACAAGATGAGTCTTCAATCGGAGAGTGGATCACCACCCTGGGACCTGTTTAGGTGAGTAGGGTGTGTGAGGGCTGTGGGGTGGTGTGGGGTGGTGGGTGCTAATAAGGAGGTCAGGTGGCAGGGTCAGATCAGCAAGGGACCATTTTCTTTTTTAATGGGTTTAAGAAAAAAGACATTGAGGGAACATTTTGTTAATTTTCAACAGGATAGTGATCAGAGAGTGGGGGTGCCTCTAGGAACTAGGGAAAGCAATGTCAATGGGGACAGCAATTGGAGGGTGGGGGTGTGTGCCTCTAGACACCAGGGAAAAATACAGTATTTACCGGGATGGTGGTCAGAGTGTGGCAGGTGCCACAAGACACCAGGGAAATATTTAATCATTATGGGGATGGTTGTCAGAGGGTGATGGGTGCAACTACACACAAGGGAAACATAAAATAATAATGGGGACTGTGATCAGAGGGTGGGGGGTGCCACTAGACACAAGGGAAAAATACAATAATTATGGGAACGGTGATCAGAGGATGGGGTGACACTAGATACCAGGGAAATATTTAATCATTATAGGAATGGCGATGGCAGGGTGGAGGGCACCACTAGACACCAGGGAAATATAAAATTATAATGGTGATGGTGATTGGAGGGTGGTGGTGCCACTAGACACCAGGAAAGCAATTTAATTATTACACGTATTGCAATTGTATATTTTGAGGTGCAACTGGACAACCAGGAAAATATGAAACAATACAGAAATGGCAATTCATATGAGCATTTTCATAAGATATTGTCATTTTGATTTAGTACAAAAATGTTCATATGAATGCAAATTTCATATAAAAATTTTCCCTTGAATGAAAATGTCATGCAAAACATTTTATGTGAACAAAAATATACTAACATTTTCATATGATATGATCATTGATACCTACATTTCCATGTTATATTTTTGTTTGGACTTAACACAAACATTTTCAAATGAATAAAAATATCACACAAAACTTTTCCTTAGAATGAAAATATCATATACAAATTTACTTATTATGTTTTTCATTGGTATGAAAATGTTTATATGGTATTTTCACTAATACAAAAATGTTTGGACTACGTCCAAGCAAAAAAAAGAGATGCGAGTCACCAAAAGGATTTAAAATGTTTAAAGAAATACATTTTGGGGTAATTACTTCAACAGTTAACTGCAGAATCCTCCTAATGAAGACCCGATGAGTAAAAATAGATCTTGGTCTTTCTGCAAGATTTCATTTTTGTGGATTTTGACATTTTCTTTTATAGAAAACAACAGAAAAGAAGATGGCGACAAACAAAAAGAAAGATTTTTCCCCTCATGAAAAAGGATTGGCCCCATATGAAAAAGGAGTCTTTTTTAATTTCATACAGCTATTTTGAAGTGCTTACTGAGCATGCTCAGGACCAGACATTTTAACATCTAATAACTTTGAAACAGAGTGATACTTTTTCACCAAACTAGTAAAATGCACATCTGTAGGCCAGTCTTTTTCTGCCCAGAAAACTTCAGACCAAAATTTCAAACCATATGGGTGCTAGAGGATGACACCCCCCCCCAGCAAACAGTCCCCAAAATTCACTTTCTCACCTAGGGTTTCCCACTGTACCCCCCAATCCACCAAGCAACAAAAGGAAAAATTCATTAGGGTTTTGGGCCTGTGGAGTCTTGATAGATAATTGGTGTGGTTTTTCTTGGGGGTTGTCAACTCTAATGCTCAACCTTCACCTCTGTGGCCTCTGCCTGAAGAAAGAAGATCATGTGTGACATTGTTTGCTCATGGAGTAGAGTGGGCATTAGGGCTGACAATCTCCAAGGTAGACCTTACCACTGATTTGCCAGGATTCTGGAGATACAAAATCCTAAGGTTTTTTTTCTTTTTCTGTTTGAAGTGGTGGTGGGGGGGGGCCCATTGGGCCCTGCACTCCCATCCCTCTGTCGATGTATACATGTCTGTTGCCATGGAAACACAGGGTTGCTTGTATTTCAGCCAAAACAGCAACCAAACTGTCAGATAGCCTTGTTATTACCCCACTTCATGAATGCCATGCTGAGCATTTTCAAATCCCTGCTGAAACATCATTCAGTGCCACTGCAAAGTCATTACATGAAAAAACATTTTGGGCAGAATTTGAAACATGTTTTGGGCAGAATGTAAAAAATGACAGGTGTCACATTCCTGAGAAAGTGTAAAAATGTGTTGATAATTTGGGGTTAAAACATTTAAAATTACAGAAATTAAGAGTGAACGTAGTAAACCTTCAACATATGTGCATAACTTTGCAATTTTTACATATTTTGACCCCCACATCTTCAACATAGCCTTCTTATGACCCCACCTCATGAACAAGGCTGGTGGAAATTTTTTCCAAATCCAGACCAAAAGGTGATTTTGCAAAGCGATCATGAAATCACCTTCCAGGCTGGATATGCATGATTCCACTAAAATTGTTCATGAAGTGAGTTCCTAAAAGGCCATGTTGAAAATGTGTGCTTCAAATAAGTAAAAATGGCAACATTATGCATCAAAACAGCTTCATGCATTTTGCCAAGTTTGCTAGTAACTGGTTATAGCACATTTGTTAATATTTTTAGAAGCAGCTACAGATGGTATTTGGGGAAGATCACAGGCAATAAAAATGCATGTCTGAAAAATTAGTAATCAAACTGTATTAAAAAAAGATATAGCTATGGAAATGCCTTCTATTAAATGGAGCTTTTTGCACTCCATGAGTGTAATTTTTTCACCCGTATATTGTTCTCCTGATGGCAGACCCTTTCATATATTCCATTTATTGGTATCAAATGGTTGCATTCATCAATCTGGATGGAGGGAAATAAGAAAATTCAGATTTTTGCCTCTAAACATACTGTATGCCAGATTAGTCATGATTAATGCCAGTATTGCATACAAATGTCCACCCTTCCCCATCATAGTCAGTTGCCATTCAGTAAAGCACAGTACGGTAATATGTTATACTAACAGAAATCTGTTATGGCATAGGTAATTTGTCTTGCTGCCACCATGGTGCCCTTTGCTGTCTGACCAGGTGAAGAAAAAACATTGACAAACATTAACAGTGTTAACCTTGAATCTATGAGGCCCCTTCCAACCTAACATAACCCTTGGGGTCCTCAGAAAACTAAGTAGAGCAACTAGTGTGAGTGGTACTGTGATCAAAGATGCACTGGATAAGGAGGAGGAAGGAGAGATACCTCCCCCACACAAATCCACTTCAAAATATAGCCTCTGGTACTGTTTCTGAGGCTACGTTACTTGTACGACTGTTAAAGCAGGGTGCACCATCTAGGAGTTGGAGCTCTGCTTTGGCAGCATGAAGCTGCTCTGCTCCTATATATCTCTGCCTGGTGCTGTCCATATACTGGAACTGTGTAATCAGCATCACTGGCTTTGGATGCCCAGTGGGTGTACCAATGGGATCTCAGGATATGGTATGGCTCAATGGAGGTGACCTCAGCCAGACTTATTCAGAATTGTCCCCTCCTCCCAGAAGAAACTTGCCATGTAAGGTAGATGCTGCAGTCACTTATCCTTGGTTTTGGCCAGCCATCAACTACCACCTACCTCACAGGCTTCCCTGAGCTACCCTCTTTCTCGGGGGCAGTCACCTACAAACCTTGAACACTTTAATCAAGTTATGGTCCTACATTAAATAGTTTGCACTAGTAGCCATCACTGTAATTAAGTTGTAACAAATAAATAGGAGTATAGTTAGGAGTAGTAAACCTCTGGTGATCGTCACATGCTGGAAAATGAGATCCCTGTCATGGTTTATAGATTTTCTGCACTGCATTACTGCATTGCTGGACTCTCAGTTTTGCATGAGTTGCAAAACTAGTACATGTTTACTATAAAGAGAAGTCTTATTTGTTTGCCTGATTTGCTGAGCAAAATGATTCACCAGTTTGTTTATGGAGCAATCAGTCAGAGGCAGTGTCATGGTTGCAGCAAGTTTGAGCCTGTAGTTCAGCCAACCGCTGCACTGCCATGTAGACATTATGAGGACAATCTGAACTGTGTCTCGGGCTGCCTTACAGTGATTGGGTTTCTCACTCTCTGCCCTGGCTATCATTGTCATAGCCCACCTGGCAAGTGTCTTTGTTAAAGATGTTCAATATCAGCATATTTATAAACTTTCAGAGAACCCAGGATAGATTCCCTATTCACATTCAGACATGAAACCCCTGGAGAGAGTTTTAAAACCCAAGTAGCAATGGCACCTAACTATGTTAAGAATTTGCATAGTGTGTAGTGAAACTGACAGTACTAGGCTACTGGGGTAAATAATCCTGTATGTAGGCAATTCATTTCAGAGAGCTGATATATTCATTAACCTTATTCAGCTCAGTAAAGAGCACTTGTTTACTATTTACATTTATCGAAAGCTGATCTGTTCACCCAAGTCCGATACAGGAAGAAACCTGTTCTGACACAGTAAACAGAGCAATAAGTGTGTATTTTGGTTAGGGTTCCATGCTTCAAACTCAGCTAAGTTATTTGACTCCCATCCTCTGTTTCTTTGGCATTAATAGTAGTAGTTATTGTAACTTCACCAGACACAGAGGCTGTCTCTGTTGTATTTTGTTTTGTGGCTGATGATGGTGAGGCTACCTCCTCATCTTCCTCTATCCAGCCTTGATCACACAATTCCTGGTCAGCGTTGCCAACCCCAGGGTCATTGGACAGTGCAAGATTCTGATCTTTAACATCCTGACACCGAACGTCAATCCCAGCACCAGCACTGCTGCTGTCCACACTGACTGTCCCAACATTCAGAGCCCCTGGCATCTGACTGTCATTTGAAACCATTGTCACTGTCATCATCACCTGGCAGGGCCTCTTACCCTCTTCTACTTGCCCTCCACCCTTGCTTGCATTATGAGTCTTGCCACCACCGCTAATCACTGCAAAAGCCTAACTGTCACTGTCATATGTGGGTTCAGTCAGAACGTCCTTGACTCCCCCATTGCTCCCCCTGTGGTCCCCAATCCTTTTCCTGTGACTTAGGTGTTAGGCAAAAAGACCTCACACCCACCCCTAACATGAAGAAAGAACTCACTTACTCCATATTATGCACTCAGTAAAAAATTCCAATGTATTATTACTATATAAAACAAATCAAGTGCAAATACTGGCACAGATACAGACCTGCAAAAAACAGTTGTCATAAAACAGAACTTCCCAATGTCATTTCACACCACTTCATAAAGCACTTGCAGGGTTACGAAATGGTGTTTGGGAGTTCTCTTTTTTTGAACACTGTTTTTTGGGGTTCTTTATCTCTGCCAATATTTGCAGTTGATTTGTTTTATATAGTAGTAATAAACTAGAATTATTTTACTCTTTGCACAGTATAGAGTAAGTGAGTTATTTATTGGTGTTGGAAGTGAGTGAAATATTTTTTTGCCTAATAATTGACTTAATTTTTGACCTGTATACACCACTATATATTGAGTGACCCAGTTTCATAATTCAGCCAGACTCAGTATTATGGATCATCTCCCCAGACAGTAAGATCTTGCTGGAGGATCATGAAGCTGTCCTGAGCTTCCACCCCACTGCCTTGATTTACAAGCTGTGGCTCTTCCTGAAGTCACATAGGGGGCTGGTTCGGGATGCTAGAGAGATAGGTTTAGTTCT